>CM069602.1:2982500-4182500 GCA_035771175.1 Paratinospora sagittata | reverse complement strand
ATTGTTTGGAGACAAGTACAACTGATGGTTCACGAGACAGTGGTTTTTGAGTGGATTTTTTTGTCCTAAAAATCGGTCTTTCCACTCATCCAGAATGGAAAGCAATCTCAGTAAGCGTATCTCCTATAGGGTTCACGGTACGTTAACACAACATTTCACTGTAAACATTGTAATTGCATACCTAATATGTTAATTAAAAATATGTTTTATATACTGGATGTTTAGCATCAAGCTTTTTTAAATGTTAGAAATGTACGTTTATTACACAACGTAACATCTAATGGAGGTTAAGTACCAATATTAAAAATAATATTAAAAAATACTTATGTATTTAATGTACTTTCATAAAAAAAAAAAAATTATATTTCAAAATATATATTTTAAAATAATTTTAATATGCAATCAAGTTACAAAGACATTCTATTTAAATTTTTTTATTAATTAATGATCTTTAATTTTTCTCTTTTGATGTCTTTTTTGTTTATCTCAGCACTATGTCATCACATTTTTAATTATTCAATACTGGTAACTTAAGTATTGTCTGAATGTTCTGATTTTGTTAGCTCTACAATTTTTTTTGTTATATACATTAGGATATATAATTAAGTTAAATTTAATTTTTTTTTATTAATGACATACTTTCTATTTAAATACATTTTTATTTTGATTTATTAATTTATTTATATCATAATTTTTCATGAATTTATGTTTTAATAATTTGTCCTTTAAACAAATACTTTTAATAAATTTGAAATAATGGTCCTGTAAAAAGGTTTTATTTTCTAATGATAAGTACTTGCATAATACAACAATGAAATAATTCTTAATTAAGTACACATTAAGAAATCATATCTTTAACATTACTTGTTATTTAATAGCATGTATTTTAGGTTAGGCTGGCTGGAGTTCAAGAAACTCTGAAACTCACTGTGTGTGGCCTAAAGATTAATAATGATTGAAGTTAAAAATCAGAAAATAAATAATACGGAATGTCACAATTTTTTATGGTACTGTCTATGGCACTCACTGTTAAATGGAGAAAATCACATATTTTTCTTTTTAGTTGATCCGCATCTACTTGTAAATTTTGGTAGAATGAGTAAGCTCGATACTATGACCTTGCTCCAAGAGACAGAGATCATTCCAAATAAGCCGTCTTTCTTTAGTGAGGGAAGTGTACGTGTGTGTTTTATACTTTTTCTTTTTTAAGTAATGCTACGTTAACATTATTTATATATTTAAAGTGTACATTTACTTTATACAATATATATAGGATTATCTTAAATCATACGTCATATATTATTTAAGGTAATTTAATTATATATAAAATGAATGTTTATTTTAAATGTACAAATTAAATGTCAGGACTTTAATATTTCCCCTCTTTTTTTATATATATTAAAGAGAATATATATGCAGTCTGAACCTTTACTACATGCACTAAATATGCTCCCTAGGGAAGGGAACAGATTGTACTGATTATATATCATCTCACGTATGGCTTACCTAACTACTGATACTGGACAACTCTATATATTTAATGAAAAATTTTATGTGTACCTATAATTGCTAAGGGGTAAACACTCAACCTTAGTAAGGAACTTATAAAAAATAAAAATAAATAAAAAAAATGTTCTTGTTTACCTTGGTGACATCATAAAACCTCGAACCATCACTTGTGGTAGACAAGAATGGCAGATAAGCCAAAAGTGGAGTATGCGCGTAGGGACCACCAGTCGAAAGTAGCGCATGCGTATGGGGACCACCAGCCGAAAGTGGTGCACGCGCGTGGGGACCACCGCGGCCCAGCCCACTCAGTCAGCCCTATTCATACGCGGCCCAGTCCACTCAGTAAGCGCTATTCATCCGCGGCCCAGTCCACTCAGTCAGCTCTATTCATCCGCGGCCCAGTTCACTCAGTCAGCACTGTTCATCCGCGGCCAAGCCCACTCAGTCAGCACTATTCATCCGCGGCCCAGTCCACTCAGTCAGCACTGTTCGTCCGCGGCCCAGTCCACTCAGTCAGCACTATTTATCCGCGGCCCAGTCCACTCAGTCAGCACTATTCATCCGCGACCCCAGCCCACTCAGTCAGCACTATTCATCCGGGGTCCAGCCCACACAGTCCGCACTGTTCGTCTAATTTCAGCAAAGTCAGACTCGTTTCCACCATTTTCGACCGTTCCGGACGCAACCGTGCACTCAGTTTCTACAGATTCAGCTGCTAAGTCATAAATATCTTCGGTCTAAATGGCAGAGGAAATCCCAAGCACAAGCAGGCCTTGGCAAAGAAGTTTAATGTCTAATGCAAAGTTCGAGGTGGAGAAATTCAACGGCACCAACAACTTTGGCATGTGGCAATGCGAAGTTCAAGATCTTTTATTCCGAGAAGGCTCACATATCGACTTGGAAACCAAGCCCAAGGATATGTCCGATGATGATTGGTATTTCGTTAATCGTCAAGCTTGTGGAACAATCAGACTCTGTTTGGCCAAAGATCAGAAGTACGTTGTCATGAAAGAGACTATGACAACAAGTCTCTGGAAGAAACTGGAGGACAAGTACATGACGAAAAGTGTAGAGAACCGCCTCTACCTGAAGAAGAAGCTTTTTCGGTTTCAGTACAAGCAAGGTACTCCGATGATTGAGCATCTTGATAATTTCAACAAGATTCTTGCTGATCTACTAAATCTTGATGTTGAAATTATTGATGAGGATAAGGCACTATTATTGTTAAACTCTTTGCCTGAAAGTTATGAACATTTAACAACAACTTTGCTATATGGTAAAGATGAGGTTAAATTCAGTGATGTTTCAAATGCTTTGGTGAACAACGAGTATCGAAGGAAGGACCAACGCGATCACAAGGACGCATCACCAGCAGCCTTGACGGTATCCAGAGGCAGGGTTAACAATAGATCTGATAGATCCAGTGGGCGAGGCCGATCTCGCTCAAAGTCAAAAGGACCTTCATCACGTCAACGTCTTGGGAAGGATGAATGTGCCTATTGTCACCAAAAGGGGCATTGGAAGAAAGATTGTCCAAATAAGGGCTAGACAGATGCAAATGTAGCACAGAAAGCAGAAGAAGATTCTGCTTTCTCGGTCTCATCTATAGACATTCAGTCTGATAGATGGATTTTAGATTCCGGATGTTCCTATCATATGTGTCCGAATCGCCATTGGTTCTCAAAATTGGATGAGTTCGATGGAGAAGTCGTGGTCATGGACAACAACAATACCTGCCGCACAAAAGGTATTGGAACTATATGCCTTAAGATGCATGACGGTACAACAAGACAGCTCACGGACGTCAGATATGTTCCAGATCTGAAGAAAAATCTGATTTCCCTAGGAGTCCTTGATTCCAGCGGTTACAAGGTAACCATTGAAGGTGGAGTCCTGAAGGTTGTACGTGGAGCACTCTTGGCCATGAAGGGTACTCAGAAAGGAAATCTTTATTTCCTTAACGGACACACAGTAATCGGAAGTGTCTCAGCTTGCACCAGTTCTAATGATTTTTCATCAGACACTTCCCGACTTTGGCACATGCGGCTCAGACATGTTGGAGAGAAGGCTCTTCAAATCTTGATAAAGCAAGGTTCTCTGAAAGGTGCAAAAATCGGAAAACTTGATTTCTGCGAGCACTGTATCCTAGGCAAGCAGACGAGAGTCAAGTTTGGAATTGCCATCCACCGCACAAAAGGAACATTGGATTATGTTCATACCGACGTTTGGGGACCCTCTCAAAATGCTTCATTGGGAGGTAAACGTTGGTTTGTTACTTTTATTGATGACTTCTCTCGCTATGTTTGGGTTTATACCATGAAGCATAAAGATGAAGTGCTCGATACCTTTCTTATATGGAAGATAATGGTAGAAACCCAAACGGGAATGAAGATTAAGAGGCTCAGATCTGATAATGGAGGAGAATACAAGTCAGACCCATTTCAGAAATTTTGTGAGAATGAAGGGATTGTCAGACATTTCACAGTCCCAGGCACGCCACAACAAAACGGTGTTGTTGAACTCATGAATCGTACTTTGGTAGATAAAGTTCGCTGCATGTTATCTCATTCTGGACTGAGCAAGGCATTTTGGGCTGAAGCTTTGTCATATGCCTCTCATATCATCAATAAACTTCCTGCAACAGCACTATATGGCAAAACTCCCAAGGAGGTATGGTCTGGACACCCCGTTTCAGATTATGATTCTCTGCGCATTTTTGGATGCACGTCATATTTCCATGTGAAGGAATCCAAGCTGGATCCTAGGTCCAAGAAAGTGATTTTCATGGGCTTTAGTGAAGGAGTTAAGGCTTTCCGACTATGGAACCCTGAGACAAAGACGATTGTAAAAAGTCGAGATGTAACTTTTGATGAATCTGTGATGTTAAAGCATACAGTTTCTGATAAAGAAAATCGAGATCCAGATTTGCCTCAGCAGGTGGAGTTAGATATTCCAGTAACTCCTGGCAAGTCAGCAGAGATATCCAACCATCCTGAAGAAGACGAAGAAGAAATCTCAGTTGAGGTGGAGGCTCCAGGACCAGACATTAGTCAAGAACCAGAATCAATTGCCACCAATCGACCACGAAGAGAAATCTGCAAACCTGCTCGGTACACTGACATGGTTGCATATGCATTTCCAGTCACCGGAGATGATATTCCATACAATTACAAAGATGCTATTCAGAGTATGGAAAGTGATAAGTGGAAAATGGAAATGAATGAGGAGATGACATCACTCCATCAGAATCAGACTTGGAAGTTGGTTCCACTTCCAAAAGGAAAGAAACAAATTGGCTGCAAATGGATTTTCGCTAAGAAGGAAGGCTCTCCCAGCACAGATGGTATCCGATACAAAGCCAGACTGGTAGCAAAAGGCTACGCTCAGAATGAAGGAATTGACTACAATGAGGTATTCTCACTTGTTGTTAAGCATTCGTCAATTCGAATAATATTGGCTTTGGTTGCACAGTTTGATCTCGAGTTAGCCCAACTCGATGTCAAAACTGCTTTTCTGCATGGTAATTTGGAAGAGGAGATATATATGTCTCAACCAGATGGATTCAAAGTACCAGAAAGAGAGAATTGGGCTTGCAAGTTGAGCAAGTCACTGTATGGCCCGAAGTAGTCACCGAGACAGTGGTACAAGCGATTTGACAGCTTCATCCAAGGGCAAAAATATACTCGGAGTCAGTTTGATCATTGTGTCTACTATCGCAAACTTCAAGATGGTACATTTATCTACTTGCTTTTATATGTAGATGATATGTTAATCGCATCTAAAAACAAGGTGGAGATCAACAAGCTCAAGGCTCAATTGAGCTCAGAGTTTGAAATGAAGGATCTTGGAGAGGCCAGAAAAATTCTCGGGATGGAGATAACTCGAGACAGAGCCAAAGGCAAAATCTGTTTGACACAGACTCAGTACTTGAAGAAAGTTCTTCAAACTTTTGGCATCGGCAATGACACAAAACCTGTGAGCACACCATTGGCACCACATTTTAAGCTAAGTTCATCAATGTCACCAAATTCCGAGGATCAGAAGAAGCAAATGGAGAATATTCCATATGCAAATGCAGTTGGTGCCTTGATGTATGCTATGGTGTGTACTAGACGTGACATTTCACATGCTGTAAGTATGGTAAGTCGTTACATGCACAACCCCGGTAAAGGCCACTGGCAAGCAGTGAAGTGGATTCTACGGTATATCCATGGTACTGTGGATATTGGTTTAAAGTTCGAGAGAGATATGAAAAGTTGTAAGCATCTAGTCGGATATGTGGATTCGGACTATGCTGGAGATCTTGACAAGCGCATATCTACTACTGGTTATGTTTTCACTATGGCAGAAGGACCAGTGAGTTGGAGATCAACATTACAGTCAACAGTTGCTTTGTCTACTACAGAGGCAGAGTACATGGCAGTAACAGAAGCTTTCAAGGAAGCAATCTGGCTTCATGGATTGACTAAAGACTTGAGAATTGTGCAGAAAAATGTTGAAGTTTTCTGCGACAGCCAGAGTGCCATTTGTTTGGCAAAGAACCAAGTTCATCACAGTTAAACGAAGCATATTGATGTTCGATTTCATTTTGTTCTAAAAATAGTAAAAGAAGGGAGTATTCTTCTGCAAAAGATCAAAACTGCAGATAACCCTGCAGATATGCTTATAAAGGTGGTTACAGGTATCAAGTTCCAACATTGTTTGGACTTGATCAATATCTCTCGAGCTCGTAGTGCCTAAGGGCACTAATGGAGGCGGCAACATGTGGAAGAGATTGCAGGTGTGGAGGAGCCTTGATCCACATGAGGCGGAGGTGGAAATTTGTGGGGACCACTCACATGTGGCAGACAAGCCAAAAGTGGAGCATGCGCGTGGGGACCACCAGCCGAAAGTGGCGCATGCGTGTGGGGACCACCCGCCGAAAGTGGTGCACACGCGTGGGGACCACCCGCGTGGTTGTCTAGCCGAAAGTTTGTTTTAATTAATATTATAAATATATTAAATTATATATTTGTAATTACGAAATTACCCATGATTACATCTATAAATAGAGCTCAACTTCAGTCTTCAATATTCATTCCTGAGAGTCAGAGAGTTAGAGAGTTCTATTCTGAGATCTATTCTTAAGAGATCTAATATGTAATATTCACCTAAGGGTGTAGTTTGTATTATCTGATAATACAAGTTTGCTGTCTCCCATGGATGTAGGTAATTTACCGAACTACGTTAAATCTATTGTCTTGTTTTCTTTCATACTTTACTATGATTTCGCACAACATCACTACCAAAGCTTTTTGATAGCATGCATAAGAGAAGTTAGATTCACTTTGATTTTGGTCTCGTATGAGCCCAAGTGAAACCCATTAGCCCAGGAATATTGATGCATGGGAAGATCACGAGTACAACCTCCGTTGGAGATTTTAGGGTCTAGCTAAAATACAATAGCTCCGGACCCGCGGGTCTTTTTGTTTTAAAATGACTAATTCATTGTCTTTCAATTTAGAAAAAATATTAGACATTTAAAATATATATATTAAAATTAAATATTAATAAATTGTCTCAAATCATATACATTTCAAAATAATTTAATAATATATAAAAATAATATATATTTTAAATATTAATATAGCATTACCCAATGTTTTAACGGAAATATTTTATAGATGTCTTCCCTGCCATTATAGCAATCAAAAGGATTTACTAGATTCAAATCGAACGAGCGGTTTCTTGGGGAAATTATAATAAAGTATAAAGCTACATAGCCACCTCAAAAGATGAGCCTCAATTCCAGTCATTAGTTGCCACGAATGGATTTGGGGCGGAGCGCACCAACAATTAGCAATTGACCCGACCAACATCAAAAGAAATGAGGCCAATCCGGCTCTTGTGGGTCAAACAATAAATGATATAAAATTGGATATATAACGGGATTCAATTGCCACGTGTCGTTGGGTCCTCTCAGTTAGTTCAACCCAGTGACCCAGTCAACGAAACGGTTCCATCAAATGACAAAACTCTCCCTCCCTTCACAGCACAAACCCTCCATTTCTTTGGGCCAAATGGTGTAAAATTCCTACTGATCTCTTCTGCTTCTGCAATTGTACGTTTCTTCATATTCATCCAGAAATTGAGCCGTTACTCGTATTTTTAATTTCACTTCTTTCCCACCTTCTTCAAACTCTTTGACCAAATACCCCAACGGCTCGCGTAAGCCTCACAACATCTTCTTCTTCTTCTTCTTCTCGTCATTTCTAGCCGTTGGAGCTTCTCTTCCTTCGTTGTTGCTCTTTCGCTCTCGCTTGCTGGTTGCCATGCCGAGTATCGCTGCTTTTGCAGACGAAAATGACGACCCCAAACGAGGTGTTTTCGTTTCGCAGATTCGCCACAAAAAATGCAGCCATTTTTTGGGCTTGGCAGACGTTAAGAATAAGAACATTGAACCCATTATTACTACAACAGCTACTACTACTACTATTTCTTCTAATACGGTGACTGCAATTACTACTGCTACGGTTACGGATTCTTGCGTGTCTTTGAAGAGAAAAAGACCACCAAAGATTGAGATTCCTTCAGTCTTACGGGAAATTCAGAGCGACATGGTCAGGCCCAGGGAAAGTTCGAGAGGGGATGGAGCTATTAGATATGATGGGCCAGGAGTTGGGGTTTTCTCTATTAGAGGGAAGAAAAAGATCATGGAAGATACCCACAAGATTGTTAGGGGTTTTAATGGTGATTCCAAGAAGGTAACTATGCTTTCTTTGTTTTTCTTTTTCTTGCTTTTGAAGTTGGAAATGTTAAATGTATTGTTAGAGATAAAGCATAAATGGGTATTTAGGAACAAGAATAAGGTTTAATGGGTCTTCTTCTTATTTTTATTTTTTTTTGGTGTAATTCAGAGTTTTTTTGGGGTTTATGATGGGCATGGAGGTCGAAAGGCGGTAGATTTTGTTGCGGAGAATTTGCATGGAAATATTTTGGGAATGCTGGACAAAAGTGAAGCGGATTTGGGGAAGGAGGAAGCTGTAAAAGCAGGGTATCTGAAGACTGATGATGACTTCGTCAAACAGGTATATATATACATAGCTTGACTTTGATGACATTGTGTTTGTCCAATTAGCTGTAAGATTGATTATGCTCACTATAATTTTTCTTTTGCTCAAGAGCCTACTCTATAATGTTGGGATTTTTTTTTTTTTACTGTGAGGTTGACCTTCAATGTCGATAGGTTTTCATAAGTTTTGCAACTCCCACATCAACCAGAAAATAAATACAATTCTTCATTTTGTGAAGATAAAAAATGCATAATTAGGATCTACCTGTCATTTCATACTTTATACACCCCCATGTAAATGGAAGTTATAGATTCCGTTGCTTCTTGGTCGAAATGACCAAATACGAGTTTTAATTGGTTGGGCCATCGATTACTGCCCCATTAATGTGGTACAGAGGTGTAGAAGAGCAACCACCTTGCTAGCCAAATTAAACATATCAACAGATACCCTACCCTATTGTTAAGCAGCATCTAATTCATTTGGCCACATTGTTTTTGTTCAAATGATTCAAATATAGTTGTGGAGAATTGTTGGGTGAGATAAATGTTGGATGCTGTGCACAAGCACCTGTATAAAAAGCTGAGTTCTTTGATTACTGCAAACGGGTTTGTTGTGAGCTTGTCCAATACCAAACGAAGTTGTCAATACCAATTACAAATCCTGGTGACATCGCCACTTTGTTTTCATTACTCGGAATAATCGGTATTGAGTTGAAATGTGA
This sequence comes from Paratinospora sagittata, assembly GCA_035771175.1. Classification (NCBI taxonomy): domain Eukaryota; kingdom Viridiplantae; phylum Streptophyta; class Magnoliopsida; order Ranunculales; family Menispermaceae; genus Paratinospora; species Paratinospora sagittata. The sequence goes on along the minus strand of CM069602.1, from coordinate 4,173,218 downwards.
CCACAAATTGAGAGCACTACTTTGTTATTTTGTGGTCAATTTACTAATGTTTGTTGCTACTTTTCCAATCCCATATGCCATAATCAGGTAATAGCAATGAAACTCCATCCACATCTAGTGCATCTGATTCTGGTTCACCATACAAATTGAGAGGTCATAACATGGATTGATAGATCTAAATTGGTTGAGCCTTAAAAATTTAGTCACTGTAGACATGTAATACCGTGTTTTTAATAAATAAATAAATAAAAAGATAAAAAAAAATGGGGCAAATGCCCCAACATTGGGGCAGCCCCAACTTTGGGGCATGGGGGACCCCTATAAAGAGGGTCCCCCTCCCCCTCATTTTCTCACAACACACACACTTTCCCTCTCCCCTCCTTGGTCTCTCTCTCTCTCTCTTTTGAGGCTCTCTCTCTTAGAGACTCCACTTGTGCGGTGCGGAGCTGCTGCCCGGCGAAGAGCGCGGAGTTAGAGTGTCCAACTTGAAGGTGGGAAGCGAAACTTAGGTTTGCGTGTCTTATGTCTTTTTATAAAGTTTTCATACATTATTATTATGTTTGATATTCACATTATTACACAAATGTCATTATGTTTAGACTATACTCACATCTTGGTAAATGTAATCCAAATGTCATGCCGTTGCTTTGCTGGATTAACAATTAATTTAACTGGCCAGACTAAGTCTTGTCCCCGGTAACTTTAAATAATGAAAGGGAAGCAGCTTGCTGCTCTAGAAAATTTGGTGTATTTAAGAGTGTCCATTGTGACCCACCTCTCAGCCTGGGGACTGGTCTGGTTGGTTTTATTAAAAGCCGTCCACTTCGTGGAGGTACGATTGGATTTTAATAATGTCTTTCCCATGGACTCAAGAGCTGCCGTACATGTGCAGTAGGCATTCATACCAGTGTAGAAAATTGAGATTAAACCTACACACACATTCATGCATTATATTCATGCATAGAATATTAGTAGACAACATAACCATCTAGGGATGTAAGTCGCTCGTGGCCTAATGATTGATTATTGGTGCATAATTGCTTCCTTGATTGAGTCAACCCTAGGCAGTACATCTTTGCTGTAAACTTTATTGTGTCAGCCAAAAAGGAGATGAGCGGACGGAGTTGTACCATACTGATTGTTATGTATTTCCCTGGTAATGGACGCACAATGTGATCCCAGGATGGTACCTGGCCACGACCCCCTTACAAGACTATGTGTCATGGGTGTCCACTAAATTGTGGTGTTGCTATTGATGATATGTTGTGTTTATATGATTATTATAATGATGATGTTCTCTTTATAAATTGCCAAAATTCACGGAATATTTGTTTCCCCCATTGGGCGATAGCTCATCCCGTTGCTAATCAATTTTTAGGAGCCTGAGATAGATTTAGGCGGAGGTACATAAGCCCTCGTTTGGCAACCCTGTGCGAGTAGCTAGGGTAAATTTGGTTGGGACTACGTTCCCTGTATTGGCAGTCTTTGGACTGCCTACATTTTGTATCAAAATATTATAATCAATGAAAAGAAAATATTTTGTCCTTATGTTGTGTTCCCGTGCATTTAATTTCTGTTGTAACTGCATTGCCCCCCGCCTGTGAGTGTTCCGCCGGTCTAGGCGCGGCCGGATGGGGTGTGACAGATAGCTTACCTAAACTTGCGTAGCATATCTCCAATTATATATGCACCAATTCAATCTTTTAGTACATTTTTTTGGGCTAGATATCTAATACTCACAACTTATAATTTAAATGTTGACTTAGCCTTGGATACAACGGAGTAGAGGAAGTGGATTCATAACCAACCTTATGTAGTTGGGAAAAGACTTTGTTGAGCGGAATTGAGTATCTATTTGTTATACTTAAAAGTTTATGTTATATTTTTGTATTTTCAAAAACCAAGGGAAATATTTTTTTTCCTTTTCTTCTATATTTCTATATATTCTAAGTGGAAAACATATGGACCGCATTTCCCATTTATACTTTCTCTCACTCATAGATTTAAGAAATCGTATGGATCACGCTCAAAAGAGCAAAAAATGTCTAATCTTAAAGTTGTAACTAGTGGGTCTACCCAATGCACGAGGTTCCTGCCATTGTAGGGTCTAAGAAAGGGCCAATGTGCCTCCATATTGGACGCTGTTTTTGGATTTAAACCCGTGACCTCTAAGTCACAATGAAACAACCTCAACCATTGCTTGCCCTTCTAATCTAAAACTTCTAATGATACAAATCAATTTATTTGGATCTTTATGCGACACGTTATTGGGAGAATAATATTTGTAACTTCCAAATTCAAGTATAATGTTTATTGTTGCCTTTTTTTAGTTGCTGAATCCATGGTTTCTGATTCATGTTAAGAATGCTTACTTTTAAAAGCTGTTCAAGTATATCAAATAAGTGAACCATTTACATTAATAGACTAGCCAATTCCAGTCATTGTAATAAGAGTTATGATCCTGATCAGCATTCAGAACTTTTGAGCTAAAAACATTGGTCCCATTAACCGCTTGCACAAGGAATTGCCAGTGAAATATTCTTACAATATCTTTTGAGATCTTCTACAAATATAGAGTTTTGGACATGAGAAATCATAAAGTTCATGAAGATAGTATTTATTTTGATTATATAATTCTTCTTTCAAATCTCAATTTTCCCTTCTGCTAATGAAGTGCAAATTTGACCGAGGGGATTACAGGGTTTAAGCAGCGGCACTTGCTGTGTCACTTGTCTGATTGAAGAGAATGACATTGTTGTCTCAAACTTGGGAGATTGCAGGGCGGTTCTCTGTAGAGGTGGTGTAGCTGAAGCCCTTACAAAAGACCACAGAGCTGGAGAGGAGAATGAACGGAAAAGAATAGAACAGATGGTACTATTATTTTTGGAAGTTCAAATGTCAAGACGAAATGTAAATGTGTTATGTACATATCTCCTTATCAATTCCTTCTAAACATTGATATATTGCTGTACAGGGAGGATATGTGGAGATCCATCGAGGTGCTTGGAGGGTTCATGGTGTACTTTCTGTTTCAAGAAGCATTGGAGATGTCCATCTGAAAGATTGGGTACTTGCAGAGCCTGATACTAAGGTCATGAATATGACTCCAGATATGGAATTTCTAGTCTTAGCTTCTGATGGACTTTGGGAGAAGGTTAGTAAGAAGAAAACCATATTATTCTTTACAATGCAAAATATTCAATGAATGCTCTATGGTGGTCTAAATCTTTTCTCAAATACTCTTTTTTTTTTTTTTTTTTACAGATAATTCTTTCTGCTCAAAAACCAATGACTGAATAAGAAAAAAAAGATGTTCTTTCGTATAACTTTGGTTCATTTCATTAGAAGATAATTTCTCTTATTATTTCTGCCTTTTTCTTTTGGCTGGTCAAAGGACATTTCATGTGCTTGAGAGACAACTTATTTTGAAGGTTTGTCCTTAACGAAAAGTCTAGGCACTAGCATACCTTAGAAATATTTCCAAGGAACTCTTTCATTCTTCTAGTTGCATTACAGAATTTTTTTCCTTCTCTTTGGTTGCTTCTTCCCAACATCAATAGTCCTATCTGTAAACTCAGTTCATGTGCAGCGTCTTTGATAATGGAGAACTTTTGTATCCTTTGGCTGATTAACAGACCAAAGCAGGCGGGGAAAGTATGGGTGCTTCTGCTTCTTTTCTGTTCTTTCTATCAATTATTCAAGAGTGTACTGGCCCATGTCTCCATATCCAATTGGTAAGTTGGCACCAGGCTTGTGACACTACATATATGCTCAATGCAAGGTCACAATGAGGGCCATATTGTTTTTTTCTTTCAAGACTTACATGATAAACCCACCATCTACAATGTGTGGTCACATGGAAAATATACATGGGGATCTAAACCAACATGAAATGTTTCAGACACAGTACATCATCATATTATACAAGGTTCACTCCCTCATTGACTTGGTTTGAACTTGAACCACTCTTGCATCGCACTATTTTGAATGGGACAGTTACATTTGGTAATTTTGGTAATTGTTTGAGAGAACAAACCTATTGATTGGGTAATTACTATAATCCAATCAAGTTATGCTTTCACTATGTTATCCTTTTAAGTTGCAATTTGGGCCTATTGGGTCCAGGATGATTCATTTTATGATAAGGTTCTGCTCCCCCCTGTTCTGTTTGTTAGTTGTAATTGAAATCCTGAATTAGTTAAAACATTTATTAATTGATAAAATTTGTTTTGAGGCATGCTTTTGTGTTAATATGATCTTCAACCCAGAAACCAAAAAGTTTGATCAAGGAGCCCTTTTAATCCTAGGCAAGAAACAAGAAGATTCCAACTCTCTTTCTGAAGTAGAAAAAGAAAATGGAGAGAAACTGTTAGCATTACCTCTTACCACTCTTTATCAAATAGTTTTCCAATTCAAGCAATCTCTGAAATTCAAAATAGGGAGATTTAGCTGATCAAGGATATTAAAGTTGCCTATTTTTTATTATTTTTTTCTCTTATCTTTTGCTAGGTGGGCAATCAGGAGGCTGTTGATACGGCAAAGTTTGTCCTTGTCCCAAACAAACAAAAATCTAGGGGTGATATCTTGAATGAAGATGAAGACGTGTTTGGCTGCGAGAACGCAAGTCCTCCATCAAAGACAAGAAGAATTTCTTTGGTCAAGCAACAGAAAATAAAGACTCAATTACCAACTCAAGAGAGCAATGGATATAAGAAAAGACTGGCGGCTTCTGGCAAGCTCATGGCTGCTTGTGAGGAGCTTGTAAAGCTTGCTTTAGCCAGAGGTAGTTTGGATGATATTACTGTGATGATCATTGACCTAATACACTTCAGATGCAACATCTGATGATCAAATGTACTGCTCAAATCCCTTCCATTTTCATCTTGTTCTTGGATTACCAGATAGATTGTTCAGTTCAGTGGGCAGAAATTTCCAGACAACAAATTGTGCATTATCTGTACATATGTGCGCTTCATTTAATAAAAATATTGGTAAGATGCCCAGAATATTTCAATTTCTTTGTGTCTTATGTTTCTGATTCAAAGAGAAAAAAATGAAAGAAAAAAAAAACTGTGTGTGACCATTTAGCTGCTTCCGATGGTACACTTCATTGGACCACTACTCTCAACTTTCTTGTTCTGCTTGCTCATTATTATTGAACAACCTTGATGGAACCCTTTCTCCTTGGACCCCCAAATTGACATGATACAAATAGAAAAGAAAATCGACAGAGCTATCTTTCTTTCCCCACATGTCTGTAAATCAAAAGGAAATTGGGCTAATCCATTGACAGTAGTACAATTGGATAATGACAATCAATTATATAATCTCACATGTAACCATTAATTGTTTTCCACAAGTTTTCAGCACTGACTTCATGAATAAAAGCCAGGAAAAAAAAAATCAGTAAAACCTCTCATGTCATTTTGCTAAGTATAGAGATCTACTGATCAGAACCCACATGGGATTCCTTTATTTTAATTTATTGTTACTGTTTGTAAGTTCTTTGGACAGTAGCATGCGGGAGTGAAGGTTGCTGCATGTTTACTAGATTATTTATGGCTTGGAATATTTTTCTTTCAATGTTGTTAAACTCAAAGGGCATAAATTGCCTGAATTTTGACCAGATCTGCAAAATCAATCACAGATTCCTCAGACTTTTCTGCAACTACCATCTTTAGATTCCTCCATATTCCACTTTTCTGCAACAACTCCATAAAAAGTTAAAATATAAAATCTTACAAATTTAAAAAAAAAAAAAAAAAAAACTGTAAGCTTTTTTGGGCTACCCCTTATCGAGAAACCAAACTGTTTTCTCATATTTTACTTTGACTGGTCTCCTTTTTACCCTTCATTTGATTAAATCTCCTATGCAACTAGAAACTTCTCATTTACGTAGAGATCTAAACCTGAACATGGTGAAAAGGGGTTCTCTTCTTTTTACCTTGCATGGAAAGATGTAATTTAGAAGAGATGAAAAAGATAACAGAAGGAAAAGCACCTTGGATTTTTAAAAGTAAGTTTTGTCATAAAAAGGCAGAAGGAAAGAAACAGAACAGAAAAAGATAAAGAATCCCAGTCTAGAAAGCTTACAGCTACAAGAGCTTACATATTATTGAACAAAAAAAAATTCCCTTTCTTCTTCTCTCTCACTCACAGTCCATTGCCTTCTAATTGCCAGTTTGTAAGTTGGGGGATTCTATTTTATTTTATTTATTTTTCTCTCTTGATGATAAATGCAGCCAAGAACTCATCTGGCAGTGTCTTTAGAGTAGATCTTGTTGTTTGCAAGATCTGTCTCTCCCCCTCAATGCCTCTCTTTTGCTAGTTCTTCTTCATATTCCTTTGCTTTTAGACTTGGATCTGTTTCTTGAAGTTTTGATTCATTTTGGTTAAAACCATCTAGTTTTTGGCTTTATGATGCAAGACCCAATTGGGATTCCTACCTGTTTTTCATCAGGTGAGAAGCCAATGGATGATCCTTCCGCCGTGACCCGGTCAGGCCAAAGTGTGTTCACTACTGTATACCAAACAAAGGTAGCAGGTCACTGCCGTTTGATCACCATAACTTGGTGCAAGAATCTACTACTCCATGGCCTCTCTATCTCAATTGGAGAACCAGATGGGGAGAGCCTGCACAGTTTCAAGATAGAGCTGAAACCATGGTGCTTCTGGAGGAAGCAAGGCTCCACTAGACTTCAATTGGATGGGAAACCGGTCGATATCGTCTGGGACCTTAAGGCGGCGAAATTCAACGGCGAGACTGAACCGCAATCAGATTACTATGTGGCCTTAGTTTGTGAAGAAGAGGTTGTGCTACTTGTAGGAGATTTAAAGAAAGATGCATATAGAAAGACAAGGTCACGGCCATCACTCATCGAACCGACATTGGTGTCGAAGAAAGAACACATATTTGGGAAGAAAAAATTCTCAACTAGAGCTAAATTACACGAGAAGGGGGGTTTTCACGAGATATCGATCGAGTGCAATAACAACACCAGCAGCAATACTAGTAAGTCCCAAAGCAATAATTCAAACATTTTGTCTAATGGGTATGAGCCAGAAATGGAGATAAGGGTAGATGGGCATCTAGTGATTCATGTGAAGCATCTACAATGGAAATTTAGAGGTAATGAGTCCATCTTTGTTAACAAACTTAGAGTAGAAGTGTATTGGGATGTTCATGACTGGCTTTTTAGTCCTGGTTTAAGGCATGCACTGTTCATATTCAAGCCAATATCCTTATCCTCATCATCATCTTTATCAACATCTCCATCATCAATTTCAACACCATTATCGTCGAAAACCGAGGGGTCCGTTTCCATTGATGGAGATGGGTATAATACTGCAAGTGGATCATCTGGGTACTGCTTGTTCCTATATGGCTGGAAGATTGAATGATTTTACATGAGTGAAGCTGAACAACACATGGAATATATATGAGTTTTGCTTGCTATGAAGCTGATGTTGTTGGAGTTGCAGAGAGGAGGAGGAAGAAGAAGAAGTAGAAGAAAAGGGTGGAGATCACGTGGGAGAAGGAGGGTGGTCCCCGGTGGAGGGATTGGAAGTTAGTTACAGCTGGGTTGAATAAAGGAACGTGATTGGGCAGGACAGATTGGATGATATACATGCTCAATAATTTCTTATCTGGAGGCATCTCCATTTTTTTTCTTTTCTAAAATGCTCATCTCTCTCTGTCTCTATTCTTGATAACTGATTTTTTTTTTGTTCCTTTCTTCTTCCTTGAATATAATACTTCTACTTCACCTTCTTCCTCCATATCCTATCTATATACAATATTGACAATATCTAATAGGTGATGTCAGATACATGTGGGACTGAACAATCTGGCACAAGAGAGCTGATGAATGTGAGGTCTTGTATGGAAGTGTAAACTTTAAAAGCTTGAGTATGTGCAATGCACATTCAACATGTCCCGTGCTCCCTTGTCTCTTCTTTCTTAATGTATTACTTCTTTTCTTTTTCTCTGTATTTTACATTTTAATCAGTGGAAAATAAAAATTTCAAATTCACAGCTTCCAAAACTCTCCTTTTCCTTTGACGGGTTTCTGAGATTCTTACGAAAAAAATAGAAATACATTGTTTCGAAGGGCATATTATATGAGTTATATATTTATACTATACTAAATCCTGCAGATGCATTCTCGTAAAAAACCATAGTGCTAGGAATTTGAGCCCACTTGCAATGGGAGAGGCTTTTTCAGTGCAAGTTTTGGCACTTCCAGCTTAGAGACCATAATTAACAATCTAACTTTTGTATTATGGTGCATTGCTAGTCAATCATTAATGTGATAATAGATTATATAATTGTTAATTTATCCCATCTATTATTATTGTAAAAAGAGTAACATAACCATAGAACTGTTCACATAACATTATTCTTTTATATACATAAAAGTTTTGGAAACTCCACAATTCCATTATAAATAAGTTTCTCAAATCACCCACCGTGCTTGGCGGTGGTGGATACCTCGCCTTCCACCGTTAAAGGTAAGAAATTTAAATCTCCCCTAAAAGAAACTAAAAAAATAATATAGTTGTGAGCGTTAGGCTTTAGTTGCAGACTTTGACCCTTATTGTCCGAATTCATTCCTATCTCAATAGTTATCATGTTGGGTGGGTGGGCTTGGGATCGTTGCACCTACCCATTACTTGTACTCGACCAAAAAAAAAAAAAAACAATAGGTTTCTCAGATCTGTCATTCAAGTGGGCAGTTAAAAAATCACTTAATTTGCATCCGAACCTCTGTGTGTGTATCTTCGAGATTAGAACCAAAGTTATATTTCAAACTTTATTCCTTCATTAAAACTTAAAAAAAAAAAAGAAGCATGAGTTAAATCATTTTCACACTTGGAACCCTCGACTACAGAATCCAAAACAAAGGGTGTATTTAAATATTCCAATATGAAAGAGAGGCGTGGAAATTTAATTAAGGAAAAGGAGAAGTGATTCTGTGAGCCTGCCGATGACATGCCATCTTCAATGGAAGAGGTGGGTCTGAAAATGAACCGTCCATGATCCGATCAAACACAAACTTGTTAGCTGCCTCAGTGTAGTGCACTCCATCCCAGTTAATCACAACCGTTGGATCTTTGCATGATTTACCAAGCAAGATCTGCTTGCCATTCACTGTAATCTTGGACCCACAACCACTGTTTATGTTGTAGTTATATTTCCCACCATGCCCGCAACAAGCCCTGAGAGGATGCTGGAATCCTGTAGAAGTGACATGGGAGTCGAGGCACATCTCATAAATTAGACTAAAAACACGATGATGAACAGCTGAAACGCATGAAATTCCATGCTGACAAGAACACTGGATCATGCAACTATGCTAAGATGTGAAGCGGGACATCGAATTACCGTGTCTCCTGGCTTGGCTGATGAGCAAATACTTGACTGAGTAAACGTCAACGTAAGTAATGGCTGCTAAGGGAAGTTCCTTTCGCAGTTGAATCACTGCTTCCTTCAATTTGGTGTTGAAGTACTGAGCCACCTCGTTGAATGGAGTTGCACAGCCTACACTGTCTATCTGGGCCGCCTTGATTAGAAGACGGTCCAAGATGTACGGAAGGCAGCCCACTGGGCCCGTGTTGTGGATCCAAAAGTATCTCCCACCTAAATCATAAATGTCCTGTGCAAAAGGTCATTTTTTTTAAGAAAAAAAATGAAACATGAATCAGTTTTCTTGTAAAATAGCTCACTTCTGGATTTGTAAGAATTAGTATATTTATAGATGATCCTATCAGTTGGTTTAACTTGTTTTTTTTAAAGAAAGCATACTCAACTAAGTCTTTTCTTAATTATATAGAGTCAATTACATGAATCTGTTCATTCTACTTTACTCGATTAAGGACTAAGTCGACTCTCAAGGTCTAAGTAGTTACTAATTGATTATTATTTTATAGGATGGTTAGAAAGTTTGAATAAAAATCTTAATTTACTTATTTAAAGTCCATTATAAATTTCTACCATTTGTGCCAATATTCTTACCTTTATAATGGTGGTGAACTGACCCAGTACATCAGGTACATACGCTTTAACATCCTCAGTGGTCATGTTGAGGAAGTAACCAGCCGTGAGATCATTCTGGCCGATGTCGAATGTGTACAAGGCACGCAAAAAGGCCTCATCGTTGGGCAACAATTCATGAAAAACTCCTCCTGAAATGGTGTATCGATTAATAAGTAAAAAACTTTTGGGTCTCCCACACTCATTGATACTAATTTGAAAATTGCCAAAAAGGTGAAATTCATGACAAACATAGATAGAAATATATATATGGCCGTTAATGCACTATTAAATTAATTTGAATTTGAATTTGAATTATTCATCAATGTATCATTCAAATCAATTTAACGGTGTATTAAAGATGATATCTTTATATTTAAACTCTTGGGGATAGGCTGGCTGACCTTGTGTGCGAAACAGTTGAGCCCTGGGACGAAACCCAGAGTACTGATAAAATTGGACGTTCAAGGAAATAGGGCTGAAGCCGCTCTGGTGGAGGGTGGTGTTCTGTGGCCTCACTGTGGATCCTGCTGTGGCAAAATTGGCTCCATGAGTTAAATTGGAGCCCACAGCGTCGAGAAATGCATTGATATGAGGAAGTCCCAAGCTCTCAGCTGACCAAAATAAACAAAAACAAAAGCACACAAAATAGATGAGAATTAATTTTATTGCTCAAAATGCTGGTGCCCACCTTCTTCTCCAAATGGCAAAGGAGGCAAACTGATCATCATCATGGGGTTTGGTAAACATCTATAGATAAAGTTCTAATGGTTTCCAAATCGAATTAATCATTGAATTTATCAGTTGCTTTTAAATTTTAAGGGAAAAAAAAAAAAAAAAAGAGTATTAGTGTATATACATGAATAAATCCAGTCTCTCTAAGTTAAACCTCCTGATTGTGGGATCCACCCAAATTAGAAACAAAGAAATGGATTGGTGGCCGCCCATGAGGGCGGCCACCAACCCCAACAACTCTTCCAACAATCAGCCGACTTATTTGAAATATGTAAATTAAAATATATTATTTTAATTACACAAATACCTCTTAATACTCCTATAAATAGGACCTTACTTCCTTCATAAATTCATGTTCAGTGAGTTCTATTATGAGAGATCTATTAAGAGATCCAATCTGTAAGATCCACCTAAGGGTGATCTAATAAAAGAGTGCTGCCTCCCGTGGACGTAGGCAATTTGTCAAACCACGTTAAATTTGTTGTCCTGTTTTTTTTTCGTGATTTATTTCGATTCCGCACAACACTGATATTCTTAGTCAGAGTAAGAGCAAAAGACAAACAAAGATTTTATAATATGATATCAATAAAAGAGAAAAAAAAAAAAAAAAAAAACAAAACAAAACACCAGAATTCATGTGCTATAACAGTAATAGATTTGTTTGTATACTAAAAACTTGGGGAAGCATTTTGGGCTAAGGAAATTATTGATGGTTGGACAAGCACGCATTAAATTAATCTGAAAAATGTCGGTGGAGGCCTACATTGATAGCTTGACCTCACCAAATATCCTTCTTCACATTTGTGTTAAAAAAAAAAAAATCCTTCTTCACGTGACATCTTCTTACATAGGTTCAACAGAGTACCCCACTCATACTGAAAAAACAAATAAAAATAGAAGTACCAGCCACCCGCATGGGTTCCATTTCTGACCCAAAAACAGGTACGGCTGAACCATAAAAAAAATACGTACAGACAAATTGACAGTTGGTCACGGATGTAATCTTAAGGTCATTTGCCATAATTGCCGTTTAATTCCATTTAAATCAAGAGACAAGCATTCAGAAAATGAATAAACATCAAACTCTAATGTTTAAGTTATAGGTTTGCTCCAAACCACAAGTTCAATCAAGAAAGAAAAAAAGTTAATTATTTACATATTACATTTAATTACATTTTTTTTAGACAAATGCTAAAGGGATTTCGGGTATCAATGTTATTTTAACTTTTTTTTTAAATGTAAAAAATGTTACATAATAAATATGTATTTTTAAAATATTTATTTAAAAAATTAGGTGCGACGTACATAAATTAATCTTCTTATAGAAATTATTATTATTATTATTATTACTTTTTTATTATCGGAGTGAGTGTTTGGATGTATTAGAGCACTTGACTACTCTCTTGTTTTTATTCACACTTAGATAAATCACCGAGGAGTGACCCTAGGAGCAGCACGTGGGACTCGCTACAAAGGCAAAAGAAAAAATTTCTCAGATATATGCCTTGGCAATCTAAACATGAAAATGATCCAAAATCACCCTTTTTCATTTTTAGTATCTTCAATATATAAATGAAATACCAGACGTTTTTTTTTTTCTTTTTCTTCTCTAGGAACTAAATATGAAGTATTGATGCATTGGGCTTAGCTTAGTATGTGTGTCGCAATTTACAAGAAGAAACTAAAAATAAAAACAATGTTAAGCTAGTACTGACCAAGTTCTCCTCAAGGAAATAAAAGAATAATAACAATATTCACTACCTAGTACCATAAGATCAATACCCCTTTTTCTTATGCTATGTATATGAGGTCAGATTGCCATGAGATCCTCAAGAAAGGAAATATATAAGGCAAATGCAACCTTTCACTAGTCCTACTAGACGCCACAATTTTCATGAAACTGAAAGAAATACATACCAATGAAGTCGATAACAAGGCGCCCATCGCTATATCGTCCCGCAGGATGGTGGAAATATGAATCTCCATTGGGTGGAGGGGCTTGCCCAAATGCGGCAGACAAGCCTCCGGTATCAGAATTTGAGTCGCCAAAATTGAAGATGGCCGGGAAATCACAGGGAGCCAAAGCTAAAACTGAACCTGTGGATAATAAAACTGACACTAAAATACTCAAATTAAGAAGTAGTATTCTGAAGCAACATTGAGACTCCATGGGAATTGGGATGAAAAGAAAAAGCAAGGAAAACAACAAAAGTAAGAGCAAAGCAACAGTAGTGGTAGTAGTAGCACCAAAGGGAGGAGAAGGCTGTAAGTGCTTTTATAGAGGAGATCGAAAGCATGGGACCAGTAATGAAAGACAAAAGGGACCATTATCTTTCACGAGCTGCCGTTTATCAGAAACACACGTGGTTCAAATTTCAAACTTAGAAGGAAAATCAGCCACTGTGTTAGGCAGTTTTGTGTGGATATAAGGATATTCAATATTGCCGTCATTTTAGGAAAAAAAAAAAAACGAGATTCTGTTTCATGAATCACAGTGACAGGGTAATGACTCAGGTTGTAATCTTCTTTATTTACCTTGTCTAGAATTATTGATTCATGAGGGGTAACTGGATAAGTTTTAGTTTTATTTTTAAATTTTATAAACTTGGCTTTTAGCCTTTGTGCTCCTCCGCGCCTTGCAGACTGACAAAGAATCTTTTGACTGTTTTTAGGCGAAAAGACAACCAAGATTTACGTTTCAAAGTCGGATTTAAAATAGAAAAATCACGACCTATCAATCTGGGTGGGATTGTGATGCCAATTTGATCAGTAAGTTCTATAAATCTTAATGAAGATCAACCTTTAGGCTGTTAAGTATTGGGTATGTCTGAGGAAGGTAACCAAAGTGCACTCATTTCCTATATGTCTAATTCGATGTGACATGGAGACAAGCTGATGAAATAGAATAGTAAAAGTTGGATGCTCTTTCTTACAGGTAGGATTCCGTATGATCTGGTGGAGATTAAGGAGAGAACCATGATCTTAAAATCTTTAAAAAATTGTTAAAAGGTTGAAGGAAGGTTGATATGAAGGTTGACTTCGATCTTAGAGTTTAGATGAGATTTTATTTTAAAAGACAGGTATTAACGAGAGTAAGATCTCAATTTATGTCCCCATTTGGTTTCGTGGTTGAAAGAGCGGTGCAACGACCTTTTGGCTAAACACAACAGATAAATGATTTGAAAGAACAACTTTTGCGGTCCCTCCCTCTTAGTTTCTGTACTTGAGATCTTCATTTAAAAAAAACACTTTTAGATCTAAATGTAAAATCTGTACAGTCCTATATTTTATTTGATATATTTATCCTTAACCGATCTAAAACTATTATTTCGGCTCACATACCCAATATTCTCTACCACGAGAATCAAAGCTGACGAATGAGATTACTTTGGATAAAATTAGGGCATAAGAAGGACCTTAAACAAGGTCTTACCACCAAAAGTCTTAGCACTATTAAGGCCTTTTTGATGGACGAAATAAGATGAAATTATTTTTATGAGATTAGACAGAATAAAATAACATTAAAAATAAAATAATATTGTGTTTGGTGGTATGTTCGATATTAGAAAAAAAAAAGTAATTACAAAAATTAAATTACAAAAAAAAATCCTAATTTTACAAAATTGCAAAACCATTGATTTCTTATTTATTTATTTTAAGACAAGGAAGAATGAGGAAATAAAGAAAAAGAGGGTGGTTGGAGTAAAAAAGTTGATGGAGGTAAATTATTCTATCCTAATAGGCTATCAAAACTGAGATTGGGACTAAAACTAATCTAATCGCATCCAATTCCATCAACCAAACAGCCCCCGAAAAGAGAAAGCAATGTCGCACCCGACTCCACATTTTGTACTTGCACTAAGGTAAAGGTGCATAAAAGTGGCTAAATGTCATACAAGCCTGGTCCAGGCCTACTGACAATTTGCCTAAAGAGTCCAGATTAAATTTTGAGGGCCAGGCTGGAAAGGCCTGTAAAATTATTCCATTCAAGTAGCGCCTGCTTTTGGCAAGACAATCATGAACGAAACGCACGCTTCTTAAGACCGCTAGTGGAAAATAGCTTACCTATTTGGTTAACAGTAAAACTCTGCTAATGGTGATTGATGAGAAACGCTTTTCTTTTTACAGAATTTGCTGAAACTGAGCCGCAACGTTTGGGATCCAATTGTCAGAAACCAATTTCCCGATCGATTCGTTTCTCTGATCAAAATGGTGGAAGAGCACAGTGAAGCATCTCTTAGACTCACAATTCTCAGCGCTCGAGACTTAAAGGTCTCTAAGTTTCTGGGGAAAACGAAGTGCTTCGGAGTCGCATGGATCGATCCGCGCCTCAAAAGATCCACCAAAACCAGTTCCATCTCAAAGCTTGCATGGAACGACTCGCTCTGCTTTCCTCTTTCTCCCGATATTTTGCATAACCCTAATGCATGCTTAACCATTCAACTCCTTGCTGCTTCGCCGATCCACCATGAAAGACTGATCGGATCTGCGATTCTGTCGCTCAGAGACGTCCGCTACCATCACTTGGACTTCACATTGCAGGTCTGGAGACCGTCCGGACGAGCGCAAGGCTTGCTCTGCTTGTCCGCTTGGATTGATTGTGATTTACGCGTTTCCTCAACCGATGGCTGTGTTACCGGAATTCCGATTGAGTTCAGTTCTGTACCGCCGCTGCTTTCGGATCAAACGGATCCAGCTGAATCCGAATACGCTCTTGCAGTTCCGTCGGCACCAGTGGAGACGAATTTGATAGGAGAACCATCGTCGATCGTTGATCGGACGGTGCCGGTTGAATCCGGATTTTCTTTTGATGTTCCATCGGCACAGAACACAGTGAATGGGTCTAGTGATTTGAGGAGTCTGTTGATAGGTTTTGTTGGCGGTGCTGTTGCTGCCGCTGTTATCGCTTTTGCTCGGAAACGATAGCGATCGGCGGGCGCGGGCGTGTGCTTGCGCGCGCGCTGTGGTCAACAAATATATCATCTTGCGTGATATTGATTCATTTCTCTGTAGCAGTTTTCTGAATACCTTGCGAATTACAGTTTGTAATCAATTGATAGAAGACAAAGACTACTAAAATCCAATTCCAAGTACCGAGTTCTTCCATGTCAAATTGCTTAGTGCTACAAGTATATAATCAGCGCGTTAAGGGCTACAAAAAACAATTGGTGCGAGTATTTTACAACTTGAGCAATTGCCGTAACAGTGCTACAAGTATAACCCTTTGCCATGATGGGTTGCAGATAAAACATACAATGCTGGCTCTAAGTGAATACCTTCTTAATGGACTAGGATGAGTAATTGACAAGGGAGAAACCCACAGAACGTGTTTAGGCGAAGCAGAGGCCAAGGCATTGAATAAACAATCATTCCAAATATACTTCTTGGTTTTGTACATATAGGGATACATCATTCATATATATATATATATATATATATATATATATATATATATATATATATATATATATATATATCAAAGATCCACGTTTCTTTAATGAGGCGATCCTCGTGATTACCCAATAGAAGAAGGTCCCAAAGAAAATGCAGGCTACTTGCCTCTCAACATTGAGAAAAATTGAATTTTTACAAAGTCATCCGGAGGTAAGTACGTAACAATAAATTATGCTTATGCTGAGGTTTCTTGTATATCCATTTTTTTCAGCCATACTTGGTGCAAAACCCAGACAAGGACACAAAAAAAAAAAGGAAACTAGATAAATTGAACGAACAAAAAAAAAAAGTGATCGTGTTCAGGTACCATGAAGAAAAAGTAGACCAATAATACATGAGCTTCACCATCTTTCCCCAGATCTCGATCTGCAAAAATAAAACACAGACAAATACTATCAGCATAAAGACATGTTTCAAATCTGTCAATAGTTTCATAGGTTAAAAACTTATTTATGGTCAGATCAGGGATTAAATCCTAACCGAACGGTGATATAACCAGTGATCTCATAAACTTTAGTCTTTTTATATGAAAGATAAATGACAAGCAATGTAGGCGTTTATGACCTCCACAAACTGCTCTCATTAAACTGAGCCCTTTTCTCGTCTTTTGGTGAAAAAAACCCTACTTTGTCGGGACAAACAAATTAAAATAGAAAACCTTGCACTCCATTTTCTGTTAGTCTAAGAATGCAGCAGAGTGGATGCCCCTAAAAACAGGTGTATTGCATTGAAGACCATGAAAAGATGGCACAAGAATGACTTACTGCAACTACACAACAAGGACATGACGACACAAAATGCTCTTGCAGCAAGAACAGAATCGATACTTGACCATCACAAATAGTTTTGGAAGTATATGCCAACAAAGAACAAAGACATGTTACGGTGCTAAACCTGCACACCTACTAGCACCACAGTTCTTCTTTCATACTTGGCGCTGAAAAAGCAGACATGCATATAATGCAAGGCACATGAAGAATGCATGTAATGTTCAATGCCATACCTGTCACTGTTCCTGTAGCCAAGAAATGTTCCTTCCTTGTCACCCTGGAAACTTCTTCTATCATCTCCAGATCTGCTCAACGTCTCTATCCCACGCGATGGAGGCCTATCCCTGAATTCCACGTTTCTCGACTCCTGCAGCACTCCAGACTGAGATGGTGGCCTCTCAGGGAAACTGACAACCCTGCCTGACCCTGAACCAGGTCTGTCAATGGCTTTCTGGCCAAAACGAACTTTATCATCTAACTCACGGATGAGAAGTTCCAAATCCCTTTCTCTGAGAAGTAGCAGCTCGTGGAGATTGATTTGCTTCCCAGAAGACTCTTCTGTGGACTCACCATATGTGCTTGGGGCTTCTTTTTCCAGTTCCTTCTTCAAGTGGCTTATTTCTTCTTTCAGCATCTTTTCTTCATCTGTCTCAGGTCTGAAAGATTTGTTGAGAGCACACGTGATATAAATTACTTAAAAGACTTGTCTTTTGACTCTTTTTCTTTTCCTTCATAAAATAACACAACTTTAACCACATTTTTCACCGGGTAAGGAAAAACCACGGTATCTGTTGGAATCATGTAGGCAGAGCTATGCACTACAATGCATGTGAACCTAATAGCAACAAAATGAGCCATAATTTGTTTTTCAAACATCGGTCAAACCACCGGCAATTTTTACTCCAGAAAGTACATTTCTAAACAAAATATAATTTATATGAATGGAATTCACCATTTTCTGTTTTTCTCATCTGTTTGTGGTACTTGTCCTTTATAGATGTAAAACCCCCATCCAGGAACCTGAAATCTCTACTAGATGGACTGAACATTTCCAAAAATCATTCATACTCCGTAAACTATGGAGAAATGCCAGTCCCCCAGTTAGAAAGAAGGAAACATTTAGGCAGAGGTTATCTCACATCAGTAGTGAAGGGGAATGATGGTCAGTTTATAAGTGTGAGGGAAAGCCACACCCCTTGAGTTAGCTTTTGGTGGTTAAAAGCATATTTAAATAGCAATAAACTTTCAACCATGTTGTCAATTTAGAAACATTTGAACCTTGGTCTTCTAAATCTTAGCACTTTGCAATTACAATAGAGAAACATACTGGGCCACTAACACCACTAACAATGTGGAACTTTTAATGGAGAACTATTAATTGGATGAACGGAAATTAGTGTAAGCCGCTAAGACCACTAACAATCACCCAATTGACTCACAAATAATAGTCATAAATGAAACCAGCCACTATGTACTTAATTAAAAATCTAAAGCCTTGCATCATAGCAATCAAGTTCTTTTAAGAAACATTTCCTTCCATGTATTACAAGTGTAAAATTCCTATAAAAGTATTTTATTCTTTATAAATAAACTTTCCGTGTCATTCAGAGTTCAACTCCAATAAACTTTCCACCAACAGAAATAATTCAACAATTGTTCACAAAAAAAGTCAATAATTAAAAAACTTTTTTAACTAAGTTGGTAAGCCTCATGTTCTCAACATGATTTTCATACAAATTGGTCAGCAAACCTTTAGTCATACAATCTGCAAAAATTACATGAATCTTGATATGCTTAATTGATATTGCACATTTCTTTGTGTTTACAACCAAAAACTTTATGTCGAAATGCTTATTTCGACTGTCACACTTATCGTTCATATAAAAGAATATAGCAGTCGAATTGTCACAATAGATTTTCAATGTCCCTTGTGTTGAATCGATAGAACGAAGGTCTTAAACAAAAAATTTCAACCATAATTTCTATGTCATAGCTTCAAAGCGTCCAATAAACTCTACCTCCATAAAGGATGCAACAAATATCATCCACTCACCACAAGTATTCAACCATTTTCTTCCTAACTATTTTGTCTCTTGCTTAAAATATTTATTTCACCTACCTTATTCCCTCTCACTTTTATATAATCTTTCATCATTCACCGCTACCTTTTCCTTAATCACTTCGCTCATTTAAACACCCCATTTGCATTCTTTCCTTATACTTCTTTCGTCATTTTTTACATCATTTTGCCTTATTCTTGGAGAGGATTGGATCATCTCCATTCATTAGTATTGATCCAGTGATACAATTTTTGAAGAAAAGAGGCTTGCCCAAGAAACAAAAGAGCCAAACACTCAAATTAAACAAGTGGGATTGAATTCATTGTTTTTACCTCATTTTTACAATAAAATATGTTGGAGAACACATTTCTTATGTCATATCATATTGTTTAAAACATGCAACAAGACCATCTATATGTGTTTCTATTCTTGTTGAGTTTATTTTCAATGAGCGTATGATGTGATGGCTAATTATATCGCCATGCATTTGTGAGTTAGTATTCACATATGCATGTTAATGCCAATCACATGATATACATATATATATTGGTTTTTATGATTATTCTTGTTGATAAAGGCATGTTATGAACCTAATGAAAACATATGTCACATGTACGCATTTAATGGGCATGTAGGCATTGAATGTTCCTTTCTAGCATATTTTTTTATAAAAGATTGAGATATGTATATGTTCCACTAAAAAACATTAATGAAAATAATAATACACATTTGAAGGTGCATCTCCACATAGAGGGATTCGTAAGAAAAAACTTGTGATTCCAAATTTCCACAAAGAGGAAATCTCAAACAAGGACTCTAATTTGTCAAAGCCATCGCATGTTTCAATTTTGTAAACTTTTACACCATTCCAAATTAGATATTTTTGAAACATCAACACATTTTTTATGCCCTTTTGCTAAAAGTATTGGATTTTAAAATGTCAACAAATTGTAAATACTATGCAATATATGTATCAATTGCGATCAATCGTCAAAACAACCTTTCAATATAATTTTTGGTTGCATTTGCTTTCCAATTCAAAAATAGGATTACAATTCAGAAAATGAAAAAATAAAAATAAAAATAAAAACTTTTTATTGTGTTAAAAAAACAACCTGTTTTTGAAGTATAATATTTGAAAATTTGTTTTTGAATTTGACCCTTCAATTTTTTTTATTTTTTATTTTTAAGTTTTCATTTAAAGAAAACACTTCACCTAAATTACAAACCAAACAGTGCCTTGAGCCAATCAACAATACTTTTTAGTTCACTTTGTTTTACATCAGATTTAATATATAGACCATCTCGGTACATTTCTTGAATCCATGAACTTAATAGCAAAGCATGTTTCTCAAGATGACTTTCAAATTAAAATTTAACTTTTTATACTCCCTACTTACATCCATGACCACAAGTCACCAATATCATCAATGTTGCTAACTCTTCAATCAAATATCATGAAAAGTTTTTCATATAAATAAGCACATCAAATCATCTCAGCGTTTTTATACTCCCTCTTATCCACAAGTCATCAGTATCATCAATATCACTAACTCTTCAATCAGATATCAAGAAAAGTTTTTCATAACAAATATGCACATCAAATTATCTCACATTTTTTATACTCCCTATATCCACGAGTCATCGGTGTCATCAATGTTACTAACTCTTCAATCGGATATCATGGAATGTTTTTTTTATCCAAATAAGCACACCAAATCATCTCACATTTTTAATACTCCCCCTACTATTATCCACGGTTCATTAGTATCATCAATGGTCCCTAATTTTTCAACCAGATATCATGAACAAAATTTTCAGCAAAATAAGCACATCAAATCATCAAAAAACTACAAATAATGTCTAAAAGCCAAAAATAACCCTCATTGTGCACAATTACCAGAATGTCACTACTTATAAATGGCTATCAGCATTTGATACCACCATTTACATCATCACAATTTAGATTGTATCTCAATTATGAAATACCAGGAAGTAATCATAAGATACTCACATCACAATATCATGTTTCAGCTTCACATTCTGATAATACATGTTTTTAACCATGGATTCCACAGCCAATGTCTACAAAAGTCAACACCATGACAACTACAACTAGTCTAAGAAGCCCACCTCATAAAAGCTCCACATTACCCATGTGGTCCTTTGCATAAACTGTTACTCAATAAAAGCTCCACATTAACCATGGGAGATAAAACTGTGCTGTAAATAACTCAACAAATATAACAGGTTCATGGACCTAAATACTAAATCATCAAAGTTAACCTTCAAATGACTAAAGAAAGAATATCAATTATCACATTGAATAGTAAAATGGAATAGCCATAGAAGCAGTAAATAAATAAAGTCACAGATATCTATATAAGCATTTATATGCAAGCCTTATGCATCTTCAAATCGCACCATTTAAGATACTCAAATTCATCCAGCCAACTAATTTTTAGGGCTTCGAAAGCAGGCAACACAATAAACTTTACTAATATGATTATCTTAATCAGTTTTTCAGCAAGAAGAAGGGGAAGCAGAGAAAAAGTAAATCCAAAAAATAAACCTTGGATGAGCCAAATCCCAAATTAAACTAACACGATAGCAATATGAAAACCAAAAAGAAAGATAAATGGCAGAAAAATATAATAAACCTACCACATTCTATTGAGACAACAAATCCAGCACGCCTAAGTTCCCAAAGTAGAAGCATTGTACAAAATTGAAAGCAAAACAGAAATTTACTGTGAACAGCTAATGCTTGATAAGAAATAAGCTACCAGAAAACACAAAGACCAAGGAAGACTTACCTATCAACGCCACGATGCTCCAACTCAAAATCAATCTTTCGCCAATCCTTCCCCTGCCCTTTCAGCAAGATTTCTCGAGGCTTAGCATCCCCAAAAGGATTCACCCTAGGCTTCGCCTTAGCCGCTCCTTCAATCACCGGTTGGGCAGGACTCTGAGGCCTGCTTGAATGCGCACTCGACGGCCGGCTGGAATGAGAACTCGTCGGCCTACTCATCTTCCTTGTCTCAAGATCATTCTCCAGCTTTTTCCAATCCAAACCTTTCTCCGCCAAAACATCCTCCCTTGGCCGAGCTGCACCAAATGGATTAGATCTATTTGCTCTGGCAGGCTCATTCGAACCTCCATCCCCTCTCGGAGGATCCAGAACAATCCTCGGCCTCTCGCGATCCTCATTATTGCGAGACCCTCCTCCTCCACCCCATCGATCAGACATTGAACCAGCCGAATCCCTAAAACCCGAACCAAAACTCGTCGTCGCTCTAGCCGGAAGCGTTTGTTTACCGGCAGACCAATTATCAACTTCATCAGCCCTAGAAACACCTCCGCTGCTTCCACTACCTAACGAGCCATACCGATCTTGACGTCCTGAATCCATTACAGGAAGAGGTTTCTTCGCCATTGCCCAATTATCGACCTCATCAGCCCTAGAAGGCTGATCGTAATCAGAAACTCGAGAAGAAAGTGAAACCCTGCGATCGTCATCAAAACCTCCTCCATACGATCTCCGACCACCACCACCACCACTCCAAGAACCATCTACATCTTCACCTCTTTCCCTCATCGAAGCTCTCCCGTAAGATCTGAACCCGCCGCCGAGCCGGCCGTGCTCCATTTCCTCCGACGACCGCTCCCTCGGTCCGGTCGGCAACCGTAGCATCTCGGCCGGGGTTAATCCCTTGTAATAATCGGCCGATGAGGAATCGCGCCGAGGTCCACCAGGTGCGACGCTTGTGCCGTAGGTGAACTCGGAAAGAGGCATGGTTTTCTTCTTCTTGGGCTTCGCGGCCACAGCTTCTTTCAGGCTCGGGAAGCTCTGTGCCTCGGCCGTGCCGGAGAGATGCGAAGTTGCGACCAACGCCGCTTGGCGCTCGCGCTCGAGTTCGCGGTCTTCCTCCTCGCCGCGCTCGGCGTCCTCGGCCCAGGCGCCGATCTTTCCCCAGGGTTTCGACATTCTTGCCGCTCACAGATCTAACCAGAGAGAGAGAGAGAGAGATAAATAGAAAGCAGGAAAGCGAGAGAGAGAGAGAGAGAGAGAGACGTTGCACAGATTAGGGCTCCTTGAGAAGGAGCCTGAACTCCGCTAACATGCGCTCCGCGAGGATTACAGTAGTTTGAATGCAGAGAGCGAAATGAGCGTAAACGAATGCGTACAAGTATCCCTATTCTTCAGATTTTTTCTTTTTTTCTTTTTTCAAAAAAAAAATGTATTTATTTGAAAAGGGCTAGTGGTACTACTAGACTTACTTTCTGAATTATAAAAGCTATTTGACTTTGGATAACAAGTCGCTCTATATAATTAGCGAAGAGAAAGGTTAATATAGTATTTGATAATTGTGTAAGAGAATTGAAAAAGAAAAAAGAAAAAATTCAGTATGAATATTGGTTACATTTAGTAAAGACAGCCCATTAAGCTTTTAATGAAAGGGCCCAATTAAAGCCACTTTAGGAGACCCAACAAGGTATCAAATTATCATTGACTCAACCTCAACTTCCAATTTATTTATTTTTTATTTTTGTATAATCAACCTCCAGTAATTAGGCTTTCAAATAAATGAGAATCAAGTTGGATTCCGAGTGCTTTCTTGACCAACTTGGTGAGAGATTTGCTGGCATTACAACTTGGTCCCATTAAGTGAGTTTGAGGTATGAGATCATACTTTTTTTCTTTTTTTCTCTTTTCTTTTTTTTCTTTTCACCACTAATCTCTTTGTGAAAATGAGACTATTCTAAAATAAAAAAAATGTATGTAACATTAAGCAGTCTCTTGTTAAGACAGACGCATAGGTGTGAGTTCAAACTCAGACTAAAAACTGGGTTCAAACTTAGATTAGAAACTGAAACTACATCCCTCAATTATAACCTATATTTTATTTTACAACTATCGAAGCTATCCAACTTTAGGCATAAGATCATACATTTACAATTATGTGGAACATTTTTCATAAGATTGCTTAGGTCAATGATGGATCTCCTTTACCAACTTTAGCAATTGCAGTTGATGCAAGTAAGGTGTCTCTTATCCTAATATTGTGGACCCTACAATTAAAGTGAAGTAATGACAAACCCTCCAAATGAAACAACTGCTTAACGTATCCATCTGATGCAAGATGGTGCACCATGTTCTTGATTTTTTAGCTAATGAAGTTGATTGGAATGTGGCATCCAATCCTCTCATCCCAACGCAAGAAACCAAGACCCTAAATAATATTCTTTTGTCTGAAAATTTATTGTCATGTGAATTTTCTGCCAATGGCTGTCTTTGTCCTGACCTACCCATATAAATAATTAATGATCTTCTTCATTTAAGAAGATTACAACTCAACAAAATCTTTGTCAGCACAACTTAGAAGAGACATGCAGATTTGCTAAAATGTACTCCTAAAAAAATCTCAAGTACATAGATCTTGATGCAGATTAATCATGCCTTCAAGACTAAATCAAGAGCGTTGATCTTGTTTCATTTGGTTTACATACCTCGTTGGCTTGTTCCAAGGCCTCGAGGTGACAGAGCTGAGCGCCCCTCTTAGGATTTTATAATTAATCACCCCAATCGTTCCCTTTTGCAAAGAGACATCCGAACAAGTCAAACGTTTAATCTAACTTATTTTTTTGTAACCCTTCAACGTGCTTTAAGGCCATCAAAAGGTAAAAAATACAAGTAAATGTATCAATCTTTCAATTACCCTTTCCAGTTTTTAGTTGACTTTTGGGATGGGGGTGCCAATGATGCAACTCCACCCTCTATAAGGAGCCACAAATTCAGCCATTTTCTTCCATTGCTAAGACTGCAATTTCAGTGAGGCCAGCACCACTACAACCTTCTCTTCTGTTGCTTTGCCGGATCAATAGACAAAAATGGGTTCTGGTCTTCTCTTTTATTCTCTTATGTTCTTGTGCTTTGCTGGTTCTTGCTATGGAACTGTGCTCTTCTCTTCCCTCAGTAGAACTCTGATTGTTCAGGCTTCACCCAAACAAGGAGATGGTAAGAATTACTGGCATAGCTCAACTCTACAACTTTTTCCTTGTTTCCTGTTTACCAAAAGAAATTTATAAATTTAGCTGTATGCGAAGTTGTTGGGATTCTAAATTTAAACCCTTTTTTTATCATTACACCGGTCCTAAGTTGGTTATCAGTATTAATTTTGCACGCCTTTGAAAACTTTGAGACATGTAGAAGTCATTTCCACACAATAAATACATATTAATCCTAGATTTCTTAATTTCAACACATCTTTTTCTTTAAAATAACATGAAAGATTCAAGAATCCTACAATAAATTTTGTGGGCACCATTCAATTTTCCTCAATTGACTTCTAATTATCTTTATCTAACCTAATCCCCCTGGAAATTGCAGTTCTAAGAGCCGGACTAGACAAAATAACTGTCAAATGGGGGTTAAACCAGAGCCTCCCAGCTACGACCGACGAACAATACAAGAAAGTGAAGGTGAAGCTGTGCTACACACCCATAAGCCAGAAGGACCGAGCTTGGAGGAAAACGGAGGAGGAGATGACGAAGGACAAGACTTGCCAGTTCACAATCGTTGATAGACCTTACGACTTGTCTTCCAACTCCAACAAAACGTTACAGAGCTTCGAATGGACCATCGAGAAAGATGTCCCCACGGCGACTTTCTTCGTTAGAGCCTACGCTTACAACGCCGGCGGCCACGAAGCGGCGTTTGGGCAAACCACCAATACCAACAAGACCACCAACCATTTTGATGTCCAGGGAATAAGCGGACGACACGCGTCACTTGATATAGCGGCTGCATGCTTCTCTGCTTTCTCTGTTGTGTCCCTATTCGCGTTCTTCTTTGTTGAAAAGAGAAAGGCCAAGGCATGAAAGCTTTAGAAACTGTTGTTCGTTGGTTTTTCAGTATTGAAGTAAAGAGAAAGTGAAAGGTAGGTAGTAGTAGCGTATGATCAAGGAAGGAATTGAAGAAGAGAACAACATACATCTAATTGCACTTGAAATTGATGGATATTTCAACTTATATTGATTATTGAGCCCAAGAGTGACATTAATGGAAAAAACCCCGCAAAAGTAACAATGTTATATGGAAAAAGCTGTTTGTGACATTTGGATTTAATTTCATTTTAAAAGAGGACGCCGACATCTTTAATTTGAATGTTTCATGGAGAAGTTTTTTTTTTTTTCTTCTTTTATTTTTTTTATGGTTAGAGTGGGTTTTGATCCGGGATCTTAATCCAATAATATGTACACTTTAAATACATACTATAACTACCACCTTAGCATCTTCTTTTTATAATATGACATGTTTTCTATTATGAAGATTGTTATAGATGAACTTATAGTCGTCAGCATACTAGTGGGTCCATGATTTATGATCTAATAGAACCCACTATACTGCAGCATCGTCATTCTTTAAAATTACCTTTTGTCTTCTTATTCACCGCCTAACTCAATCTAAGTCTTTTTCTTTTTTAATTCTACATTATTTAATTTGGATCACTTAAATTAAATATTAACTAACAACTATGAGATTGTTTGTTATTACAAAAGAAATATTTTTTTTTCACTTTTTATAAACAAAAGCTGAGTTTTACCTGTTTGTTTATTTTTACTAACTGTTAATAATCGCAGATCTATCGTAATTTAAAAAAGTTGTCCATAGGTAACTTTTTTATTATGCTTTTATAATTTTAGTCTTTGCCACTCAAGCTGCAAGATTTATCCTTTTTTTTTTGTTTCCTCTGATCTTTACTCAAGTGAAACTCACAAAACAATGAAGCTTTAGGATTTGATCATGTCTAACATTATTAATTAGTCAATCTTAAGTTGTTAGGCAACTAGGATGAAAAAAACCCTACATATATATACAGAGACATATTGTGAGACCTCTTAATAGTTTTTTTTTTTTGAAACCTTTTAATAGTTAAAATTAAGAATTTTGAGAGATTTGATCACGTAGTTAAGATTTATTTTTTTATTTTTATTTTTTAATAAATTAGGGAGTGTGCCTTAAAGTAGCACTGACAATTATTCCAAGATCAACTCAACAGAGAAGAAAAACCTTTTTACCTCACCTTATGATAATTGATTGTCAAAAGGTAAATGAATAATGATGATAATTATGGCACAAACCAATTAGCTATTCATCACCAAATTGATGCATCTACTCTTGCCCTTTGAAAGTGAAATCTCTGGCTGAATCGTGGTTAGGTTGACCCACTTAGCTATAGGAAGACAAAACCTCACGTTAATGAGCATTTGGCTACGTGCAAGAGAGGGCCTAGCTAGATAGCATGGCACAAGAAGGCCAAGCCTCATAAGAATGCTCCCATGAATACTCGAAACGTGGAAATGCACTTGACACTAGATCACAAAAGACACTTCACATATGATTGAGGGGAGGAATCGTATTCATATATATGTTTTTTTTTGGAAAGGTAAGAGGGGGAACACCCAACAAGAACAACTAGCACACTACATCTCAGACTCTCCTAGGCCAAGAAACCCCAGCTGCGTCTTCTCTCAAAATATTGAATAACCCAAGGGGAGGGGAAGACAGGATACACACTCCCCGATTGAACTTCAAAGCCTCAGTAGCCAAATAGTCTGCTGCTCTATTACCTTCTCTGTAAATGTGCTCAACTTGAACTATCCAATCTCTCTGAAGGAGTCTTCTACACTCATTTACCAAGTTGGAGAGGCTAAGCTGCGGCATACTGTTGCCTTTTAACCAACCAGCCACCATAGCCGAATCTGTTTCGAAAACTATAGAACGATGGCCCTCCTCCCAAGCAAGACGTAAGCCATGAACAGCAGCCCATAATTCAGCTTCAGTTGCAGTATAAGAACCAATATTAGCCACAAACCCCCTCAACCACATACCACGAAAGTCACGGAGAATACCGCCACCCCCTGCTCGCAATGAAACATTCTTAAGACATCCATCAGTATTAAGCTTAGTCCAACCATGGTTGGGAGCACACCAGCCTACCAACTTCACCCTCTCTATTAGTCCAGCACCATGGACCGCCACTTTGGCTCGAAAAGCATGAATGATTTCAGCCACTTTCCCTTTAAGCCAAGCCATGCTATACTCGAAGTGAAAACGAATATTACGAAAAGCTAAATCATTCCTCCATTTCCAAAGAGCCCACACGGCAACTGTAAAGTAGGAAGCCCAGTCATAGTCAACATTACTATCATTAACGCCAGCAAGATTATGAGCAAGCCAGCTTTGGAAATCCAAATTGCTCTGAAGATGATACTCAGCTGGCTGTAGTAGACGCTTCCATAATTGCACCGCTCTAGAGCAATTTCGAAAAATATGATCAACATCCTCGATACATCCCACACATTCAATACAGTCAGATGCCATGGTAAAACCCCTTTTCATTCGCTCAGCATTGCACATGATCTTTCGATGCGCAACCATCCACAAAAAAGTCTTGCATCTTTGAGGAACTTTAAGCTTCCAAATCATCCTCCAAAGGGAAGTAGGATCTCCCATAAGAGTTCCAGTAGAAATAGTATAAGCAGAGGACACCGTTAATATGCCACTCTTAGAAGCGCCCCAACATATGCCATCTGCAGCCTCCTCCTCATCCCATAAGAGCACAGCAGCAAGTTTATTTTCAACCTCAAAAGGGAGTAAACCTGATAGAGCATTCCAGTCCCACCTTGAACCCTTCACCCAATAGCTTGAGACAGGCCTATACATCTCCACCAAACTCAAATCCCGCATTTTCGTATTGATTAAGGCCACCTCACCTACTCATGTATCAAGCCAAAAAAGAGTGTCCTTACCATTACGAACTAGAGCCCGCATTCCGCTACGTAAAATAGGCGAGGCTTTAACAATGCCCCGCCACGCATTGGAAGCCCCATTCTTAGGCTGCAACCTATCAATAGTAGCTTCCCGATGCAAATACTTCATGAATAGCTTCCGTATTCATATATATGTTGAAGTTCATTTTGGCCTATCATACATATTGCAAGATATTATTCATCTTACATACCCTTAAGTTAGGTCATTGGACTTGTAAGACATGCACTATGTGGTGCCTTGGTAGCAAGTCATGAGAGATTTTATTTTTCTTTTTAAAAAAAAATCTCTTGTTAATATGAGAGGATGAGACTTATGAGTCTTACTCGAAAGAGTACTATGTAGTCAAACTAATCTCAGAAGTTGAATCCTCCAACAATTTACTGATTTGCAATATAACACATTTACACAAATGAAATTATATTTTCGAACAATTCTTATATTTTTTTTTGTATCATATATTTTTAAACATATAAATGTCTATTCTCAAAAGAGAAAATATCTACATAAACAGTATAAAATAATGAAAAAGAAAACTCAATTTTAATTGTTCTAGTTAATAACAGGCGTAAAACTAACTAGTCCTCACCCTATCTCTGATAATAAACTAATGGCCCTATTTGAGAAAACTTTTTCAAAATTACTTTCTAATAAGCACTTTTGCTTTTATAAAAAACGCTTTTGAGAAAAGCTGATCTTCTAAAAGTAAAAAATTATTTTTTTCACCGTAATTTAGATAAAATTAAATATTATCAAACACCTTTAAAAATATTTTGACTTTAAAAATATTTAAAAAAAATTCTTCGAAACGGCCAATATCAAAATAAATTGTGTTCCATGAGAAGCAATTATAAACTGTTTATATTGTTGACTATTCTTATAGCAAACATATGATATATGCCTTTGAAGCAATGGTTTCCGAAATAGAAATTTGATTAAGTGCGTGCCCTCAAACTGCATTATCATCAATTTACGCACTTCTTTATTTAATGCCAGTGACGTATTTATAAAAAATACAATCTGACCTTTGTAGTACGGAAAATTAAACGGGCGTTCTATTAGATTAATGAAACTAATGATGCCCTCCCATCAATTTACACACTTCTTTATTTAATGCCAGTGATGTATTTATAAAAAAATACCATCTGACCTTCATAGTACGGAAAATTAAACCGACGTTCAATTGGATTAATGAAACTAATGATGCCCTCCGCACCCACTTGTTCTTATCGTTTTGCCCTTTCTCTCCGTCGCCATGAGGGGACAAAGCTAGATTATAAAAAGCTTGGAAGAATGAAAACAAGGCACCCTTGGAGTCCTCATACGTTTGATCCAATGAAATAAAGTCAAACAGTTAAAAATAACTCCAATCGCATGCCCTTTCAACATGCTCTAGGGCCAATTAAACGTACGTGACACATTTTATATTTTATTTTTGAGAGAGGAGATATAAACATTCAATATGCGGCTAGGCTGAGATCCTCAATCTATTAATCTCCAAATCAGCAAGGTGACTACCATGACTATCTAATCTCGAGTCCAATTTAAAAATCTCTTCCTATTACTTAGCTCATATTCTAACCAAACATAATTTTTACAAACTTTATGTAAAAGGTAATTTTTATAAACTTTGTGTAAGAGGCCGCCGTACTACGTAATTTAAAAAATTGTTGTACTTTAAGAATTCGAACTCATGACCCATACAATAACGGTAGTGATGGCGATTTGCTTTAGCAAGTGGCACACTTGTAATTGTCTTACTTGGCGTCCTATAAAAGAGAGCAAAATCCCACTTATATGTTCCATCAGCAAAAGCAAGATTGTCCCGCAACAAAGCTACAGCAGTATTTCTCATCTTCTGTTGATTCTGCAAATGAATACCAATGTCTTCTGGTTTTCTCATCTCATCTCATCTTTTCTTTTGTTATGCTTAACCGGGACTTGCTATGGCAACGTCCTCTTCTCCTCCCTCAGTAGGACTCTTGTGGTGGAGGCTTCACCCAAACAGGGAGCTGGTAAGAACTAGCCGCCTTGATCTGATCCTTTCCTTCTACCTTCTATCTTCTTTCCTTTCTTAGCTTAGACTTTTGCGGTTTTTTATTTTCTTTTTCTTTTTTGGTGTTAATTGTTCCAAGTTGAGGTAGTCAAACATTAAATTTTCATGATAATTTTATTGGATTTTATTCTCATCATATAGACTGTAATAATAGTCTCATATCAAATATGCTTAAACTCACCCTCATCCCAATATCAATGAGATTCACTTAATAAGTTGTATCAGAGCTAATAGTTTAATTAAGAAACACTATATTAAGGTGTAACACAAACAAGATTTCATGGGTTTCAAATCTAATATAAATTAATCATGTCATGTATGATCATGATATATAGCTAGATTTTAGTCTAATAGATTGTTGAGATTTTGTGAACTAAAATAATAGTCCCACCCCGAGCCCAGAAGTGATATAGTTGGGAAGGACTAGTACAGTAGTACTTGATATCCACTCCCACCCAACGCTATAGCTCCAATTAGGTCTCTCTTGCTGTATATAAATTAAGAAATCAGTTTAACAATTTTTAATTCAAATTCATATTTATAATTACTTTTTTCTTGAATTGACTTGGTACTATATTTATATTGTGAATTTGTGATCAATCTGAAATTGCAGTCCAAAGAGCCGGAGTAGACAAAATAACTGTGAAATGGGGATTGAACCAGAGCCTCCCAGCTACGACCGACGACCAATACAAGAAAGTGAAGGTGAAGCTGTGCTACGCACCCATAAGCCAGAAGGACCGAGCATGGAGGAAGACGGAGGACGAGATGAAAAAGGACAAGACTTGCCAGTTCACCATCGTTGATAGACCTTACGACTCGTCCGCAAACTCCAACAAAACGTTACAGAGCTTCGAATGGGACATCGAGAAAGATGTCCCAACGGCGATTTTCTTCGTAAGAGCCTACGCTTACAACTCCGGCGGCCACGAGGTGGCGTTCGGCCAAACCACCAATACCAACAAGACCACCAACCTTTTTGATGTGCAGGGAATCAGTGGACGCCACGCGTCACTTGATATTGCCGCTGCAAGCTTCTCTGCTTTCTCTGTGGTGTCTCTGTTCGCGTTCTTCTTTGCTGAGAAGAGAAAGGCCAAATGAGACTATTGGGGCTACTGCATGTGGGGAAGGTCTCGTGTGGGGGTTTCAACGCTTACTGCTGTAATATGAATTTTCTTTCTAGTGAATCAACTTTTGAATTTTAAAAAAAGTTTCAACTTTTCAAGAATCATGATAATATATATATCAACTTTTCAAGCAGAAGATTAAAGAAAAATCTATTTAGCGTGACAAAATTATGAAATGATAATCACAAGATCTTTTTATGGGATTTTTCCTTTTTGAAAAGAAAAAATCAACCAATATATATCATCCTCACTTACCCTCCCTAGACCCATCTTTGGGTTTATTACTTTTTAATCTTACTTCTCATATAATAAACTTTTTAATCTGCCGTGTGGGTTTTATTTTTCTCCACACACATCAAATAAATTTTAAAATTGATGAGAAGACTCAATAAGATAAAAATGAACAAAACTCTGAAATCTTCACAAAAATTTAAGAGCCATAATTAGTTAGACTCCAATAAGTGCACTCTACCGCTACTAGCAACTAGGGCAAGGGGCCTACAATACACCGTGGTTGTTAAAACCCTACAAAATTAGGTAATGAGGCCACTAAACAAAAGTACAAGGCTTAAATCAAAGATAACTTTTTGTATTATTCTTAACGGGGATTTTATCCATACCCACTAATATGGGTAAGTAGAGAGGTTACAACCCAAAGCCGAGAGATATTGGGCGGTGTAGTAGTAGTAGTAGTTCCAAGCCCACTTGCATTCGTTTGCTGCTCATTCCCAAAAGGCCATTAAGGACAAAACTCAAAACCTCTCATTCTCATTCATCATCTCTCTCGTCTTCTTCCCCACTCAAATCGACTAAAATAAAAAGTCCAATCCCAGTGCCTCTTCACTTTCAATAGATGTTGGAGCCATTCAAATACAACATGTGATCCGTATCGGTCCGCACGTCTCTTTTTACACTTAAAAAAGGGCTGTAATAACCTTTTCAAAAGATTTGACTTTTCTTTAAATTATACAGCAACCCAAATTTTGTTCATTAACAGGAACCAGACAAGTTCTCTTTGTGAGCAATGGCTTCTCCTGTTCTTATCATGATCTCTTCTCTTCTCTTCCTCTGTTTAGCTGGGACTTGCTGGGGAAGTGTGTTGTTCTCTTCCCTCAATAGAACCCTAGTCGTCCAAGCCTCACCCAAACAAGGAGATGGTAAGTACAACTAAAAACTTCTTTCTTTCCATGCTTACAATTAGATTCTTAACTTAGATTAAGAAACCCAGAATCCTTAACAAGCATAGCATTCCTGGGAATCAAATAAAATATGAAATACCCATGTTTTTCTTGCATGCTAAACTTAGATTAGATTCATTGTTAATATTTGTCCCAAATTGACTTCAATTATTGTGAATTAATCTGAAACCTATACAAATTGCAGTGTTGAGAGCCAGAGAAGACAAAATAACTGTGAAATGGGGGCTGAACCAGAGCCTCCCTGCCACCACCGATGACCAATACAAGAAGGTGAAGGTGAAGCTGTGCTACGCACCCCTAAGCCAGAAGGACCGAGCATGGAGGAAGACAGAGAACGAGATGAGAAAGGACAAGACTTGCCAGTTCACCATCGTTGATAGACCTTATGATTCGTCTGCTAACTCAAACAAAACATCGCCGGAGAGCTTCGAATGGGTAGTCGAGAAAAATGTTCCGACGGCGACTTACTTCGTGAGGGCCTACGCTTACAACTCCGGCGGCCACGAGGTGGCGTTCGGCCAAACCACCAATACCAACAAGACCACCAACCTTTTTTATGTTCAGGGAATCAGTGGGCGTCACGCGTCACTTGATGTAGCCGCTGCATGCTTCTCCGCTTTCTCATTACTTGCTCTGATTGGGTTCTTCTTCGTTGAGAAGAAAAAGATGAAGACGTCTGTAACGCGTTAGCGATGGAAAGGCTCTTATGTTTTGTTATCTTGTTTTTAAGGTTCTTATATTAATGTCCCTTTATCATTTAGGAACCACCTTTCAATAAATAAATAATTTTCTTCAACAAAAAAAATAAAGGAAAAAGTTAAAGGTCATACAAAAGACAATAATAATTTTATCTTGTATTGAGCACATTGCAATCCACATTTCACCTCAAATTGGGTAGGTTTCATTTTCCAATTACAATTCCATCCTTCAAATTAGAGGATATAACAATATTAAATCATCAAACATCAAGACGCCATTGCAGTGCAGCAATTACCTCTCTCAAAATCCATGTTCTTAAACATCTTTGTCTAGCTACCATATATTTAGCAGGAGACAGCCTTCCCAATCTTGAATGATTTCATCCTTCATGAAATGCTTCTTTCCCTAGGCATCATTAGGGTTCTTCCCAGATGTTTATATTCTTTGCTTTATAACCAGGAGCGATAACTGAGTTAGATGACGCCCTCCAATAATATTCACATGGATTCCTTCCCTTATAAATCAAAGACCATATCAGTGCTTACCATTCGATCAGTACCCACTAGAGATAATTTGTTATGGTAGACATCAATGTAACCAAAAGCATCAGTGTCGGGTGGACACTCGAGAACAGCTTCAAGTACCCGATGGTGAATCCCATGGGAGTCAACCGAGTAGCCGCCCTTGTGATCATGACCTGCTAAGCAAACCTTCACACAGTTATATCTATATATCACTGTCATGACTTCATCATAATTCCAACAGAGCGCTTCTGGAGTTGCTGCACCTGGATCTAGAGGCATATGGGAGCACACAACTACCTTCTGTTCATGCTTGGTCGATTCCGAAAGGATCTTTTCGAGCCATTCCAACTGTTCCCTTCCTACAGCTCCATTGAACATCAGAAATCTTCTTTCAAGTCCCACCATACCCACTGGACTATTTTTGTCAGAATTTGGATTTTTTTCCTGTAGAATTCTTAATGCTTCCAATGTTTTTGGATGATCGTGAGGCCACCCAATTGCACTAATGTCATACCCGTCAAGAACCACAAATCTGAACTCAGGGATGGGAGAGAATTCGTAGTAGGCATGACCACCATCCGGAGTTGGCAAATTCAGTAATGGCAGAAGATCTTGACGCGGGAGATTGTAGAGGCAGTGGTTACCGATCAAATGGTAAGTGGGGCTGTAGAAAGTAGCAAATTCCTTGACAACTTTTGATATTGCAGTTAAAGACTCTCCTTTGGGACAAAACCCATCAACAATGTCTCCCAAGTTAAAAGCAAACTTAAGCTTCCTGTGACTGTTCCATTTTTTGACTGCCCTTTGCAGGACCTGGATGCTGTGCCTGTAATACCGAGGAACACCAAGAAATGATTTGCCATCAGGAATATCAGCATACTGAACATCAGATATGACCCCGAATGAGAAGAGTGGCTGCTTCCCCTGCACTCCTACTAATCCATTTATCGATCCCATTATGAGTAGCCAGTGAGAAAATCCTATATTTCAAAAAAAAATATATATGTACATAAGATTTGCCTATAATAAAAAGAAAAGATAGATAGATAGATAGATATGAAAATACAACTTTTTAGCTAAGGCTGCATGCATTTGGTTAACAAATTTTTTTTTAGAAAACAACCTTTTACAAAAAAAAAACCCTGTTTTCAGAGTACATATATACTAAAAACTTTTATTTATATTTTGATGAATCAAATGCTTATTCTTTGCTTATTCTTTTTTTAATACACTAACAAACCAAATGGGCACAAGGAATTTGGGAAGTATCCTAAAAGTATCTATGGTATGAACTATCCAAAATCTCCTTTACTCATTGGAGAGTATTTTGAAACAAAATGATGCAAAAATAATGATGATATAGATGTATGATTTCTCATTTCCTCAATATGAATTTTGGAAAGGAGTCCAGATGTTCCACAATCTGAGAAAGCTTCTAACTGTTAAAAGAAATGGGCATTCCTCTAACTAATCATCAAATGTATGCAACATATAATGAGATTAACAACATTTGATCAAATTGAAACCAACAAGCAACTATGCCCTTGAGCAGAAAAAAAAAAGAAAAACCCCAAATTTTGTCATTCAGGAGTCTCCTGCTTGCTCCCCCTCTCTCCTTCAACAAGAATCTCCATATCTCTCATGTGACACTTTCAAAACTTTCAATTCATTTAAAGAGAATCTCCAACTCTTAATTTACATCTGCATTTGGTAGATGTCTATTCAACCAGAACTAATCTAGGAAAAAATTGAACTTCCCATTTCCTACTGAGATTCAAGGTAAAGGTTCCAGTCCTAAACTAATTCCGTTCGACACAAAGGTGGTATACACTATTAAAAAATCAAAAATCATCTTGGAAAACAAATTGCAAGCTCAACATGATTCAGAACAAACATTCCCTGCAATAGCATCTTGGCTCAGGGCTTCTTCTCCAAGGACTTAACCCACATGTTTTCGCCATGAAAAGAAAAAGAAGACATATTATCAACATTTATCTTTTCCCCTTGTATTAATGTACATTCTTTCAAAGCAAGATATTTCTCAAGGATAATACTCAAAGAATGAACACTTTTCCAACTAAATAAGCATGGACTTGATTACCACCACCAAATCCATCCAAAGTTCATTACCATGAAACATTTTCTTTGAGATTAAAGAAATTTGCATCACTAGATTCTGAAAAACTCAGCTAATTAACATGGCTCGTAATTGCAAGATGCACTAGAGAGACCAAGGACAAAAATTCCTAGTGCTTTCATGAAGGTTGAGGAGAATTAAATTTTATTGACTTCAAAATCAAAACTTTCCACCTATAGAAATGCCCAGAATCTCATCCCAAAAAGAAAATATAGATTATCAAAAATATACCTGAATTAATTGGCTTATTGACGAAAGCAGAAAAAAATTGTCCATATATTAACCAGATTTACAACGACATTGCAACCATAAATTCTCATTCTTAACGGATTTAGTAAACAAGTACCCAAAACCCTATTTACCTAATCGTACACATAAATTAAGCGAAATTTTCCCATCAACGAAAACTTACCCATCAATACTAGACACGAACATGCTCCAGATTAAGCAAATCAAGGAAATAAACACTTTACAGATAATTATCTAGAAATTACAGAACACACGGAGAAATCGAAATCGTTAAAAGAAGAACATGAAAAATTTTAACTTACAAATATTCACTTTTCTTCGGTAGAGATTGCGAGAGAAGCCCTTCGGTTTACCAGATGCAGGAGACGAAAAAATTGGCGATATTCACATTTTTCGTAGATTTTTTGTTTTTATGTTCCTTTATAGAGTCGTTGAAAGTTGGAATACACGAGTTCAATCACGACTCGCTACGTCCATCCAGCCAAGCGTGGGATACAACACTCCCAATAGCTCGATAACAGCTCCGCACCCTGTCTCATCTGGCTTTTGACTTGATTGACCTTAAAAAATAATTTTTTTTTACAAATGCCATTAAATTTAAAATAATGACCTCTTGCCATAATTTGACTTCAAAGTCCGGTCAACAGACACAGTAGTACTAGTGGATTGGGATGAGCTAACGGTGCAGCAGTTAAGAAGACGTTTTTTAAAAAGATGCTTTACACATAATTTTTTTTAGTGAAGGTGTCTTTTGAAAAGACGCATTCACTAAAAAAAAATATTATTTTCTTTTTCTATACAAAAGAAAGATTTTTTTTTAGTGAAAAAAACGCATTCACTAAACCTAAAACAACCTCAAAAGGGTCGTGGCCCCACCCTCTCCAACGTACCCCACTCAAATCTTTCTCTGCAACTCCTCCCTCCATCACCGTGGTTTCGCTGTCTCCATCGCCGTCGTCGTAAGCCTCTCTCATTCTCTCTTCTCGTTGCGTCGGCCCTCTCCCTCTCTTTTTGCTCCCTCGTCATTCTCTCTCTCTGTGTGCTCGTGCTCTATCTCCCTCTCGCACAGTCGTCCCATCTCACTCTGCTCGTGCTCTCTTTCCATCTAGCACAGTCGCCCTCTTTCTCCCTCTCTCACTGTCTCTTGCCCCCTCTCACTGTCTCTGCTCGTACTCTCTCACTCTTCAGTCGCTCTCTTTCTCCTTTTCTCGCTCTCTCACCCTGTCACTCTCCTTCTTGCTCTCGATCACTGCTCACCCTCTTCCCCTCTCTCTCTTTTGCTCTATTTCTCTATAGCTCGTGTAACACCCCGTAGTTTTAAGTATGTGTATATCAAAATGTATAATACACGTATAAATGTCAAAAGTGAGTTGGAACATAATTTACATAGAAATCGATTTACGACACGTGTATGTCTCATGTGGATACAGTGTATAGAAGAAGATGAGGAATGAAGTAAGAAAAAATAAAATAAAAATACAATACTGTTCATTTGCGGGTACTGTTCACCGAACAGTACCGTGAACAGTACTCATATGGAAAGAAGACAAAAAAAATAAAAAATAATAAAAAGAAGAAAAGAAGTCGCTGGAATGAAAAGGAAAGAAAGAAGCAGAGAGAAAGAGAACCGAGAAGAAAGGAAGAGAAAAAGAAGGGAGAACGGGCGATTGGCGTGAAATCGGGACTCGTGGTA
The DNA here is from genome assembly GCA_035771175.1 of Paratinospora sagittata. NCBI lineage: Eukaryota > Viridiplantae > Streptophyta > Magnoliopsida > Ranunculales > Menispermaceae > Paratinospora > Paratinospora sagittata. The sequence continues at coordinate 4,134,647 of CM069602.1, read as the reverse complement.
AGTGATTTTCACTCTATTTCTTCGTTAAATTAATATCTAAGGTAGATGTAACGATTCTAGCGGAGTATTTTTTACTGTGGGAGTCGTTTTACTACGTTTTCAAAAATTGAGGTTTTGACCCAACGTGAATAAAAATCCGCTAAAAAGGTTGGAAAACACTCCCTGGACTGTCGGGACCCCGAATATGTGGTTAGATTGAATTTAGTTGTTCATTTGAAACTTTTATGGCTGTTGGAAGTTAGAGTGTATATTGGAGACCTTTTGAATCATAAACCCGACAAAACGCCAGTTTAAGGCTATAGAATGGTAGAAGGCACTGTTGCGAGTGCATTGATGCTAATTTCATAATTTTTGGGATCGTTTGACCATTTTAGTAAAAATTTACATCTTTCGAATGAATAGTGATGATGTGAACAGTGATGTGAATAGTACTATGCTCATATCCAGTGAATAAAAAGGAATTAGAATCCAATGAAACTCCGGTTTGAGATCATAGAATCGTAGAGAATTGAATTTCGGACGTTTCGATGTTAAGAACATGCTTTGTGGATATGACATATGTTTTCCTATGTATTTTCATGGTGAAATAACCCCATCTTAGCTGCTGAACCAGCTAGAAAATTTGAGTGTAGTCATAGTGTTTTGGTGAATTGAAATGGTGATTCTCATGATAATCTATGGTTCATTTCAGTGTTTAAATTGAGAGCTCAAGTGCATGGATAAATGCTCTTGAGGAAGTAATTATGATGGACGTTTATTGTTGCTCGATTGACTGAGAAACCCCGTGTAACCACGGTGAGTATAATTTTCTTGATTTGGTTCTTGTATGACATTGTACACATATAAAATGTTTGATTGTATGCATGTTATATTTATATATAATGCATTGAGTTTTATGGATCATGCAAACTTATTTTAGTAATTGGAGTTTGTAATGATGTCATTTCGTTAGGAATTAGACCCGGATGAGGTTTTGCGAGTCCTCATTGTCAGTAGGTCTGTCCTAACAATGGTTGCGATCCTTAAAATGACTGTGAATTGGGTAATGAGAGGCTGTGGCTACCTTGTACGACCATACAAAGGTTAGACCCGCTCTTTTGCCTTGAAAGAGGGAGATGGTAAAATATTTATGAATAAGCAATATTGTGTGCACGTATATTATTTTGATGAATGGTGTATATGTGCTTTTAAAATGCTTTAAATCGATTTGATATGCCATGTTTCCTAAAATGCATGTGATTGTCATGTCAAGAACTATATTCACTGAGCTGTTGTTTGCCTACTCCATTTCCTCCAATATTTCAGGTATTGAGTCGAAGGGAAAAGGAAAAATCCGTGAGTAATAATCACGTGAGCCTTCGTCTGGTATGTGTATGTATGCTTGGAGGAAATAGGTTATATGTTTGTTATTTTGATATGTATAATTATCACCTAGATGGGTTGTGTGGTAATATTATATAATGCTTGGGATGATGGAATGAGATGATCATAGATATTTATCAGGTAAGAATTTAATTTGTGGAATAAATGGAATGGATATGAGTGGAATGATCATCTATATATATATTTGATTTGCTTTGATTTGTGGTATATTGGAAATTTTTGTGAATGTCCGTTGAGGCTGACAGTGCATTGCATACTGTATATGGTTATATACAGTGTATAATATACTATGCCGGTCATGACGTCAACCTACGTCAGGGGCGTCGTGACAGCTCACCTCTCTTCATCTCTCCCAAATTTTGTTACTCTCTCTTTCACATTTCTACTTTTAGCTTGTTACAACAACTCCATCAAATTATTTTATTTGATTGGGTTGAGTTTTTTTTAATATCTTTTATGATTTTTGTAACTTGTGAAAAATATTTTTGTTTTGATGAGTTGTATAAATTATTTGGATCAAATGACTAATTTGATTTTATTTCTCATGTATATTGTAGACGTTTGGTGTCAGCGTCAAAGTGGGTAGCATTGCGAAGACCTCTCCTTTGAAAATCAGGTATATAATAATTTGATTTGTTATTTAGATTATTTTATTAGCAATTGGTCACGTTAAAAACAAGTTTTGACGTAATTATATCAAAATATAAAAATAAATTTTAAATCATGAAGTTAAATTGGTTAAATGACCCGAGAGAGATGTTTTCAAATTGAATATTAATTTTTATAATAATTTTTCTTGGTTTTGCTTTAAATTTTCATTTGTGTAAAGTATAAATATTATAGCATAGGGTTTAGGATTTAGGGTTTAGTATTATAGTATAATTTCTTGAGTAAAATTATAGTATAATAATTTTTTAAGTATTAATATTATAGTTTAGACATAAATTTTATATGCTACTAATGGAAGGCATGTGCTTCGCACGTGAAGATGTTAGAAACATATTGCATTTGAATATATACCCCAAATGAATTTAATTAAAAAAAAAAACTTGATGAGTTCAATTAAAAAAATTGTTCATCATAATCAACACATTATTTTATTTGATTGGGTAGGGTTTTTTTTAATATCTTTTATGGTTTTTTTGAACTTGTGTAAAATATTTTTGTTCTGATGAGTTAATAAATTATTTGGATTAAATGACTAATTTGATTCTATTTCTCATGTATGTTGTAGACGCTTGGTATCGATGTCAAAGTGTACAGTATTGCAAAGACCTCTTCGGTCGGAATCAGGTATATAATAACTTGATTTTGTTATTTAGATTATTTTTGTTACGACGCCCCTGACGTAGGCTGACGTCATGACCGGCACAGTGTACTATACACTGTACATACCCATATACAGTATACAATACACTGCCAGCCTCAACAGACATTCATAATAATTTCCAAAATTTTCATAAATTTTGACAGCACCTCCCCATAAAATGGACAATTCACATTTTTTTCCTGATATATCACAAATCAAATCAAATATATATATATATATATATAATCATCATTCATTCATTCCATTTATTCCACAAATCAAATCCTCGCATGATAAATATATTTGATCATCTCATTTCATCACAAGCATAGTATAACCCAAAAATGTTAAATAAAAATTCATGTACAAATCAAAGTCAATTTTACTCACAAAAATCATATATTTAGCTACTAAAAATATCAAAGCATATCCAAAAATCATGATCTTAGTATCGAAACGTCCGGAATTCAATTCTACTACGATTTTATGATCTCAAACCGGAGTTTCATTAGATTCTAATTCCATTTTATTCACTGGATATGATCATAGTACTATTTACATCACTGTTCACGTAGTCACTATTCATTAGAAACATAGAAATTTTTACTAAAATTGTCAAACGGTCTCCAAAAATCATGAAATTAGCATCGATGGACTTGTAACAGTGCATTCTACCATTATATAGCCTTCAACTGGAGTTTCATTGGGTTTTAAATAATTCAAAAGGTTTTCAATCTAAACTCTAATTTCCAACAAACTTCCAACGGCTATAAAAATTCCAAATGAACATATAAATTCAATCTAACCATATATTTAAGGTTCCTACAGCATAAAAAGTGTTTTTCAACCTTCCTAGCGGATTTTCATTTACGTTTGGTCAAAACTCCAATTTTTGTAAACGCCGTAAAACGGCTCCCACAACAAAAATTACTCCGAAAGAAAGGTTACATATAGCTTAGATATCAAGTTCACGAAAAAATAGAGTGAAAATCACTTATCGCGAGTCCGAATTTGACACAAATCAAGCGTTTTTCCTTTTTCTTCTTTCCTTTCTCTCTTCTCTCGTTCGTTCTTTTCTCTCTTCTTCTTCTTCTTTTTTTTCGTTCTCCTTCTAGCAACTTCTTTCTCTTTTTTTTTTATTTTTTTTATTTTTTCCTTTCCTAAAACGTGGAGAGAAAGAGATTAAAGAGGGAGAGTTTTTATTTATAGAAAAGAGTGAAATAGATTAGAAAGGAGAGATATTTATTTATTTATTTTTTATCTCATGCTCCTCATGCAATTTAACAAACCAAATTTCCCATCTTAATATTTAATTCATTAAATCATACTACAATCCATATATTTAATTAACCAACCCCATTCACCTTATTGGATTTATATTATTCATTTAATAATTTCATTTATTTATTAATACCCCTTAAATCTAGCATATATTTTCATACACGCGTATATTTGGCTCATACGTATAAAATATGTGTATCATACATCTCAATATATGCGTAATTCTACGTATGTATTTAATTAAAATTACAGGGTGTTACAATTTTGACGTAATTATACCAAAACATATAATTATTTGTGGCGTTTATTTTTGTTCAGAAAAGATTTTGCCTCCTTGACTAATTCGCTTCAAGTGGTCTATGATTATACTATTAAATCTTCGGAAAGGTCAAAGGTCAATTACATTTCTTTTTAATTGTTACTTTGTTGAAATCATAGGATTTTACTTCATGTTTATTTTGAAGGAATGATGATTGTATTTTGCTTATTACGTCCAAATGACAAATAGGTTTGTTTCTATAATTCTGTAGTACATGGTCCGCGAGGTGCATCATACGATAAACCGCCAGTCAGGGTTCTGAGAGTCGGATTAGGCATTGGTCTTGAAGAATTTGAAAGGGTTATTCGAGGTGCACTAGAAATTTCAATTTGTGCAACAATCAATATCACCTATAGATATCCTTTGTTTTTTGGCGATAAGAATTTCAATTATACAGTGGTTTCGATTAGAACTTAGCAAGCGCTAAGGGATATTTTTTCCATGTTGCAAGAGCTCCCACCTCCTAATAATATGGAGATGTATGTAGAAGTTGTTGGTAGAAATCTAACCCAAGGTCGTCAAACGGGGAGTCGCCGAAGCCACGTGAATTTTGATGATCATAGTGCACGAAGATCAATAGAGAACATTGGCCCGAGTACAACTTCACTTATTGATGCTACAATCGAATATATGACCAATGATTCTGAAGATGCTAGTCCTTCAAATGTACATTTGTCTGATGATGAATTCAATTATGAAAACGACAATGCCCACCTCGACGAAGGCAGTGATGAAAACAATGACGATGAAGGACATGAGATGTCTAATTTTGTTGATATGCGTGGTACTTTGTTGAGGGTAATTGAACATGATGGGTCTATGTATGCATCGCCACTACGAGAAGATGGCAATAACGTAAACATTGAGGAAACCGAGTTACAAGACACTGAGTTGCATAGTATAGGGGATACACCACAGCCTACCATGGCAAGTTTTGAGGCTCCATCACCGAATTTTATAAAACTTAATCATGAAGCTATGACCCCATTATCAGACAACCATGATAACATATCTATGGGGTGAAACGAGTCACAAGATCTTTGCAAAAGACTCACATTTCCTAGTAAGGAAGACTTGTAACATAGAGTAAAACAATGTTGCATAGCCAAGCAACAAGAATATGTCGTGGTCAATTCAGAACCCAAGTTTTGGTCAATTAGGTGTAAGAAATGGAAAAATGGTTGAATTGTTTGAGATCACAAAATGTTCATTCCTAGACACGTGTTTTTGCCATGGTTTGGCCTAGGTGAGGCCGAACAGTTTACTAAAAGCTTCGATTTTTCTTAATAACTTGAATTCCGAACAGGGTCTAAAAATTCAACCGAGCATGGAAAGTGAGTTCCGTCGCGTCCGAGGGATCGTGGGAGAATAGTGGAAAGCGCTGAAAGTGGTCAGGTAAAAAAAACCCAGTGGTTTGGCCTCGGTGAGGCCGAACAGTTTGCTAAAAGCTTCGATTTTTCTTAATAACTTGAATTCTAGATGGGGGTCCAAAAATTCAACCGGGCATGGGATGGGGTTCCATCGCCTCCGGGGGTTCGTGGGAGGATAGTGGGACGTGCTGAAAGAGGTCGGGTGAAAAAAATCACGTGGTTTGGCCTCGGTGTGGCCGAACAATTTACTAAAAGCTTTGGTTTTTCTTAATAACTTGAATTCCGAATGGGGGTCCAAAAATTCAACCGAGCATGAGAATGAGGTTTTGTCGCCTCCGGGGGATCGTGGGAGGATAGTGGGACGCGCTGAAAGTGGTCGGGTAAAAATAAACCCCGTGGTTTGACCTCGGTAAGGCCGAACAATTTACTAAAAACTTCGATTTTTCTTAATAACTTGAATTTCGGATGGAGGTCTAAAAATTTAACCGGGCATGGGAACTGGGTTCCGTCGCCTCCGGGGGATCGTGGGAGGATAGTGGGATGCGCTGAAAGTGGTCGGATAAAAAAAATCCCGTGGTTTGGCCTCGGTGAGGCCGAACAGTTTACTAAAAGCTTCGATTTTTCTTAATAACTTGAATTCAGGATGGGAGTCCAAAAATTCAATCGGGCATGGGAATGGGGTTCCGAGGGCTCGTGGGAGGATAGTGAGACGAGCTAAAAGTGGTCGGGTAAGAAAAAACCCCTTGGTTTGGCCTTAGTGAGGCCAAACAGTTTACTAAAAGCTTCAGTTTTTCTTAATAACTTGAATTCCGGATGAGGGTCCAAAAATTCAACCGGGCATGGGAATGAGGTTCCGTCGCCTCGGGGGATCATGGGAGGATAGTGGGACGCGCTGAAAGTGGTCGGGTGAAAAAAAAACCACGTGATTTGGCTTCGGTGAAGTCGAACAATTTATTAAAAGCTTCAATTTTTCTTAATAACTTAAATTTCGGATGGGGGTCCAAAAATTCAACCGGGCATAGGAACTAGGTTCCGTCCCCTCTGGGGGCTCGTGGGAGGGTATTGGGACGCGCTCATAATGGTCTAGTAAGAAAAAACCCTGTGGTCTCGTTCGATTGATTGACACAAGTACAAAAAAAAAACAAGAAAAAAAATATGTATGGAAAAAGACGCCTTCTAGAATAAAAAAAAAATTATTCAAGGCTTCTTTTAAACAAAAAAAAATTATTTTATGGAAGACGTCTTTTTAAAAGATACCTTTCATACAAATTTTTTTTTAGCCCAATCAGTGTCTCTAAGTCCACGTGGCGCCACTGTTTCGGCTGACTGAACTTTGAATTGTCAAACTATGACAAACGAGTCATTATTTATAATTTAATGGTATTTGTAATTTTTTTTTATTTTTTAAGAGCAATCAAGTCAAAAGCCCCTGTCTCATCCCTAAATTTAATTTTATTATTATTTTGTGTTTTGGGCCCAGGAATTTGAGATGATTGATGTTGCTTTGTTTGATCATTTAGATTTACAAAGGTTCTATGGGTCTATTTACAAAACTTTACCTTACATAGTAGGAGATTATTTGTTCGACTTAAACTCAAACTCAAACTTGTGACCATCTATTTGATTACATGATGCCAACTTTGATCGCTCTGCCAAAGCTTGTCTTATTATGATTATGTATAAAAATCATAAATAATTTTTACAATATTATGGTATTGTATTTGATTGCAATGAAAGTTTTATATAATTTGTTTAACTGTAAAGTTTAAATAATCTTTTTTTTGGGAGTCATAAGTTATATTGCTATCTTTCGTCATCTACATCAACCTAAGTTCTTAGGAAGGGTTAAATAATTTTATTGGGCGTATTTACATGACCTTATATTATTTAATTACATATTGCGTTATAACTCTTGTTACTATGATTAATTATGCATAAAATTATAAATTATTTTTAAATATTATATTATTATGTTTGATTGCTATAAAATAAGATAGTAAAGTTCAAAGTGAAAATAAATAACCTAAAGGGCGGTGAAATGAGCCGCTCTCCGTATAGCCCCGGTTTTTAGAAAAAACAATAACGATGTTACCCTTCGTCGTCTTTTAGCCAAAACGCGCTCAATCACCAAGTTAGCTCATTAACTCAACCCGACTTCTGAACTGAACCGAGTCGCTCCTCACTAACTAAAAAAATTCCAACGCTAAACCTATAGTTTACGGAGAAGCGTGAAGGGCTTGAGCTCGAGCTCGGTGGCCATGGCGAACACAGAGAAGAAGAAGAAAAACCCTAAGTTTGTGGAAGAAGAAGAAGATGATAACAAGGGAGGAAAGGAAGGGAAGAGACTTATGGGATCGCCGACATTCGAGGAGCTGGAGAACGGGCGATTGAGATGCGTAGAGACAGGTCACGAATTGGTCGCTAAAGAGAAGGAATCGTACGCAGGTAGCAAACGGTGCCGATTGGGTCTGATAGACGCGGCTCTCGCTCAGAAAAAAGCGCCTCTCAATATGTTCAAGCAAGACCCTCTTTGCAGGTGAGTGAAACACCGATCTGGCTTTCTCACCCTTCAAAGGTTTTTGAGGTTTAGGGTTTTGTGTTTTTTCATTAAAGATTTTTTTGTTTGTTTGTTTGTTTGTTTTTAACCTCGCTTTTTGGTGTAGTAATCTGAAGTTTATGCATTTTTAGTATTGATGAAACCAACAAAAGAAGAAGAAGAAAAGCAGTACTTGCATGTTCTTGTAGATCAATTTGAAGATGAAGAGCTAACTATATCGAGATACCTGATATTGCAGGTCGAAATTGGTGTGTAAACTAACAGGAGATGTTATAAACAAGTCAGAGGAGCACATATGGAAGCATATAAACGGGAGAAGATTTCTGAATAAATTAGGTTTTTTTTTTTCCTTCACATTGTTCTTGTTCATTTCACTTCAGATGCAAAATGTGATGAACTTGGGAAATACTTATTGGTGGTTTATGCCAGTTGCCATGTGTATAATGCCTAGAATTTTGAATTTTATGGACAGAGCAAAAGGAGGAAACAGAGAAGCTACCTGCTAATGGTGGCCTACAAGAAGAGGTGAACAAGAAGAAACCGCGTGAGGTATCGAAGTCAGTTGCCAATGGTGTGAAGAAGAAAAAGGAGAGAGAAGTTGAGGGCAATAATTGTCAAGATAATGAACAGGAAGAAGATAAGAGTGATTCTGAAAAACCTGATTTTTGGGTGCCACCAGTGGGAAGTCGGTGGGACTTTGATGATGGAGGTGACCGATGGGGTTCTGGCACAGAATCTGGAGGAAGTGATGAAGCTGATGAAATAGGTAATTGTGCTTAATAGCCACTGAGTATGAATGATACAAACATCTGTAGATTGTGCTGTAATCAAAATCTTCTATATCCATAATTTGGTTAAGAGACTTAACTGTTTGACGTGATTGGGAAGGTACATAAGAATCAAACTAATGAATCAATATCCAAGAATCCTACCTGAAATAATGCATAGCATTTCTATTAGACTCAGGACCTGATTTCAAAGCTGTAGGCTGCCATTCCAAAAGCGCGAAGAGCTTTTGTTTTAGAAAGAGTTGGGATTCATATTGACAGATAATATACCAATTGTGATTTTTTAACTAGAGATATTCATTGCTTATCTGCTTGCTTGAATAGCTGTGGCGGAGTTGGTCATATACAGTTAGTTCATAGTTGACAACCTGATGTTGCCTTCTCCTTTGTGCATATTTATATGTTCAACGTAAAAAAACCATTTGACCAAGCCAAATCTTTCTCTACATGAGCAAAAGCTACTTTTTCCTCAAGCTTAAACAGTATTCTTTTTTTTCTTTGACAAGTACAAGTGAGGAAGTTCAGGCACTTCTAGAACGTAAGACAGCATTTTTTTCCCTTTCTTTCAGTTTAAAAGATAGAATCGTGTCAGTAGTTAAAAACTTGGACTTGAGAGTTACAATATTGTTTTCTTTTCCTTTCTTTTTTGTCTTTTCTTTTGATGCATATATCTGAAAACATGTGGATCAAACTTTAAATATAGTTTAGTGACTGGAATCATAGATGAATTTTGAAACTATGGTTTCAAGGTGCCTCTGATGTTTGATCGGGAAACCAAGTAATATCCACTGCTTAAGTTGCCAAGGTTGCACTTTTCACCGTAATATTTTATTTTTTATTTCTCAGATGAAGCCAATGAAGAGGATACTGCAAAATCAGTGGAGCTTTCAATGCGGTATGTGCATTTAGGTTTTGTTTTGTTTTTCCTTTTGTTATATCTTTCCTCCCATTCCCTTGCTTCTCTTTTTACTACCGAGTGTTAAGGCTTTATTCTGACGTCAATTTTGTGATATTAAACAGTTTAGATTAATCTTTTAGAGGTTCATGTTTGTCAATCTCTTGTGTTACAGGACAAAACGCATGTCCATAGAAGCTGGACCTAGCAGCTTTGCCTCGAGGAAGAAGAAGAGAAAAACTAACTCAGCAAAGGATGTGGATTGAGGTTCAAGGAGAGTACACTGGTAACTAGTTTATCAAGTTCCCCATTTAATTTATTTTGTATGACTGTTTGGAGACATTGCGACTGAGGCAGATAGTTCTTTTTTGTAATCCACCAAAGTATATTCTGAACCATCGGAAAAAGTAGTATCAACAAACTTCAATTTTGGATTGATTTCCAGTAAGACATTTAATGCAAGCAAGGCAAAAAAATTAGAGTTAAAAATATTTTACTTACTATTTTACTTATTATTGTAGAGTTGTACCTCTATTTCAATTAGAGTTTAAAAAAAGGCAAAAAAATTAAAATAATAATAATAATAATTAGAGCCTGTTTGTTAACTCTATCATCTACTTCTACTATAGAACCATCCTCTATTTGAAGGAGAGAAACCTCTAATATAACAAGCCCCATTTTCTTACTTTTTCTGGTAGGGGTTATACCTCTACTTGGATTTGAAAGAAAAAATAAAAATATTTATCAAAATTTTTTTCTACTACCCCTAATTTTTTTTTAGAGGTTGTAAGTAAAGTTGACAAACATCACTACTGAAGTGTAAAAATGTAAACCAGCCAATTTTATCTATCTTTTCTCTAGGCACTTGTCTGAATGTCTCTTCTGAGTACTTTCGAATTCGAATTCCTATAATTTTCAGGATCACAAGAGGCTCGTCAAGATTTCTATAACCCTAAAATCATATTTTGCGTAGATATATTGAGGAAGCAATACTTAAGAAAAGGAAATGTCTTACTTTCATCAGGATAATTAAATACAGCAGGGTACCGTCGGCTAACTCAGTAGGCCATAACGCCTTAGCTTGAGCAAGGTTCATGGCAGTATGTAGTTGTCACGTCGCTATTTTAGAAAGGAAGAATGAAAAAAAAAAAAAGAGTTTTGACATTAAATGATGATCCTTTGAAGTTTGTTTTCAAAATAATGGCAAGTTTTTTGTATTAACACTTCCTCTTGTACCAGAAAATTACAAAAATCTAACCATTTCTAAGTAAAAATTAATTGCGACTAATTGAATTGGATGACTTATTCCATCCACTATAAATAATATGTTTCATCACTAAATTGAAAGAAAAAAAGAGAGGAATGCAAACAGGGACAATGAAAACTTCTGCTGCAAAAAAAACTGAATTTCTAGTAGCAAAAACAAAGCCTTGCAGGCTTTGCAGCTATAACTGGCACGAGGGCCGTTTCTTCTCCTGTTTGTAATCAAGCTCCCGCATCACATGCCATACAAGATCTGAGCTCGATTCATCTGGGTATACTATGAAGGATCTGACTAACAAGTTTGTCTGGCAATTTTCTTGTTGCCTGCACATGTAATTGACATGTTTGAAAATTCGAGACCCAGCAGGAGAAAAAAGTAGAGAACCAGCAGGAAAAAAAAAAAAAAAAAAAAAGAAAGTTGAGATCCAAAGTTGTAAGTTGGGGGGCATGAATGTCAAAGAGAATCAGAAATTCCTAAACAAACAGACCTGGAAGTGTCGCATGTACAAAATTGGTTCACAACCAACATCAGCAACAGACTTTCTTTGTGGGGTTTGTGAATTGAATCTTCCTGCTTCATAGGTTGATAGGAGATTCATTTCATCAGGAAGGTGGTGGCAGACCCTTAGCAGTGAACTTAGAGAATTCATCTGTCAGATCCCAATAAATGCAAATGAGGAGGTGTATGAAATCAAATAACAAGTTCAACAACTAACTAATGAAAAGAGCAGAAATGATTATAGTTGCTAACGATCTATCTACTACAGCCGAAGAAATGAGAGCTGACCATGCAAATGTGCGGTTTGAGTGTTTGAGAATAACTATTAAAGGAATTAAGTATAATAGTGAATATGAGAATAGAATGGTTGCCGTTGCCAAGTGAATTGATAAAATTACCAACCCCATGTAAACCCAAGTTTTGACGCAGGGCTGGCTTATCATAAGGATTAAACCTACAACCAAGCAGATAGTGAGAGAGAAACTACCAAAATTCTTCTAGTTCGAAGGCTAAACCTGTCTTGCTAGATTAGTAAGGCAATGTTAGTTCACCAGATTGATTTGGAATTCCAACTTAAAGAGGATGAGAATTCAAGTTGAGGTCTTCCTCTTATCCAAAAAGAAAGGGTTCAGCTTTCCCATAAATATGGTGTTGATGTTGCTGCTGCTGATCAAATTTGGTATAATTTTTGAAAAATGGTATCAAATATCTGGATAGAGAGACCTTCTCAACCAAGTAAGTGATCTTACAATGAAGACCAAAATTTTGGACTTGAACCGGTAGCTCAGTATGTCAACAATGGAATGTGAATTGGAGGTCATTGGTCCAAGTCCTACTTGCCCATGAGAATAAGAATTGACTTCATTTACCATGTAGAAAATTAATTTCAATGCAATGCTCAAGTTCACACATGTTCCAGCAAGCTTTTACAATTAGTTTTCAGATAAATTAATCGTCAATATTATGCATACTTCACTCATGCAAGCTGACCTTCTACCATATATTAGAAGCTAGTGACTGCCTTGATTGATCATTCGCCATAATATGCAAAATTGGTTTTAGAAAAGTAATGAACATAACGCAGTAAAATGGATTAGAAAATGCTGACCTTCATGTATGGGCAGGAAGCACAGCCTCCGTGAATGGAGCAACCTTCCCCACTTGCCACGCCTGGAATAACTGAAAGTTTTAATGTATCACTTGCTTCAATAGAATTTGGGCCCTGTGATGAATTACTTGATGTTCTGGACAATGAGTCTGAAGACACTGGGAATACAATCTCTACCTTGACTTTTGCTTGCCCAGAAGTTAATTCTACAGAACCTAATAATCTTCGAATCGCAGCAACAATTGAAGTCACCATACCCGACTCTGTTCCTAGTATAAATTGAAGGTTCTCATCAACGTTTCTGTCCAAAGCCTCTTGGACCTTCAGTTTGATGAAATCTAGTATGTTTTGGGTAGAACCTACCACACCCATTCCTCTCCTCTTTGCTTCCATCGCTAGGGAAAACATTTCCCCAGGGACTTCAAGATGAGCTGTTAGGAATGCATCACAGTATAATTCATGTATCTTCTCGACAACTTCATGCCCAAAAAGGTCATGTACAATGCAAGTTCCATCCTGGTAAAGAAAGTTCATGAGCATCATACTTGGACAACTAAATGGTAAGCATTACAATATGCATTTATGAGATACTATAGACATAACAGAACCGAAAAAACTCTATACTTGAAACTCTTAAACATATGACAAACAAAACTTCCATTGAAGAGCCACATGGACAAGAAGTCTCAGTATTGGACTAATAACAGCTGGAGTTAAAAAACTCATTGATGATTGCTAAAATCAAAAATGCCACCACCCTATTTATCCACATATAATAAGTACAGATTGAGATGCAAGAAGTCATGAAGGTTGATGATTGCTCACTTTCTATTTAATACCAATCGACAAAAATACACAGTACTATAATGGAGGCCCCAAGTTCAGTACATGATCTTGTCTAGGGGTGGCAATTAGTGTTGCCGTGTCGTAAGCGGTCAAGCCGTAATCGTATATAATGAAATATACTGTAAACTCAAACACGACACGTTTAAATAACGTGTCATTATATGTAAACCCAAACCCGACACGTTTAATAAACGGGTTAAACATGTTAACTTGTTTATAACCCTTAAAGCTTAAAAAAGTTCATTCTAACCTATCTATCATATATAAATTATAAATTAACATATTAATCAAAAATTCAAAATCATAATTATACAACCATATAGTAAAGACCAAATAAAATATTATAAAGTTAAAGTCTCAACACATGACATAAAATATTAAAAAGTCTTCACACATAACATAAGTCTCAACACAAAATATAATCTTGTTAAATGGGTCAATTTCGGGTTTAGCAGGTCTACCTGATTTTGACCTAAAATTTAATTGTGTCTAATTGGGTTTAACCTATTTTGACCTGCACTTGTTTATGCAAAACCCAAACTTGTTTATTTCGTGTCGATTTCGAGTTGTGTTATCGTGTCGGTTTCGAGTCGTGTTATCGTGTCGTGACCTATATTGCCACCCCTAATCTTGTCCATAGGTATAAAAGACCAATGGTGGTCACTAGTGACCTTCATATCCTTAATATGCGTGTTTAAAAATAGTAAGACATAAAGAAAACAACTTAGTATCAATGTTGTCAAAATTTTAAGGCAATGCTAAGGCAAAATACCCTGCTTAGGTTAGCCAATCAAAATTAAATAAATTGCATGGCATAAACATATAAATTTGCAAATAATCTTAGCTATTTTAAGTTTTTGAAACTTAGAGAACATATATACTGAAGAAAAGTTATTTTTAAGGATGTGTTAATTTTTAAGATAAGCATCTTAATAATGTCTCATTATTAACTAAGTTACATATAATCTAAACAATTAGAAGCTTTTGAAACTAAAACACCTTAAATATGACCAAATACAATTCTTTTTAAATTGAATTTATTTTTAAACTAAGCAATTTGCACAATCTATCTCAAAAAGTGTTTCATTACGGTATGTTGAATACTGAATCAAGAAAATGTGTAGACTATTAAGATAAAGAAGCTTTTCTAATTTTTATGTGTTTAACAATAAAAGAAATAAAAATGGAAGAAAAGCTTGAGATATATCTTTTGTACCTACTTAAAATGTTTTCATAAATTATTGTAAAGTGCTTAAATTTTTTAAAATTTCAAGAAACCCTTACAGCCTAATCAGAGAACTGCCTAAGCAACACCTAGGCGACGCTTTGGCAACATCTTAAAACAAGGAAATGCTCCAGGAGGACATCTTAATTGGATACACCTAAGATTCAGAACATGCTGAACTTTTATAAGGGTCTCTCTACCATGCAGTTGGCTCAGGTTGTTCTTTTCATGATAAATAGTAGATCACCTGATAATAGTGCAGGCGTGGCAAAAGCAATCTTATAGATTCCCTATTATGACTTGGATGTATCTCACCAATCTCTTCATTTGTCATGCTAGCCATCTGCTGAAACAACTCCGCAATATTTGCACCCATGTAAGAATCAGGGCCATACCATACGTTCAAATCTGGTATTTGCGCAAATGCCTGATAGAACATTTAATTTGCATAAGTTATTAAGAGAGAACCAAGTTGCGCTATACATAAGATAGAGCAAAATATTATCCAAAAACAATGGTATGAAGCAAGACATAATGGTAAATGACAGTTAACCTGCAACACTACCAACCTGCAGAATAGTTTGCACAACATTAGAAGAAGTGCAGGTTATTGTTGGCACAGTTTCATGAGCATGTGCCTTTGTTTCCAACGAAGTGTTTATGTAGACAACATGTAGTGAAGGAAGAGAACTTGAGGCTGCTTCAAGATAATTCATATATGCAGGAGTTGCCGCAGCTTCTGCCAAAGAGCAACCAATGCGTTCATTGGACATTCTATATACACCAACCTGAACAAACCCATATAATTGTCAACATATTGCACAAAGAGAAGAAAGAGTCTACAAGTGTGATAGCAAGGAAGGAACTTTTCAAGGTAAAGGTAGCTTCATGCTTCTAGTGTCAAATCTATGGAAATAAACATACAAATATTTGACGAAAAAAATATGAACTGAAGATGGATATACCTTTTCGAAGCCAGCTTGATCAAGGATTGCACGCACGTTTTCTGACATGAAATCAACACCCAGAACTGCGATAAACTGGCATCCAGCTTCAGCCATCTTGACTGCGGAATCCGCCATAACTAAGGAATCAGATATATGGATGTGAGGCCACTGCTTCTGTGCAGCAGTTAAGACACCCTGAACCTCTGGATCCATGTAGAAGTGTGCAACCACACCAATTTTCTTCTCCTTTAGCACATTAACCAGTTCTTGAACCTTCAACTGATCTGGAAACAGATATTTTGCCTGAAATCACACCTGAAAAGTTTTTAGATTACTTATATTGTCATAGAAAATAGTACATTAAGAACATTGTAGAATTAGGAGCACATTTTCCTTCTGCTTCATGAAAAAGAATCTACCAATTATCATCTTATAGGTTTACCCATAGTAATAAAGGTTTTGGCTATTAATTGGCCCATGAAAACTACAAAAAACATTAACAAATTTAAGTAAATCAAGGAAAGAGAGGAAAATGCTCAGGAAATTACAAGTTTTCTAAATAAAATTAATTGCATAGCTGGACTTCAATGGCAGTTTAGAGTTTTAGAATGTCAATGTATGATAAACATTAAGATCACCTGAAGATGCATGAGAACTAAGCTTCAAGCTCCAGTCATTTCTGAAAAAAAAAATATAGGCAAAAAATAAAATGATCTTACTAAAGCCTTTTAGTCAAATTCATTATGCAAATTAATTAGCTTTTACTTCATTTTAACCATTTCAGACCTTCTGCAATATACTGTTCAATGGAATCTTAATTAAACCAAGCCATTTCATGAAGTTTAAAGGAGCTGTAAGAGTTCAAATTTCTCATAGTATTTTCTTCACAAAATTATATATAAAAAAGAATTCATATTTCGTTCAAAACAACACTCCAAGAATTCCAACATACTAACAAACATAGATGCAGACAGAAGCATGAGCCAGCATGACAAGAAATCCCTCACCTGAGCTTCAGCATAACTACCCTTGGCAAGTATATCATCTGCAGTGATTACCAGAGAAGGAAAAGGATCAAGAGACGGTTTCCCTTCTCTCTTGGCAACAAGAGCTTTAGTCCTCTTCTGCATACCAACCAACACGTTATGCCATGTATTCACCCTGGAATTCCCTCCACCACCATGCAATCCAACATTCAACGACGCCAAATCCTCCGTTCTCAGTTCTAAAACTTCGTCCGGAGACGCACCATCAAGAATCCAAACCAAACACCAACAAAACCCTCTCGTGATCTCCGAATCACTATCGGCGGAAAACCTCATTCTCCCGAACTCATCCAACCTCGCCTCCAACCACACTTGAGCAGTGCATCCCATGACACGATTCGAAGCCACACGCTTCGAGTCGTCGAATTGAGGAAGCTGAGTCGCGTATTGCAAGAGACGCTTCACCCTATCAATCGGCTCGGATAGAGACTGGAACTCTGATACGAGATGTTGCAGCTTGCAAATCGCTGGCTCAGCTGCACCTAACGACGTTTCCATCACCGCAGAGCGTGAAATAGAAGAGCTAAGGTTTACAGTCTTTGATTTGAGAGGAGAAGAAGAAGAAGAAGATGATGAGGAACTAGGATTCGGATTGGGGTTCCGAACGCATTTCAAGAACTTGAAGAACGGTGTCCTTTCTCTCCCTCTGTAACACCTGAAAGCAGATGACCTAAGGCCAGCGTTCGATAAACCAACTAAATACGACGAAGACGAAGCTCTCATCGCCAAGGTCGCTGAATCCATTTTCTTCTTCAACAAGCTTCTTCTTAACAAGAAGAAGACGACGAAGAAGAAAAGATGCAGAGAAAAAGAAAATGAAAAAAAAAAAAAAACACAGATAAGATGAGATGAGATTTGAACGATTTGAGCTGGTAAAGCGCAAGTCCTTGAACTGAGCAACTTTGTTGTACAGAGAGTCAGAGACGAGGAGGTAGCTCAGAGCTGGTTCGTTACTACTACTTTATAAGAGGTGGTCGCGAGGGTCTTGTGGAAACGAGGGGGCGGGCGAGAGTCGAGGAAGATGATGCGTCGTTATAAAGGAAGTGTTAAGGTATCGTGTTTATTTGTTTATCTATATAATAAAGAATTTGACTTGGGAGGGTTATTCATGCTTTTGGACAAGTTCTCAAATGTCCGTGTAATGCATTCTTAGTATTAGTTATATTCTGGAATATGTTTCCAACATAATATATTCCTTTTTATTTTTATTTTTTCTGATCTTGATGATCCCTAGTAATCCCTAGACATCCATGCGGGTAATATTCAAAGATGATAAACATATTCCTTAATTCTTGAGATTAGTAATACAATGTAAATAATCATCGTTTCACTGTCAAAAGTAACAATTTCATTTTTGATGTTAGAATTACAATCAATCCAAAACGTTGTATTTCCATTCACTTTTATTATTAATATTTTTTAGTGCTAGCGTCTTTAGCCTTTCGTTTATACCAAAAGACAAAGGGACCAATTCCCTGAACCGAACATTTTTTTTTATAGATGATGCCTTATTTTGAGCCGTCACGCTTAAGTTATATTTCTGGCGCCAATGCGCTTTGTGGTGGTCCTAGTTAACGGTGGACGGGTCCATGTGATATTCGCGTAATGGCAGTCTCAATCTCTGGAGAAAACGAAGCTGCTTTTAGTATGTGCTGCACCAATTGAACACGGCTCTCCCCCCCAACTCAGCTTTGTATTTTTTTCTTCACAAGGTAACTCGTTCAGCGAATGATGGCAATTTCTGATTTGGGTCAAGAAAGTAGAACCGAAAATGGCTACTTTTAGTTTTTTTTAACCATTATATTGCTTTTTGTCTTGTGATATCGGGACATGACAGTGTTCATATACACAAGACCACGAGATCCATTGAAAGTGGCCTTTAACCATATGACTATGAGCGGTTTCTCATCGATGCATTATTGATTTCAGCGCTTGTAGGACTCGGAGACCTTTTTTCATAAAAAAAAGGTCTGCAAGTAAACATATTCATGAACATAGAAACAAGTAAGGACAAATTTTCGTTCAGCCTTTTTGGACTTTAGCTCATTCATGCACCTTGGTCTTACGATTGTTAACTTGTTGGCCCCAACCGGGATGATTATTGATCTTATGGGCTTCTAATTTTCAAATTGCACTTTGAAATCAAATCAATTCATTGTAAGCGGCCTCACTACTCTCACCTTTTTGGTTGAGAGGGTAGCTAAATAAATAACAAAAAAATACTTTTTACATCACAAAAAAATCATTAATTTCAATTTTTAATAATACCTTCATATTATTGTACTAAAATACCCTTATTTTTTATTTTTAATTTCGTCAGATTTAATCTTACGTGACCGAATCAAAATGTATTCGTTCAAACATACAAACTAAACCTATAACTATTAATTCGATTTGTATGACTGAACCATTCATTTTTTTTTTGTGTTTTAACAACATTAAAAAAAAAATTATACGATTCCCTCAGTGATGGCATCACCCAAAACGTAAGGTCCTATCGTCTCCGACCAAATCACCGCAATCGATTTGATATTGTATGTCCAAATTAATCGCAGTCTCATTCTTCTCATGGTAATTTTCTCAAACACCCGATGACATTTTTTACGAACAAAAACACTAAAACATACCATTTTAATAACAAATCTCTTATCGATTTAGTAATTTTTATTTGCGAAACTTTGAATCACAACCGCCTTTTGTGTCGAAAAAAATAATACAAAATTCGTCAAAACCATCAATTTTTCGCTAAAGATGAAATAATAACAAAGAAGTAAATAATTTTGAGGGTTTTGAATGTAGTGATTTATAATTTTTAGTATTGAGAATAAGAAAAAAATAAAAAGAATGCGTTGAAAACGGTAGAGTTGGGTTAGAGAAAATAAATTTGTTTAAAATTATAAGAAGTGTATTTGAAAAAATTCGGTAAGAATAACATTTCTTTAAATTTTTGTAATAAGAATAAAATGTGATGAAAATACCTTTTTTTTATAATTTATTTAGCTGCACTCTTTATTGTCATAATCGTGGCATCCTCGTCGCACCCCTTCATCTTCAGCATTTCCACCCAAATTCAATAGACGATCGAACAATGGAAAGCTACTCAGGCACCAAGGCCTAAAGGCACAACAGCCCACAACCAAGCATTAACAATAAGACTTAGAACAGCTAAACCTTGACCTTTTAGAAGAAAAGATACCTTGCCACTCTAACAAGTACAAGTTAACACGCCGTAAGAAATGTGATTCATATTACAAAAAAAATAGGACCACACGTGAAATTATGGTATCTTGGTGTGTCACACATATTGAGATGTATAACACATGCATATCTAATTACCATAATTATAAGTGCACTTTTTTATTTAAAATTGACATTTTCCTTCCTCTTTCATAGCAGAGATTTTTTCCATTTACAGCCAAGAACATGTTTGGCAGTAGGGATTTGGGTTGCACTTGCATGCTCTGATATCAATTTCTGAAGTAAAACAAAACAATACACCATTGCTACATTTCTACACCATATTTCTCAACCCTTCTTTTTGTTTTTTCTTTTGGGTGCAACTCAACCCTTCTTTTGATTTATTCTGTTAATGCACCGTGTCAGTGCTATTAATCACTGGATTTCATCCACGAATTATGAGGAAAATGCCCTCTATTTCTCTTGTGACTGAAACTGAAGCAAATTCCCTGATCCTAGGAAAGGCATTTCCATGACGCCAACAATTAATTATTTGATAACTAGGTCCTTTATGGAAGCTTAAAAAAGTTCTCCTTTTGAACTTTTTAAAGCTTCCAGTCAATGATTTAGCAGATGCTAAAACAAAATAGAAAAAGTTACAATTAGGACATGGGGAAGTCAGGGGGCATGGAAGAATCATTAGGTGCACTTCAAGTTTATAGCTGTCTCTTCTGTACCAAAATAGCGATCTGCAAATTCACCCATACCTGGAATAACACGTGATTCCTTGTCTAGTTTGATGTCAACCTCCGATGTCACGAGTCTAAGAGATGGGAATTTCTTACAAACCATGTGTATTCCTTCAGGGGACTGCATTCAAAGTGAAAGCTTTGAGGAGAAATGAAAAAGAAAATTGCTGTACTTACGGAACGCAGCTCATTAAGATCTTACTGCCACAAGATTAAGGAAGATGATGTTCGACTCCACCACACCCTTACTGATCAGAAGTGAGATTGCTTTGACTGCAGAATTTCCTGAAAAAATTGATACCAGTCATATTCTTACTTCCCAAAAGAAATTAATGTTTAATGTATATGTTCACACCTGTTGCAAGAACTGGGTCAAGCAATAAAACATGACGAGCTGAGATATCTGCTGGGAGATTCTCATAGATTAACTGCAGTTGGTTGTAGCAATTTGAGGACTCCAACAAAAGCACAGTACTTGAAATGATATACATAAGCTGTTGATCTCCCAATATACCTGCCGACTGTTGTTCTGATCTCCATGGATAAGGATTTTACCAATTTTGATCCCCTTACAGCATGCTCTTAATGCATTCTCCATGCTTTCTCCGCTGAAATAAGAAAACTAAATGAGGAAAAGTGCCGACTTACAAGAGAGACTGCTGCCTCAAGTGTTCAATTCTGAAGGCAGCCTCAATGACTAGTACTCATCAGAACTGCAAGGATATAATCTTAAAGAAGCATAGCCGCCACTGAGGTTGCATCCAATTCAGGCATCACCAGATTATGTTAGAAGTCTTCTTTAATTTTATTTTTTTTGACAAGAAACGGAATTTGTATTGTATTAACTATAATGCTCGTCTCTGGAAACGAAGTCACGAGTTCAACTCTCCACTAACATTGGTCACTGGGGCGTCTCCCGCTCAAGCAACCAAGGGCCCAAGGGATTAGTCAAGACCGGATACCCTCAGTTATCTAAAAAAAATAAAAAAAATACTATAATACTATACATGAATATACACATGGAATAAAATCGAGGACTAAAGATCAAAACTCTGCAAAATTGGTTGCTAACCTCTCAACCACTCCTCCAAGGGAAAGCGCTTTGCTAACTTACTCGCGCTAACCCAAAGAGAACAACACGCCAATAATCCCTAAAGCGCCGTGGCACTACGAAATCATTCGAAAAGGTCCAAATTGCAGGGTCAATTGGAAGCATCCCCCACTAAAGAAAGCCTTCCCACCTCTTCCACACCTCTTTAGAGAATTCACAATCAACAAAAAGATGTTGGCTTGTTTTTCCATTAGCCTTACACAAACAACACCAGTTTAGAGAAAGAGTCCAATCCTTGAAGCGCCTCTGGAGAATATCCGCACAGTTTGACCCGTCATGAGCAATAGTCCATCCCAAAAATTTGGCCTTTAAAGTAATATGAGCTTTCCATATGAAGTCATGAGGAAAAAGATTTAGAGACGGGTTGGAGACAAGGGAAGAACAAAGATGATGGAGGAAGGATTTAGAAGAGAACTCCCCCGATGATTTCAAAGGCCAAGACACTCTATCACTCTCATTTGACAAATGAACTCCCTCAAGAATCTCAAGGAGGGATGAGGCTTCTATACACTATCTATCAGAGGGATCCTTTCTAAGGTGAAGATACCAAGAAGGCCTACCTCTTTCACTCCCCTCCAAAAGAACTAAGAAATCACAAATCGGATGGTTATGTTTGGATGATAGCCTATAGATATTTGGAAATAGATCACAGAACTTGGATGTACCACACCAAGTATCCTCCCAAAATTTAAAAGATAAACCATCACCCACTTTGAGCCTCACTAGGTCAGAGAAGATCGGGTATGGGAATGAATGAATTTCCAAGGGCTACGATAAGTGGCAATGGAAGACACTAGCATCTCTAGAAATTTGTTGAACCCCATGACGGCTCGACACTACTTTACCCCACAAAGAATCTTTTTCCTTGAGAAACCACCACAACCACTTCTCTGCTAGAGCTTTGTTCCTTAGCACCAAATTACCAATCTCCAAGCCCCCCTGATCAATCCGCCTACTAACCAAGCTCCATCTTACCAGACTACCACCTTTTTCTTTGTCCTCTCCCTTCCATAGGAATTTCCTCATCAACCTTTCAATCCTCCATGCCACCAACTTAGGAATTTTGAACATGGAAAGGAAATAAGTAGGAATGGCTTCCAACACACTTTTGATGAGAGCTAACCTTCCACCCTTCGATAAGAAGCTTCTCCTCCAACCATCTAATCTTCTTGAAATAGTATGGATAACTGGCTCCCAAAAAGACATAGATAAGGGGTTACCCCCTAGCGGTAGTCCTAGATAATTTAAAGGCCATTGACCTATGGTACACCCACACGAGGAAGCCACCTCAATCAACTTCGCTTCTGGCATACAAATCCCAACAACCTAGCATTTTTCCAAATTCAGCTTCATCCCCGAGATCAAACAAAAGCCTTAGATGATATTCAAGGTAGAGAGAAGGTTGGATTCATCATTCTCCACCAAAAAAAGACAATCATCAGCAAACTGAAGATGAGACACCTGAATTTTATCCTTCCCTACTGAAAATCCCTTCACCACTTCGGTATCCCTAGCCTTATCCATCATGCTCCCCAGCACATCTGCCACAATAATGAAAAGAAAAGGTGACAACGGATCACCCTGTCTTAACCCCTTAGAACCAAGCACTTTCCCCCAGGGTCTTCCATTAATAAAGATAGAATAAGAAACAAAGGACAAGCACCCACGGATCCACTTCCTCCAACGAGCTCCAAAGCCTTTCATACAAAGAACATAGTCCAGAAAATCCCACCGAACCATATCATAGGCCTTTCCGAAGTCCGTTTTGAAAACAATTCCTTCTCTTTTAGTGGACTATAGTCTTCAACCGCTTCGTTTGCAAGTAAAATGGCATCATAAATCTGTCTTCCTTTTACAAACGCCATTTGTTTTTCAGCAACTGTATGATGAAGGACCACTCTCAATCTTGTTGCTAAGACTTTGGCAATAATTTTATAAAGGCTGGTAGTGAGGCTTATGGATCTAAAGTCTTTCACCTTCTTGGAATTAACCTTCTTGGGAATCAAAGCAATATGTCTCATTGATTGATTTGTTTACCACCCCTTGATTAAAAAATTCATCCATAACAATTTGAGATCAAGCTTCAAGGTTTCCCAATTTTCTTGGTAGAAAGGTAAGGTAAAACCATCAGGACCCGGGGCTTTGTCTCCTTCGCAACTAAAGATAGCCTCTTGAATCACCTCCATCTCAAAGGGAACGTCGTTCTAGCCAGTCACTATCCACTCTTGGCAATACCTTTCAAGCAATGCCCTCTATCCCCCACAAGCCTCGGTCGTCTGCCGTGAAGATCTGACAATAGTAATCCACCACCTCCCCCACAACTCCATCCTCCATTTCCATCAAAGACCCATCATCTCTCTCCAATTTCATGATAACATTCCGCGACCTCCGATTGCTTAAGATCCCATGGAAGAATTTGGAATTGGCATCACCCTCCCTAACCCATTTAATCTTTGCTTTTTAAGCCACTATTCAATCTTAATGAAGAAGAATTGACTGAAGTTCCTCTTTAGCTCTCCTTCTCTCTTGGAACTTGTCTTCAGAACAATCCACGGTACCCTCAGCCTGATCCAGCATTTTAATGGCAAACTCCAACTCCTTCTTCCTAACCAAGTCCCCAACAACGAAGTTCTTGCTCCAATTCTTCAACTGAATTTTCAAGCCACTTAGCCTTTGACGAAACATATAGCCTGCCCAACCTGAGGCCACCACTCCTTAATAAGATGAGGGAATTTGAGATAAGTGAGCCAAATATTTTCAAACCTAAATGGAGTAGGACCCCATTTGATTTGATTGGTGTTAAGGGTACTGGGCCTATGGTCTGAAACCAGCCTAATGTGTGTTCCATGTCTCACCTCAGGGTAACACAAAACCCAATCTTTGCCCAGCAAGAACTTGTCTAGTCTGCAACATATTGGGTTAGCTCGCAAGTTGGACCAAGTGACCGTTGAGTTCAGTAATGGCGGGTCCCACAGCTGTAGTTCATGAATAAGGCCATCAAATTCAGCCATCCCACTAGTAACTCTATTGCTGTTAAATTTTTCTTCAATACTCCTAACCACATTAAAATCCCCACCCACACGCCAGTTCGAGCCAAATAAACCACTCAACGAAGCTAATTCCTCCCAAAAACGATGTCGGTCTGAGTCTTTATTTGGCCCATAAACACCAGAGAGCCAAAATTCACTTTTATCCTTCTCCTTAATTAAGACAGAGATTGAAAACTCCCCCACAAGACTATCCATAACCTCCATCTTCCTGTTATCCCAAGTGACCAGAATGCCCCCTGCAGAACTGCAAGCTGGAAGCGGAATCCATCCAAGGAATCTAGATTGCCACACACCACTCATAAAACTCTTGTCAATACAACTCAAAAGTGTTTCCTGGAGCAAAATGACGTCTGGCCTACACCCACCAATCACCATCTTAACAGCTCTATGCTTAACCTTGGAGCCGCAACCCCTGACATTCCAAGACATAATAATCATTTTGATCACAGAATCCCAAACAGCCAGAGAAACCACCACAACTCCATCACGTGCTAGAGTGCCTCGGTTCCCCCTCACAAGGCACCTCGCCTTTTGGATACTCCTCCAGCCTTGATAACCTCATGTTCGCCCTCCTCAGTACCCCTAAGACCTCATCAATCAATTGCTCAGCCAACCCCGCCTTCTTGCCCAACTTAGCCGTATGACAAGCAGAATCATCCACAGGTTGGCCTTGGTTCCCCGGAGATTTCATAGAGATGCTAGTATGAATTTCATTCCCCAACCCATGTGATAACCCAAGAGGAGGTTGAGAAGAATGGGGAGAATTGAGGGGAGGGGGAAAGCTCATATTAGAATTAACCAAATTTAAAGGACATACCTACTCATGGCGGTTTTCATGGTCCTCCTCGTCGTCAATCGGAGCAACATCCTCCTCATCTCGAAAAGACGCCTCTGTTGAGTTGTCTTCATGATCGCTGGAGTAGTCCACAAAAGTGTCCTTCACTATTCCCTGTCAGAACACTGCATACTCGTCCTCCTTCCTCCTTCCTCCTCCGACAAGGGCCAACTTTGTGCACGCTTGCACGAAATGGGCATAATTGAACTTTGAACCTTCGACACAGGTACTGGCAAAAGTGTCTTTCTCCTGCGCTGATACACCCTTGGTTCCCCGTTGAAACGATCCCCTTCTCTGCCTTTTAGAGCATCAATAGTGCTAGACATATTAACCGACAGGCCATCCACTTCTTCCCCTTTTTAATAAGTCCTAAATCCAAGCCCAGCACGCCTCTTGATGCACTTGTTCTTTTAGTGATGGGACCAGTACCACATGCCTTGACGGGCCCATTAGAAAAGGCTCTAGACCCGGCCAAAAACCGACTACCTTCCTAGGTCGGAATTTGGGCTTCCCCATGGTCCATATCCGCCAAGCTCTGGTATCTGTTCGACGGGGGTAGGCCCGCCCCAGCATTACTCAGTCCAAATCCACTACCAACAGCACCACATGAACCGACAACCCTGCTGCCACCTATCGCTATGAATCACGCCAAGAGATCCATTAACTGGTACGTCCGCCATTTGTCTCTTCATGTTCAGCACGTCGTTCGTACGTGATCTAAGTGACTGATGGTTGACAACCCTCTCATACTTCGGTCATCCATATTCGTCTTCTCCAGCAGCTCCTCCGGCAAGGTTACCATCGAAACTGCGCTCATCTTCATCCTCACCTTTGTATTCCGACATCCTATTGTCGTTGGCCCCACCGAGCGTGACCCCATTCCAATAGACCACGCCATCTTCCTCCAGTGACCATGGCCGAGATAGGTCGAACACCCTAAGGCTTCAGCTACCACTCCCGAGCTTCAACGGGTTCTTCATAGTGTTGCTCAAACAATTACAACCAATTATTATTATTATTATTTTATTTTTTTTAAAGAAATGAACAACCTTTCATAGGATTCACAGAAAGAGCAAGAGGCTCAAGACTTACATCACAATGGTTTATTATGGTAACATGACAGGTTGGTGCAAATCTCTCAGTAATGTACAAAAATACTGTAACTTATACTTCCATCAAGAATTCAAGCAAAATGTGTCTTAAATTCATTATGATATTTAAATATTCTCATTGCAAGCAGTCACACTAGGTATGTTGTATTGCTTTAAGAAACTTCGAATTTTCTAAACAACTTCCTTGCCATATGGATAGATAATATTCCATACCATTAGAAATGATGTGATTATTCAACTCCAGATAAAGAAAAATGTCGTTCAACTATATTAAGAAAATTACTTTGTTTTTGGATTTTTAGATATCAGATACCTAATAAGCCTATGATTGGTTCTGAAAACTCTTCAACAACTAAAGAGTCAGGATATTTTGGGCAGGAGTAAACATGGTAACTTGAATCATGAAATAAAAAATGAATAATCTTGCGCATTGAGCGGATAAAAAACTTGCTATTATTATCTTTGCTTGCATTTTCTTTTCATAATCATGTGCTTAGATCTATTTCGCTTCTACAGTATATGATTCTTAAAAAGCAACCACAAATACTTTACCCTTGAGACCTTGTCTCATAAAGCAGGAACTGTAAAATATATGTTCTCTCGCAACAAATAATAATAAGATGATGATGAACTAATATGCAACAATTAAACTAATATGTAACAATTAACTGACTTCAAAGTGTCACTGATATGACAAGTACTACCAGCAAGACAAAGCTAGAACATGAGCTCTCATGCAATGTACGAATGACATTTGGTTTTTTTAATTTAAAAAACCTTTTAATTTTTCTTTTTAAAGATAAAACTAGATGTATAGAACTAAGTAGAATTAAACCAATCACACCCTTTAATTTGACTGTGTATGGATTCATACAATCAAAGGCTCAATTAGAATTAAACCAATCAAGAGGGCCTAAACCTTTATATATGAACAGTACAGGACAGATACTCCAGGAATCACCTTCACAAAAAATATGAACATATCACAAATCCTTGTGTGCAACTCCACAGAACCACATAATTATAACAATTCCAAAATTCAAATAGTTAGTAATATTATCTTTCTATCCACAACTTTTAAATGGACCTCCCATCAGATATTAGCAGTACTTACCTTCTGATTATTGAAACTCCACACAACCTTCTACAGAAAGCCACTCCAGTGTAAACTAATCCTGCAGATAGTTAAAGAAACAATTCAATTAGATGATTTTTCTATAGTTTCATACAGATTTTTAAAAGGAACCAATTCTGAACTAGTTGATTTAGTTAGTATAATCTAGCAAATTCAAGGATCCCATAACCAGGCCATGCAAGGAAAATCATGTATAAACAAGTCAAGCAACCAATAGACCTCCTAGTTTGCAGGTTTATTCAAGAAAGGGCAAGAAGGACAATTTGCATGATGGTAAATGAATGCAACAGATTCGCAGCAAGAAGAATATAAAAGGAGAAGGGTAGAGGTTGTTAATTTTCTTTTTCATGGAAGAATTTGTAAGAAAGTGCAAAGGAGAGAGATAGCCTCTCGAACGCTATCGATTCTTTTCTGTAAACAATACATTCTTGATTCAATTCATCAATTTTTTACAGTTTAGTTCTTTAAATTCTTGTGAATACCTATCAACTTGATATCAGAGCATTGATCCAAATGACACAGAAGAAGAATGACGGAAGAGTGGATTCGTTGGAGAAAGAGGTTGGGGAACTGAGAGAGGAGTTGCAGCGGCTTCCGAGCATGGAAAAATCTGTTGATGATCTAACACAAAACCTAGCTAGGGTTCTTGTAACCCTAAAGGAGACACAGCGGACGATTGCGGCATTGGCGAATGGTAGGGTTCCATTGGCTTCTCCGACAAGATTTGGTGAACGCAATTCACCAGGGTTTCAGCACGAAAATCCCTCATTTCATGGCAGCGATGAGCGTGGGAAGGGGATTTCTCAGGCAGGGGAAGCGAGTATTGATTCGGAAAACCTGCATGACGATGGTTGCGATTGGACAGGGGGACGACAATTAGAGATGCTTGTGTTCAATGGCGAGAATCCAGATGGTTGCCTCTTTCGAGGGGAACGCTAGCTTGTTGGAGGGGGAAAAATTGGCAGCCGCAGGGGTGAGCTTAGATGGCAACGCCCTATCATGGTATCAATGGTCGGCATTGTGGGAGGTGTTTACAGATTGAGGGGATTTCAAGAAACGATTGCTGTTACGATTTCAGCATACACAGGTTGGGAGTTTATGTGAGCAATTCTTGGTTCTTCGTCAAACAGGATCAATTGTTGCATTTTGTCGGGAATTTGAAATTCTTGTTGCATCGTTACAAGGAATTTCGGATGAAATTTTGGAGAGCACCTTTGTGAATGGGTTGCTTCCGGAAATACGTGCAAAGCTTCGATTACTACAGCCACAAAAGCTTGATCAGCTAATGGTCGTCGCATAGAGAGTGGAAGATCGGAATTCAATTTTGCGAATACATCGTGATCGTAATGACAACAAGATTTTGAAACCCTTCGCATCTACAGGATGGGGGGATTGGAAATTAGGGGATTTGTTTCAGACACGACCTATTGCCCTTACTAAACGTCCTTCACAACCACGCCATGATGTTCTGACCAAATGTTTAACGGAAGCGGAATTCCAAGCCAAGAAGGAGAAGGGCCTATGTTTTCGCTGTGATGAGAAGTTCTCTATCGGCCATCGTTGCAAGAAAGAGCTGCGAGTCATGTTGGTGCATGAAGATGGGTTGCAAGAAGGCATGTGCTTGGAAGATGAAGGTTCAAAGAGTCCCATTGAACTATTACAACTGGTAGAGTTATCATTGAATTTGGTGGTAGGTTTGACAACGGCGGGTACAATGAAAATTATGGGATCTTTAAGGACTCAAGACGTTATTGTGTTGATTGACTGTGGCGCGACTCACAATTTTTTATCTTCCGAGTTGGTGAATGAAATGGCTATCCTGTTAACTGCTACTACTAACTATGGCATGGGCATGGGTACCAGTGTGTCAGTAACAAGGAAAGGAGATAGCCTCTCGAATGCTATCGATTCTTTTTTGTAAACAATACATTCTTGATTCAATTCATCAATTCTTTACAGTTTAGTTCTTTAAATTCTTGTGGATACCAATCAGCAACCTATGTCAAGGGGAAGTACATTTCCACATGGTATATTGTTATTATTGAAGGGCTCATTTGAGAACAGTTAAGGCAGAATTCGGTGACTATGATCACTTCATCCAAAAAATCACCCTCACAAATTCAAGCCATTTTGAAACTTTTAACCCAAGTTCTTGGTGAAATGAAGGAGATTTTAAAATTGCAATCTACTTCAATAGGATTAGAACTATAAGTTTAATAAGCTTGTTTCAATTAATGAATTTATGATGGTTTAGGGAAAGGTTTTCATCATAGAAAAGAACCCAAATCTAATCTCATGTCAGTCCAACAGACCCATGTCGTAAGCTTTCATGAAAAACTATGATCAAGTAGCCTGCATCTCATCTAAAATTGAGTTGCAAGTCACAATCATTGAAAAACTTTCTAAAAACTTCAGATTACACCCATTGTTTTCATTTATTTATTCAGTTGAAAAATGGTTTCCCGTGCTAGTAAATGAAAATATGTATTTAAATAAAAAAAAACTTTGACTTGTTAGTTATAATCATGATATTGCAAGTTCAATCTTATAGTAACCGGAATATTGGCCCTCAAAATAAAAAATAAAAAAAAACTCAAAATGGCTTTACTGGAGTTTTAAGTCTTCAACACCAATTGAAGACAAAATGAAAGAGAACCAATTAAGGTGGTTTGGACGACACATACAATATAGGCCCTTTAGATGCACCTGTTAGGAAGAGTGACCTACTAACACTACATGGTAACAACAGAGGAAGAGGTAGACCTAAAATAACATAAAAAGAGATAATTAAGAAAGATTTAACTTTGTGTAACTTGAATGCCAACTTAGCCCTTGATAAAGTGGAGTGGAGGAAGCAAATTCATGTAGCCGATCCCATGTAGTTGGGAAAAAGCTTAGTTGAGTTGAGTAGAAAACTAAATTACATAAGGAGTATGGATCCTCAATGCAACAACATCCCCCTAAAGGTCATATAAGCTCCTAAAAGAGGGGCCACATCCCACTTGGTCACTTGGTTTTGTAAAAAGTGAAAAACACGAGAGCGAGAGAGTTTCATTCAACAATAGCTTTAATCTTGAATTTCAAAGTATTCACATCCCATCGACATGCAGGTTAGCATTTAAGTTCATTAACTTGTTGCTTGGATCATCCTAGAAATGATAGGGCTTGATTCAATTCTTACAATTTTGTCAAATTTGCCAATTTATTAAGAATAAAATTCTCTTTATCTAGCACTTCCTCATTCATGCTCTTTGTCTCGAGCTTATGTGAAGCAATACTATCTGTGTATTTAAACTAACATAAAAGATTAGAACAAGAGTTCTATCTTTTGACTCTGTACCTTCACAAACCAGAAACTGTAATAAATAATGACAGGTAATTGGACCATGAGAAGGGCAATCTTTCTTTGATTGATTACTGGAGATTTTTCAGCATGTGGTCATGGAATCTCTATGGGCACAAGCAAGATGATGGAAGAGTAACAAGAAGGTAATATGTAATAGTAGCATGGGTATCAACTATTAATGGTACCAACAGAGAAAGAAGAACCAAAATAATACTGATAGAGATAATTGAGAAAGATACAACTCTTCGCAATATAACTAACAATTAAACTTCAACCCTTGATAGAGTGGAGTGCAGGAAGTAGACTTATGTAGCTAACCCCATGCAGTTGGGAAAAAGGCTATGTTGAGTTGAGTTGAGTTATAGTCTTGTTATGTACTCTAATGGCCATATAGGCCTTAAGTGATTTCCTCATGAATTAAGACCAATTGTAGACTTCAAGATTCATGATACTAAGTATGTAATAGCAGGCAGAAGTCATCCTATATTTACTCTAAGATCTAAAAATAACAACTAATGTGGTAAATTAGTGAACATGCTTCAACCAACAAAATGTCTGACAATCTACACGAGTTAGCCAATGATATCAGATGAAATGAGCTTGCCTGTTGGAGTATAAATTTGCTTCTCGGTAAATGGAAGGTGACCAAGACCATGTTCCACAACCTAAAACAAACATTTCTAGTCATTACCCATAGACACAAATAAAGAAACACAATAATATAAAAAATTTTCTTGACAAGGATTATACCAGTCGAATCAGCCTGTCTACATAGAAGACAAAATCATGCTTTGTTGTCCGGCTATCACGTATTCGTGTATGCATTTCACGTATCTAAAAGAATTGAATGACAATACAAGTCATAGATGACGGTTTGCCTTTTTTGAAGTAACTCTCTAGAAATTACAGGTTGGCATATACTATACTATAAGAATTCACTTGAGACAAAAAGATATTCTATGTGGTTCTAGAAAATTATAAATTGATAAAGCACACCCTATCGAAGGAAGTTGAGACTACCTGGAGCGTAGAATGAATAACACAAGCATTTGGGTATATTTTGCATAGATCATGCTGTCCAAGTTTTGTGCGAATATGTTGGACTATCAAGTCAATTGCCACATAATTATCTGCTCCTCGAGGGATGATGATATCAGCATATTTCTTTGATGGAAGTATGAACTCCTCAAAGCCAGGCTTTACAAATTTATTATACTGTAGATGTAGACCACAAAAATTTATTGATGAAGCAGTATGCAATATCTTCACAATTTAGATATTAAGCAACAACCTTGACACCAAAAGAGATTTCCAAAGATGTTGAGCTTGGAACTAACCTTATAAAGTCGCAATTCTTACAACTACAAAACATTGAATATAAAAGCACTGAAGGAAAGAGTAGACACAAAATATGAAACAAATTACAGGAGTTGATAACCAGTAACAAATCTATACTATAAATAATGCAAATACTTGGAAAGGGTCACCACATATCCATTTGTACCATTGTCCCAATATATATAGATACCTAGATAGATGGATAGATAGAAAGATAGATAGATAATAAACTAAAAAATTATTTTAATAGCCAAAAGGAGGTTACAGGAAAAATGGCTACAGGAAGACAAGTATGTTGTGGTAATTAGGTTACACTAGTTGGCATTGGTATAATGCGACTTGCATTTCATTCCTTGTGGTGCATTTTAGAAGAAGTCGGGCAGAACATTATAATCTTTTAGTCAAGGATCCTACATTTTTATTAATTGTTTAGTTTAGAGTCATGTAGAACAATTGCACTTGATTTCATGGATAAGTATGACAAAAAGAAGACTACGTTATAGAAAACCTGAGTCAACTCAGTCCAAATTTGTCCCATCAATCAAGTTCTTTTGGATCCTTCCCATCTCTAATCCAATTTAGTCAAGCTGCCCTTTTTAGTCTTTCCCATTTAAATCTTATTTGCTGCCATTTTAGAAAGTATCTATTTTTGTAGAATCCTATTCTAGTTGTAGTTCAAGATGGTTTCAATTTTTTTTTTTAAGAGTAAATTTTGTCTTTATCATTCCAACTGTAATAGAAAGTGTTTAGAAGCATACAAATGGAGCTCAAAAAAGATTGGGAAGTTGTTATGAGTTATAAATATCTTAGGAAAGTTATTTTTAAGATTTTAAAAATTTTTGGAATAGTTAGTTCTCTCTAAAAGGAGCTCTAACTACGAAGGATTATCATCACAATCTCTACTTCTTTTATTCAGTTTTTAAGCTCATGTTTCATCTTCTCTATTGAATCTATTAGTTCTCATGCTTTCACTATTAAAATCAAATCCCTATTCAGAGACCTATCATAAAAAATAAAATAAAAAAAGAAACCTTTTTTTTCCAATATTAAGTTAGCTATCGGAGCTTATTGTCACGGATAAGAACTAAGAAAAGTTTTCAAAGAATTTATTATCCTATAAGGAAGTAAACTAACTTGATGAAGAACCGCTTGAATGTCTCTGCCCCTTTCAACAGTATCACGTTGTATCCTCCTGGCTAGCCGCAGATCAGAATCTGCATTAATAGTGTCTCACAGTAATTTCAATGGAAAGATCCAAATAGGAGGCCTAAATACGAAAATAGGTCAGAAAAAATCAAAACATGGATTCAGCACTGCCCAGCAATGCAAATAATGGAGGAAGAATCCTGGATTTTACAAAATTCTTCCCCAGATCATAAAATAAAGGAAAAAAATATGGAGTATAATCTCTGTGGTTTTTCTGATCAAACATGTTGAAATGTGTATGTACTCCATCGGTAAATATGATAGCCAAATCCAGGAGTAAATACTATGATATGATGATTGAAGAAGGACTAAGAAGTTCCTTTCATGTTTTCTACTCCTCAAAGCAAGACATGGAAGCAATCAACATCAAATGTAGTCATGCACCTATTTTAGACATTGAAAGGATGTTTTATAAAACCTTTTAACCTTCCAGCAGTAGCATAACTAGAGAAAATCAATGTCATAAATTTCATAAATATTTTTGAGGAAAAAAACAAAAAATTACTTTTTCCATTCATCACATACAATTTCCTTATTTCAACTATTTGGGTTTGCAAAAAGAAAATCCTACTTCACAATTCATATTTATCAAAATATGCACCCCTTTTCGCAGTAGTCATGGACTCCTTGCTAATCAAAAGGATTCCAACATTTGTCCTCGGGTCACCTACCGCTCCCCTTGGAAGTTCATCTTCTCTATTTATCCTATTTTCTCCCCTATGGTTTGATGGGATATTGGTAATGGACATCAGGCTCTTTTTTGGGAAGATTCCCGGTGCGGCCCCACCCCCTTCAAGCAACTATTTCCCACTCTCTTTGGCCTATATGATCTTCATAACGCTCCTATCTCTTCGTTTATTATTCCCCCGCCTGCTTCTAATGGAGCTTCTCAAAACTAGAATTTCCATTTCAGAAGAAACTTGTCTGATCACACGCCCAGGAGGAAATTCCTTTCCTTCTTGATTGCCTCTCCTCCACCTCTTTCAGTGATTCTGATGATTGCCTTCGCTGGTCTGGTGATTCTACAGGTATCTTTTTCTCTAAATCTTTTTTCCATGCTATCTCTTCAGATAATTCGCTTCCCATGTTCCCCCCCTCAGCTTTCATTTGGACAGCCAAGATCCCTCTTAAAGTCAAAACCCTTGGTTAGCTAATTGCTCTTGACCGTCTCAACTGTGCTGATGTTATGCAGAAGAGATACCCTAATTTTTTCCTTTCTCCCTCTTGGTGTGTTCAATGTAGGAACTCCGAGGAATCTATTGAGCACTTATTCAAGGAATGCAGTTTTGTGAAGACAACGTGGAATGAATAGTCGGGAAGGAGCAATAGTATCAGCAGTCCTGATGGCACTATTTTTTTTGTCAGCCCTATTTCTGTTAAGAGTGTCTGTAAAAAGCTTTGGGTTTGTGTGTTTTTTACTGTTTTTTGGTCTGTTTGGTCAGAGAGGAACAATAGACTATTCGGGGGTATCTATTGTTCTTCTCATCAGATGTGGGAGAAAAGCGTCACCCTTTTTGCGTCTTGGGTGAGTAGTGGCAAACAGTCCATGGGTTATGGTTTTGGGGAGTGGCTTTTGAATTGGTCTTCTATTTTAGAATCTTTGTAATGCGTTGTGAATATCTTGTCCCGGTGCTTTACTTTTTTATACTAATATAATATCTCTACGTTTCCAGTAAAAAAAAAAAAATATGCACCCCTTTTATCATAAATTAGGAACCTGACAAGAAGTTGAAATTTTATTTAGAAAATAGACTGCATTTCCAAAGTTCTCAAAAAGAAAATAGTTAATCAAAACCTTTGATACCTGAAACAATGCATATCTTTTTTGAAATAAAACTGCAATCCATTGCTTGATAAAAATAAGGGAGACTCTTCTTAGTGTGACTATGAGTTAATTTCCTTTGTTTCACTCTATCTATGACAATATGTATCAAAAGACATTCAAAGCATGACAATTTCAGATAACAGAAGGTATCATGTCTATTGCAGAAGAAGATTTGGAAATAAATCTGAAGAAAACATTAGGACTAAAATTTTGAAATTCGAAATATATTCGAATTATATCAAAAATTTTGAAGTATTTCACAAATATAGTACTTTCTATTCTTTATGAGTTTGATTGATGGAAAGGTTGGTCTCAAATTTAATTAAAAAGTTTGGATGAAAAACGACATGATGAAAAAAAAAAACATTATATATAATTTCAGATTTTCATTGATAAATCACCCAATTTTAAATCAAAGCATTAAAATCTTACTTCTATTAAATTTTGTGCCAATTATTAATGATTTGGAAATAATTCTAAGTATAGTTCACAATAACACACAAATTCTAAAGCTATTTAGAAATCACAAATATTTGGTGAAATTTTGAATTATTGATCAGCAGATTTTGTTCTTCCACATTTCAAAAGTGTGATTGTAATAGTGTACATGCAAGACTTGGTCAGCATTCCAGTCAGTTATGTTCTTCAAAGGTCTCTTTTGACTGGGGGAAACTAGGTTATTATTTTAAGTTTTACACCTATGACACTGGAACGCAATCAATTCGAGAATTTGGTAAGTGTTCATCAGGAGACAAAAGGTGAAAGCTACATGTGCTCTTAATTCCAACATGTACAACCCAAAGAAGGCAAAATCTTTATGACTCATCCTCACTGAAATGCTGAACTCAAGTAATTAGATCTTATGAAATGACATTAAACTATGAATTGAGAGAAAAACAACCTGTATCAACAAAGATCTTCATGTTCATGAGATCACGAACACGAGGTTCATGAAGAACCAGTATTCCTTCTAAAATTATGACATCGGAAGGGTTGACCTACATATATTCAGCATATAGAGAATATTAAATAAGATAATAGCTGTTGGTTTACTGAAATCATAGTAGAATAACCACCCAAAGAAACATTAGTAACAGAAAGCAATATACAAACTACACAATTCCAGGATCCAATTTCCCCATATGACTTCCCTAATTGCCGAAACAAAGAAATTGTTCCTCAGGGATCTAGTTGCAAACCAGATATATTGGTTGTCAACAATACCAAATTGCATGTCGGTATTTCCATAAAAAGCCAAGCAGTAACAAGAATGCTACCATATTAGCATTTTGTCTCAAACTCTCAAGATTAGGGTTGCAGATGTCATGCATAGCATTTTCACTTACCTTCCGTTTCCTTTTTTTTTTTTTTTTCTTTTTTCTTTTTTCAAATTTCTGTTACATATTGTTTTCAAATGTTTATGTTCAAGTCCCTCATAACGCATAAGAAAACCATCATCAAAAAGTCATTAAACTCATAGTCGTACCTTGCGCGCTGGTTGTTTCATATGACTGTTGAAATCATAGTTAGGAATATCAACAGCCTCCCCATGTTTCAGTCTCTCCATGCAAGTGACTAGCAGGTTAGTATCAAAGGCATCTGAAGAAAAAGAAGCATGCACGATTTTTATGTAGCACAAAAAAGTTGCATTCACCTACCAATAAGAAATATAGAATATGATAATTAATATCTATTAATGTCTATGTTCTCCTGACATATATATCAGGGCCTCTACCTATCAGCTATAACTTTTAGGTCAAGCGGTTTATAACATGGTATCAAACCTTGCTTTGATTTTGGAGGTCTTGCGCTCAAATCTACTCGCAAGCATTTGCTTGCGTCTCTGATTTATTAGTCTTGTCTTTCCACTCTATTATAAATCTAATTTATGTGTCATCATACATGTGAAGGGGAATTATAACAATATCAACATATTGAAACGTGACACAATCAGAACATTTTCTGTAGTAAGAAAAGAAACTAAAAGTCTGTGAATCTAATGGGGAATAGGGATTTGACTTTAGAATTGGATAATTGAAGTACCAAAAGAAACCATGACACAAGAAATCAATGAACATTGACGGGGGCAAATAACCCCATGATCCATCAGCACCTTCTTGACTCCTTATAGCAATTATTTGAGGTCAGAATGTGATCCAATCACATTATTTCAATATAGAGTCAGTTTTCTGATACTACATCTGCCTTTGAAGCATGTCCTACTAATTAAATTAACTTTCCTCTCTGTCATCCACTTGTCTGTTAGAGCTTTTAACTTGTACAAAAGCATTTCTCGTCATTAAATTTACCCCATTTATTATCCCTATAAAGGTTACTCCAGAGGACACAATTTATTTATTTTTCATCACTAAATCATGAAACACTCTAATTGTGTTGATTAAAAATTATAAAGGGGATGATAGATACAAAGGTAGATGTTTAGAGGGATACTATAGGATCAAGATATTTAAACAGGAACAAAACACAACATTTGTAATTTAAAGTAAATGTAAAAATTAAGGAGTAGTTGAGAACCAAGAGACATTTTTTTTTTCTTTATCTTGGTTTAATCATCTGCAAAAGGAAGATCCTACAGGTGTTGCTCATAGGGTAAATGAATTGGAAAGGTGCGTCTAGACTTTCAAGTGATAAGAGAAATTAAAGTAGTAAGGACTTAGGAAAGACATAAGATAATAAGATATAGAAAGGGTAAAATGCAAACAACATTTGTGCAGCCAACTACAAATAGTTGTTATAGGAACTTTTGCTGTTAATGTAATCTCTATCCAGGTCATTCTATGTTATGGGTTGTTTCTTCAT
Organism: Paratinospora sagittata; assembly: GCA_035771175.1. Classification (NCBI taxonomy): domain Eukaryota; kingdom Viridiplantae; phylum Streptophyta; class Magnoliopsida; order Ranunculales; family Menispermaceae; genus Paratinospora; species Paratinospora sagittata. The sequence continues at coordinate 4,096,107 of CM069602.1, read as the reverse complement.
TGTGGTATGTTTTGTTTGAACAATGGAAAGCCTAATTACTTTCTCTAACATTTTCCCTTTAGTTTGATTGGAAGCATCATGTATATCATACAATGGAAGCAAATGAACACATAAATGACCAACTCAAATTTTATACTGTCATTTTCCATCTCTCTCATATAGATGATGGAGAGTCTAAACAATGAAAATGTCACTCTAACTTAATTCTTCCCGTAATGATACACCTTATTGTTGATACAAGTAGTAAATTTAAGTTGTTACCCTACCTTGAGCTGGAAACACTGCTCGCGTCGAGCTTTATTTGCATTAACTTTATAGATAACTAGTCCCAAGCCTGAGCAAGGAGGGTTAAGTCAGATAGTTGACAACCAAAGTAAAACTTCATTAAATCTTCTAAGAACACAAATCCATTAAAGAGTGGAGGAAATAGATTCATGAAGCCAACCTTATGTAGTTGGGACAAGGTTGTGTTGAGTTGAATTGAGACCCTAGCATGAGTTGGGTTCTCTTGTGATGTTTAAGGTGGAAAAACAAGCCCAAAGCATAACTACTTGCATCAAATACATGATTTCCGTATTAATATAGACAAGTTTACAAGCGTTAACTGATTATATCATTATGTCAAAACCTCGCAGGAAGCAAAAAGAAATGTTAAACAGTCATTTTCTCATCATTGAATTTGGCCCCTTGAGCCATTCGAGAATTTATAAGCTCAGAATGTAATTCTACAAAGAAAGGTCATAGCTATTTATATTTAGAACTTTTATTCCTTTATTAAAGTACACAAGGAATAAAGGAAATTAGGTAGCGGAAGTGTGTTTGAACTTTGAATCAATAGATTCAACGAAAAATTGAAAAAAAAAGAACAACTAAGAAACTGAATTTTAATCTCCAAGAGAAAGATAATTGATATATTGATTCCTAAAACTCGTAATTGGAGCTCTTTATATAGATAACTCCAGGAAAACAACTTAGAAACTTTCTAAGACACTTAAAAACAAGTTTCCTAAGCTATCTAAAACATTATAACAACTTTTTAGTTCTACTACACTTCTATCTAGACAAGTTCTAATTACATTGAAGAAAAATATAAACTTCTTCAAAGTAGTAGCAAACAATATCTAAAAAACAAGAAACTAGAAAAGGCAACTAGAACAAATTAGAAAAAGATAGGAATGTCTCAAAATAGAAACTACTCTAAAATAACAACTTAAATCAAAAGAACGTAAAAAAAACTGATTTTAAGATTTCTATAATCTAGCACATCTCCTACATCAGAAATAATGATTTCCAAGTAAAACTCTTTATCAAAAAAAATAAAATAAAATAAATGCATGAGGTAGGATGTGCAAGGCTACTGTAATAATAAATGAAATTCATGATCGCAAGAGCACCTAAAATCAATACTAAATTGGAGTCAACACTCTGGAGTTTGGACATAATTAACCTAATTAGGATCATTTCGTGCATGTAAGGAAATAGCTACCACCAATTTCTTTGTGAAACCAACAACCTTAACATTTCCTCAGGTAAAATAAAACTAAGATGATTTGCATATATATTTGGCATTGCCCAATGTCTCGGAGAGATACCAAAAAGAAAATCATGAGAAACTAAAAAGCTAGATTATTAATAACAAACAAGAACCCCTATTTTACTTGGAATCTTTTTTTAAATACATGAGATGCTTACCAGGGTGATCAAAGTTGTGTTCATGAACCTGTTTTAGTGTCTCATCACTCAACTTTAAGTAAAAGGAATCCTACAACATCACCAACATATATACACAGATCAACGCATAAAAAAACCTAGTCTCAATAGTATGAATTAGAAGCGTGTTCATTTGATTAAGATATAATCAAAACAGGTAATCTGAGAATGAAGGTAAGCCGCAATGATGAATATGTTGCATATGATCACTAGAATAACACAAGATATTTGCATAATTGCATTATCTCCATAAAATTGTAGTGGATCCAGGGAGCTGAGTTTTCTTTTTATTTTTGTCCAATCTAGGACGGTAGAGTTAATTGACTTTGGATGGAGGACCTTGTTTGCACACGAACCCTAATCTTTAGAGTTCCCCTTCTGCTGCAACCTCTTGTTCCATAGCTTTTACTTAGATTCAACGTAAAAATCCTCTTACCAGGTTATTGGTGTTTTTTTTGTTTGTCAAGATCTACGAGCTCATCCTTTTCAACATCCAGTAGCCTATAAGTGCCTTCATTATATCAATATTATAATCTCTAACAAAAATCTCACGTGGACTTGATGTGCCTTTTTCATCATGGAAGTGATAATTGATCTCATTTCAAGTATTAAAGTTGAAACTGTTTAGTTTTGCGATTACTACTATTCAATGCCACATTTTAAGCATGCAATTATATCTGCATATTGTATCAAAGACTTTTGAGCTGGGTCCTTGTGATAATTACTTCATCACTTCACCCTTTATCTAATAGAAATTATTTCATGGACATACTAATAAAATTTTTGGCAAAAGAAACAAGAAATTTGATCACATACTCGAGCTACAAATCTTAATGTTCAAAAGCTATTTCTATGATGGAACCTTCTTGGCTTTATCATTATTGATTTGCTGACAGTGCATTTTGCAATGGTTGCCAAGTCAATGGTCTATGATGGAAGTACTATCATAGATATGAATTCCTGAACAAACCATGCACAGTTGCGCTACAACAATTACAGGGATCATATATATTAACTCAGTAATAAATGCATATTTAATTGACAAAATTGCACATCTAGAAGAATCATGAACCTTATAATTTATCAGAAAACCTAGTCTTTTATAATACATAGCACTCATCAGATCACATTTATGTGGTAAATCCTCTAAACCATACAACAAATTGATACAAAATCTAAAAATCCCTCGACCCCTCCCCCCCTTCCCCCTCCCTCCCCCAAGAAAAAAAAAAGGAGAATCTGGCATGAGTTGTGTGAAGAGTAAGAGACTCACTTGATTTACAAGGACAACTCGCTGATCATGGAGCTGAGCAACAATCATATCACAAACAGTAGTCTTACCAGATGCAGTGCCACCAGTTACACCTGTAAATAGATGAAAAGAATTACCAAATAACTAATCAAAGGCAGGTCATGAGGAGTAGTGAATTGCTATCAGAGAAACAATAATAATATATGAAGAAGCTTTTAAGACAGGGTCCATAAACCGAACATTCTGGGTTGGCTGACATAACGAACTTACAAATTACAGTAAAAGTGTCACTTTTTTTTGCGAGGCGTTAAGAATGTCATTTAATCCATATTTTCTAGTACAACTTGCTAATGCATAGCTAGATTTTACTCCTTTAACAGCAAATCTCATATCTCCCCAAACCCTCTCTTCCCCCCCCTCTTCCCCCCCTCCTCCTCCCAAAATAATAATAATAATAGAATAAACAAAATAAAATTGTCATCCAATTTTTCCTTGCCATCATTTTTTTAAGTTCCCTTGTTTAGTGGCACATGATGCTCAATCAATTTCAACATAATACATGAACACTGATACCTTGCACAAGTAGATGCACATGGTCTCAGTAGTTTTTCCTGGTGGTGTTAAATTGTTAATTTTTTTTATGTATTCCTCAAATAAATGATGAAGGTGATAAATGAATAATGAATTGTGATCATAATACTACATCTAGCCTGCAGCAACAACACTGTACTGGTCAGGTTTCACCAAAAGGTCTCTGTCATTGGTTGTGGGATGTTAATGTCGGATAGAGAAAGCAGAAAGACAAAAGAACAAAAAATTTGAAGAAAGCAACAACTTGGATTCTTGTGAAATGGATGTGTCAAAGATGGTGATATTAGCATGAATGGGGGGTCAGTGCTAGAAATGTTAAAATCATGAGCAAATTCATTCATGAAATTCTAGACTTTAGTTATGAAAAAAGATCTTGAGCCCCTCAAATCAATAAGAAATATAACCACAAATGGAGTTGAGTAACAAAAATAGGACTCAGATGGCCAGCCCCAAATTGTTGGGATTACAATTATGTTAGTTTTACAGAAAAAGTTGTTGGTCAACAGATTCCATCATGCAAAAGTCTAGAGAAATAGTCATAACTTATTTCAAAGACACTGAAAACAATGTATTTATATATTTTATAGTCATGAAATTCAATTGGTACAACATCTATCGGCTTTCTTTTCTAATATTCCTTGGGTTTCTTTTTCTTATTCTTATTTTATCTATTTTTTTCTCTTCTTTTTTTGTTAGATTTTTTGCATTTTTTATCATTCAAGTACTTCAATGACTATACATTAACAAAAGAGTAAACATCACAAAGAATGCAAACTATGCAACTGATAGTACGATTGAAAATGGAGCACTCAAAGACATGGCTTTCAAATCCAAATCTTCAAAAAGCCAACCACTAACACTCCACAGAAGAGAAACAATAAGCAAAAAAATTACCAATTATGAAAGGCAGCTTACGCCGCACTTGACCTTCCCTCCCATTTTGCTGACGTTCACGAAGGCGATCTTCCATCTTTTCAGTAACACCAGCAACTACTTCCAAATTCATCTGTTGGAATCTGGAATAACATGAAACAACATCAATAAATATCCTACGATAGATTGGATAAAAACTTCCTAAACCTCAAAACCACTGGCAACCAAAAAAAAACAATAATAAATAAAGAATTTAAAAAAAAATCCACATGAAATGAAAACCGATGATTAATTATCATCAGTAGAAGAAACAGAAACATGAAGAGACATGAACTTCTACTTTCTCCTATAGAAACCCAGAATGACATCTCGCAATCCATAAAAACATCGCGATTACATCCACAATCACAATTACAAAAGATACGAAAAAAAAAAAAAACCTCATCAAAAAACCAATGAAGATCCGAATCGATCCAGATTCTTGAAAACTAAACCTACTAGAATCGTAAGACGCGAAAAGCGGGGAAAAAACAGAAAATAGAAAACAAAAAGAACAACAGCAGCAACCGAAATAGAGGTTTCTGGTTGCTACGTTACCTTGTAATCGAAAGAAGAACCGCAAAGAAAAACTTAAGGGTTGTGGAAATATTCCGGCATTAAAGAAGAAGCAGTAGAAAATGCAGAGAGAGAGAGAGAGAGGTAAGTAAGAGTGAGAGACGGTCATGTTCTGTATCGGATCCTTACTGAAGTTGGCGAGATATGCGGAGAAATGGAGCCGAAGAGTTCCTTCGTCGCGCCATTCCACGCGTGGCAGTTCGTTACTACTGGTGGGACCTCCATACTTCTGTGACAGTTGGATCGTCACAAGGGAAGATGAACAACTCTGAGATTCAGAGATCCGTTAATGATATCATAAAAGGGTATTTTGCGAACGAGAATAAAAGCCAGCGTGACGAGACAGAGACAGTTTCCTTCTTGGTTTGCCCTGTTTTCCCGCTGCTTTCTCCAACACCGGAGCGAAATAATAAAATAAATTCAAAATTCAGATTAAATATACTTACCTTTTTTTTTTCCAAGAAATATATTGTAATAAATTAATAATATAAGTAAATATCTCATTACACTCATCTAAATAGATAAGTCCCCTTCTTCCATTTGGTTATATTAATAGCTAAGCCGCCAACATGTACATATGTAATTTCACTTTTTTTTATTATCTTTATTTGTATTATTTCATTGAAAACAGATATGAATTCGACAGTACTTGCAGAAAGAAAAATCTTATTATTGATAAGATAATTAGACATGAAGTACACACTAAGTAAGCGACACAGATGTGGTTTAAGAACTAGTTGCAGTTTAGGACTAACAAAGCACAACCATGTGTTGCCACCTTGAATGATATTGTTTCCTTGGCAATTCCAAAATCTTTTGCACTCCATACTTCACTATATGCGCATGAAGCTTTGGCCAAGTTCCTTCCTGGCAGCACCTTGTCAAGATCACTTATCTTTGCAGAAATTATAGATGTTCCAGGACTTAGGTTGAAGAAAGCAAGATATATTTCTCCTACATAACCAAGAAATGAATTAAAAGGGGCATATAAAAAAAAGAGTAGGGAATAAGTTTCTAAAACTTTCACAAAAACAGTGTTTATAATCGTTAAACCTCTTCTTCCAGTCGCAATCCAAGAGCGAAATCCACTAGAATCAACAGCAGCTGCGCAAGTTGTCAGGCCAGCAAGTCAGTTATTTAGGAAACAATTGACAAGTTCTTTTCTTGAGAGGTCAGAAATCTATCACCTTTTACTGTCTTCACTGTTGCACAAAGACCAGAATAGCTGTTCATAAGGGTCCCATTAACATTTAACTCCCACATCTGCTGAGCTTAGGTAGATTAGCTTCCATATAGAACTATGCATTTGCTTGTTTTTTTAGGTGAGTATTTAATGAAATGAAAAGTTATCTTGGACAGAGCAACAAAAGTACCTGGTTAGCATCCCATCTGCAATGGGAAAATGAACTGCCCTTGAACTCTTGGGACGTAAGTTTTCGTTTCGGGGACGCATCCAAGCAATACTTCCTGGAATCTAGAGCTAACAAATGGAGTTTACCTTGGTATTGTTGTTTGTAGACTATTTCTTGGTCCCTGCACCACAGCATTACTTATCTTCAGTATATTAAAAGAAATGTAGTGATTATTTCAAGAAAAGTTAGAATGGTTCCTTACAAGGTCAAGAGAGGTTTCCTCTTGTAAAGGCAAAAAAAATGCTTATGTTTTATTCCAAGGTAATCTTTCCAACAGACACGTTCACGCTCAGGTTCCACTTCTTCAGAAATCCAGCCTTTTGCATTATGATCCTCGCAACTGGTGAGACCCAAAATATGCTTATCCAGCATTCTCCTTTTATTTGAACCTCTATGTCTCCAAGTAATGATGAGATCATCGGCTTTCAGATCATTTGTCCCAGAAATGTAAGGAAACTGAAAGCATTGAAAGAGGAGCTTAGGAATTCCACACCTCTAATATCTTCTCTTGGGAAGGTGGAATAGGTGACTTAATAACAAATACCTCCATATTGTTTGAGCTAAAATAATTTATTTCCAGTAATTTTGGATGTGTGATTATACTGTTTATTGTCTCGTCAAGCTTCCTCAAATCACCTCCATATATGAGAGGAGACTTTGCCATTGACCATAGGGTCATCTGCAAGAGAAAAACTTCAGACGCAAATTACTCAAAACGGATTATGAGATATGAGCTAACTAATAGGAAATTTCATCCAGTTACCTGAGTTCTTTGCTCATCAAGACTGAGTCTAGAGCTTCTGTGTGGACCTTCGTTGGAACCTGTTAACATAGAAAATACGCAGATGAACTGAAGCTCTGCAGTTTCATGCTTGTTAAATTTTCTAGCGCATTTTTTGCATTGTTTAGAAGTTCAAGAAAAAACTAACTTCTTTTTAAAAATTTTGCAAATTATTTCAATTTTTTGCACAAATTTGATGGAATTTTTTGTTTGCAACTGCACAATCCCCACATCAAAGTCAACTTCCTAGAATCAATTCTAAATTTTAAGAGACTTAGATTTAGGGGGAAAGTTAAATTCTTGATCCATGATTTAAAGTTGATTAAAGACTAATAAATTAAATGGAAAATCTGGAGTTTCATATCCAACTCAACTTTTATGAGGCAGGAATTTGGAAGATGCTGCACAAGGAAACCTCAAGTTGAGTGATTATTATTACCTGGATCAGTAAGCCACCCCAGTGGCAGCATATCTAAGTCTGGCCAGGACTTTCCTTGCAAACCATTAGCTCCAATCATCTTAGCAGCAGCAAAATCCCTGAAGCAAAGCAGTATCTATGAAGCATGTATATACAATGAACCAAAGAGAAGAAAAGGCAGAATTAAAATTGGAATTAGCAATTTGGATATGAAAAGGAGTGTACCTTGATACGTTAAAATGGAAGGCCACATCACCCCATGTATCCCAATCATCCCCAGTTATCCTATACATGTTTACAATAGAACTTACATCCTTGGCCATGGCAGGTGTCACGCCAGTTCCTGGAGAGAGAGAATACAAGATAGGCCGGTTGAGCTCCTTTAGAACCTGCAAGAAGTTGCTCTAGAGATCATTCCTCCTCTGCAATCCGATTTCTATACATGATTCCTCAAAATCACTCCAATGGTAAACATTTTAGCAGCAAAACTACCGTTTCGTCATAAAAGAGGAGATTGTCCCATTGTACCTTAGAAACTTCACTTATTTCGTTTAAATCCAAATCATTACCAAATACACAGTCATGCTTCACTGTCGAGAAACCAAATAGAGGATCAGTATGAAATTGACTAATTAAGCTATAATTTAAAGGTTAATATGATCATTTCATCATTTGTTTTGCTAGGTATTTCACCAATATTATGCGAGAGAGATATGAAAAGCTTAAGAAACAATTAACTTACCAAAATCAACTCCCCACTCAGCGTACTGTTCATACAGTGACCTCAAAAAGGCTCTTCCAGCTCCCAACTTTGTGTCTACACTCATGAAACCATGTGTCATCCATGCACACGCTTTTTCTCTCAATCCTATATCTTGAGCCCGCAACTCTCTTCCAGACTCCTTATAAATTCCTCCCTGCCAAAAACATAAAGGTTCAAGAAGTAAAACTTTTGCTGCCAGTTACGGTTGAAAATACAGAAATTTCAATTCATTTGCTGTTCCCTGTTAGTTCTTTGTTCTTTGTTAGTTCAAAATCTTCATTTCATTATTGAATTACGAATGGAAAGAAATTAGAGTTTGGGATCTCAGATGGGCGGAAAAAAACCTTGATAGTGTCTAAGATAGGAGTGTTAGCATTTACGGCTTGTGTACTTATTCCCCTCATGACATGGATTCCAAACTTTAAACCCATGTCGTGTACTTTCTTGGCTACTTCACTGAACCCTTTCCCACCCTTAGAAGAAGGCCATCTTCCAGGGTCAGGAATCATCCTTCCCCATTCATCGATCACATCGAATCCAAGTGAATCTGCATAAGCGCCTTCCACCTTCCTCCTATACCAAAGGTAATCCACCACCACATACTGCAAAAATTGAATGAACAAAAAAAAAAAAAAAGAGACCAAGTCAATCCCATGGGAAGAGTTCTTGTCCTCTCTCATGCTGCTATATGGGAAAATTACAAAAAAAAAAAAAATGGACCAGAGCTAATTAAAGAATGTTTCTGAGTTATGATTTCTTGCCTGGTACCCACTAGCGAGAAGCTTCTTCGAAACAATTTCAGCATTTTGAAGGAACTCTTCCTCTGATATGGTCCATGAAAAAGAATCATAAGAGTTCCAACCTCTTGGGGGGAAGTTAGCCTGCTGTTCTTGGACCTTGTGTGATGCTTCTGGAAATTCCCTGAAATGGGTGTTCTTTTTATTCCTCTTTAATTCCATTATATAGATAAGTTCAACCGACAATTAGCAGAAATGACTGAATGAACAAATAAAAGAAGAATCATACAACCATAGACAACTGGGTATATTTTGTTCCCCTCTGTTTTATGAACCATATAAACATAAATTCAGTAAAAATATTTGGTTATTGATATTTATTTCCTGAAATTACCCACATTGAACAAGGCAATAATTGGCATTCCCATTCAGTTTCATTCTAGAAAAAACGATAAAATTAGAGCACTGCTAGTAATTCCCTGAAATGGGTAACATTAGTTCCAAGTTAAAGCATACAGTGATGAACCGAGAATCTGAGCTACAAACCCAATTAGAAAGAACCCCTAAACTGGCATCTGCTTTTGATACAAGATGATTCAAAAAAGGCAACCCAGATATTGAACTAAGCACAAGTATAAGATCAAGAGAATAACCTTTGAAGCGCTACACTGTTGAAACCAAGAAAGAAGACAAAGCTAAAAACGAGGACTTTCAAGTCTTTCATGGTGGCTACCAATTTGGCTGTTTCAGAACCCAGAAAATTTCACTTGTGATCCATCTGCCATGTTCCTAAATAGGGTTTATCTGCAAAATTGTCAATGAAAATGCGGAGTGCAAGGATCAATTATAACCATTTTCTAAGGCATGATCTTTGGCGTGGTGTATACAGTGAGGATACGTGTTGCTCTGTGATTATTCTGAAAAAGTAAGCGTAAAATACAAAAATGAGAATGTTATACCTCGAAAACCCAAAATAATAAGCTAATGATGTGATGAGGTGTTGATTTTCTAACCCTTGGATTATTTTTTATTTTTTATTTTTCATTTTTGAAAGCAAGCAAGAACCAAATTCATTAGGATAAAGAAGAAAGAGGAGATGCTCCCCAATTCCTCTATCCGTATTTAAGAATTAAGTGCACATAATCCAAGTCCGCTAAGACGATCCGCCACTCTATCCGTATTTAAGAATTGGCCCCCCTGTACGCTATTGGGTTGGCTCATGTGGTTATAAATCACTAAGAGAAGGTTGATCAACCATGTTTGGTTGGTTATAGTGATAGTGATTGGGATAGAAGTTATGATGATTGCAAGAATATTTTTGGCTATGTTTTCAACATTGGCTCTGATACAATCTCATGGGCCTCGACGAAGCAAACAAGTGTGGCTTTCCACCGTCGAAGCAGAATATTTGTCTATGGCAACGATGGGTTGTCAAGCACTTTAGTTGAAATGGGTGCTACAAGAACTTAAGCAAGCTTCAGTTAAAGTAACAACTTTGTTTTGTGGTAACACATCCGCCATTGCTCTTACCAAAAATCCAGTCTTTCATGGCAAGAGTAAGCATATCAGAATCAAGTATCATTTCATCAGAGATTTAGTCAACAATGGTGACGTTATGATCAAGTATTGCAAGACTCAAGATCAAGTGGCCGACATTTTCACAAAGGCGTTGAAGACCGAAAGTTTTTTGAAGCTCAAACATGCACTTGGAGTTATTCAAAGCCTACCTTGAGGGAGGATGTCAAAGATTAAGTTCGATTTTGAAGTGCATGAATTATGTTTAAGGGAAGATGTTAGAAATTAACATATATTTATAGTAAACGTGATTCATTTGGGAACTTTAAAGTGAATGTATCTTGATGTGAACATATTTAATAGGTTCATGTTTAATAGGTTTATGAATGTATCTAGAAGTTAATGAATACATGTATGTATCTAGGATAGTGTGATCGATGAACTTATAGCACTTTGTTGGAAACGTAGTAAGCACACAAACTCTAAACAAAGAAAAAATATTAAAGAATAATAAGGACTTGAGCTTGTACTTGAACTTGTGCACTTTGCTTGATTTAAAAATGAGAAATACATGAGATATTTATAGGACCATATCTAGTCAAATACAATAAATACGTACATGAATCTTCACATACAAGAACCACTAAGTTCATGGATCACATTATCCTAGGTACATACATGTATTCATTAACTTCTAGATACATTCATGAACTTATTAAACATAAACCTATTAAATATGTTCACATCAAGATACATTCACTTTAAAGTTTCTAAATGAATCATGTTTATTATAAATATATGTTAATTTCTAACATCCCCCCTTAAACATTATTTAGCACTTTAAAAATCTAACTTAATCTTTGACATCCCCCCTTAAGGTAGGCTTTGAATAACTCCAAGTGCATGTTTGAGCTTCAAAAAACTCTCGATCTTCAACGCTTTTGTGAAAATATCGGCCACTTGATATTGAGTCTTGCAATACTTGTCACTACGTTTCCAACACTAACTTGAAAAATCCTCTGAAATTTGGTTTGTATAGTGACTGTGCTATAACTATTTTTTCAAGAATCCATAGACAGATAAGGATGGAAAGCCGGTCAAGGTTTGAAAAGCCATTCTCTTGGATTCAATGGCCAACTTCAACAGGCATATGGCTCTACATTACATATACCCTCTCAAGGTCAGTTTCTCCTAACATTATTTTTGAATCCAAAGTTGAAGAACTCACCTACTAATATTTATGAATCCTAAGAAATTATATCATAACTAGCATATATATTGACTTCCTTTTTGTTAAACTTTTGGTTATAGGGCTTGCAACTGTTGAATGCAGTACTTTGCCAATATCTACACCCACATGTAGTGACCTCAGTCGACAAATCAACCTTGTACAACACTTTGTGGAAGCGCCCTATGGTATTCTTCAAAGGAATGTAAGAAAATCTACCCTCTTTTATTTTCTTTTCGAGGAGTGTTAAAATAATTTAAAATTTATATTCAAAATAACACCACGCTTGTAAGACAATATACTATAATACCACATTATGAAAGAAAAAAAAAAAAAAAAAGAGCACCCATGACTCACGGTACACCACTTATGATTTTTGGTACATATTTTGAATAGTAAAAGTATTTCTCTTTCCAAGGAATGTAAGTAAATCTACCCTCTTTTATTTTTTTTTCGAATAGTGCTAAAATGATTTAAAATTTATATTCAAAATAACACTATACTTATAAAATAATATACCATATCACCACATTATGAAAGAGAAAAAATAAAAAAAATGAGCACCCATGACTCACAATACACCACCTATAATTTTGGGTACATATTTTAAATAGTAAAAGCATTTCTCTTTTCTTAAACGATTTCAGCTTAAAAAAAAAAGGTTAGGTATAGATATGAGGTGTTGATGCACAAAACCTTATCTCTTCGAACCCGTAACTTCTAAATCATAATAATCTCAATTGCACTGAGGCCTGACCTTTCCAATTAATGATCTCAACAATGGACTAAATTTAAAGCTTTATTTCAGAATTTATACCGCATCAAAAAGTAGAAGGGGCTGGTGGTCAAGTTTATGAGAGTGAAAAAGCCTCACCTATTGAGCTAGAGTTGAGATCCCCAAAACCATTCAATATTATTATAATTACGTAGCCAAAACCAAATTAACATAACATGATCATCACTTAAGCTTCTTTTTTTTTCTTCACCGTTCAGGAGATAACAAGTTGAAGTATTGGAAATAGAGGAGTCTTAAAAGATTCAAAATATATGTTCAAATTTATACCCAACTTGATATAGTAATACAACTTATCACCATATCATTAGAAAAAGAAAAGAAAAAAGAAATATTCTTCAATCACAATACACAACATTAACATAGATATGATTTTGGGTGTAAAAAACATTTCTCTTGGAAATAATGGGGGCGTGGCCAAGATTTTTTTTTTGGGTAGGTTTAAATTTTTCTTTAGAAAAATCTTGACGATACAATAAGAGTTGTAGAAGGTTTCGGACGATTTAACCGATAATTTAAAGTTACAATTTGGAGCTGCGGTTTGGAGCTACGGTTTGGGCATCGAATTAGGAATATTATGAAAAAATGCATAAATAGCTACGTTCCTGTATCTAAGATAGTTTAAGGTAGTTAAAGTATTCGCAATGAAAATATCTACCTAGGCTAATTAAAAAAAGTGACTCATTAATATTTTATAATGTTAATAAAAGTAGAGTAAGACTTAAAATAACATGAAAAATATAATTATAAAATGTATAAATTTATAATTTAAATATTGTTATTTATATAGAGAGTCAAAGAAGTGATTTATGTAACAACGCATAATTTAACAATATTACTAATTCCATTCACAATGTTAAAGAGGTTGGTACAAATAAATATAGATACATATAGAATTAAAATAAAATGTTTATTTTTTTAAAATAATTAGTATATCTCACTTTTTTTTTTGCATTAGAAGTATTATTTTAAAATAATAATAATAGCAATAGTGACATAGGTAAATTTTTTCTCATCTTTTTTTAGTATGTAGTTTTTTGTTTTTGAAATTCTCTAATGTTGATTTGTATCCAATTGTTTATTAATTTATTGATTATTATTATTGGATAGAAGGATACAAATGGAGACAAATAAAGGGGAAGAAGAAATAAAAATAATTTTCATCTTTTTTCGTATGTAGTTGTTGTTTTTAAAATTATTTAATGTCGATTTGTATCTAATTGTTTATTAATTTATAGAGAAGGAAAAGAAGAAATAAAAATAATTATTAAAGGTAAGTTTCAAACCAACAACCTAAGGATTAAATACCAGGTGTTAAAGTTAATGTGACAATAATAATATATGAACAAAAAATTTACCAGGGCTATAACCCAGGTAAGCCCCTGAATAGCTCCGCCCTTGAAATAATCTTCAACTTCTGATGTGAACAACTTTGAACAAACTTGAAAAAGCTAGGAAAGGCTATGAAAAGTGATGAATGGGAGGCAAATGCATTTTATTTTGATTCCAAGTTCATTGATTGGGAAAAGTATTTTACTAAAATTCACGTGCCTGTATGCCACATTTTTTAGAGTAATGCTACGTTCCCATAAAAAATATACATTTAAAGTGTTCATCATTAATAATAATATTGAATATATATTTTAAATGTTACTTTAACATTTTTCATTTAGTGATGTATGTCTTGTCCACCGTGTTTCCTATGGGAACTTACTGTCAAATATGTGGAACTGTAACCTTTATAATTAGAGAAATTAAATAAGGCCCCATTTTGGTGTAAATGGCAAAATTTAAGCTGATGATGAGGCTATTACAGCATCTGCGTATTCGAAACTCGAAAGCATGGCTTTACAAATAATGTCATTTGCTGAAAATATTATGCTCATGATCGGTAGTTAATGTTTCTTTGTCTTTAAAGAAACATGATTCAGCCATATAGATTTTAATTTTCAAAGCTAGCTCTGCCCCAGCAATAGCGTTGACGCTTCATGGAAATAAAATCTGACACGTTATCTTACCTTCCTCATTATTTTTTAACATTCTAGCTAGTGCCAAAAGTAGAAATACTAGAATTACATTTCTGAACGCTGTCTATGTGGAATTATATTCAACTGGCATTTGGGTGTCTATAAATTTATAAAGTTTTAGCTATGAGTCAAAAGCATAAAAAACAAGACGGATTACCCCAAAAAAAAAAAGGAAAAAAAATGCATTTAAAAAGTCATGAGGAAATCGCTATTCAAAACCCTAATAAATCACTATTGAATAGCAAATAGAAATCTAAGAATGAACTCGCTGGTTAGTCGCGTTTCTTCGTTCTTCAGAAACAACAGCTCTTATTCAGCGCAACAATTGCAGCAATGGCGAGGGATCAAAGTGAAGGTAAGGAACGGGAATCTGGAGCAAGCACTAGTGGTGATGCAGCGTAAGATGATTTCGAGCGGGATGGAACGCTTGATTAGGCGTCAGCAAACGCATCATCTCAAGAACTCCGAGAAGCGCGTTTTAGCTCGCAAGAATCTCGAGCGCAAGATCAGATCTCAAGATCTCGCTCGCAAGCTCAAATCCATTCTCATCAAGAAAGTCAGGTACTGGTGTACTGTGACAATCGTTTGATATGAGTTTGTTTTAATTTATTTTTGTTGATTGAATCGTTATGCCTGCATTACTTCGAGATGGCGGAGATGTATAGTGGAGCGTGTGTACTGTTGTCTGAATTAACGATGAATAATTAGAGTATAACATGGAAAATTTGTTTGAATTTATGATGAATTATCTAATTTCTCATTTCCTACGAACAATTAGAATAATTAGAGTGTAACATGGCATTATTTTCTCCATTTGATGAATAATGGAATAGCTTTTTTCATTTATAAAAAAATTCTCTAATCTCTAATTTATTTTTTTATTTCGTTCTCATCTTACCTGAACAAAATTCAATGTTGTTTGTCAAGATGTGCGTTCCGAATTGTACTTGATGATATTTTAAATTTTTTTTTTCCTTTTCTTTTATCATTTAGAGATTTGCAGTTGATTGCTCCTCCCTTTCATGCCTGATGGAGTTGTGTTCATGCAAATTTTATTTGGAAGTTCCCACATTTTCAGAGAACTAAGCTGAATTTTGTTATTTTTTAACTAGTTGAATGCCCTGCCATTCCAAGTCATAACAAGAGGCGATAGAAAGCTTTGTAGAGATCACAATTGTCTTGACTTTTGTTAGGACCAACTTTTGGAGGACTTGTTGTTGCGAATTGTGGTTATGACACTTGGTGAGAATTATTGGCTTTATGCTTGTATTGTTGTCATAGGAATCACTATAGTAAATGGTGTGTTTGGAAATGGATTTTACTTTTGGTAGACAAGAAGGACAGAACAAATTTACTAAGGATATTTTGGTTAGTTGTGATTCTCTAAATTCTGGTTTCTCTCTTAGTTATTCATTATTGGACATGGAGAATCTTTTCAGTTTGGGTTTTACATGATCAGGGACATAATATATTTTTTCTTGGGACTTTGGCCTGAGAATAAATATTTTTTGGTAGGGGGTGTCGAGTGGGATGCCTGGAATCCATTTCAGCCCTTCAACTATTCCTAATCAAAAGTGACTGAGATTTACAATTGGATTAGGAGTTTGAAGTTCTAGATGGTTACCTCTGTCATTTGGTTCCTTCTTTGAAATCCTGATGCTTTCTAGATGGTCCTGTGGTTTTGTCCGAAAATTGAATGGTGATGTACCATTTAAAGAGATTTGTGTTCCTGTAACAGGCCAAATTGTTTTAAGGTTCTATGAATAGACAAGGAACTAAATTGCTGCAGAGACTGAGATTCATGATTTCCAAGCTCTGCGATAAGCATGACATGACGAAACTATAAATGCCTTTGAGTTTAAAATGGGCTTTGTTTTCTTTTGTTTGAGTTAATAAAGTAAGCAGAATTGGTCTGATATTTTTGTCTTGTCGCTATTGATCCTGATTTTGGATAAAGCTTTATGTTGATTTTGCATTGATCATGACCCAATCCAGTCTTTCTAGAATGCTAAATCTCTAGATCTGATTGGATATATATACGTCAATATTTTTATTAAGTTTTGATTATTGGCTCTACCTAGGAATGAAACCACTGATTTTCTCAGACTCTTTATAGAGCCTTGAATGAACAAGTTTTGTTGCATGAATGAGGCTCTGCAACCTAAATTGCTGAATTTAATAATTATTATTTCTCTCTTGGAACTCCTGCTCCTCTTAGACCTATCAACTCCACTACAAACTCCATATAAAATTTTGGAACTATAACTCCCTGAACCCTTTAATGCACCTACATATTATCTTAGGAAACAGTGAAATGACAAGAGAAAAGGTGTATTTTTTGCTAGAACTTCTCCTCATGGATTCGTTATGCTCACTTAGATATTTGATTGATAATTATTCTGCAGGGGTCTCTGAGAACAGATTTGGTGGGCGGAATGCTGATGAGCTACTTGTGCTGTGGCTGTGCATATTTTTTGTAAGCTTGCATAAATTTCGTGATTTTTATTCTAAATTTTTGTAATGATGCTTCCTCCAACTTGGTCCTCCTGGTCACTCAAAAGCAAACTTAAAAGTGGAATTTCAAGTATTCAATGTCATGAGCAATCATTTGACTTTTATTATTAATAATTTTACATGTAAATGATAAATTGCAAAATGCAAACATTAACATTTAACAACCACTAGCTTCATGAGTACCTTATATGCCTACGTTTTCTCTATAATATGTAATGCATTATTATAAATCACAAAATTGGTTCTTATAGATCCATAAGCATTTACAAACCTCTAATTTATTCATAAGCATTTTGTCTTAGGATAAGTAGGCTCATCAAGACCGACCTTCATAGATTAAGCTATATGACAGCTTGGCACAAGTTGAGGAATTTTCTTTCTAACAGTAAGGCCAAAAGCTTCACTCATGTCTAGTTCTTCCTTAATCCTCTCACTAGGCAGGTCCCAGTTGAACCAGTACAAGAGGTTAGCAAGAGCAAACTCCACAGTGGCAACACCAAATGACATTCCTAGGCAACTCCTTCTCCCTGAACCATAGGGAATGAGTTCAAGATCTTGGCCTCTAAAATCAACTGTGCTTTTGCTAAATCTTTCGAGAATGAACTCTTATGCTCTGTCCCATACCTTGGGGTCTCTCTGAATTTCCCAGGCATTAATGTAAACTCTTGTTTTAGGAGGGATAAAATGCCCTTTTACATGAGCTCTTGTGATAGGCTCTCGTGGAACTAATAATGGAAGTGGAGGATAAAATCTGAGAGTCTCTTTGATATCACAACTAAGGTATTCCATTTGTTGAATATCTTCCTCACACACTTTCAATTCGATCCAACCATTTGCCTTTCCTCTTCCTGGGCTCTTGTCATTATGCTCAGCTTCTTTAGAAGCTCTGAAATCGCCCATTCTATAGCTGTTGCAGTTGTGTCTGTTCCACCAATAAACATAACCTGCCAAATTGAGCAAAGAGCGGTAAGCGAGTGTTCTTAAAGAGAGGAGGACATATAGATGTAGGGGGAAGAAGAGGATCAATATTATTGGTTTGATGTTGTCTTCAGCAAGGTCAATATCAAGTTTCTTGTTCCTTTGATGGTGAAGTAGGTTGTCCAAGAAGTATTGTTTATCATCTGGTTACTATTAGTCTCTCCTTTGTCGAGATATTCGTTGATGATGCCATCAAAGAAGGCATCCAGTTCTTGGGAAATTCTCTTCAAACTTCCAACCAACCCTGTAAGATCATCCACCCATCTCAAAGATGGAAAGAAGTCTCCAACACTAAACACTCCCGTAAGGCGCATTACCTCTTTAGGCAACTCGCCAAATCAATTTCTACCAGCACCTTGCTCAAACTTCCTACCAAAAGTGCATCTGGCACTACATTAATTGGAGACCCAAGTGGACATGAATGTCTTTTTCTCTGATGTACTTAAAAGGACTGCACTCTCTTGATGCTCAAGAGATCTTGGACGCAAATCTTACGTATTTGCCTCCAGTACTCACGGTATGGGGCAAAACCAATTTCAGTACACCCATAAAGAAGCATATTAGCTGCAGTTGTAGCTGGCCTATTTGCGAAGTCAGAATCATGATTCTTCATGATCTCTCTACCCCTCTCTGCAGATGAAATCACAATGAACCCGAGCATGGCCCAAATGCAAGAGCATGATGGGGTCGTGCTTCTGCAAGACATCCCGGAAAGATTGATGATTTCCAATGATTGGAATTCCTGGAGGGGAAGGCGGCAGATTGGGTTTTTTGGACCATAATCGGCTGAGACCAAGTAGAAAGAGAAGGGATGAGAAGAAAATAGAAAAGAGTGTCAAAGGATGGAGTATAAGCCCTTGCTGCAACTGAAGTAAGAATGGTGATACAACCATTGTTAGCTACTTCAACATTTTTTTTTATGTATACAAGAAACCGACTATATTATGAACAAGAAATAAGAAAGGAGAAAAAGGATGACAAAACATCCTCCACATAAATAACAAACATAGTAAAAATGAATTACTTGAAAACTAGAATGGAATTGATCAGTTTGAATATTTATTTTGTTATGTTAGGAGCGTGTAAGATTTGAAACAGAATGGAATTCCCTATCCTAATTTAAATCAAGATTGAAGAAGCAAGGGCAAAGTCCTTTTTACAACCCGATCCAAGGTTGTTGCGGGCTAAGGGAACCTAAAAGAAGATGCGATCCAAGGTTGTTGTGAGCTAAGGGAACCTAAAAGAAGATGAGATTCGAATCATTACATCCAAGCAAAGCCATGGGAGCTATTTGAAGAAAAGGTGGGAGAAAAGCCCTCAACTCTATTTTACAAGTACGTGAATTAGAATAGGACGTCGTGAAAGAGTATTGCGGTCTACTGCTAGCGCTGATTACCGTTGGAAGCGTCATGGCTAGCAACAAGACACCACAAGATGGAACCATGTCATAACATTACCAAAGAAATATGCATCGGAGTTCTCAGGTATAGATGACGGAATATTTCCTCTCTTGAAATTTTGCTATGATAATTTACAAAATAACATAATCAGATCATGCTTCTAATATTATTTTCTTTACCCGGAAGACTTTTGGAAATTAAAGATGACCTTATATCGCATTGGATTTGAAAGGGGTTATTAGATTGATTTGAGAGCATCGTTAAGGCTTATGATCAAGGACATGATATCATCGAATTCTCATGGTCGTTTCCTTATTAGATAATTTGGTAAAAAAAAATTTTTAGCCCCTTTTTATTGGTTTTTGGTAACTTGAACTTCTCTTTTTATTATTGTTTCTTTGGTAACTTTGAGACTTATTTTATTTACGTGCAACTGTCACTTCCAACCCCTTTTATTTTTTTTGGCAATTTTTAGCCTTTTTTATTAGTTTTTGCTAACTTTAATTTTTCCTTTTATCATTATTTCTTTTTTTAGTAACTTTCAGCTCCATTTTATTCATATACAAAGTACGCACTCGAAGACCAATATATATATATAATTAAATTATTGGGGTCTCAAATTTTGCTCCAAAATTAATATATAAATAATAACACACATATATATGGATAATTTGGTAATAAAAACTTTTAGCCCCTTTTTATTATTTTTTGGCAACTTTAACTTTTTTTTTTTATTATTTTTTTTGGTAACTTTCAGACTCATTTTATTCACATACACCTGTCATAATCAGCCCTTTTATTTTTTTGCTAACGTTGATTTTTTCATTTATCATTATTTCTTTTTTTCTTGATAACTTTCATCCTTATTTTATTTACGTGCAACGTACGTGCCTGTTAACAATATATATATACTAGTCAATGGCCCGTGCGTTGCACGTTTTACCTTAATTCACGATTCTATTCAACCAGGCGCGTACGGTTTTGGTAACTGAAAATATTTTAGGAATCTTGAAATTTGATACAATTTTTTACAAAATTGCAGTTACTTATTGTTTTTAAGTTAAATTGAATATTTACTTAAAAGTTGATAAATAATTGGTAATTTTGGCATTTTAACAAATAACAATAGACGTGGTTAAGAAGTATTCTCATTATAAATAGTATAGATATGTTAATTTTATTTTTAATTTTTTTCATTTATTTTTTAATATCATTTTTTATTTTTTTAATTAAATTGTTTTTTTAAGCTAGTCCTACAATTCGTTAATTTTGTATCATTTTGTATTTGGATCAAAAGTAATAATTTTATCAATAAGCACAAAGTTGAAATTGTTAGAATAATAAATCAATATTTTTTTAAATGTATTATTATCGAATATTTGTGTAAAATTAAAAAAATATATATATTTGTGATGATTTTATAATTTTATTGTATTTATTTAGAGATTTTATTATATTAATTTTATGACTTATAATGTATTTACAGTATTTATAAAAAATATTCATTTATTAATATATAAAAAGGTCCTAAATGGTGTGGGATAAGTTATAAACTGACAACGTATGAAGGATTGTCAAGCATGTAATGAAGACATTCTGTTTTTTTCTTTTTTGAAGTTTAGATAAAAAAAAAAAATTATTTTTATTTGCATTAGTGCAGGACTAGTCAGATAGATTCCAACCTTTTTTTTTCTGGCCCACGCAACGTTAGAATACTAGGTGGGAACTTTATTGCTTTTTTCTTTCAAAAGTAAAAGTTTAAGAGAAGGATGCTTCAGGCAGAGAAACTTTCATATCACTGCATCCTCTCTTCTTCTTTTTTCTGTGCAAGGTAACAGTTAGAGAAACACACTAAGCAGGTTCATGGGATAATACGATTGGGAATTTTGTGTAGGAAGAAAAAAAAAATTGAAGCTTTGGAGCATAATATGAAAGAAAATAAGTGTAGAAATACACTTTCAGGTACTTGTAAGATTCAATTCATCGATGCATCCAACATGAACTAGCAAGTATCGTTAAAATCACAAGTGAGTAGTAGGCCAGATAATTTTAAGCAATGGTGAAAATAAGTGTTTGTTCACCCAAAAAGAAAAAAGAAAAAAGAAAGAAAGAAAATAATTGTGTTTGATGCTTACCCAACATCTGAAGCAGCCTGACAAAACCAAAGAATATTTTCAAGCTGTGCAGCAGAAAAGATATAGAGGAAAAAGCATAATGGAGGACCTTATCTTATCTTGTTGCCCATTTACAAGACCTGGAATCTGATTTCCTGTCCACTTTCTCTCTTTCATTTTCCATTTCAATGAACTTGTTACCTTTTGAATTTTTGGTGACAATTAAGATCACACAATTTTCAGCTCACTACCAAAATATATAGTTTCTGGTGTAAGCAGAGGACTGCAATTTACAAATCTCATATGGGTGTTCTAGGCCTCATCCTTCTTATTCTAAATTTACAAATCTCAAATATAATCGGTTTCGGTTCAGTTTAGCTTAATCGGTTTATTTCGAATTATCAAACCAAACCAAACATAATCGATTTAGGTTAATTAGTTTGAAGTTTTATATGTACATACATTAAATAAATTAAAATAATTAATTATAAATGTATGCATATAAGGTAATTTAAACTTTTTTAATGCATATTTCAAAAACTTAAAAATTATCTTTACTATATAAAGGTGATTATATAATTTTTTAATGAGAATATTTATATTATAAAAGAATCGTAGACATTAAAAATAAATATTAATAGTTTTAATTTTAGAATTGGTTTAGTTATGTTTAGATTGGTTTTCAAAGTCTAAACCACAATTTGAACCAAACCGAATTTATTAAAAAATTAAACACATCAGTTTGGTTCAATTTTGAACCAATCTATTTTCACCCCTAGGGTAAGTTAGACCATCTTCAATTATTTGTAGTGCATATACCAAATCTTTATATTTTGTTTTTTCTCGTTTTGTTAAGATAGACACCAAGTCTTTGCGAATATTTAAGGCGAAGGAGCATATGATAAAAAAATCTTGAGTTGTTGGTGGTGGTTTCTTTTTTGGAGCGTGCTCCTATTGCTACAAAAAATCAATTACACCATTGTGATTGTTAGATTATTTGTAAGTTTGTTTGGTGCACATGATAGAATAAAATTATGTTTAGGAGATTAGATTAAATTTAGTTGGATGAGATAGAATTAGACTAATTTAATGTTATCTTATGTTTTTTTTATGTTTGAGATTAAAATAAAAAATAATTAAATTATTTTTTAAAAACTTAATTTTTCTTTAAAATAAAAATATTTAAATTTTATTTAAAATATTCTTAATCCTATTTAAAATCATTTTACATGGCCTCTCATAGAGAATTTTTAAATTTTTCATGCATTGCACTGTTTTTTTTTTTAAGTTTCAAAAAACTAAATAAAATTTCAAATTAAAAAAATTATTGATTTAAAATTCCAAACTACTCTAAGAGTCAATTGTTACATAATCAATTTGCAATCAACATTTTTTTTTCCTCTTAAAAATAAAAACTATCAACCCATTAATTCCATCATATCAAATTTCAACTATAATCAACATTTTAAAAACACCATAAAATACTCAGATTTATTATAGAAAATATCCTAAAATCAACTTGCAACTACTGTAAAAAAAATTAAAAAAAAACAAAAAAGAAGGAACAGAAAACAAAGTAAAAAAGAGCGATGAGTACTAGTGAATGCATGTGAAGACGGAAAAAATTAATCTTTAGCTTTAGTTCATCACTATTTTATCTCGAAAGAATAAGATAAAAAAGTTAAATTAAAATTAATTTGATCCTATTCAGGTTGACAGCCAAACATAAAAGTTAGATTAAAAATAATTTTATCTTATTCTATACCAAATCAATGCACATCCCTAGCACATATACTGCTTAAGAAAAATTAGCACAACATATAGTTATTAATTGATTTGATTTATTATTTTGCTATAAAAAAAATCAGAGCAATCAAAAAAGAAAATTGAAAAAATGAATGTTTATTGTTTTTAAAAATGGGTTGGCTTTCAAATCCTAAAAAAATAATTTCTCTAATTTAATCAATAAAATATTTTTTTCATATTTTTAATTTTAGGATAAAAAAATTAATTCTTCATCATGAAACTAAACAATGTCTTATTTATTCAAGTCAACGTGCATGTGAAGAAAAAGTTTTTCACATATAATAAAAAAATATTTTATTAATCTTTTTCCCTGATTTTTGGAGTTAATATGTAATTACTTACGTTTTGGGTTAATTTCTTATTTCATTATTTGGGTTCTAATTCTTTTCTCATTCATTTTAAAAAGTATGAGTTTCTCTCTCTCTTTCTTTCAAAGGCAGATCTCATTTAGAAATTAAAGAAAGCTGTAGTAGTTCTCAACAGTACACTTTTTGGCCGACACTTGTTCTCAACAGTACGCTTGTTAGAAAGAACGTGTTTTGCTGGATATCATAAAAAGGAGAATGGTTGATGGGCTGCTTGATCCTTGATTGAAAGAATGGTAGTCAAAGCGTGCATCTGAGCACACCGTGGTTTAGAAGGACTGAATTCTAGAGCTGGTAGAATTGCATGGAGCTTCAACATGTCAACTGATTCAGTCAAACGAAGTGAGAACTTGCTGCAACTAAGAGGCCCTCCTTGGTAATTTTTTTTTTTAAACAAAAGATAAAATTGACCGACAATAATTGATCATGAGCTAAAGATTTAAAAATAAATAAATTTTGGAGCATTTCCGTACCGTTGGGACCCATGCTCAATTATTGGAGAGCCATGCAGATATTGGCCTCTCAGTGCTTGCCCACTACTTCTTCCTTTATTGATAGATTCCAAAGGCATGCAAAGAAGTGCGTCGTGACAAAGAAGTTTGGAAGTAAGAAGAAAAACACCTAAATATAAGCTAGAAATTAAGAAGAGAAAACAATATTTTATTTAGTGGATTTTGATGAAAATCATCAAAATTTTAGGCTTGGGCCTAACCATGGCTGGTTGGTCTGGGTTGCACTATAAATGCTATAGCTTCCCAAACTTCAACGTAGGAAGGTAAATGCTCAAAACGTTTCCACGAGTCAAAAACTTTTTACTGCAAAATTATTTTATGTTGGATATCGTGTTAATTAAAATAATAGTTTCAAATAAGATATAAATAAATTTATTATATTAAATATAAATTAGTATCTAACTCTCATTATTATCGAGATCTTTTGAAGTAATATCTAACACCTAAGTCTAAAGATGATTAAGTTAGAGATAATATCGATATTAGTAGAGATTTAGGTCTGCCTAATAAGTGGTATCAGAGCAGATGATTTTGCTGAAACGGACCTGTATTAAGGTAGAACACGTGCGTGTGTTTATGATCGCAGTTGGTTTCTCAAGTTGCTCCTCTTCGAAATGATGATGACGGTTGATGTGATATAAAACGTGTAGCGTGATTTTGATAAAACTGAATTTCGGTTCAAAATCGAGATTTATTGGGTATATGTAGACTGAAATAATAATCTCACATCGAATATGAACAAATAAGTTAAATTTTATCGTAAAAGTTTTTTAGAGTAATATTTCACACCTGAGCCTAAAAATAATTAAATTAAGAATAATATCAGTATTAAGTATTAATAGAGATCTGCCCAACAATAACTTGTAGAACCTTGACGAAAAAAGAAGAAAAAGAGGGAAGAAAGAAATGGAGGTTTGAGAAACGGTTGTCCCAGATTCAGCCAAATAGATATTTCTTTTTGTAGAATTGATTTACCCGTGACTAAACTCTTCACGTTGGTAATGGATGGCGCCACGTTTTATGGTAGATTGCGCTAAATTTTTGCAACCGTCTGGAACTTTGTTTAGTTTCGTTGAAAGTTTACAATATAAAATTTTTAGAGGGCTGTGATTTGAACCCACTTAACCATTATTCTAACCACACAAAATAAAAATAAAAAACTTGTTTCCTAAATTACCTTCCTGTTATTTGACCAAAAGGATCCTACTTTCAATTGTTTTACCATTTTTTTTTATCAGCCCATTAAACCTATCCACCACCATTATCTTCTTCATTTTTCACTTTTTTAATTTATACATTTTTTTACTTCTAACTACTATTTCAAATCTCTAAAATTAATCTTTGAAAGATTTAAATCACTTTGAAGTGATTTTAAAGTATTTTGAATCTTATTTTAGTGTTTTGTAGTGTGATAGAAACTAAAGGAAGGACATTCAAAAACTCTTACCATCAACATATTTTTCGTAACATTATAGTTCAAGAATTAAGTTTGGGTGACGATCTCCATCAAACAAAAAGTAAGTTTTTAGTTTATTTGAATGGTTTATATATATATATATTTAAAAAAATTGGTTTGGCCGAGTGTAACCAAATTGATTACCTAGGTTCTGCCATACAGGACTAGACTAATTGTGATTTAAATCATATATTTATTTCTAAAAATTTACATCAAAACAAAAAAAAAAGAATAAAAATATATATTTCTTATTGAATCAATCGATCTAACCACCAATATCTTTCAAAGAAGAAGGAGCGGCATTTTGGCCTCTTGGAGGGAGGAAGAAATGGCAGCGGGAGAAAACAATGGTAGGAGATGAAGAGAGGTAAAAGAAAATGGTGGAAAAACTATAATTTTAGAGTTGGGGCTAAGGCTTTATGAAAAATTAGGTGGGAGAAAAAAAAAAGAAGACGGTGAAAATGAAGAAAATAGTAAAGGGTAATTTAGAGTTTTTTTGGGGTGGGGCAAGAATAATAATATTATTTTGAATAGGGTAAATTTAGCATGCGGAGTAATATAGGGGTTAATGAGGTTCAAATAACAGCAATTAATTTTTAAATGCTTAACTACCAAAATACCCTCAAAAATATAAATCTTATTTTATAAAACCGTTAAAATATTACGAAATTAAAGGATAATATTAGGATTTAAGATAAAATGATTCCCTGTAACTTTGTCAAGTATTTGCATTATAGACAATTTAAATATATTTGGACAGCGATTTGTGGTCCCAAAATGTAGTTGGATATCTTCACTGTCGACCTTGTAATTATTTCAAAGTAATTATAATGCCTTGATTACGTCTTGTTTGCAAAGTGTCAATAATTGGGGAGTTGATATTATTATGTGAATTTTAACGAAAAAAAAATGTTAAAATAATCTAAAATATATATTTAAATAAATGTGATAATATACCTTATTATAAAAAAGAGAAAAAAAAATATCACTCTTTATTATATACTACTACGATAGCATGCGTATAGTAGTTTTAGTTATAATTTTGGTACATTTTAAAAAAAAATAAAAATAAAAAATGACATTATTTGATAAATACACTTATAATCCTTTACTGGCCCGATAAAAAATAAAAATAAAAAAACAATCTAATCATTTCTTTTGGGTGGAGAGGAAAATTTAGAGAAACATTATCTTGATAAATGTAAGGTGAATATCTTGTCAGATAAACGCTGATGAAATGTACCCTGGTCATCAATAATGGCAATGTCCAATAATGGCAATGTCCGATAATGGAAATGTACCCTGTACATCAATAATGGCAATGTCCAATAATGGTAATGGCAATGTCCAATAATGGCAATGTCCAATAATGGCAATGTCCGATAATGGAAATGTACCCTGTACATCAATAATGGCAATGTCCAATAATGGCAATGTCGGATCAGATAATGCAAATCAATCCACGCTGGTCCATCAATAATAGGGTTACAGCGATGGTGCTAGCTGTAGGCTCCGGGGTATTCTTTGTACTTTTTTTTTTTCGCTAAAACAAGCTTTCTTTATATATATATATAAATGGGACCTAAAAATTTATAGATTTTTTTTTAATTAAAATTGTTTTTTATAAATTTTACATATATATATACAAGTTAATGTACCCTTACGTTGCATATAATTAAAAGTTTTTTTGTACTTAAAAAATAATATTTTATTAATTCTTTTTATCTCCTTATTTTTTTAGACTGGGGACCGACATTATAAATTTAGTAATAATTTTTATTTTAAAGTAATTAAAAGAAAATTATAAGAATTAAGTTTAATTTTTTTAAATCATAAGTACTTTTTTTTTACATGGCTGGACTAAAAAAATAAAGTATAGCAAGATTGAAGGATTAATGATAAGAAGAGTGAGATTTTGAAATTGGTAATTTCAATTTTTTCTATAACTTTGGGAAGAGTTGCTTATAAGTTAGAGACATTGAAGAAAGAAGTAGTTTGCCATGTTGGAAGAGAAATAAGGGGAAAAATAGTTGTATATATTGGGAGAAAATTTAAGTATTTTGAGATCATCCAAATATATGATATTTTAAATTTTGTGTTGAATTATCTACATACTGTTCAAGAGTAAAAATTGGGATTTTTAAAATCGTTAAAGCAGGAGAAAAAAGTTGAGGCAACATACAAATTATTGGTAAATTGATAACTTGACACACGCGCACACACACAAAGAAAAATAAAATAAAAAATAAGAAAAAATATATAAAAGACTCTCAAAGAAATAAATATGAAAATCTCACATCAGTCAATTGAATATTTGTTCTCTTTCCTTAAAACATAAAATAATAAATAAATAAAATTAGGGGGAAGTAAAATAACAGTTTTACTAATCAAAACAAAGGAGGAAGAGAGAAAAGGAAAACAAAAAAAACTAAAACAAGGGGCTTTTCTCTATACCGGTGGGGGTATTTATCCAATTTTTCAAAATCCCCTCTATCTTCTGTCCTGGTCGTTTCTCTCTCTCTCTCTAATATATGCAGAGATTCCAAAAACACACTTCTCATACTCTTTTTCTTTCTCACTACTTTCTCACTTTTAAAACCTCCTCTTTTTTTACAACTCTTTCAAAGCCCATCTTCTCCTCTAATTGTTTGTTTTCTCCAAAGATCAATGCTTTATTGTCATTCATGGCGGATTCCGAAAAGCAACATATTTCAACATCCACCGGAAAGCTCTTCACTTACTATTTCTACAACTTCATACTTTCTATAGGGTTTCCTAATATTTTCACAACATTTTTCTTTCAATATTACAATTATCATTTAGATGAGCAAGAGAAGAAACACCAATAGGTATTTGAATTGTAGAAGGGATAAACAATATGTTGGGAAAAATGGGTTGATTCACCAAAAAAATAAGACAATGTCGCAACGAATAGCTCAACTTTTTTCCCTATTTGTATCAATCAAATGGGTATGCAAAGCCAATATCAAAACAACAAGCAATGTACAAATTAAAATACCACTAGCACCACAAGAATCAATGCAATAAACAAGATACAAAGACACCAAGATTTACGTGGAAAACCCTTCAAAGTGAAGGGAAAAACCACGGGTCGTCGAATTAGGCAAACTTCCACTAATCAACTTAATGGGGTTTAAAATAGTCTTCTCTAGAAAAACTAGAGGTATGCAACAACATCAAATCTCACCAAATAGGTGGAAGAACCACATAAACCATCAAACTAGACAAGTTTAGATTTTACCAACAAAGAAGATACCACAAGTGAGGAACCAACGAATAAAGTCGATGCACACGTAGCTTGAATCGTTGTCTTCAACATACTAGAGAACAAGAAGATTTGGAGAAGGCCATCACCATTGATTTATGCAAAAAAGGAACCCAAAAGCCCTATTTCTTCTTTCTTCTTCTTCTCCCCTTTCTTCTTTCTTTTCTTTCTCTCACTCTCAGTCTTTCTCCCTGATTTTCTTCTTCTTTTTTTTTTGAATGAAAGAAAAAAAATAAAAGAGCACTCTTTTTTTCCTTACTTGTTTGGCTTGTGTAGCAAGTTACACTTAATGCAACATTAAATGCTAGCTTACTTATCACACAAGCTACCCTACTAAATATTATTTTATCTTATTTGTTAGGTGAGGGTGAACCCAACAAATCTCCCCCTTCACTCTCACATGAATAAGGGCTCCCCATACCTGCAAACTTCCTGCAAGCTGCAAGCTTCTCCTTAGGTAATGTCTTGGTCATCATGTCTGAGCCATTATCATCTGTATGGACTCTCTCAATCTGAAGCAGTTTCATCTCTAACACATCTCAAATCCAATGATATCTAACATCAATATGCTTGGAACGAGAATGGAAAATAGAGTTCTTACTGAGATGAATAACACTCTAGCTGTCACAATGGAGAACAAGCTTCTCTTGTTCCTGGCCTAGTTCTTGTAAGAACTTCTTCATCCACAAAACCTCTTTGCAACCTTCTGTAATTGCAATGTACTCAGCCTCAGTAGTAGATAATGCAACACATTTCTGCAATTTTGATTGCCATGATACTGCTCCGCCTGCATATGTAATCAAGTACCCTAAAGTAGACTTCTTGGAGTCAACATCACCAGCCATGTCTACATCTGTGAACCCATCTAACATAGGTTTGTTAGTGCCAAAACATAGACATAGTCTGGAAGTACCTCTAAGATACCTGAGAATCCATTTCACTGCAACCCAATGTTCATTTCCTGGATTGCAAAGGAATCGACTGACCACACCAAGTACATGAGCAATATCTAGCCTTGTGCATACCATAGCATACATCAAACTACCAACTGGAGATGCATAAGGCACATTCTTCATTTCTTCCTTTTCTTTCTCACTTGTAGGACATTGTTGACAACTAAGCTTGAAGTGCCCTGCAAGTGGAGATGCAACTGATTTTTCCTTACTCATGTTGAACTGCTCCAAGACTTTCTCAATGTGTCTTTCCTGAGATAACCAAAGTTTCTTGTTCTTCCTATCACGAACAATCTTCATGCCAAGGATTTGCTTAGTCGGCCCCAAATCCTTCATTGCAAAGGATTTACCGAGATCTTTCTTCAACTTTTCAATCTTACTAGTAACATGACCAACAATCAACATGTCATCCACATAAAGCAAGAAAATGATAAAATCATCATTAGAGAATTTCTTCATGAATACACAATGGTCAACAGAAGTTTTACCACACCCAGAAGTCTTTATAAACTGGTCAAACTTTCTATACCATCGTCTAGGTGCCTGCTTAAGCCCATACAAACTCTTTCTCAATTTGCACACAAGATTTTCTTTACCTTTGGCTTGAAAACCCTCTAGTTGCTCCATATAGATCTCCTTCTCTAAGTCACCATGAAGAAATGCAGTTTTCACATCAAGTTGTTCAATCTCTAGATTCAAACTAGCAGCCAATCCCAAAACAACTCGAATAGATGACATCTTCACAACAGGTGAGAATATTTTATCAAAGTCAATACCATTTTTTTGACTGAAGCCCTTCACAACTAACCTTGCTTTGTACCTTGGCTGTGAGCCTATTTTCTTCAGTCTTCAATCTAAACACCCACTTGTTCTTCAAAGTTCTCTTACCCTTAGGTAGATTCACCAGATCATAAGTGTGATTCTCATGCAGTGATTTCATCTCATCTTGCATGGCTTTTAACCACTATTGTTTATTCTCATGTGACATAACCTTCTGGTAAGTCTCTGGATCTCCCCCATCAGTTATCATCACATATTCATGGACCAGATACCTTGTGGAAGGTTGTCTTTCTCTAGTTGATCTTCTCAATTGAGGTTCAACTGTTTGTTCTGTTAAATCATCATCAACTTGTACACCTACATCATTACCCTCTGTGAGCTCTTGAACAGCTTGAGGAGCATCATTAGCATCATAATGATCTCCTTGAACACCTCATGTATCATCAACATGCACTGGAGGTGGTGGAAGAGGATCTGGAACCATCTCATCATTCACAGGCTTTTGCATTACTGGCTTGTTAGAGTCTTCAATAGTTTGGTCTTCAAAGAAAACCACATCTCTACTTCTGATAATTTTCCTGTCAACTGGTTCCCACAACCTATAGCCAAATTCTTCATGACCATAACCTAAGAAGATACGCTGCTTGGTCATGTTGTCAAGCTTGGGTCACTCATCTCTAGGAACATGTACAAATGCTCTGCAGCCAAAAACTTTCAAATAACTATGTGAGACATCTTTCCCTTTCCATACCTTATATGGCACCTCACTATCAAGTGGAATTGAAGGAGAAAGATTAATCAAGTCCATAGTTGTCTTCATTGCCTCTGCCCAAAAGGACTTTGGCAACTTTGCATGAGAAAGCATACATCTAATTCTATTAAGAATTGTACGATTCATCCTCTTTACAACTCCATTATGTTGTGGGGTTTTTGGCACTGTCTTCTCAAGCTTGATCCCATGAGCTCTGCAATACTCCTCAAATGGACCTCCGTACTCTCCACCATTATCTGCACGAACACACTTTAGTTTTTTCCAGTTTCTCTTTCAACAGCAACATGAAAGATTTTGAAGTAGTCCAACACCTGGTCTTTAGTTTTCAGCTGATAAGCCCACACTTTTCTAGAATGATCATCAATAAAGGTCACATAATACTGAGCACCACCATGACTCTTAGCATCCATAGAGCAACATCAGTATGAATCAAATCTAACACACTAGATGATCTCTTGGGAGAAAAACTTTTTAATTCAGCTTTATGTTGTTTACATTTCAAACAATGAATACATGGTTTTGATTGATCAATACCTTTCATGCTAGGAAGAGCCTGTTTCTTGGAAAGAATCCACATACCATTTTCACTCAAGTGACCAAGTCTCATATGCCAAAGTTCTGTGGAGGAGTCATCAACAACATTTATGTCTCCTCTGAAAGGTGTAGCATGAGTCATATAAAGAGAGCTAAATTTCTTTCCCTTTGCCACCACCAAAGATCCTCTAATGAGCTTCCATTTTCCTTCACTAAATTGATTTGAGTAGCCTTCATCATCAAATGCATCAATAGAGATCAAATTAAGACGAATATCAGGAACATGTCTCACATCTTTCATAAGCAACTTATACCGAAACATTCCCAATGCCAACAATTTTACATTCAACATCATTCCCCATTTTCACATGACCAAACTGGCCGCTGGTATATGATGAGAAGTAATCACGGTGGGAAGTGACATGATAGGAAACACCAGAATCAACAACCCAATGAGAATTTTGACATGTGAGATTCACACCATCCTGTTCAATGAAGATACATATATCACCATCAGCTATAGTTGCAACACGATTAGTTCCTTCTTTTTTTCTTCTCCTCTTTCATTATTTTGCTCCCTCTTAAGTTTTCTACACTAAAATTTCTTGTGCCCTGGCTTGCCACAATGAAAACATGTAATTTCCTTTCTTGACTTGGACTTTTCTTGTGACTTATCGTCATTGTCATGACTCTTTGAATTTCTACTTTTGCTTCTTCCTTGCTTCTCAATAATGAGTGCCTGAGACTGTCGTTGTATAAAAAATCCTTGCTCTTTCCTTCTATTTTCTTCACCCAACAAATTGTCTCTCACCATTTTTTAATGTGAGCTTACCATTCGGTGCAGAATTAGGAAGTGACACAACAATAGTTTTCCAACTATCTGGCAAAGAACCCAATAAAATAAGAGCATGAATTCTATCATCAAGTTTGATATCCATAGCCTCTAGCTGATTAATCAAACCTTGAAAATAATTCAAATGTTGTGTCATAGGTGTTCCATCCTTGTATCTCATCAACATAAGCTTCCAGAAAGTGAAAGCTTGATTTTGTGCATTATTTAACTCATACATATCCTTTAGAATATTCCACAGTGTATGAACATTAGTTTCATTTGCCACATGGTTATATGCATCATTTTCTACCCGTTGCTTCATTTTTGCACAAGCTCTTTTGTTGAGCCTATTCCATTTTTCATCATTTACATCCGTCGGCTTGGCACTATCACCATAACTATGTGATCTAAATCATAGCAACATAAACAGTCTTCCATACTTGATTTTCATATTGTATAATTAGAAGATGTTAATCTAATCATGAAATTAGTTTCATTTGATTCTTTCATTTGATCAACACAAGAAC
Source organism: Paratinospora sagittata (assembly GCA_035771175.1). Classification (NCBI taxonomy): domain Eukaryota; kingdom Viridiplantae; phylum Streptophyta; class Magnoliopsida; order Ranunculales; family Menispermaceae; genus Paratinospora; species Paratinospora sagittata. Next base: position 4,062,563 of record CM069602.1, on the reverse strand, counting down.
TACCCACAAGTAATTAACCTCATTCTGATACCACTTGTTGGGAAAAATGGGTTGATTCACCAAAAAAATAAGACAATGTCGCAACGAATAGCTCAACTTTTTTCCCTATTTGTATCAATCAAATGGGTATGCCAAGCCAATATCAAAACAACAAGCAATGTACAAATTAAAATACCACTAGCACCACAAGAATCAATGCAATAAACAAGATACAAAGACACCAAGATTTACGTGGAAAACCCTTCAAAGTGAAGGGAAAAACCACGGGTCGTCGAATTAGGCAAACTTCCACTAATCAACTTAATGGGGTTTAAAATAGTCTTCTCTAGAAAAACTAGAGGTATGCAACAACATCAAATCTCACCAAATAGGTGGAAGAACCACATAAACCATCAAACTAGACAAGTTTAGATTTTACCAACAAAGAAGATACCACAAGTGAGGAACCAACGAATAAAGTCGATGCACACGTAGCTTGAATCGTTGTCTTCAACATACTAGAGAACAAGAAGATTTGGAGAAGGCCATCACCATTGATTTATGCAAAAAAGGAACCCAAAAGCCCTATTTCTTCTTTCTTCTTCTTCTCCCCTTTCTTTTCTTTCTTTTCTTTCTCTCACTCTTGGTCTCTCTTACTGATTTTCTTCTCTCTCTTTTTTTAATGAAAAAAAAGAAGAAGAGCACACTCTTTTTTTCCTTACTTGTTTGGCTTGTGTAGCAAGTTACATTTAATCAAACATTAAATGCTAGCTTACTTATCACACAAGCTACGCCACTAAATATTATTTTATCTTATTTGTTAGGTAAGGGTGAACCCAACACAATCAAATATAAAGAACCCAGATGGGTTATCCAACAAAGACGCCCTTACAAATTGCCAAAACTGCTTACCGCAAGAGAGGCATGTCGAAAGTAATAAAATAAACTTCTATAAGAAAGTAATAAATTAATGTTGGATTTTAGTTTAAACATGAATTCCTTGTTGTTTTAGAACATGAAACATGTATTTAGAAAGTAATTAGAACTTTCTAAATATGGATAAGTGTTTTATGATCATGTTGTATTTGAATAAGGAAGCCATGTTAGTGCAGAATGAGGAATCTTTGTTGGTCACAAAGTTTCTAAATATTGCGGCTAGAAAGTCTATATATATGAGGTCCTTCATTGTTTATTGATCATCCCAACTAGTGAGTGAGATCTAGAAGAATGTGAAGCTTGGTCCTTGGAAGCTTTGCGAAAGAGTGTAGAGTTTAGAACTTGTGCGGGTGACGCAGTTAAAGTTCTAGTTTTCTCTTTCTGTTATTCTTCTTTACCAAAGTCTCAGATCTGTGTACTATCTGGTGTAGAAGTACTTAAGGTGGTTAATTCCTCTGAGATACTTATTATATTGATAGTGGATTATTTTTTGCCTATGGTTTTTTTCCTTATTTTGGGGGTTTTCCATGTATATCTTTGAGTTGTGGGTGTTGATCTCTATTGTTCTTTTCTTTATTAAATCTGTGATATTGGAGGGTTTGGGTGTTTATCCCAACAAATTGGTATCAGTGTTACGATTCGAGTTGTTCAATTGATTCGTTAAAGTGTGAAGAAATTTAGAGATGTCGAATTATTCATCCAACTTGAAGTTTGATGTGGAAAAGTTTGATGGAAAAATAAATTTTAATTTATAGAAATTGCAAATCAAAGATTTATTAATTCAGTCAGGGCTCCGGAAGGCTTTGATATGTAAAGGTAAAGAAACTGATGAAGATTGGCAAGAGCTGGATATAAGAGCTGCTAGTATGATACGACTTTGTCTTGCAAAGAATGTTCTTGGGAATATCAAGGGTAATTTTACAGCAAAAGATCTTTGGAAGAAGTTAGAAAACTTGTATATAACAAATAGTCTTTCAAATCGGTTGTATCTTAAGAAAAAGTTCCACACATTGCGGATGAAAGAAGGTACAACAATAGCTGATTATCGTAATGTCCTCAATGGTATTGTTTCTGAGTTAGAAGCAATTGGAGTAAAAATTGAGGATGAAGATCAGGCACTTCGACTAATTTGGTCCCTTCCAACTTCTTATAAGCATCTTCAGACTATGTTAATGTATGGAAATGATACTGTGAATCTTGAAGAAGTTACTAGTACACTACTTTATGAAGAGAGAAGATTAAAAGGTGCTGGTAATTATTCTTTTAAGGGCTCGACATTGGCAGTAGGTGGAAAGAAGGGGAATCATAAAAAGTTCGCAAAGGGGACATGTTGGGAGTGTGGGCAATCGGGACACCTAAGGAAAGATTGCATGAATTGGGAAGGAAAAGGAGCAAGTTCGGCAAATGGCTCCAAGTCGGCAAATAAGAATGTCGATGACGACGATACCAATCTGAACGTTGTTGAGTTCAATGATGATTTTGTTCTTATGGCATCTGTTAATGGTGGAAATTTACAACATAAGGGCAATTGGGTGATTGATACCGGGCCCACACATCATATATGTGTAAACAAAGCATGGTTTGGCAAGTATGCAAAGTGTATTGGTGGCGAGTTTGTGTCGATGACTGATGGCTCCCTAAGGCCAACAATGCGAGTGGGTGAAGTTTAGGTGAAGTTGTTTGACGGACGCGTTATTATACTTCATAATGTTTAACATGTGTCGAGTTTTACTCAAAATTTGATTTCTCTTTCCAAGTTAGATTCTGAAGGTTATTGGTACTCTGGTAAATATGGAGTATTGAAAGTTTTCTGGAAGTCTACTATGATCATGAAAGGTGTTCAAGATAGAAGCTTGTATGTGTTGATGGACAAACCAAGATTAGCACGTGGAACATGATCTAGGTCTAAAAGGTTGATAAGAAAGTGGGTTCCAGTTGGCAAGGTCAAGGGTGACTTGGACTTGGGTGAATCTTAACATTGAGTGTCATGGCCCATGAGGGCAAAGGGGCAAAAACATGAGATTGAAGCAGATGAAGCATTGGTGTTTTCGCCAAGGTGAAGATTGTTGGATTTTGGCTCAAACATGAATTCCTTGTTGTTTTAGAACATGAAACATGTATTTAGAAAGTAATTAGGACTTTCTAAATATGGATAAGTGTTTTATGATCTAGTTGTATTTGAATAAAGAAACCATGTTAGTGTAGAGTGAGAAATCTTTGTTGGTCACAAAGTTTCTAAATATTGTGGCTAGAAAGTCTATATATAGGAGATCCCTCATTGTGTATTGATCATCCCAACTAGTGAGTGAGATCTAGAAGAAGGTGAAGCTTGGTCCATGGAAGCTTTGCGAAAGAGTGTAGAGTTTAGAACTTGTGCGGGTGACACAGTTAAAGTTCTAGTTTTCTCTTGAGTATTCTCTTTCTGTTATTCTTTTTTACCAAAGTCTCAGATCTGTGTACTATCTAGTGTAGAAGTACTTGAGGTGTTTAATTCCTCTAAGGTACTTATTATATTGATAGTAGATTATTTTTTGCCTGTGGTTTTTTTTTTCTGATTTTGGGATTTTTCCATGTATATCTTTGAGCTGTGTTGTTGATCTCTATTGTTCTTTTCTTTATTGAATCTGTGATATTGGAGGGTTTAGGTATTTATCCCAACAATTAACCCATCATGTAGAAAGTCTCAATCTCTTTACATATGATCTTCATATAATCTTATCTTCTCCTTATTTTCTTCTTCTTTGGCAAAAGGTGCAACAAAAACCACTTAGATGAAACACTAACCCCTTTTACGCCTGTCAAATAATTCGAATTTGAGAGACCTATGAAGATTTGTGTTTAGGCACTCTCTTCAAATGTCTCTTCTCCATTTAATCTTTTTTTTTTCTTTTTTCTTTTTTCTGTGTTTCTTCTTATTTTACCCTGATTTCTTCAAATTGAAGAAGAAATAAAACTAAAAACTAAATGTTGAGAGTTGTGGGTATAGAAGAAAAAGAAGAAGAATTTGGAAATGTAAAGTGGCTTGCAATTGATAGGAGTGGTGTCGTGGGTGTTTTGCAACTGATGGGAGTGGTGTAATTGACGAAATCGTGTGTTTTGCATCCGTTAAAGAAATTAGTTTCATCTTAAATTCTATTTTTGAAGTTTTTAAGATTATTTTTTATTGTTTAATTACTTTATTGCCCATCAAAATCTATAATTTTAATTTTTGAAACGGTTAATGTATTGAGAGAATGAGGGACAGTCTTGGTATTTTCAACAAATTGATCACACGTTGAGTTTTCAAAAGTATTGCATTATAAGTAGTATATATATATTATTTTTTTTATTTTTTCATGTAGAAGACAATCCAAAGGGAATCATTTTCCAATTTCCTGTTTTTCTATCTCGTTTTCAAAGAAGAGAATGAGAAGTGTTAAAACAACTCAAAATACATATAAAAAAATTTACACAAGTTGATGGGACAATATACCACCATACCTCATCACCAAAGAGAAAAAAGAAAAAAAAACATACACCACTCACTATACATCACATCAACAACATAAATGTAATTATTCTTTTTTTTTTTTTTTTGGAGAAGAGACAAAGTTAGTGGTCAGTGGCCTCTCTCAGACAGTATTCAGACCCAGCATACACCAAATAAATCTGACTAATCTGCCCACCAATTTAATTTTGGGTATAATTTTTAGATAGTAAAAGAATAATGATTTGTTTTGTGAGCAATGATACATGGCTCAGAGGGTTTCGTTCTCAACACCTGCTTACATCATAATCCCAAAATTCTTAAGGTAGGTTTCTACCTTACCCTAGTACAGAAATCCAAAGAGCCCTTTCTAATAAGATAGCATGCAGAGGGAGAAAGGAGCAGGACTGAAAATGCTTGCGTGAAAAAAGAGATGGTGCAAGAAACCCCTTCTATTGATTCGTCATAGAAAAATTGGGTTTTGTTTGATAGAAGTAACAACTTTTTCATGATCAACAAGTTTAGAAAATCACCTGTGGCCCAAACTTTATGAATTTGAACCATTATTACGATCAAAGCATAAACAAAAAAAAAACATGTTCTTTTATAGTTTGGTGGTACTGGGCCTTTGGTCCAACAACTGGAATTACCGCCATTTCAGATAATACAAGTTGAATTTGTTAGATATGGTGCTGCTCGGTCCCATCATTGGATAGTTTCTATTTGTGTATTGTTTCCTTATGTATGAACTTTTTAGTCTAAATTGAAAATTTTCCTGATTGTGTTGGAAACTAATTGGTATTAGAAACTAACTCTAGCACTTAGTATTATATAAACCCTCATTGGGGTGTGAGAGAGTGTATTTGAGAATTGGGGATTTGTGTGAGAGCAATTTTATGAGTTGAGAGAATTTGTTTTTAGATCTGATTATAGGTTGTAACCTATTTACATTCTCTCGTTAGTGGATTGATTCTTATCTCCCATTGACGTAGGTGTATATTTACCGAATCACGTAAATTTGTGTTTTCTTGCTTGTGTGTTTCTTTACATTCATTTGGATCAATTTGATTATTTGCGTTTGTGCGTTTGTTATTTTGTTTCTGCTTCTATTATGCACAATAAATTGGTATCAGAAACATGTTGAAGTTTTGTAATTACGTCGCACATTTACGATCAATATCGCGGAATCGTTTGGCAGCGATTACTGTGTTGTGGCGTCAGTTGTGATCTTTACGGTAGTGATTTGCGATTGTTAAATACCATGAGCGTCATAATTGAACTTGTGCGTGTTTAAGTTCTCGGCGTTATTGAAGACAAACAAGTCAAAAAGATTTATTCTCGTTTATGCTTGGGCGTCATTGAAAAAGGTTAAGAGAATTTTTTGGTTTGAATTGTATTGATTATCTTAGTAATCAATTTGGAGTATTGAACTATTTGACGGTGGGTTCTAGTGTCAATTAAATTTCAACCATGTCGTTTTTGGACAAATTGTGTGTGATTATTTTTTAATCACTTGGATTTGAAATTTGTGATTTGGGTTTCTTTTGGAACTTGGAGAAATTTTGGCAATTTGCTCTTGTGGAGATATGGCGAGCAAAATTGCGTCTGTATCGAATGCAAAGTTTTGAGGTGGAGAAGTTTGATGGTAAGAACGATTTTGGCATGTGGCAAGTGCAACTTCAAGATATCTTGATACATCAACATTTACACAAGGCTTTGAAGGGTCCAAGTGAAAAATCGACAGATATGTCAGATGAAGATTAGGCAGAGTTTAATTTGCAAATATGCAGTATTATTAGACTGTGTTCGACAAGGGAGATCACGAATAGTGTTAGTTATGAGAAATTTGCGATGTCACTCTAGTCCAAGTTAGAAAGTCTATATATGACTAAGTCTCTCACAAATAAGCTGTATATGAAGAAGTTGTACATGTTCTGCATGAAAGAAGGTACAACTATGAATGAGCACCTTAATGAATTTAATGGAATTGTTGCAGATCTGTTAAATATTGGTCAGAAGGTGGATGATGAAGCTAAGGCTCTACTCCTTATTTGTTGGCTTCGTGAGTTAAATGAGCATTTGGCCACCACTTTGTTTTATGGGAAGGAAACTCTTAATTTTGATGATGTTTCGGCTACGCTACTTGCAAATGAGATAAAGAGGAAGTCTTTTGTTAGTGATTCTCAGGCGGAGGGTCTAGTTGTAAGGGGTAGATCAGATTAGAAACAATCTGATGAGTATGGTAGATCTTGATTCAAATTAAGAGGAAAATCTTGAAAAAGGTGGAATTTGTCAAAAGATGAATGCACATTTTGTCACCAGAAGGGGCATTGGAAGAAGGACTGTCCGAAGATATAGAAGAAGAACAATGTCAGTACGAATGTTGCACATGTTGAGAATGATACATGTTCTGAGTTGTTCATCATTGATTTGTCGATCTAATGAATGGATCTTGGATTTGGGTTGTACTTATCATATGTGCCCTAATAACGATTGATTTTTTAGTTTTGCGGAGTGTGATAGTGGTTCAATTTTTATGGGTAATGAAAATATCTGTAAAACCAAAGGGATAAGTACAATTAAGTTGAAGTTGCATGATGAAATAGTCAGAGATTTGACAGAAGTACGGTATGTGCCAAATTTGAAGAAGAGTATCATCTCTGTGGGTGTATTAAAATCTAAAGGTTTCAAAGTTACCATTGAAACTGATGTTCAGAAGATTGTGCGAGGTGCATCAGTGGTTATGAAAGGAATTAGAAATAATAACTTGAATTGCAGGAGAGTACAATTTTAGGTGGAGTTGGCACAATTGATAAGGGTCCTGCTCGCAAGTCTCTATAGCATTTGAAGTTAGTTGCGGCTAAGAGACATAAAGGGAATATTCAGCGATCTGTCTGTTTTTCAGATATGGTAGCATGGTATAAGTGGTAGGCATATCACTTATAAGGATGTCATTCGAAGTTGAGTGTGTTCCAACACATGTGAAGATGAGAATTTAGTATTTAAATATATGATTAACGTGGTCCTCGTCAAGGTGGAGATTGTTAGAAACAGTGGTTTGGTCTCACCATTAAATAGTTTTAATTTGTGTACAGTTTACTTGTGTATGAGTTTTAATCTAAATTAAAAACTTTCTTAGTTGTGTTAAAATCTAATTGGTATTAAAAATTAACTCTAGCACCTAGTATTATATAAACCCTCATTAAAATGTGAGAGAGTATGTTCGAAAATTAAAAATTTGTGTGAAAGCACTTTTGTGAATTAAAAAAATTTATTTTTAAATTTGATTATAGGTAACTTATTTGTATTCTCTCATTGATTATCATCCCGTGAACGTAGATGTATATTCACCAAATCACGTAAACCTTCACCAAATCACGTAAACCTGTGTATTCTTGTTTGTGTGTTTCTTTGCATTCGGTTAGATCGATTTAATTATTTATACTTGTGGGTTTGTTATTTTGTTTCTGCTTCTGCAGTGCACAACAAAATTGATATATGCCGTGTTTGAGAAAAGTGATTAATAACAAAGTCATACATGGATTAATACAAATATAGATCACGACAAACTACGCAAATTACAAGATTAATAAACATACTTAGGGATAGTTGGTACAAGAACAAGAGGGTTCTTCTTACGTGTGGTGATACCCACAACCTCACTCATGTCCATTTTTTCGCCTCCAACCCCATTCGGCAACTCCCAGTCGAAGCAGTATAAGAGATTCGCAACAGCAATCTCCGCAACTGCCAACCCAAATGATATTCCAGGGCAAATCCTGCGACCGGAACCAAAGGGAATGTATTCAAAATCTTGGCCTTTAAAATCAACAGGGTTTCCGATGAATCTTTCTGGAATGAACTCTTCTGCCTTGTCCCATATTTTTGGGTCTCTTTGAATTGCCCATGCATTGACAAGTACTGGAGTATTAGGTGGAATGAAATACCCGTTTATATGAGCACTAGTTGTGGTCTCTCTTGGAAGTAATGTTGGAGCTGGAGGGTGCATTCGTAGAGTCTCTTTCAGTACACACTTCAAGTAATCCATTTGCTGGATATCTTCCTCAGACACCTCTGATTTCTTTCCAACCACTCTTCTTATCTCTTCTTGGGCTTTCTTCATCACTTTCGGGTTCTTTATAAGCTCTGCTACTGCCCACTCAATAGCTGTTGTGGTTGTTTCCGTTCCACCAGTAAGCATATCCTGCGAAGTTCATGAATTGATCACAAAGAGAGACGCTCAGCGCGTGTAAATATAGAATACATATTCATTTGCATAGATCTATAGATTAAAGAAAATAAGAAAATGTTAAAATTAATTGCAACTACAATATCATATCCCACTGGACATGTTTGTATGTTGGGCAGGCTTGGATTACAACTAGTACTGAGATACTGGTGCCAATTGGTACAACGTTGGCAAATGTTCTTGTTCGAGACGCGTTTTTAAAAAAAAAGTATTTTTTAGAACAAGCTAATTAATCTCCCCCAACTTCTTCTAAAATCAGAAAAACTGTTTTTACAACCTCAATTTGGTTAAAATCAGGCATTGCAAAAAACGTTAAAAAATGTTTTCGTTGCAAAGACACTTTGGAAGAACTCTATCAAATGGGGCCATTGTCCTTAACTTAATCACATCTAAGTTTAGGTAGTAATTGAGATCAAGGCTCGCCTAACATGATACCTGCTTACTACATAAAGACTGACAATATCTGAAAATTGCTTTATATACATTGGGTGCCAAAATATCATTTTTTTTTGACACTAACACCCAACTCCGTTAGATGTTATAAAGGTGTGTATATTGCACAAAATTCCTAAAACATCTAAAAAAGGACTTAACCTTAGCACCCAGCTTATATATTGCATTACTCATAATAATAATAATATATATATATATATAGCTGGTGAGATAAATTGATAATATTTCCCAAGAAATCAAATATATAATTAGCAAGTAGCAATAATTATATATATCTATATATAGAAAATCTGAAGGGGATCGAGAGCAGAACCAGTATTATTGCTTTTAAGTTCTTTCTGCTGAAATCGTAATCGAGTTTGTCAGGATTATTTTGAGCATGGAGTAAAAGGTCCACGAAGTCTAGACGTTCTTGATCAGCAGGTTGTTTTTTAATGATATGTTCATCCATGAGTTGATCTATGAAGGCATAGAGCTCTTGGGTAGTTCTTTGCAACTTTCCAACGCTTCCAGAAACAACATCCATCCAACCCAGCAATGGAAATATGTCTCCTACATAAGATGCTCCCATTAACCCAGTAAATTCTCTTGACAACACTCCAAACGTGTTCTTCCCATCTTCTCCTTCAAACTTCTTACCAAAAGCACACCTAGAAATTACATTGGTTGACAGAGACAGCAACAACTCACTTACATTAACTGGACGCCCTGCTGAGCACAAATCAGATACCTTCTTCATCAACAAAGAAATTTCTTCTTCTCTAATGAACTTAAACGACTGAACTCTCTTGACGCTCAAGAGATCCAGCACGCAAATCTTACGCGTTTGCCTCCAGTACTCACCATACGGCGCGAAAGCCATGTCCATGGATTCCTTTAGAGCAATTGAAGGTCCGGTGGTGATTGGCCTACTAAAGACCACAACATCATTTTTCTTCATAACTTCTCTGGCCATGTCATCAGATGAGATCACAAGTGCTGGACGACGGCCCAAGTGTAAGAGCATGATCGGACCGTACTTTTGAGAGAGGTTTCGGAAGGATCGATGAGGGAGTTTACCCAACTGGTGAAGGTTACCGATGATCGGAAGTGTTGGAGGAGATGGGGGCAGGATCTTGGATTTATCATGTCGATGAGTAAGTAGTGATCTCAAGAGAAAGAGAAGAGACGGAATAAAGAGAATGAGAGATGGTAATAGTAAGTGATGAAACCAATTAGTTCCGTCACTTTGCTCTTCTAGCCACTGCACCAATATGGATGGCAAGTAAGCAGCCATTATTATTAGCTCAATAGCTATGAGATATGCTGGAACTACAAATTTTTCTATATATAGAACCAAGTGAATATCAATTCCAAATCACAGTAATTACTGTTAATTACTACTCCGATCTGTTTTTATTTTAGGTTTGGTTTGTAGGTCAAATCAGATCGGATTTTTGTCTCCTAATTCATTCAATTTAAAGTTTAGTTTGTAGGGGTGTCGGGGTTTTATCTCCTATCCCATCTAATTTAATGTCTGGTTAGGTTGTCCTCTCTTAAATAGTCTAATTTTTTAAAAACTTAATAACTATTATTTAAGTTTATATTAATAATAAAATATGTTAAATTATAGTAATTTATTAAATTATTATTTAAGTTTTAAAAAATAATATTTTTTATTTTTAAAAAAATTCAGTACAAGTAAAGCTACTCGTAAACTTGATTTATAAGAATGAGGATGAACTCATATATATAAATTTTAAAAGGTCAGATCAGGTCGAGTTTAGTCGGATTGTTAAAAAATTAACTTCATCAATTTAATATATCAATCAAATCCAACATGATACAACCCGACCTAAAATGGTCAGATTTGATCATGTGGATAGAGTTGTTTACGCCTTTATTAGTTTGTGATCTAAGAACATAGATACAATTAAAAAAAATAAAAACTCGTGAACAGATGTTTAGTTGTTTTCTCAAAACAAACTGATTTTTATTTAAATTTCTGAAAAAATTATTTTTCAAATTGACTAACCTAATGCATTTTCTAAGTTTTAGATGCTGAAAATTGTATTCCATTTCTACACCAAACACAGCCCAACTTTCTGATTTGATTGCTGGGTGGTAAAAAGGGCGTAGAGGGTGACGTAAGGTAAGTAGGAAATGGCAACCGCTGTTTGTCTTCAATGTGTGGGGTACCAACCAATGAACGGCAACTTTAACTTTGTTTTAAATTATAAAAACCTACTACAGTTGTTTTTGTTTTTTTTCTACAGTTGTTAGTATTGCCTTCTAATTAGGACGCTGATTGGTTTTTATTTCTTGTAATGACTCTGTGATTGATTAATTGATGGTAGGACGAGCCTAACGGGTGACCTAATGTAATCTGTATATGCTAACCACACTCTCTCTTCAATAAGTGCCTACCAAAGTTGTTTTGAGTAATTCAAAAATTATAACAAAATTCATACTCATGATTATGTGTGTGTTTTATTTTTTTTTTAAGATGGGATGATGTATAATATATTTTTGGGTGTGTCCTTTTTTATTTAATAGCTTATTTTTTTTATAAGGGGATTCGATCACCCAATCATAAGGTTGGAGAGCGTCTTACCAAGTGAGTTATAGACCAATATCTTATTTAATCATTATTTAGTACATGAAGATTTTTTTTTTCTAAAAAAAATTAAGACTAAGGCAGAAACTTTCATTAAAAAAAGAGAGGCCTTGCCTCAAATACAAAAACAATGTCAAAGATGATAGAGGGACATGAGTCAATGCAAAGTGTATATTTACTTGAGCTGGGGTTAAGTTAAGTATTTGGGTTAGATTGAGTTTAAAAGTTTTAATCTAAATGATTTAGATTGAGTCATGAGTTGACACTCTTAGAACTCAATTAAACTCAAGTCAAATCGAGCCTTATCATTAATCCTTTAAATTTCTTATTCTTTAAAGCCACTAAATCGCAAAATTAACAAAATTTTTAAAATCTTTTTTTTTATTTGTATTTCTTTTTCTTTTTAATTTTTTTTTTATTATTTTTTAAAAAGTTGAAGTCATTTTTCTAGAGAAAAAAAAAGCTTGGGTTGAATTTAAAAAGTAGTTTAGTTAAAGATTGAAAACTTAAAACACAATTAGTTACTTTCCTATCATATATTATTAACTTTTTAAGCAACTTCTTAGGAGTACGTCAGCTTTTGATACACATTTTTAATATTACAAAAAAATAATTATATTATTTTAAATCACATAACAATATATCATATTATATATTAATTATATAATATAAAATATTATTATATAATTTAAAATAATTTAACCATTCTCATTTATAATATAAAAAATATATTCTAGAAGATCGTATCAACTAATTATTTTCCCAACCTTTAATATCCACTGCCGACAATTATTGGTCCCCTCCAGCTCTGATTTGGTTTTTATTTTAAATTTTGTGGTTGATTGATTAGTAGCAAGTGGGTAAAGGGTAACCTAAGGGAATCAGGAAATGCCAACCACTGTTTGTCTTCAATGAGTGGGTACCCACCACCAATGAACAGCAACTTAACTTTTTCTTCAATTAATACGTACCACTTTTGTTAGTATTGCCTTCTAATTAGTACTCTGATTGGTTTTTGTTTCTTGTAATGACTCTGTTATTGATTAATTGATAGTACAACTTACGTAACGGGTGACATAAGGTAATAATTATATGCTAACTCTATGATTGATTAATTGATAGTACTACTTTAATATTAATTAATCAAAGCAATCATAATGCTAAACGGACACGAAATTTACTCAAGTTTTAACACAATTTTTATTTTGTTACAAAAGTAAAGTAAGCAATCCTGTCAATCAGTACATTAAACCGGGTTGGGTTTTGGTGCGGTAAGTGATTCTGCGGTACAAGTGCAGCAACCGTGGCAAGCAATTATCGGGCCACATAGAGCCAAGTCAATGGCTTCATTCTCATCCGTCTAATGCACATTAAACATTTCCAAAATGCCCTTTATTAACGAGAGAGTGCTTTTTGCACTTTTACTTTTCTCCATTTTTTTTCGGGTCGCTGTACACTCTTCTATTTTTTATTATTTTTTATTTTTTATTTATGGGTTCTTAAAATTACAACAATATTATTTATTATATTTTTAAATATGTTCTTTTTTTTTGCCATTATCTAGTCATATTCATTAAAAAAATTGAGATTTTATCTAATTAGTTTCAAACAAATTTTAATCTTGTATTTATGCTGAAAAACAAATTTTAGTGTGTTTATAATTTATCTAATAATTTGTGTTTTTTCTTAATAAATTTAGTATTTAGATTATGTGAAATTAAATGTTTGATGTTTTTGTTCTCAAAAAACGTCGTCGAGAGGGAATCGACATGGATGAGAAGAGAACCGCGATCAGTTCAGACTTGCGATACCGAACTGATTGTTATTGGTTCGGTCGGAGATAGTTCAAAAAAAACTTATTTTGTTTGGTTCTGTCGCATATGACCAAACCCCCCGACATAGAAATTTAAAAATAAATTATGCAAAAAAATAAAAAAAACCCTTAGAATGATGTATTTCTTCTTCTAAAACTAAATCTTTCTCCATAATACTTTGAAAGTGTATAAATCAATAAAGATTGACTTAAGGTTTTTAAATTCACATAAATCACACTAAAAAAATATAAAATATATGCTTATAAACCACAATAAAAATTATTGTAAACTTTTAAAGATGAATCTCGTATATTTAAAATATTATTTAAAATAAAATAAAATAACTTCATGGAGTAAAAATGTTTGTAAATAGAAAAAGATGAGAGTGGAGTAAGGTTAACGGGTCATTGAGATAAAATTAAAAAATAATAATAATAATAAGATAGGAGTTTTTTGATCCAATTGCAAAAAGGTAGTATTAAAAATTTTAATTTGTAATTTTTTTTTGTAGTAGAAAGAGAATTTTTTTGGGATTCATTTAGCAACCCCTTAAAAGTTTATTTTTTTATAACATTTTTTAAATTTGCTTTAGTTTAATGTTATTAAAAAGGTTTATTTATTTATTATTTATTTTTTATTTTAGTGGTTGTAAAAAGTTAGTAAGAAGAGAAATAAAAGATTCTCTCCCATTATATATTTTTAGATCTAAAAAAGTCATTTTGGGGTCCTGTAAGGCTAAAATCTGTATCTGAATCTGAAACCGTGCATTGATCCAACAGGTAAATTAAAGCTTTGTCAATTTTTTATTAGGAGTGTGGTCCATAGGCTTTTAAGAAGGTGGGGCATTTGTCAATGTGAACCTTGCATTATCACGTGTTTTGTTGTCTTTACTCACGGGCAAAAAGGACAGTTAACCAGAGTTAGGATAATTAACCAGAGTTTGTTTAAAGTGTTTTATTTATTTTATGTTTTGAATTATTTTATTTTATTTCTTTGGTTTTTTCAGTGTGGCCACAAGTTCAGTAAACATATCCGGCAATTTCATGAATTGATCACAAAGAGAGAAACTCAGCTTGTAAAATATAGAAGTACAAATTCATTTGCATAGATCCATAGAGAGAAGACAATAAGAAAATGTTCCAATTAATTGCTACAATATCATATTCATAGGATACGTTGGGCAGGCTTATTATAATTAGCACGAATATTGGCTCTATTTGACATAACGTTTATCGATAAACGATTCTAAAAAAAGTATTTTTCAAAAAAGCTAGTGGCTTCTTTTTAAAGCAAAAAAAATATTTTTTAAATCTTAGTTTAGCTAAAAATAGATAATGTTCAAAAAAAGTGTTTTTTATACCCAAGTATTTTAAAAGAGCTCTATCAAATGGGAGATATTGTCTTCAACTTAACCGTATTTAGGTAGACTCAAGTATTAATTGAGATCAAAGGCCCGCGCCGCCCATTATAATGCCTACGTACACATTTAGTATATGTACAAGTAATAGTTATAGTCAATAACGAATTTAGACCTTTGATCATCTAGTTAGACTCAGGTATTAATTGAGATCAAAGGCCCACCCTGTATAATACCTACATACACATCTAATATATGTATAATTACTGATCTAGACCTTTAATCTAAGAGGTACAAAACAAAAATATATAACATAACATAATTATAATTTTTTTTTTAAAATATTGAAAGGCGCCCCCAAAATCCACTGCAGGATATATAGTTACATAAATTGATAATATTTTCCAAATATAAATATATAATTAGTAGGTAGCAATAATTATATATATATATATATATATATATATATATATATATATATATATACAGAAAATCTGTAGGGGATCAAGAGCAGGACCATTATTATTGCTTTCATATTTTTTCTGTTGGAGTTGTAATCGAGTTTGTCAGAATCACTTCGAACATGTAGTAGAATGTCCACGAAGTCTTGATGTTCTTGATCAACGGGTTCTTTTTTGATATAGTCATCCATGATTTGATCTACGAAGGTAGTTCTTTCCAACTTTCTAACGATTCCAAAAATAACATCCACCCAACCCAACACTGGAAAGTAGTCTCCCAAAAAAAATCCTCCCGTTAACGTAGTACTAAATTCTCTCACCAACGCTCCAAACGTGTTCTTCCCACCTTCTGTTTCAAACTTCTTACCAAAAGCACACCTCGAAATTACATTGGTTGACAAAGACAGCAACAACTCACTTAATGATTGAACTCTCTTGACTGAATTAGCTTCATTTCAGATAACGCAAGTTGAATTGATATATGCAATGTTTGAGACAAGTGAGTAATAACAAAGTCATACATGGATTAATAATACATATATAGATCACGACAAAAGTGAGTCTTACTAAAAAAATCATGTAGCAAATTCCCTTCATATAACATTTCTCATATATATATATAGAAAAATACTAATAATTTAATTAAAAAAATTACAATGCTAAAGAAATATTTTAGTAAAACT
Organism: Paratinospora sagittata; assembly: GCA_035771175.1. Classification (NCBI taxonomy): domain Eukaryota; kingdom Viridiplantae; phylum Streptophyta; class Magnoliopsida; order Ranunculales; family Menispermaceae; genus Paratinospora; species Paratinospora sagittata. The sequence goes on along the minus strand of CM069602.1, from coordinate 4,046,569 downwards.
CTACTTCACACTCTCTTAAGTCAGAGATATATTAAAATAACATGTGATCCACATTTTTTTAAACTAGCCATTTTTTTTTTTGTCTCTTCATTAAATGCTCAACACACTTTTTGAAAAGTGAGGGCATTTCTAAATAAAGGGAATTTTAAATTCTACCCTTTTATATTCTTTTCTTTCTTTGTCAAGCCATCTAAACAAAGGGAAAATAACTTGTATAAATATTTTTCTCATTTTTTTAATTTATTATATCAAAAAGTAATGTCTTGTATTTTTTATTTTTATACTTTTCATTTCAATAATAGTTTATATTTAATATCTTAACTTATCAAATAAATGTTTTATCAATCTTTTAATGTTAATCGCATCATGGTACTCAAACTTTTTTTTACAAATAAAATTAAATTTTCTATAATTAATCACAAAATTCACAATACTAAAATATATGAAAAAGAAATTTAATTTAATAGGAAATTTAATTTTTGATATAATAAGTTTTAAAAAAAGTTGAGTACCAGATGAGGTTAACATTAAATATTTTAACTTATAAAATAGATATTATATCAATATTAATAGGAGATTTAATTATATTTGTAAAAAAAAGTTGAGTACCATAATACGATTACTATTAAAATTTTGATAAAATATTTATTTAATAAGTTAAAATATTAAATATAAACTATTATTGAAGTGAAAAGGATAAAAATAAAAAAATACAAGACATTACTTTTTATATAATAAATTAAAAAAAGAGAAAGGCTACGTAACTTGAAAATTATATACCATTTCACCTAGGTGTAATGTGATAACCTCCATATCATATTTTATTTAATGATACTTTATTTAATATTTTCATCATTGAATAAAGTGTTATTAAAACTTATAGGTGTATCAAAGTGTCCAAAACTTATTTAATTTTAGATATACTATTTTTTGATGACTTTTTGTGGATATAAAAAAATAAGCATGTCTATAAATAGAAAAAATTTCGTTTAAATATAGCCAACAAAGTTTTGATTTATCCAATGGACTACGTGTAGATTACGACGAATATATGAACAACCACGTCTAACAAAACAAAATAAAAATAAATAAAAGAGGATACGTATCGAAAAATATATTATAGGCTTATGTGACAATGCACCTCGTCATAAAAAATATGCCTGCAGTTTTTGAAAAATGAAAAAGTTTCTTTTTAAAAAAAATATTGTTAATAAAAAAGGAAAATAGAAACTATTGTTAAATAAAAAAATAAAATGTGGAATAAAGTAAAAAATAAAGTGAACGGCTATTAAAAAAATATAGAACAAAAAAGATGACGCTGCCTAGGGAAAAAGTAATCAAACCAATAATCTTATTCGAAAAAATAACGTTATTCGATTTCTTCGAAGTATAAAAATTTTACAACAACCAAAAAAAAAAAACCCACATCTCTTGGTGTCCTCTCTCCGACGTCCTTTTTTTTTTTAATGTCTCATTCATTTATTTTAGAAATTGCACAATAATTTTTATCTTTATACGTTTTTTAAATTTTGTTGAAGATGCATCATCCACTTTGTTTCAAAATTTATTTTTATTGTTTAATAGTGGATGACGCCTCTTGAAGAGGTGCAAAACATGTGTCAAGCGGCGCGATCCATTGTTAAATAAAAACACGCAAAATCTGGAAAGTTAAAAAAAATAGAAAGTGAATGGTTATAAAAAAAATTTGGAATAAACTTCATTCACTTTGCTAAAAAAAATAAAAAAAAAAATCACACAAGGTTAATTTTTTGTACGATTTCGTTGGTTTGAATTTGAAAAAACGCAATTCATATTAAATTTTTTTTTTATTTTTTTTCATTTTTTAATTTTAAATTTTTTTGTTAAATAAAAAAATTAGAAAACTATTGTTAAATAAAAAAAATCAGGAATTAGTTTTTTTTAAAAAAGTGAACCACTATTAAAAAAATCTGAAATAAAGTGGATGACGCTTTTTGAGGTTACGTCATCCACTTTAAAAAAAATTAAACCAACAAAATCGCACAAAAAAATTAAACTTGTAGGATTTTTTTTAAGTGTAAAAAATTACAGCAGCAAAAATTTAAAAAATCTTCCGTCTCTTCGGTGTCATCTCTCCGATATCTTCTTTTTTTTGTCTTATTCACTTTATTTCAGAAATCGCACCTTGTGGGATTTTCTTTTTCATTTTTTTAGACAAAGTGAGTGGCGTTTGTTCCAAAAAAAAATTTATAACCATTCACTTCTTTTTTATTTTGAAAATTTCATATTTTGTGATTTTTATTTAACAGTGGATCATGCTTCTTCAAGAGACACCATCTATTATTAAACAATAAAAATAAAATTTGGAACAAAGTGGATAATGCCTATTCAAGAAAAATAAAAAAATCACACAAGAATTATAAAAACACTTATGCGATTTCTGAAATAAATAAATCAGACACTAAAGAGAAAGAGAATGTCAGAGAGATAACATCGAGAGACGCATTGGCCCGGATCTTTATTTATTTTTTTAAAAATGGTCCTTTTTTCTATAGTGAGCGTAACCACACACTTTTTACAGAATATATTTTTAGAGACTTCTACAATTAAAATAAGAACTTACTTTTGTACAAGAATGATAATGATTATGTACATACTTCTGTATATAAAAAATAAAATTTTATTTTTATTAAAAATTTACTTTAAGTTTATTAAAGAAGTTCTTTTAGATTTATAATAAAAAATTTAATAACTTAAAAATATTATTTAAAAAGTAAATGAATTTATTTTATCTAAAGTAATTCAATAGTTTAATATTCATTTTTAAATTTTATAAAAGTAAAAAATAAATTTAGATGAAAGGAAAGAAATTTCTTCGTTTTTTTTTCTTATAATTTTTTTTTAAAAAAAATAAAAATGCGCGTGACGTGAAAAGAAGGACGTCCTTCCTTCTGTCTGTTTTTGTTTTTTTTTTTAAAACATTAAAAAAAATAAAAAGCGCACTCGTAATCTGCAGGTGGACTTCCTTGTGTTAGAAGTCTTCTTTTATTCAAGTGGGTTCTCCGGACCCTATCACTGAATGCGCCAAGAGTGGTACGGCTTCATCAATTGCTTTTCAAAACTTTATTTTGATAAGCAAACACATCACAGCCGGTTGTAACATACACTCACCATGTGACCATGTAAAACTCTGCCCAACTGCGTTACAGGCTCCAGCTTTTCGTGTGTAAATTGCAGAGAAAGTTTCAAAATTTACATGAGATCTGACAAGATAAAAGGAGACTATCTTGGATATTTGTTGAATATGTCAGCCTACAAATACTATTAATTATGTGGTACAGGATATCTAAAAAATTAGCTCGGTGATCTAATAAAATTTAAATTATATACGAACTTTTAACATGTAAATATTTAAAAAATTATTTTTAATTTTATGATAGATCAAAATAAAAATAAAAAAACCTAGAACTTTATAAATGGTTATATATGGTCTCCAAATTGTTCATATAATTCTTTTATATGATATCCCATCATTAAAAAAAAGTGAGAGCCCCTTCTTAAAAAGTTCATACATATTAATTTAGGAGATTAAGAACAGCAAAAATCATAATTAATATCGTTTGCATAAATTCAAGTATTCTTCTGCATTTATTTTAAACATAAAAATTTAGGTTTGATAATAATTTTCATAAAGTTTAAAGCTTTCCCAACACACACCACACTCGTCTTGAGTCTACAAAAAAGAAAAAAAAAAAACCATCCATACAAGTTTCAGATTTCATCCATACAAGACAATAGGTCTAGGGCAATTAAATTACTCTTGTATGGATGAAATTTAGTTTTCTGATTTAAAAAACCTTATAATTTTTTTTAACAGATAAAACTAGATGTATAGAACTAAGTAGAATTAGAACAATCACACCATTTAATTTGACCTTGCATGGACTCATACAATCAAAGGCTCAATTAGAATTAAACCAATCAAGAGGGGCTAAACCTTTATACATATATGAACACTACCGGAAAGATTAATGTTCTACGTACTTTTTCTTGACGAAAGGAAAAGAAAAATGCGAGGTCCATTTTAAAAGTTGTGGATATAAAGATAATATTACTAACCATTAGAATTTTGAAATTGTTATAAGTTATAACTACGTAGTTCTAAAAAAAACAAAAAAAAAAACAACTATGTGGTTCTCAGGAGTTGCACTCAAGGAACATATCACAAATCCTTGAGTACTTTGTTTTTTTTTTTTTTTTTTTTTTGTTTTTAGAATCATATAGTTATAACTTAAAACAATTTCAAAATTCAAATGTTTAGTAATATTATCTTTATATCCACAACTTTTAAAATGGACCTCGCATCAGATATTAGCAGTACTTACCTTCAGATAATTGAAAACTCTACACAACCTTCTACAGAAAGCAACTCCAGTGTAAACTAATCCTGCAGAGAGTTAAAGAAACAATTCAGTTAGATGATTTTTCTATAGTTTCGTACAGATTTTTAAAAGGAACCCATTAACTAGTTTGATTTAGTTAGTACAATAATCTAGCAAATTCATGTTGGGTCCATCATATGGTGGGCATAATGTGTGGGTGAGAAATATGTAGGGCCCACTCATATGAGAATAAATAAATAAATAAGAGAATTAGATGGCGCATTCGAAAGTTGATGGCGCCCAAAGGTTTATTAATTTACGCATAGTAAAAGTAAAAAAGGAATTTTATTTGTCATAATTTTCTCAACAAGTGGTATCAATGACTACAAGTTTTGGCACTATTCACAAGCACGTATTGTACACATATATTGTACTATTTAAGTATACAACATTGTTCACTATTCACTACGAATAGTACTATTACTATTCATAGTGAATAGTGATATCAGATTCAACGACGTAAATCATGGAGCAAAAATCCATACACAGGATGATCGGCTTAAACAGAATCAATTGGAATAATTGGAAGCCAAGGATGGAAGATCTGTTGTACAGAAAAGAGCTCTCAAAGCCTCTAACTAGTCACAGTGTAAAGCCAGAAAATATGTCTGATGAAGATTGACACTTATTAGATCCTAGAGCTCTTGGACACATATGAGAGTGACTAGATGAATGTGTATTTCATCACGTCTCCACATAAACATCTACTTATGAAACCTGGAAGAAGTTGGAAGATCCGTACGACATGAAGATTGGCGAAAATAAAGCATTCTTGGTCAAAAAGCTGGCAAACTTGAAATACCAAGAAAGAACTTCAGTTGCAGATCACCTCAATCTGGCCCAAAGTATCATTAATTAGCTCTCCTCCATGAATTTGGGATTAGGAGATGAATTGACGACACTATTGGTAGTCAGCTTAATGCAAAAAAGTTGGGAAACCGTCTCAATGTCTATGAGCAATTCAACTCCAGATGGTATCATAGCCATGAAGATGATGACAAATGGTCTACTGAGTGAAGACCTCAGAAGAAAAGCTAAAGGTAAAACTCAAGTTGACGTACTTCTTACCGAGAATCAGGAGAGAAACAAAAATAGAGGAAATCAACACAAAGAAGGGTCTAGAAGCAAGTCCAGAGGAAGGAAAGATGTAAAATGTTACAACTGCGGAAGAAAAGGCCACTACAAGAACGAGTGCAGAAAGCCCAAGAAAGACCAAAGAAGTGATGCAGGAGAAGAGAAGCATGAAAAAAACACTGCAGCTGTTGCTGAAAACCTCTTGTTACTCTCCAATTGCGAAGAGGTATTTGCAAATGTTACGTGTCATGATACTGACTAGGTAATTGACACAGGGGCATCTTATCATGCTACTCCTTGCAAATATTTTTTCACCTCCTACAGAATTGGAGACTTTGGTGTTGTAAGAATGGGAAACAATGGAGTTTCCAAAATCAAAGGTATGGGCAACATCATGATTGAGACTAGTACCAGATGCATACTAACTCTCAAAGATGTGCGACATGTACCAGACCTCCGAATAAACCTAATCTCCGTAGGAAGATTAAATGAAGAAGGGTACATAAGCCAGTTCGCCAGTGGACAGTGGAAGCTAGCCAAAGGTTTGCTTGTAGTTGGTAAAAGAAAGCGATGTTGTTCCCTATACAAGTTACAAGCAAAAGTCAGCAAAAGCGAATTGAATGCACTTGAGAAGACATCCACCATTGACTTGTGGCACAAACGACTTGAAAACATGAGTGAGAAGGAACTTCAAGCACTCACCAAGAAGAAGGCTTTGCTCGACATGAAAGGTATGCATTTAAATAAATGCACTCATTGTTTGATTGACAAACAACATAGAGTTTCCTTTCATAATCAGTCTCATAAAAAAAATCTCATATTTTTCAACTAGTACATTCTGATGTATGCGGTCCTATGAAAGTTAGAACGTTGGGTGGTGCTCTATATTTTGTTACTTTCATAGATGATGATTGTAGAAAGAATCAGATGCATGTTGTCACATGCAAAATTACCAAAGAGCTTATGGGGAGAAGCATTGAGCACATTTTGTTACCTAATTAGTTTATCTCTAGCAACACCGTTAAATAGAGAAGTTGCAGAAAAGGTGTGGACAGGTAAAAATGTTAAATATGATCACCTAAAAGTATTTGGTTGCAGGGCATCGGTGCACATGTTCAAAGATGAAAGAACGAAGCTTGATGACAAAACCAAGCAATGCATCTTTCTAGGATATGCAGATAACAAATTCGCGTACAGATTATGGAATCCAGCTGGCAACAAGGCTGTCAGAAGCAGGGATGTAGTCTTCTTTGAGGATCAAACCATTGAAGACATCAAGAAAACTAAGTCCCAGCCTACGTTGGAAGAATTCGTAGATGTGGATCCAAAACTAATCTCATGTCAGTCCAGCATACCCATGTCATAAGCGTTCACGAAAAACCGTGATAAAGAAAAATGGTTTCCCATGCAGATAAATGAAAATATGTATTTAAATTTAAAAAAACTTTGACTCCTTATTTATAATCATGATAATGCAAGATCAGTCTTATAGTAACTGGTATATTGGCCCTCAAATTAAGAAAAACTCAAAATGACTTTTTTAGAATTTTAAGTCTTTGAACAACGTAAGCTTTTAGATGTAATTGTTAGAAAAAATGACTTATTAACACTAAATGGTAACAATAAAGATAGGAGTATACCTAAAATAACATAAAAATAGGTAATTAAGAAATATTTAACTTCGTATAATTTAGCCACTCAATAGAGATAAGTGAAGAAAGCAATTTTATGTATCTAACTTTATATAGTTGAAAAAAGACTTAATTAAGTTGAGTTGAGTCCAGTAAAAAACCAAATTAAGGAGTATGGATCCTCAATGAAACAACATCCCCTCTAAGATAATATAAGCACCTAAGAGGGGCCACATCGCACGAGGTCACTTTGTTTTGTAAAAAGTGGAAAACACCCTCTACTTTGTTCTCCACTCCTTTTCTTTTTTTCTTGTTTTTTTGGTGGGAGGGGGGAGGGGAGAGAGAGAGAGAGAAAGGATTGAGTTCAATAGAAAACCAAACTACACAGAGTAGGGATCTTCAATGCAACAACATCCCAAGGACATGAAGGTTAAGATTTAAGTTCGTTAATGTGTTGCTTGGACCATCCTAGAAATGATAGGGCTTGATTTAATTTTTACAGTTTTGTCAAATTTGTCATTTTATTAAAAGTAAAATTCTCTTGATTTAGCACTTCCTCATTCATGCTCTTTGTCTCGGGCTTCTGGGAACACAAATCAGAAACTGTAATAAATAATGACAGGTAATTATCAAGGTTGTTCCTGAGTTGAGTGAGTTGAGTTGAGTTATGAAGTAGTCTTGTAATTGTGTACTGTAATGGGCCATATAGGCCTTAAGTGCTTTCCTCATGAGTTAATACCAATTTTAGACTTCAGGATTCATGATACTAAGTATGTAATAGCCGGCCGAAGCCATCCTATATATACTCTGAGATCTAAAAATAACAACTAATGCGGCAAATAAATGAACATGCTTCAACCAACAAAATTTCTAACAATCTACACGAGTTAGCCAACGATATCAGATGAAATTAGCTTGCCTGTTGGAGTATAAATTGTTGGAAAAATGGTATCAAACATGATGTTTCATCATTTTGAGCTAAATATTTAAGGGAGACCCACATAATTTTGAGTGGAACTAAGTTGAATATTAATCTTTAATATGTGAAGATTAGGAATATATAATTATTTAACTATACTTAATAAATGAAAAATGATGAAATTTGATATACAAAATTTGGTTCCACATGAGAAAGTGAGAAAAACTAAGTGTTTACTTATAAGTGTAAATAGAAACCTTTACTCGAATTTGAGCTCATTATACTTATGGGTGACAATTTAGCGCGAGGTCCATGGATCCGGCCCGGCCCGACTCAAAAAATATATATATATATATAATTGAGGGTATATAAAATGAAAAAAAAAGACATGATTAAAATTTTAGAGTATATACAATATATATTCTTATGTACACACACCCACACATATACATATATATATATATATATATATATATATATATATATATATATATATATATATATATATATATACTATGTATGTATAGAGTGTAGTTTCATTGTTTCAGTAATTAAGAGTATACACACACACACAATGTATATATATTTATATAAATATAACTAAGAGTTTATAAAGTAAAAATAAAACATAATAATAATCAAGGTGTCATAGTTAAAATTATATACACTATATATACATACGCCCACACATATATGTAGTAAATATTTATTAAAAGTATATACTATATATATATAGAACCTCATAGTAAATTAAAAAAATTTAGGTTTATAAGAGTATAGTTTTAAATTGAAAAATTGTTGTAACATTCTAATATTTAGAACCTCATAGTAAATTAAAAAAATTTAGGTTTATAAATTAATTATTATTTATTTAAAAATTAATAAATAATATTTTCTATTTTTATGTTTTATTTAATTATTGAACTGAATTTTATATTTTATTTTAAATTTTTTAACCTTATATAAACATTTTTTGTTATATTATGGGTTTAAAAGCCCAGTACAAAATCTGATCTAAAAATCCGGTTCATATAACTCTTCAATAGAGTTTGGGCCAAAGTTTATTAATATCTACTCGACCTAGTATTTTTTTAGGCCCGGCTCGACCCGAATATGTTTAGACCTGATGAGATCCGGCCGACCGGTTCTAATAGACCATTGCCAACCCTAACTACACTCACAGAAAGAAGGCTTAGGGGTGATGTTTGTCTTACCCTAAGCATGAGTGCACAAGGTATTCTTTGTGATTGGAGCTGTAGCCTAGGAAAATGCATTGAGAAGATCGGAATTCAAGTTTATGTTTATTATAGAATCGAAGATGAGGGTAGCATGCACACCCAAAAACTTGAAGATGGAGATAGGTAAGAGGCTTGTTGTATAACACCTCAAATGGACTGCGGTGATCAAACACTAGAGAGGGCAATCGATTTATAAGGTAGACACTAGCAAGGAAAGCATAAGAACAAAATCCAAGGAGAACATGGCCATGGGCAAGCAAGGTGAGGCCCATCTCAATTATGTGACGGTTCTTCCTTTCTGCACGGCCATTTTATTGTGGGGTGTAGGGACATGAGATGCGATGATGAATAATACCATTGGCAGACAAATGGGAAGAAAGAGGCCAAAATTCGCCCCCTCAATCACTCTGAAATGACTTAATTTTGGTATTAAATTGAGTAGCAACCATATTTTGAAAATGAAGAAAATATTTGAGAGTCTCATCTTTAGTTCCAAGCAAATATAACCAAGTAAAATAAGAATAATCATCAATGAATAATAAAAACTATTGAGCCCCCGTAATTAAAACTAAAGGGGAGGGATCCATAAATCCAAATGAACCAATTCCAAAGGAGACGAAGAAGAAGTAGACATTGAAAATGGCAATTGACAAGAGTGACAAAAATTCCTTGTATTATTATTGAAAACAAACTTTGACAGATTACAAGACTGTAAAATATGAGAAAACACTCTATGAGCCGGATGACCCAACCGAGCATGCCAGATTCTAGAATTACTGGATTGCAACACAGATGAAAAGGCAAAAGGTGATGAGAGAGGTGAGTTGACTCGATAAAGACCACGATCAAACGGACCCGAAGAAGAACCTGCTTCGTTAATTGATCCCTCACCAAGAAGAACGAAGGTGAAATTCAACAAAACAATTATTATCGGAACAAAGACGAGCAACACTAATCAATTGTTTATTAATGGACGGAGTGTGTAAGACATTAGAGAGATGTAAAGAACGAGGAGAAGCAGATATGTCAGATTTAGATTAGGAAGAATTTGATCGCGATTTTGCTTGCCAGTAATATCACAAGAATAAATAGCAAAAAAAATTTCAAAGAAAAAAAAAAATCTGATGTGCAGACAAATAACCCATAGAGTGCTGATTATTTAAGTGATTAAAATAATCACAAAAATCCAAATCCGACCACTGTGACGAAGAAGAGAAAATTGACACTGTTTTCTTCAAACCGAATCTTCAACAGCCGTGACGAATCTTCAAACCAAATCTTTTGAGAGTAAACAAACATATTATCTTCAAAACCATCCACCTACATGTATGTATGGTCTTGGAGAATCCATCCTCCATGTATAGCTCCAGAAATCCTATGAACTGAGATAACACAGAGAAGCTTGATCAGAAAGAAGATTCAGACAATAAGCCTACAAAGATTATGGATGTGATTAACAGGGAATGATTTAATAAAGAAAAAGAGATTCACAAATAAGCAAAGATAGGCAAGTATTTCGTACAGCTAGTATCTTTGGAAACAGTAACAGATAAGTATTAAGCATCATACAGAGATTGAACCAACACCGAGTTGCTTTGCAGAGGCAACTCGACTCGAGGGCAAGTGCCTTCTTCCTCTTAACAAGCCATGAATCAGCATGAAGAAACAAACTTCATTGAAAAAGCAGCACTTCAAAATGACCCGAGAATTTGAGAACAGATTAAAATTACACGAAATATTTTTTAGAAATTATACTTTAGGTTAAAGCTACGTGGAAAATGATTTTTTTTTTTTTAATATCATTGTATTAATTTTTGGGCCCCAAACCCACAAACAGCACCACCATCCTAATAGTTCATTTCATATTCCCCAACGTATTTCAAGCTGCTCGTTCGACACGCAAGATGGGCGGGAGAGATAAGGGTGGATAGAAAAACAGAGGTTGAGAGATACAAACAAATAAATAATATTAACCAAATAAGTGGTACCACCAACTCTATAAAAGTAAAGTTTTAGGCATTTTAATATATTTATTTGTCTACAAATACTAAATTAATCAAATTTTTTGATAAACGAAAATGTCATTGATTTTACAGCGTGTCTCCACTTAGCTAATTTTGTAGTGAGGTGAAGGAATCACTCGTGACATGTGTCAAAAAATAAATATTAGTCCTGACATTTTTTTTTTGAAAGCAGCATACATCTTATTAGGTCCATAGTTTGCAAAATAAAGATTTAAAAAAAGATATGAAATATATATATTAAAGAATATAATATCTATATATATTGTCCTATAGCCAAGATACGTTGGCAGAGCGGCAAAGGGCGTCTATTTCACAGGGTCTCAAGGCCAAAACAGTACGAAAGAATTTCACATTGCTGGTATAGCGGAGTAGTGAGAGAAAAGTCTCTCTTAGGGGGCGTAAAAAGCTGGGGCTGAGGCTTGTGGGGGCTTTCTGTCAATTCTTTGGCGTGCGAATTAGTGAGGCTATATGGTCCTATACCTCACGGGGTGAGAATTGTAGGCTATAAGTCGCTATAGTACTATTATTTTTATGTCAAAATATATATATATATTGTCCTATAAGAAAATATGCAGTACTTATATATATATATATTGTCCTACAAGAAAATATGCAGTACAATTTGGCGACCTCTTAAAACTTATAGAGATACAGTGAGTCAGCATAATCCTCGTATCAAAGGAACGTAAGTTTCGAACAATAAAGGCCTTAAGCTTACAACAAATTCATAAAAAACTAATAATATCCATTTATTATATTACAACAAATTCATAAAAAACTAATAAGACCCATTTATGATATTGGCGATGAGACTTTGAACCTTTGTCATTTATGAAAAGAGGGAGGTGCCAACTACCAAAGCAATAAAAAAGGGTGAATAGTTGGAACAAGCTGAAGAGGAATTTTCTTATTAACAGTAAGTCCAAAAGCTTCACTCATGTCTAGCTCTTCCTTTATTCCTCCATCAGGCAATTCCCAATCAAACCAAAACAAGATATTGGCAAGTACTAACTCAACAAGAGATAGGCCAAAGGAGACTCCAGGGCAGCTCCTTCTCCCTGATCCAAAAGGGATGAATTCAAAATCTTGGCCTTTGAAATCAACATTGCTGCAGGAAAATCTCTCTGGAATAAAATCTTCAGCCCTGTCCCATACTTTAGAGTCCCTTTGTATAGCCCAAACATTAATGATGACTCTTGTTTTAGGGGGAATGTAATATCCATTTACATAAGCACTGGTAACAGACTCTCTTGGAACTAAGGTTGGAAGTGGAGCATGCAATCTTAACGTCTCCTTTATGATGCACTTTAAGTAGTCTATTTGTTTAATGTCCTCTTCCTCCACCTTCATCTTCTTTCCAACAACTCTTCTTACCTCTTCTTGGGCTCTCTTCATGACGTTTGGATTCTTAATTAGCTCTGAAATTGCCCATTCTGTTATTGTTGCACTTGTATCAGTTCCACCGACAAACATATCCTACAGTTTGGAAGGAGAACTATTTTAGTGAAGGAAATATTTATTAGCATCTCTAAGATCTATATATTATGTATTTCTTGAAAAATCATCTTTAATAATCATGTGTCCTTGAGAGTTAATCATGTTATGAATATGGTTAAGATTCAGGGAAATGGTATTCTAACTAGTATAATATTTGTATATGTACACCTTCATATTCATTGAATCATTTATTAAAAACAATACATACCATCATAATTGCTTTGATGTTGTCTCGGCCGAGCTTAATGTCGAGTGTGTGATCCCTTTGTGCATGAAGTAGAAGATCAAGCAAGAGTTGCTTCTCTGGCTCACCTTTCTCTTTTCCAACCAAACGTTCATCAATGACTTTATCGAAAAAAGCATCTATTTCACGGAAAGCTCTCTTTAGCCTTCCCCTCAAACCAGTTAGAATATCAATCCATCCCAACCAGGGAAAGAAATCTCCAACACTAAACGCTCCCATGAGTTGCATTACCTCCTTAGAGAGATCTCCAAATCTGTTCTTACCATCCTCTTCTTCACACTTACTACCAAAAGTGCAACTGGACACAACATTATTTGAAAGAGTTCCTAGCATCTCACTTAGATTTATTGAAGATCCAAGTGAAGCTGACTGAGATATTCTTTTAATCAAAAGGGCAACTTCTTCTTCTCTAATGACCTTGAAGGACTGGACTCTCTTTCTGCTCAACAGATCCAAAACACATAGCTTCCTTATTTGCCTCCAGTACTCACCATAGGGTGAGAAGCCCACATCTTTGCAGCCATAAAGAAAGACCTTAGCCGCCGTGCTAAAGGGTCTATTTGCAAAGTTTGTGTCTTGATTTTTTATGATCTCCTTGGCCATCTCTGTAGATGACACGACAAGAACATTAGCGCGGCCTAATTGCAAGAGCATGAGCTCACCGTATTTCTGAGAGAGATCTCGGAGAGAGCGGTGAGCGAGAGTGCCGAGCTGGTGAAGGTTTCCGATGACGGGAAGCTTTGGAGGGGATGGTGGAAGATTAATGGATGATTTGTCCAACCATGATCCATTTAGTTTGAGCAGAAAGAAAAGAAAGAAGAAGGAGATGATGAGAAGAAAGAAGAGTAACATGGGATTGAGCTGCGTTACAACTTGGCTTTCCAACCATTGACGTAGCAAAGGTGCTAGTCTTAGAGCCATATTTCCCTTATCACCACTTCTGATGCCAAAATATTGTAGGTTTCTTTAAGAATTTATAGATGAGCTTTTGTAATTCTACATCTTACAAAAAATAGTATTAATTGTTTTATCTCTAAGTGTTTGGTTCGGTTTCCCTCACATATGGAGGATGACCCATTATCACTAAGCCCAACAAGCCCATAGATCAAATGGGTATCTTTTGTAACTTGGTAAATGAGTATTAAAAACACTAAAATCCAATTTTTCTGTATCGAGAATGGTGCAACCATTTTTGGAGAGAAAAAGGTTAAGAATAAGGTTTCTGCCAGTGCTTCACTACAACGCTAGATCTTTTCTATCCGTAGTCGGATCGGGTTCAAACTTGGTGAGTTTGTTCCTTTCTGGTAGATGAACATTCTGTTAGGTTAGTTTTTGACTCAGTTGTGGTTTGTGATTTATCACCAATCGAACTTGGTTGTTCTGAATTACAGTCATTCTTGCGCAGTCAACCGTTTTTGGAGAGAAAAAGGTTAAGAATAAGGTTTCTGCCAGTGCTTCATCACAGCGCTAGATCTTTTCTATCCATAGTCGGATCGGGTTCAAACTTGGTGAGTTTGTTCCTTTCTGGTAGATGAACATTCTGTTAGGTTAGTTTTTGACTCGGAGTTGTGGTTTGTGATTTATCACCAATCGAACTTGGCTGTTCCGAATTACAGTCATTCTTGCGCAGTGTTAATCGAACTGCTCGATCTTCTTTTTCCACCGTTGGATCAAGCTGCAACTTTTTTTTGCTTTCTTGAGACTTATAGTTATGCATTTTTGCCGTTGTGACTATTTATCCAAAAAGTCATTAGTGAGTCATCATCACATGATAAGAGGTGAAGGGAACAGGAGAGAAGAAGGTGACAGATTTGGGTTGTCTTCATCAAGGACCGACATCTCTTCTATCCTTTGTCCAATTGGCTTGAAATTTGGACAGAAGGTTATTCTCTTATGGTTCTTCAGTCTGGATGGTTGATTTCTCTATTGGAGCTTTATTTCTCATACTGATACAATCGGATCCTAATTGAAGGTATGAGATCTTTTTTTCTCTTATTTTGATTACATATGTTTGTAGTGCCAAGTACTTATTACTTGATGATTGTTGCTACTATTATCCCTATATGATATTGGGATAATTTGTGTACTCTCAATTTTATTGATAATAATGTTTTTTGGGTGGACTACCGTCCCCTGGTTTTTACTCCTCACGTCGAGAAAGTTTTCCACGTTAAAAATTTATGGTGCTTGTGTGGATTGATTCTTGTTTATTTGCTTTAAATATTCTTGTGGTTTCCTACTAGATTCATACACAATAGGGAAAGAGATTTGAATATTTTTCCGCTACGTCTTGTGCCTTTCCCATCAAAATGGTATAAATTAGTTATTAGTTCTCATTGTAATGAATATTGAAACTAGTTTGAATTTGGCCAAAATGGTCATATTTACTGGTTCAAATTATCATACATGGAAAAGGAAAATGAAGGATCTTTTGTATGTGAAAAATTTTCATGAACTCGTTTTTTGCACTCAGAAACCAGATAATAAATCTGAGGAAGACTGGGTCTTGCTTCATAGGCAGGTGTGTGGACTTATTAGGCAATGGATAAGTGAGAATGTTATGAACCATGTCGAGGAAGAGACAAATGTAAGAACGTTGTGGATTACACTTGAGCAGCTGCATGCTAGAAAAACTGAGAATAATAAACTACTTTTGATCAAGCAGATGATGGCTTTGAGATAATGGAACTCCAGTAACAAATCACGTGAATGCATACCAGGGGATTATAAATCAGTTGGCTAGAATGGGTATCAAGTATGATGATGAGATACAAACACTGTGGTTACTTGGTACACTGCCAGATTCATGGGAGACGTTTAGAACATTATTACAAAACTCCGCTCCAAATGGTATAGTCACAATGGAATTGGCCAAGGAAAATATTTTGAATGAGGAGATGAGAAGAAAACTACAAGAAACTTCTTCAAATTCAGAAGTCTTGATTTCCGAAAAAAGGGGAAGGAGTAAAAGCAAGGGTCCGATGAACAAAAATAAATCCAGGAGTATATCTAATAGGTTTGCAAATGTTGAGTGTTAGCATTGTGGTAAAAAGGGGCACATGAAGAAAAATTGCAGGAAATTGAAGAAAGCGAATAAGAATGACACAGGTAAAGAAAAGAAAAATGAAGATGACAACAATGATGACAGAGTTGCTACTACTAGTCATGAGGAATTTCTTTTTGTTTATGATGTTGACTCCATCAACTTTGCAAGTCATGAGAGTAACTGGGTGATTGACAATGGTGCATTAGTTCATGTTACATCTCGGTAGGATTTCTTTACATCTTATACATGTGTTGATTTTGGGAATGTAAAGATGGGAAATGATGGCCTAGCTAAAATTGTTAGCATTGGAGATGTGTGCTTGGAGACTGCTAATGGCACAAGGCTGATTATTAAAGGTGTAAAGCATATCCCTGATATTCGTGTGAATATAATATTAGCAGGCAAGCTTGATGATGATAGATATTGCAATACCTTCAGTGATGGTCAGTGAAAGCTTAGTAAAATTGTTATGACTGTTGCTAAAGCTAAGAAATGTTCCACACTATACTTACTACAAGCAAAGATTTCAAGAACATCATCAATACAATTGAAGATGAAGTCAGAGTAGAACTGTGGCACAAGAGACTTGGGCACATCAGTGAGAAAGGTTTGAATGTCCTGACTAAGAAGAACTTGTTACCTGACATAAAGAATGCAAGCTTGAAGAAATGTACTCATTGTTTAGCAGGAAAGCAGAACAGAGTGAGCTTTCATAGTTCCCCACCTTCATGGAGTTAAGGTATACTTGATTTGGTACATTAAGATCTTTGTGGCCCTATGAAGGTGAGAACACTTGGTGGATCTCTTTACTTTGTGACTTTCATAGATGATCACTCAAGAAATACATGGGTTTATACCCTAAAGACAAAAAATCAAGTGTTAGATGTGTTCAAGCAATTTTAGGCACTAGTTGAGAAACAGACTGGGAAGAAGCTCAGGTGCATCAAAACTGATAATGGGGGAGAGTATTTAGGTCCTTTTGGTGAGTTCTGTAGACAACAAGGGATACGACATTAGAAGACACCTCCCAAGACTCCTCAGTTGAATGGCTTAGCTTAGAGGATGAACAGAACACTGGTTGAGAGAGTGAGATGCTTACTTTCACATGCACAGCTGCCGAGATCCTTTTGGGGTAATGCTTTGAGTAGTGTTGTACATGTTCTCAATCTCAATCTAACACCATGTGTTCCACTAAAGTTTGATGTACCAAACAAGGTTTGGACTGACAAAAATGTTTCATATAATCATTTGTGTGTCTTTGGATGCAAAGCTTTTGTGCACATTCCCAAAGATGAGAAGTCTAAGCTTGATGTGAAGTCTCGACAGTGTATCTTCCTTGGTTATGGTCAAGATGAGTTTGGATGAGAAGAAACATGTGCTAAGCAGAGATGTTGTGTTTATGGAAGATCAGATTATTCAGGACATTGAGAAGGTTGAGAAAACTACATCTTGTGACAGTGATGGTTTAGTTGATCTAAGTTCTGCTCTTTCAGAAAATCTACCAACACAGGCTGAAGATAATGTTCAAGATGATCAGTAGGGCACAACTAATATAGATGACTCATCACATATTGAAGAAGATGATGAAACTGATGAGCAGTTGATAAAACCTAATGCTTCATTAGAGGTCCCACTCAGGAGGTCTACCAGAGATCGACGTCCTTCTACCAAGTATCCTGCAGATGAGTATGTGTTACTGACTAATGGGGGAGAGCCTGAATGTTATGCAGAAGCCCTTGAAGATGAACACAAAAAGGAGTGGGTTGAGGTAATGCAAGATGAGATGCAGTCATTACATGACAACCATACCTATGAGTTGGTGAAATTGCCTACAGGCATGAGAGCTTTGAAGAACAAATGGGTGTTCAAAATAAAGCATGATGAACTCATTTCAAGGCCTTGGTACAAAGAAAGATTGGTTGTCAAATGATTCAACCAGAAGAAAGGCATTGATTTTGATGAGATTTTTTCTCCAGCTGTGAAGATGTCATCCATTCGAGTTGTGTTTGGTTTGGCAACTAGTCTTGACTTAGAGGTGGAGCAGATGGATGTGAAGACAGTTTTCGTTCATGGTAACCTAGAAGAAGAAATTTATATGGAGCAACCAGAGGATTTCAGATAAAAAAGAAAAGAGGAGTATTTGTGCAAGTTGAAGAAAAACTTGTATGGCTTAAAATAGGCACCGAGACAATGGTACAAGAAGTTTGAATCTGTTATGGGGGAGCAAGGCTACAAGAAAACAACTTCTGATCATTGTGTGTTTGTTCATAAATTCTGTGATGATAACTTCATCATCTTATTACTACATGTTAATGATATACTGATTGTTGGCAAAAATATCTCGAGGATGGACATGTTGAAAATGAAATTAAGTCAATCATTTGCTATGAAGAACTTGGGGCCAGCAAAACAAATTCTTGGTATAAGAATTCATCGAGATAGGATGCCAAGAAGTTGTATATGTCACAGGAGAAGTATATTGAAAAGGTGCTTCAGAGATTCAACTTGAATAAAACTAAAACAGTTAGCTCTTCACTTGGTACACATTTCAAGTTAATCTCAAAACAGTGTCCTACATAGGCTCATAAGAATGACATGGAAAGGGTTCCCTATGCTTCAGCAGTAGGGAGTTTGACGTATGCGATGGTATGTACGAGACAAAACATAGCCCATGTTGTTGGTGTTGTTAGTAGATTCTTGTCTAACCTTGGAAGAGAACATTGGAATGCAGATAAGTGGATTATGAGATATCTACGAGGTACTTCCAGTTTGGGACTTTGTTTTGGAAATGATAAGCTTTTACTAATTGGCTATACAGATGTGGACATGGCAGGAGATGTGGATACGCAAGTCTACATCTGGTTATTTGATTACCTTTGCAGGAGGAATTGTAGCTTGGCAATCAAGGGTGCAGAAATGTGTTGCTCTTTCTACCATAGAAGCATAGTTCATTGCAACAATTAAGGCATGTAAAGAGTTATGTGGATGAAGAAGTTTGTTGGTGAACTTGGTTTCAAGCAACAAAAATATGTGTTATTTTGTGACAGTGAGAGCGCCATTCACTTTGGTAAGAATTCTTTTTTCCATGCAACATCAAAACATATTGATGTGAGGTATCATTGGATCAGAAACATATTGAATGATAAGTTGTTAGAACTTGAAAAAGTTCATACATATGATAATGGATCTGATATGTTAACAAAGGCATTATCAAGGGAGAAGCTTGAGGTTTGTCACCTGATCGCCGGAATGGCGAACCCCTCCACATAATCGGGAAGGGGGAGATTTATTTGGTTGGGTTTCCCTCACGTATGGAGGATGGCCCATTATCACCAAGCCCAACAAGCTCATAGACCCAATGGGTATCTTTTGTAACTTGGTGAATGAGTATCAAAAACCATACGATCTTATTTTTCTGTAAAGAGAAAGGTGCTGCCGTTTTTGGAGAGAAAAAGGTGAAGAAGAAGGTTTATACCCATGTTTCATCACAGCGCTTGATCTTTTCGATCTGTTGGCGGGTCGGGTTAAAACTTGGTGGGTTTATTTCTTTCTGGTTAATGAACATTCTTTCTAGTCAATTTTTGAATCGGAGTTGTGGTTTGTGATTTATCACCAATCAAACTTGGTCGTTCAGAATTACAGTCATTCCTGCGCAGTGGTAATAGAACTCCTCAATCTTCTGTTTCCACCGTTGGATCAAGCTGAACATTAGTCATCTTTCTTGAGACTTATAGTTATGTACTTTTGCCGGTGTGATTGTTGATTGGTAAAGTTATTAGTGAGTTATCATCACCAGATCAGAGGTGACAGGAAGAGAAGAGAAGAAGGTGACAGATTTGGGTTATCTTCATCAAGGACAGATATCTCTTCGATCCTTTGTCCGATTGGCTTGAGATTTGAAACATAAGGTTCTTCTCTTATGGTTCTTTAGTCTGGATGATTGATTTCTCTATTGGAGCTTTATTACTCAGATTGATACAACTCAATCCTAATTGAAGTTGTGAGATATTTCTTTCTATTATTTTGATTACATATGTTTGTAGTGTCAATTACCTATTACTTGATGATTGTTGCTACTATTATCCATATTGGAAAATTTGTGTACTCTCAGTTTTATTGATAATGATGCTTTTTGGGTGGACTACGGTCTCGTGATTTTTACTCCTCACATTGATGAGGTTTTGCTTTAAATATTCTTATGGTTTCCTACTAGATTCATACACAATAGGGAAAGATTTGATTATTTTTCTACTGTGTCTCGTGTCTCTCCCGTCAGTGAAAACTTATTTTGATCACCTTCTGATGTCTCTTGTCCTTTTTTTTTTTTTTTTTTTTTTTTTACCAAAAGGAAAAACAATTATATATTAAGGAAAGACAAAAATAATTCCTCAGGTACACCTTGTGAAGAAAAAATATCCTATGCAAAAGAAAAACCAAAACGAAATATTACAATTCCTATAGGAGCATGAAAAAAATAAAATAGGCTCAAAACTCTGACTTGCCACTCTCCTTTTTTCTCGATCAGCTCTTTAGCTACCAAAAGAGAACCAATAGGGACGGTTAAGCGACTGATGCTACAATCTGAAATTGAGAGGAGACACCTTAACAAAGCTTTGGCTTCAACAACTCCCGGAGATAGAAAGTTCCTCTCCACCCAACTTTCAACTTTTCTCACTTAATCCTGATCATCCATTAATTGATCAATACAATATATTTTTTTAAAATATTATAAATCTGATATAAAATTTTGACACATTATATTTATAATAAATGGTGTATAAATTTTAATGTTCGTAGTATTCTTCATGAATTATATATATGTATATAATTTATACGTCATTTAAGACACCGGCTTGCTTGATAACAACAGCTGAGCAGGCCCATAAGCAATTTGATGTGTGATGATATAGTTTTTGTAGGCTACTTGGCACGGAGCCCAAGCAAACAAGTGGACAACTTGTTAAAAGAATCCTTGAGGGCGGCAGTTTTCACTAGATGTTCCCAAATGGCGTAAAAAAAAAAAATTAATTAATTAATAAAAACCTTGTTTTTATATATATATATATATATATATATATATATATAGGTAAAAAGAGTAAAAGTACAAAAGTATTTTATCTCCAACTCTTTCATTCATTTTTCTAGTGATTGGGAGCTAGGGTTGGTGAATTTTGCTTCCAAAGTAATATTTCTTCTCCATTTTCTTTCTAGTTATGTTTATTTGGTTGATTTCTAGCTTTTGTATAGTGTTTTGATCACATGCATGAGTTGAAATTTAGAGTAAAGTTAGGGTTTCGAAATTTCAAACCCTAAACTACCAACTTTGAGCTTAGATTCCATTAACTGGAGTGTTTATACATACTTTAATGGTGAGTTTCCATTTGATTGATGAGTTTAGCATGTATGTAGACTTTAATGGAATTTGTTATGTTTTAGGTGTATAAATAATGTGCATGTGATCTATGTTGATGTTTATGGCATACCTCATTAATGTATGGAGCCAATTTAATGAATTTCATGGTGTAGCATGGTGTTTAGTTCAAATTGGCCATGTAGAGATTTATCCAATTTGGGGCTTTTGAGGCAATTAGATTGAAATTGGTCAATTGAATTGTGTTAAGTGTTTCTAATTTAAATTAATGTGGATTAGATGTGTTTTGAGTTAGTAATTATGTATTTAGGCATAATTGACTTGAATTTGATCATTTGGTGTATGTATATGATCCATTTCAGGTTTATGTAAGTTGATTGGCCAATTGGGATATAATTATCTTGTTTAATTGGCTTTTGAACTGTTTGTGAGTATTTTCCCCCTTATTTCTCCATTTATAGCATTGTATTTATATGAAATTGCATTGTTAAATGGTATGCATCTTATTATATATTGTGCATTGTGTTTTAAGAACATGAGCATGAAATTTATGCATTAGTATTGCCTTGGGTATTTTGGATTATTTATATTGGCCTTATTTGTCTTTCTACTTCTTTGTTCTTCAGAGAAATGTGCCACCGAAATGCTTGGATTGATACTCCGTAGAAAGGACTTTTCGAACCAATGAAGAATGGAAGGGTAGGAGGATTAGGAAGATTAGTGATGGGTAATGCGCCGGTCTGAACCAATTGGCCAATGGGAAAAAGTAAAGGCACGTGTTATTTATCTATTTCCAAATTGTTATGGAGGGCGTCACATAAAATGGATTTATCTTCCAAATTATATATACATATACTAACAATATATATATATATATATATATATATATCAATTAATTAAGTAATTTAATAGGTATGCAGATATTTACCAGCTCTAATAGTGTGCATTCGAATCCCTTCACTCAAAGTCGAGAATTCGATTATCTCCTTTTGTAAATAAGCAGAAACTTTTCCTTTTCTAATAAAAATGAGAGTGGGACCATGGTAGTTTGACACTTGTTTTGATTGCATCAAAGGGAAACTCGCTGCTAAGACAAGAAAAGATAGAGTTGGCATAAGTGAAAAAGTTTTGGAACTAATTTATACTGACATTTATGGACAGTTTAAACCCATTGCATTGGGTGGATACAAATATTTCATCACCTTCATTGATGATTACTCATGATACGACCACATTGAACTTATTTGTGAAAAGTCTAAATCCTTGGATGCCTTTAAGGTTTTCAAATCCGCTGTAGAACTTCAAAAAGATAAGAAGATAAAAGTAATGAGATCAGATAGAGGTGGAGAGTATTATGGTCAGTATGATGAAACTAGAAAAAATCTTGGACCATTTGCTCGATTTTTACAGGATTGTGGTATTGATGCTCAGTACACTATGTATGGGACACCTAAACAAAATGGAGTTGTAAAATGGAGAAATCGTACACTTCTTGATATGGTACGTTGCATGTTTAATAACTCCACATTGACAGACTTCTTGTGGGGTGAAGCTCTAAAAATTGCAGCTTATATTCTAAATCAAGTTCCTAATAGTTCAGTTTTCAAAACTCCCTATGAATTGTGGTCAGGCAAGAAGCCGAGTCTACTTTATTTTTATATTTGGGGTTACAAAGCAGATGTTAGACCTTATAATCCTCAGTCAAAGAAACTTGACCAAAACACCATTAACTGCTATTTTGTTGGCTATTGTATAAGCTTAAGAGGTTCAAGATTTTACTGTCCTTCCCACCCTACTAGAATTATTGAGTCTGATCGTACTGTCTATATTGAGGATGATTTTGAGAGTGAGTGTTTAGAACCTCGAAGTCTTGTCTTCAAAGAAGAACGTGTTGTTATGTTAATCTCTTTTGTGCCAGCTCCCTTGATTCAATTGCCTCTAGTTGACCAGTCTCTTGCAGAGAATGCTCATATCATCCCTGAACAAGCACCTGAACCTGGAGTTCTTGTTGATAATGTCATCAATGATGTCCCGTTGAGGATCTCATAAAGGACTAGGATGCATGTTATCTTTGATGACTGTGTCACCTACTTCCAGGAACATGAATATGATGTTGGTATGTCACCTACTTACAGGAACAAAGGACCAGGAGGCATGCTTCTCAATCTACTTTGGTTTTGGTTTAATCCTCCGTCCCATGAGGCTTTGCGAGCAACATGTACCCTATTTTTATTCAACCATATATTTCCATGAACAATTTAGATGTTTATCGGACTTCTTAGCATGTTCATCTTTCTTTTGATTTTTCTTAGGTCATTGGGTTATTTTGAATGAATTTGATTATTTGGAATTTGGTGGCTTACCTGTTTTAGGGTTATTGTCTTGTCCTTTGATGGTTGATTTTGAATGCAAAATGAGATACAAATCAGTAAAAAAAAAAAAAAAAAACCTTTTATCTTCTTTTTTATAAGAAGAAACAAATGTATATTTATATATGGGTAATGCTGCAAGAACATCATTTTTTAACACACTTTTTGATTGGATTGTCTCCAATTAATACGTGATACGAGGTGTTGTTGCGTAATTTGAGATAATCCAACCAATCTCACTTGTAATGTTAAACAACTGTATCAAAAAAGATCTCAACTAATCATTTTCCTTTATATATTAATGTAAATATTGATAAACTACAGCTGTTGTGGACAATCAACAGTACTCTCATGTAGAAAACAACCATTACAACAGACACGAAGCCAAATTCCTTTACCAATCCCTAACATTAAAACCTTTTGTGAACTTGAACTTTGATGAAGCAGTCCGGCTTGCTGCAAGCAGTAGAACCGCATCCCATAGTGCCTAGCATTCTCCATCAAATTCTGAAACATCCTGAGCATTCTTCATCAATGGCTACACTATGGGTTATGTGGTTAGAGAGGGAAAAAACCCCTTTATTAACAATAGCATTAATTGTATCTATTGTGCACAAAATTGGCTTAAGGAAGTTTTCAATTGCATACCATAGAGACTAATTCACCTGGAATGAGCATCACTAACTAAGGAGATATGATGACATCATACTCAATAGTGTGTGAGTGTCACTAAACATGGCCACAACACAATGGCTTTGCCCCTGATAAAGGCCGCACCACCCCTACAGTACCATGAGGAGGACAAGAAGAAATAGAAAAAATTAGAAGAGAAGAAGAAATAGAGATAGAAGAGAAGAAGTAGAAGAAAGAGAGAATAGAGATAATCGAAGAAGGGGAAGAAGAAGAAGAATAGAGACAAATAAATAATCAATATTTTTTCATTCAATCAATTTATTAATTTTAATTACAAATCTATTATTTATAAAAATCTAAAATACCTAATCTATATCCTACTACAATTTAGAAATTAAAATCCTATTAAAATAAAATAATTAAAATTCTACTTAAATAAGTAACTAAATCGTACTTAAATAAAATAATTAAAAACTTCTTAAAATAAGTAATTAAATTCTTACTATATTTAAATAACTGAAATATAAATAATACAACACAATGGCTTTGCCCCCGACAAAGGCTGCACTGCCCTACTCTTGAAGACTTGAACTTGAGACCACTGGGAAGAAATTTGTCTTTCTACTGCCCGCCAAACCGATTGGTGGTTGAGCCAGCTACCTTCACCATCCCAACTTAATCAACTTGGCCTTAAAAAGAAAAAGAAAGTGAAAGAAGATAAGAAATCACCCATATCTTAGACTTAAGTAACACCGACCACAAAGATTCCTGAATTAAAAAGAGAGATTCAGGAGATGTTATTTTATTTAAGTAAAATGAGGAATTGGAACAAGATGAAGAGGAAATCTCCTGGCAGCATTAAACCCAAAAGCATCCCTCGTGTCTAGTCCCTCTTTATTTGCACCACCAGGCAATCCAATCAAACCAATACAAGAGGTTAGCAATGGCTACCTCTACCACTGCCACGCCAAATGAGAACCCAGGGCAAATTCTTCTTCCGTAACCAAATGGAATAAATGCAAAATCTTGGTCTACAAAATCAAATGTTTTGCTCATAAATCTCTCTGGAATGAACTCCTCTTTTCTGCTCCATATTTTGGGATCCCTTTGAATTGCCCATGCGTTGACGAGAACTCTTGTTTTAGAGGGAATGTTGTATCCACCAATATTAATACTTGCAGAGGACTCTCTTGGTAGCATTGCTGGGGCAGGAGGTTGTAATCTCAGACTCTCTTTCACAACACATCTCAGGTACTCCATCTGTTGAACATCCTCCTCATCCATATCTAATAATGTTCATCCAAACATATATCTCATGCTTCAATAGGAAAATTAGTAAGAGCAGGAGGTATTTCTCATACATTCCCAGGTTTACAACAGACAAATCCAAAAAAAAGAAAAAGAAAAAAGAAAACAGAGAAAAAGGAAAGAAAACAAGTGAAACAAGACCTGCATAGGATTTGATGCTATGGATATTGAGATGAGTTTACGATAGCCAGTGGATCCAACCAGTCTTCTATGTTCAACCTACATCAATTTCAAGTTTCAAGGTTAAAACCAAACAATTCAATAAAAAACCAAAAGGATCCACAAATTCAGTAAACTTGAGAGATCAACATATAACTAAGGATCAACAAATAAAACCAAAAATTAAAGAAAAAGAAATTTACTAAGATTCCCCAAGAAAAACTCAGTATATGAATGCTCAACCAAAAATTTCCTTATGAAAAATACACGATTTAATCTAAACCACTTATAATTTGAGAAATCTTCTAGTTACCCGTCCAATTTATTCAAAAAACAAACAAACAAAAAGAAAAAAAAAAAAAAAAGAGACAAACTTTCAACATCAAAGACAGGCAAATTCGAAGTATGAACTTAAATCTCTCTGGCAACAGCATCATTGAAAAGACCAAAATGAGCAACCTGTATCTACTGTGGTTGAAATAAGGTTTCAATTGCACCTTTTACTTTTAGTTTTGTTTACATGAGTGGGGAGGAAGAGGAAGAATGAGAACAATTGTGTTTGATTAATGATTCAAAAACTTTGATTTAATTAGAAAACAGAAAATTTAGAAAACAATGTTTATCCATTTTCTAAAAATAACTAATTTTCTTTATAAAAAAAAAAAAACTGTTTCTTAATTTACTCAAACCAAACAAATTTTATGTGTTTTCCAGTTTCCGGATATAAAAGCCTATATCCAAATCTTAAATTAAATGCACGCATAACTACTTCAATGACCTTTTCTTAATAGAAAACCAGCAAGGAATGACAGGCCAGCTAACCTCACTGTGTCCGTTGATAACCAACATGGCCATTATTTAGAAAAAAAAAAAAAAAAAAGTGAAAGAAGATGAAGAAATTACCCAAATCGTAGACATAAGTGACACCAAGCCCACAAAGGGTCCTGAATCAATAAAAGTTTCGCTCACAAAATCTCTTTGCAATGAACTCATCTGCAAGGCCCTAATTATTTTATTTTTATTTTATTTTATTTTATGTGATCACAAACAATAGTGTATATTAATTAGAATAAAAGTATTACAGGTGGTGGAGCACCAGGGGTGCATCAACCTCCAAAATTACATCAAATACCCAACACCCTCTACCTGATAATGCTTTGAACCTAGAGCTAACAAATGTTATCATTCCGTATGCAAATAATTATTCCAACTTAAATAATTATTATCAAATTATCTATAATAGAAAACAGACTACTAGTTTAAAAATTTAAACTATAAATTTTAATAATGAAATTTATTTTTAATTATAATAAAATCAACTGTGTCAAAATTAAGTGCATTTAGAGATATTCATGAATTGAGTTGGGTCAGATTAGGGCCAAAAGTTAATATAACCCAAACAGTTGGTAAATTTAAAATTCAACTCTACTCAATCTATCTTCTAAACAAATTCAATCTAAACAGTTCGGGTTAGATTTGAATTGAGTCAGTTGATTGGGTTAGACTTAAGCCTCATATTTAATATATAATTTATTAATATAAGAATTTTAATTATTCATTTGTCGTTTAGATTAGCTAGTAATATTTTTTCACTATTATTTTTTAATAAATAATTTGTTAATATTACATATTAATAAATAGTAATAATAATTTATAAAATAATATTGCATAAATTGAAATTATATATATTAATAGTATAGTAATCTTGTAATATATATATATATAATATATATTTAATTGGGTTTTATGGACTCAATTCTTTGCTTCAACCCAAACTAATCGAATTGAGTATTTTAAAACTTAACCTCACCTAAATAACCTATTTAACTAACCTTAACTAATCCATAACGTTTTGCTTCGGTCAGTTTGGTGGGATTGATAAACACCGGTCCGTACGTGCATCTAGCACAAGCGTTATTAAGGAATGTGGTTGTATCCCACTAATTAACGAGTCTGAAGGTCCCCACGTCCTTGCGGGAAATCTTGTCTTCCTACCATTCCGCCAAATCAACTGGTTGTATCACGAAGATTTTGTCATCTTGAGAGGGAGGAATTGTTGATGAAGACAGTCGAGAGAAGAGTGTGCCACATAGTTTAATCAATTCCTTCGCAGCACAACAACAAGAAGTATAATTGCAAGTGGAAATCAGACATAATGCAACGACCCTTTCTCTCTAGTAAACTGCAACAACACACACACACGCACACAAAAAAAAAAAGCATAATTAAAGCTTTCCATCTTGTCTTCTCAATCTACATTGGCTTTGGTTCAGTCCTCCTCCCATGAGGCTTTCCGGGCAACAGGTACCCTTTTCTTTTCTTTTTTCTTTTTAATTAAATTCAACTATTTTCATCCATGTACAGTTTAGATGTTTATTGGACTTCTTAGTGTGTTCATCTTTCTTATGATTTTTCTTGGGTTATTGGGTGATTTTGAATGAATTTGATTTTTTGGGATTTGGTGGCTTACCTGTTTTAGGGTTTTCTTTCTTTCTTGTATTTTGAATGCAAGATGAGATACAAATCAGAGAATTAAAAAAAAACCCTTATTAACAATAGCAGTGACTGTATCTATTGTGCACAAAATTGGTTGAAGGAAGTTTTCAATTGCACTTTTTATTTTTTTAGTCTTATTTACATGAGTTGGGAGGTAGAGGAAGAGGAAGAAGAATAGCTTAACTAGTACTTTCATTACCTTTTCTTGATACAAAACCAACAAGGAATGATGGGCCAGCTACCATCACCATCCCAACATAATCAACTTGGCCATGATTAAGAAAAACCAATGAAATTAGAAGATGATGAAATTTCCCCAAATCTTAGACTTAAGTGACACCAAACCCGCAATGGATCCTGAATCAATAAGAGAGATTCAGGACATTTTACTATATTTAAGTAAAATGAGGAATTGGAACAAGATGAAGTGGAAATCTCCTAGCAGCATTAAGCCCAAAACATTCTCTCATGTCTAGTCCCTCTTTATTTGCACCACCAGGCAATTCCCAATCAAACCAATACAAGAGGTTAGCAAGGGCTAGCTCTACCACTGCCACGCCAAATGAGATCCCCGGGCAAATTCTTCTTCCGGAACCAAATGGAATAAATGCAAAATCTTGGTCTATAAAATCAAATGTTTTGCTCATAAATCTCTCTGGAATGAACTCCTCTGCACTGCTCCATATTTTGGGATCCCTTTGAATTGCCCATGCGTTAACGAGAACTCTTGTTTTAGAGGGAATGTTGTATCCGCCAATATTAATACTCGCAGAAGACTCTCTTGGTAGCAATGTTGGGCCAGGAGGGTGTAATCTCAGACTCTCTTTCACAACACATCTCAAGTACTCCATCTGTTGAACATCCTCCTCATCCACCTTTGCTTTCTTCCCGATCACTCGTCTTACCTCTTCTTGGGCTTTCTTCATCACATTTGGATTCTTGACGAGCTCTGCTAATGCCCATTCTGTGACAGTTGGCGATGTTTCAGTTCCAGCAATGAACATGTCCTGTCACCATCACAATGAGTGCTTTAGTTTTTGAGATTGTGAGCACATATAATAGAGTATTATTTAAACATTATGCACAAGGAGACACTAACCAATATCATTGATTTAATTTTGTCTCGGGTGAGGCCGATGCTGAGTGTTTTGTCTTCTTGGATTTGGAGTAGGAGTTCCACAAAGTTCTTTTCTTTATCTGAGTCATTTTGTCGTCTTCGAGTGAGATGCTCTTCAATGACTTGCTCCATGAAAGAATCTAGTTCTTGGGCAGTGCTCTTCAGTCTTCTAACCAGGCCGGTGATAATATCCATCCATCCTAGTGATGGAAAGAAATCACCAAAACTGAAGGCACCTAACAATATAGTCATTTCCCTCGGCAATTCTGCAAATCTATTGTGCCCTTCTCCATCTCCATACTTTTGGCCAAAAGCACAACTACATAATATGTCCATGGAGAGAGTGATTAACATCTCACGCAGATCAATTGAAGCCCCCACTAATGATGAACGAGATATCTTCTTGATCATACAAGCATTTTCTTCTTCCCTTACAAACTTGAAAGATTGCACCCTCTTTGTGCTCAAGAGATCCACGATGCAAATCTTTCGCATTTGCCTCCAAAGTTCACCATAGGGTGCAAAGGATATATTATCACACCCATAAAGAAGAATCTTTGCAGCAGTTGTAAATGGTCTATTTGCAAGGACTATATCATGGTCCTTGAAGATCTCCTTGGCAATGGCTGGAGATGAGACTACAACAAAAGGAGCACTACCGAAGTGCAAGAGCATGATTGGGCCATACTTTTGCGATAGATCTCGGAGAGAGTGGTGAGCAAGTTTACCCAATTGGTGAAGGTTTCCGATGAGTGGAAGCTTTGGAGGTGAAGGTGGTAAATTTGATTGCCTTGACCAGGATCCAGTGAATCTTAACAGAAAGAGAAGAGAGAAGAGAATAATAGATACTGACAAAGGATAGAACAATAATCCTTCCCGCATTTCCTGCAGAAATGAGATGAGGGCCATTGCCTATGATTCTCACTATACATGGAACATAAACGTCCCAATCTTATAAATGCACCAAATAGTTCTCCTGAAATTTATATGCCGTGCTGACCCAACTTGGCATTTGATTTATTGAAGTCCCTGATGTCTTTAATACCTAATAACACCTACCCATTTATTAAAATCACCATCTGAGCCTCTAAGTCAAACGGGGATGGTGATGGAAGAAGCTGTTTAAAATGCAGGGTTGATTCCTTCCAAAAATTTATGTTTCATGGTAAACCAGCTGTACATGTAATATTTTAATTCGGTCCTTGATATTATATTGTTTGGGGTTGGTGGGAGGGGGGGAGATGATTCATCAGGCGCTTGGGCAGCCCTTTGGACTGCATTCTGCATATTTTAAATCCTGAAGAAGCTAAGTTTATGATATGTCCTATTACATTTTTTGCATGTGTTCACTCAACAATCACCAGATGATAGAATCTAAATAGAAGAACAATCAGTCTACTAATGCAACATATTTTCCATGAAGATTCATTTCATATAGAGTTTTAAAAAAAGAAGTGTTGTTAACAGGGAACAACAGCTGAGTATCTTTCCTTGTGTATTTTTCCCCCTTAAATGATTTAACTAATTTTTTTTGAAAAAAACAAATTGTAGACAACTTTTGAAGGAGCATTAAGTAGAAAGAAGAGAGATGAAATCTGTTGATATTTCCAGCTATACGTATGAAAAGTACTAGAGCTATGGGTATAATTCTTGTATTGAAACCTTGATGTTCTGTTTTGGTCCTTTTGGAGGAGTTCGGCCTTGTCTTTTTCTAACTTCATGGGGTTAGTTATCTTGCAAAGCATCTTAAATTATAAATTTTGTTGCGATGTTCATGCTCTTGTAGGCCTGAGATTATTAAAATTAATATCTCATCAAATGACTTCTTTGACAAGTATTAGGCAAATTTGGCAGAAGTTTTTTAATAATTTCTGTGAATTAGTACAAACATCTATTGGGTTGAGCTGACGAACCAATTTTGTTACTATAAAGAAGATGAAAGATTCCTCTAGCGATCCACTTCGATCTGAGATATATCAGTAAAATAATAATGCACTATGAGCATATCATAATTATAAAAGAAGTTGACTAACCAATTTTTATTACATATCATGTGTTTGATATGCAATGTTCTTTTTTTTGTGTGTGATATGCAATCAGAAAGTAAATTTAGAATATTAATAAGAAAACATTTCTTTCAACAATAAATGTGTTTATTCTGTAGGCAACCTCAGTGTCTTATGCAATTATTTGGGCTGAAGAATCAATTTTGTAATTACAAAGAAGATGAAAGATGCTTCCGTTCACCCATTTAGATTTATATATCAGTACAATTATTTTAGATTTATAATGATTAAAAATGAGCTTAGTCTTTGAATATCTTGGAAAAGATAAAGTTAGTGAGCCCTTGCTGCATGCACTAAATGAAATGGACCAAACTGCCTCATTTGATTGAGTCGCTGCAAACTACTTTTGGACCAAAAGCAATTTTTATAGTGTTTGATAACATTCATTAGTTGGTAAAAACTGCAGTGAAAAGATACTTTTTCAGGTTTTGGAAAAACTGGTAAAGTTCAGCTTTTTTGCAAAAACTGAATAATATCCAACGTGTGTTTGGATGGCTATAAAAATATTTGTATTTCCACCCCTTAATTTTAAAGACAGTCAAACGTTGTCTGTATACTCTATTATATATGTGATTGGATGGCTATAAAAATATTTTTATTTCCAAAGTGTGTTTTTGCAACATTATTCATTCTTTCTTTGCAAAAACAACTACAGCTTTTCATTTTTTTGTGTGTTTGTGTGTTTCTACAGCTTTTCATTTTTTTCCTTCCCAGGGTGTGTTTCATAGATTAAGTAAGAGGTAGGAACAAGATCAAGAGGTATTTTCTTCCTTAGACCAAGCCCAAAAGCTTCAGTCATATCCAGTTCCTCTTTCTTTGCACCACCAGGCAACTCCCAATCAAACCAGTATAATAGATTGGCAATAGCAAATTCAACCAGAGCCAATGCAAATGTCATTCCCGGGCAGATTCTTCGGCCAGACCCGAAAGGAATGAACTCAAAATCCTGGCCTTCAAAATCAAAATTTTTGTCCATGAATCTCTCTGGAATGAACTCCTCTGCTTCAGTCCATGATTCTGGGTCTCTTTGAATTGCCCATGCATTGATCAATACTCTTGTTTTGCTTGGTATATCATACCCTCCCACACTAGTACTTACATATGATTCTCGCGGAAGCAAAGTAGGTGCTGCAGGATGTAATCTTAGCGTCTCTTTGATAACACACTTTAAGTAGTCCATTTCCTGAATGTCATCCACCTCCACCTTACTTTTTCTTCCAACCACTCTTCTTACCTCTTCCTGGGCCTTCTTCATCACATTCGGATTCCTTACTAGCTCTGCGATTCCCCATTCTATGGTGGCCGCCGTTGTTTCAATCCCAGCTGTAAATACATCCTATATATGAAAGATAATTAAGCTTTGAGCCATATTATAATGTTAGAAATTAAGAAAGAAAGAGGGAGATAGAGATGCATGTATAGAGAAACTTAATTACCAGTATTATTGCTTTGATATTATCTCTAGTGAGATTTATGTCCAGCTTATTTTCTTTCTGACCTTGAAGCAAAAGATCCACAAAGTCATCTTCTTTGTACTTGTCATCATGAATGAGTTCATGCTCTTCAATAACTTGGTCAAAAAAAGTATCCAGTGCTTTGGCCGTGTTCCTCAACCTCCTAACAAAGCCTGTTACGACGTCCATAAATCCTAAAGAAGGAAAGAAGTCTCGGAAACTAAAAGTTGCCATGTGTTCTGATATCTGCCATGGCAAGTCCCATAATCTCTTGTCACCATCTTCTCCATACTTCTTACCTAAAGCACATCTACTTATTACATCCCTAGAAAGATTCAGCAACATCTCACTTAGATTAACCGGTATTCCTAATGAACACTTGTGACTTATCTTTTCTACCATTAGCCCAACTTCTTCCTCTCTTACAAACATGAAGGATTGGACCTTCTTGACAGCCAAGAGCCTCATAACACAAAACTTCCGAATTTGCCTCCAATACTCGCCGTAGGGTGAAAAGGCTATATCGGTGCCTCCATAAAGTAATTCTCTGGCAGCAGTTACAATGGGTCTATTTGCAAAAGTTACATCATTAGTCTTCATTATTTCTTTTGCCATGTCTTTAGATGAAACAACGATAATGGGAGCGTGGCCAAAGTGTAGGAGCATGACACGGCCATACTTGCGAGAGAGATCTCGGAGACTGCGGTGAGTAAGTGTGCCTATTTGGTGAAGATTTCCAAAGATTGGAAACTTGGGAGGAGATGGTGGTAGATTGGCTTTCTGTGAGTGTCTTGGCAAAAAATAACGAAAAAAGAAGAAAAAGAGGAGGGAAAGCAGTAAGGGATTAAACAGAGTCCCCTGCTGCTTCTCAAACCAGTGTAGCAGCTGGTAGGATACTTGATCCATTGCTTATGATAGTTGCAATGTTGGAATGCAAATGCATTTTTCAACTTATAATACAATAAAAACACATGCATTTTCATATCTAGTAAAGATTTTGTGCTTCGAAATAAGGAAAGAGTATCCTCCAAAGATTTAATAGATGGGAGATTATGGTTCCTGAAAATTGTTGCTGTTAACTTTACAAATTTAGAGGACTCGACATATCTGAGCAAAATAGAAGACTTATTTATTTCTTGAGGAAATGTTTGTTTTTTTTGTTTTTGTTTTTTTTTTAGAAGAAACAAAGCTATTAGTTTATTGAATAAAAATGTTATAAGTACATATACATTGTATCCAGATGCACCTATGGAGCACCTTTCCTGCAACCGCAGTGAACATTTTTACATAACATTTCTACCATGTAAACACCTATCCCAACCTAAAATCCAATCCGAGAGAGAGAAACCGGAAGTCCAAACTGATAAAACACCACCCAAGAGCTGACAACCATCTTAATCGATTCCCACAGTTGTTCATCCCTCCAAGCTTGATCTTTAAAAATCTTATTATTTCTTTCCAGTCATGTCGACCACAATGTGGCACATGAAGCTATTAGCCCCACCCCCTTCACTTGTTTTGAAGAGTTTGTCATGTGGGATAGCGACAATCCATCGTTAACGAGTTGCATGGAATAGCAAATCTTCCCCCTGAAAATGTATACCAAAAATGCCAAATCTGTCTAGCAAAATTGCATGAAAAGAATAAATGATCCAAACTTTAACTTTCTTGAGGAAATGTTATCGTTTAGAGTAGTTTTCTTCTTTTCCCAATCGAGCAAGTCTTGGCAACAAATACATAATTTTTCTATTTCTTTTCTTTGCATATATATATATATATATATATATCATGAGCCTTTTGAGCATTTTCTTGGCAAAAGGAATTTTGAAACCGTTTTTCTCTCCACCGAACTCTTAACCTTAAATCCTAAACTTTTAACAATGTTTTGGCTTCACTTGTTTGATGAGCCTTCTGAGCACATTTTCTTGTCAAAAGGAATATTTTGAAACCATTTTTCTTTATACCGAATTCTTAATCTTAAACTCTAAACTCTTAACGATGATCAATACAATCACCCACAACTTATAAGACCATGATCATGCCATCTTTCTAACATATTACATCTTTCATAATATAGATGTATCAAGGCCATCAAACCATTGTTATTCCTTAGTTGTACTAAGAAATTTGCCCATTCCCTTCTTGTTTTTGTATTTATGTATTTTGTCAATCTCTCTGATTCTCACACCATAAAATGCGCAATAAAGTTACTGCTGAAAGATTCTAATTTTGAAGGATGATATATCTAGACAATTTAAGAGAGTGTTTAAGGTATTATGTTGTCTTATCACACAACTTTGGAGTATGAATTTGACACTGCCACCAGAGAAAACGAGCAATCTGACTACCATCCATGGTTTTATAGACTATCATTAACCAATTTTAGATGTTCTTTTTTAATTTAAAAATAGACACATAAAACTAGAACATTAGCAATGATTCAACAAAAATTGCTTTGCATATACAAAGCAATTGTAGGTAAGAATGGGTCAACTCAAAGGTTGGTAAAGAGGTGGTTGGTGCTGTTAGTAAAGATGTGGCTTTGGAATCTAAAGATTGCAGCCTTGCAAGTTAACTCTTGTCATTGCATGAGGGAGATTAATGGGTTAGGAACGGGCTTTATACATTTCCAAGAATATGATATGGTGATAGAACTTGTTATTTAACTAACTACTATTAACATTGGTTTTAAAAAAAAAAAAAAAAAAAAACCGATCCGAGTATAAAAACATGATTCGAATAGGGCGAAATTATTGATTTCCCTTATAATACCTAAAATATGTCACAAACCATAATCTTAACATGAAATCACTTTTGATATATATATATATCATCATCCATTTCTTAAAAAAGATATGACATTGTAGTCATGAAGTAGTATTTATTATTATTATTATCTATATTTTATTACTTGTATGAATGCCACACATTAAGTAGCAGAATTGGACAATTATATTTGAACTAGGGTCAGATATGAACAGAGATATAGTGGCAGAACTTAAAACTAATTTGAGCCCGAAGAAACCATATGCATTTTAATATAAGTGCTGCCCAAACTTGATTATGTTCAGACCTTATTTTTTGCCACACCCTCATTAATATCCCACAAATCTTGTGTCCTCAACAATTAAAAACATATGAGGGAGTGTGTTTCTAAAGTTTGTGATACTACTGTAAACATTTTAGCAAATTGACTAAAAAAAGTGTCTTCTTTAGAACTCTCATTCAAGACAAAATAAAAATAATCCCAAATTAATAGATTAATTTATTCATTCAACTCAACCCTTTCCTGGTCACTTGGAAGCAAAACACCTTCCCCAAAGCAAATCCTCATTAATATATATATATTTAATAAGAACATAAAAACATTACTGCAAAATATATGATGGCCGCCTGACAATCACCAATACCAACAATTGCATACAAGTTTTCCAATTTTTCCACTGTGAGGTTGAAAGGTTATCTTAAACCACCAGGCAAAGGAATGCAGCAAAATTTATTAAGTAAAGCGTTTAACTGGAATAACATAGAGAGGTTGGCGCTTAGTGATAGCGAGCCCATGTTCTATAGACTCGTCAAGTGACTCTTTCTTTACACCAGCAGGCAACTCCCAATCAAACCAGTATATGAGGTTGGCAACTGTAGACAGAATCACAGAGAGGCCAAAGGGCAATCCTGGGCAAGACCTTCGGCCAGCGCCAAAAGGCATGTATTCAAAACTTTGGCCTTCAAAATCAAGAGATCTGGTGAAAAATCTCTCCGGAATGAACGATTCTGGTTCTTCCCATGTTGCTGGGTCCCTGTGAATTGCCCACGCATTGATCAAAATGCTTGTTCGATCCGGGATGTCATAGCCTGCCACCTTGATGTTTGCATAAGTCACTCGGGGAAGCAACAGTGGACCGGGGGGATGTAATCTTAGCGTTTCTTTTATCATGCAGATGAAGTAGTCCATTCGGCGAATATCCTCGTCCTCTACTATCTTTTTGACTCCAACCACTCTTCTCATCTCTTCCTGGGCTTTCTTCATCACATGTGGATGCTTTATCAACTCTGTAATGGCCCAGTCTATGGTAGCTGATGTTGCATCAATTCCAGCAATGAACATGTCCTGTAAATGAGAAAAACAAGAGCTTTGAGGAATATGCAGCGAGAAAGAGAGAGGAAATGGGAGGATATTAAGCTATGTATGCAGAGAAACTAACCAGTATTAATGCTTTGATATTGTCTCTGGTAAGATTGACATCCAGTTTCAAGTCTCCATGATCTTGAAGAAGAAGATCCAAAAAATCAGGTTCTTTCTCTTGATCAACGCGTTCCTTCTGAACGAGATGTTCATCAATTACTTCATCAAGGAACGTATCCAGTTCATGGTAACACTTATTCAGCCTTCTAACATAGCCAGTTACATAATCCATCCATCCCATCTTTGGAAAGTAATCCTGAAAGCAAAAAGCTCCCAAAAGAAGCCCAATGTTTTTTAGCGCCGCCCTCATTCTCTCGTCACTATCTGTTCCGTATGTAATACCAAGACCACACCTACTTATCACCCTCTTGGAATGTCTCAAGATAAACTCACTTATATTAACTGGCGTTCTTGATGCACAAGATTGAGATATCTCTTCCGCCATATCCATAAGTTCCTCTTCTCTCACAAACTTGAATGCTTGAACCTTCTTGATGCTCAAGAGCTTCATGACACAAATCTTCCGCGTTTGCCTCCAGTACTCACCATAGGGTGAAAAGGCTATGTCACTCCACCCATAAAATAATACCTTAGCAGCAGTCGTAAAGGGTTTATTTGCAGTAATCGTATCATTAGTCTTTAAGATTTCTCGGGCCATATCCCTGGTTGAGACGACAACATGTGGAACACTGCCAAAGTGCACAAGCATGATTGGGCCATACTTTCGAGCGAGATCTCGAAGATGGATGTGAGAAGATAGTCCAAGCTGGTGAAAATTTCCAATGATTGGAAGCTTGGGAGGAGATGGCGGTAGATTGGGTTTTTGTGAACCACTATTGTGTCTCAACAAAAAGAGAAGAAGAAAGAAGAAGAGAAGGAAAGAAACTGATAAGGGATTCAACAGTGTCCCTTGTAGCATCTCTAGCCATTGTAGCAGCATCCATTGATCCATAGCTTATGATGGTCACATACAACAAATCCAAAAGCTCAGCCTTATATATAGAAGAAGCACATGCATTGGCGTAATCTCATAAAGATTCTCTGCCTCTTTTTACAATCTTCGAAGATTGCTTTTATTAATTTCCATGAATGTTACTGAAAATAATTCTCTATCATACCTATCTATGTCAAATAACTTTTCAGTATCATCTCAAGAAAACATGTGATAAAAAAACATTTGATATCCTTGGAGTACTTTGCCATAAATGCCATTGATTCTAATACCACTTTGTAGACTTGGCCTCAAACATTATTATTTTTTCCTTGATTAACGACCTTTTAGCCTAGGTTGTGGGCTTCTCCCAGTGTTGTCAAGGCAGCAAATAATGCCTAGGCAATGGACCCTATTTAAGTGAGGTAGTGCCCGAGCAAGGTCTAAGCATTGCGTATGATATGCATTTGTAGCTCTTCAATTAAATAATTTATTAGTTCTACACATACAAACCTCGCATATGTTTTTCTATAGGAAACATAAAAATATATTAATAATATAAGTAAAATCCTGTGTATGTAATTGCATATATATTCCAGTCAAATCTTGTGTAAAAAAGATTAACTATGTTTTAAACTTCCACAATTTTGCATCCACAAATTAAAAACTAGAAAAAACATATATTAAGAATAAGACAAATAGGAATACAGTGAAAGTATAACGATTTATACCAACTATTGGTTGGTTCAGTGGCCCGAGGGTTGAACCCAAAGGGGATTGAAGGACTTAGTTCTGAGTTTGAGCCCCCCTTTGACAAAACCATGGATGGGATGGATGCCCTTGTCTCTGTCATATCCCGAGTTCGGTAGACTAGTCTCGCCCCAAATAGAAAGAGGACACTACTAGATGTCGGAATTCCCGTGATAAAAAAAAAGAAAAGAAAGTATAATGATTTGTACAACCATGTTTGATGATAGTGATATAACAAAATAAAATAAAAATCAGAATGAGAATTAGGTAAAAGAAAAAGATAACTTTTAATATAGAAATATAAGTGTATAACTAGCATAAAAAAGTTATGCCGGTGTTTAAGCTATACAATCACATATGTATTAGAACAAAAAAGAAAGAACCTTATGCTTTAATTATTTACATTAACCCTCTTAAACTTCTAAAAATATTTTCAAAAATCCCTATTGCCTACCTTAATTAAGCATGACAAAGACGATTTAGATACAAATGACCTAAGCAATGGACAAGCCGTTGCAACCTATGCGTGGCCTTGACAATAACACCAACAAATAAAATAAAAATCAACCTTTCATTCCTTTCTATAACCTAGGAAAACTAGAGGGCAAAATCACCTTCAACTATTAGTATCAAACCTACATCTTTGTCCTTCCCTAATTCATTCTAATCATTCAATTTAATTACTATAAGGCTAATGCATATATTCCATTATAGTCAAATTCAACACCATTAAACATTTACAACCAAGTTGAAGTAATCCAGTGATCTATATCCCATTTCAACTTCAAGCTCAAGCGTGACCCACAAAATTAACAAAATAAAAGAACCCATTTCATCCATGTTTTCAACATTCTTTTCTTTTCTAATCCAAAATCAGAGGAATCCCACTCCTCGGGCATCACATTGCATGAACCCCATTCTCTTCCATGGTTATTCCAGCAGGACATTCACATACATAAAAATAACCAATTATCAGCAATTAAAGAAATGAGCTTTTAAATCTGACCTTGGTCTTGTAACTTTTAATGGAGGACGAGCAAGCATATATCGTTCTTGGCATGTACGTGTTATAACTTTTAATGGAGGACGAGCAAGCATATATCGTTCTTGGCATGTACGTGTTATATAGCATGTACAATCTTGCTACATACAGTATTCAAAATAAATAAATCTTGCAGCATATATATATACACACAAATTCAGATATTAATATACAGACTCATTTAAAAAATATTATATTCAGATATTATGTAAAAATATAATTATTTTGGAAACATACCAACTATATAAAGGGAGGTACCCAAGAGACCATCTCATCTCATCTTTACTCTTATTTTCATTTTTATTTTTTACGTTAGATTTATTTTTAGTTGCTCATTCAAATCTTGAGTAAGATGACATTGCTCAAAATAAATAATAAAATACAAAAAGAAAAAGCAACAAGCTAATTCCTTATAATGAAAATGTGACAAAATATATTTTCCTAACAATGCACTTCTAAAATTACCTAAAATGCTTAAAAATCTAAAATGTGATGTAAAAAGATTTCTATTATTTTTTTCCATTTTTCTATTTTTATTTTATTTTCTAACTTAAAAGCATTAAAAATAAAGGTTTTATATGTAAAATTTTGACTTCATCAATATGTTGTATGGTTGTGCAGATATTAATGGATAAGTTAGATTTGATATTTCCATTAGAGCTATGAGCGATGTTAAAATAATCCAAAATTCAGATCCAAATTAGATAAAAAAAAATATTTTATGTATGTTGGGTGCTAACATCATTTTCTGACACTGGCACATAATTTTCTTAGATATTTTGGGACGTGTGTACTGCACAATATTCCTAA
Organism: Paratinospora sagittata; assembly: GCA_035771175.1. Lineage (NCBI taxonomy): Eukaryota > Viridiplantae > Streptophyta > Magnoliopsida > Ranunculales > Menispermaceae > Paratinospora > Paratinospora sagittata. Next base: position 4,005,783 of record CM069602.1, on the reverse strand, counting down.
CATTATGGAGGCTGTCCAACGTATCTTTAGTATTATAACTCAGATATCACATCAAACCACTTATATTACTAGATAACTACTTAAAGCTCGTGGAAGGACTTGTCAATTTCTATATATTTCCTTATCTACGATTTCAAAGACCTTGAGTCGTTGCTTACTAACAATCCAAACCTTCTTTCTATTATTATTATTATTATATTTTTAGTAAACAAACATATATTTTAATACTGAAAAAGTTGGAAACACAACTGAGCACCAAAGGTACTCAACCAAAACTACAATGAGAGCAAAACAAAATAAAAAACAACCAACCATCCTCAACTTCAACTACAAACTTACATTAGACAACCACCCCAATTTCTCACCTAATCATTAATGAAATAATCCCCGTTAATTCTAAACCCCAATAACTAAGAACTTTCTATTCCACACCTCCTCAACGTTCCTTGCAACCCCGTCAAAGATTCGATGATTGCGCTCCAACCAAATTATCTATAATATTGCTAAGTTGGCAGACCGCATAATATTAACCTGGTTACCTTTAAGACCTCAAATATGAGCAACCGTCAAGCAATCAACACTTGAGGTTGGGATGACAAACCTATCCCCAGGTTTGCCATTCACTCAAGGGAATGAACATCTAAAAAAAAGATGATTGACATTATCTACACCTTTACAACACAGATCACAACAATGGAGAAGCAAAGTTAAAAATGAAAGTCTTCTTTAGAGATCATCACCCATGTTAAGTTTATTATGGATTATAATCCACCCAAATATTTTTACCTTAGATGATATATGAACTTTCCACAACAAAGGGGCCAAAGAAAGAGAAGGAATAGAAGGATCACTGCAAATTAATATTTTATTATTTAAATTTTAAGTCAAATAATACGACTAATGGCACCAATAAATATCTAATAGAAGTGGATTGTTACTTTGCGTAAAAGCAACTAACTGCACTTAATTTTCCTTTATGCTCATCCTTTTAGCTTTAAAAAAATGTTAAGAAGATTAAAATTTTTACTCAATTACTATAAATTTGATGTGTTAAGCATTTACATCAAATTTATAATTAAAAAAAAATATTAAATAAATTTATTATCAAATAATAAAGATTATTCTTTTTTAAAATATATCCAAGCGTCCCAATTACATTACCTTGTTGACCCTTTTTTTTGGTAGTTCAAGTTAGCTCCAAACACAAATTCTTCATCAAACTATAATAATCTATATATCTCATCCTTTTATCTTTAATATCAAATCATAAAGACTCTTCTTTCTTGGAATATATCCACAGGTCCCAATTACATTGGTTTGCTGACCCTTTTGATAGTTCAATATAAATAAGTACTCTACTTTACTAAAACCTAACCCAATATAATTTTACTCGAACGCAGTCAATCACGGGAGCTACATCATCGATCAAGTACACGACGACTTGGAGCAAGATGAAGAGGTATTTTCTTCCTGAGACCAAGCCCAGAAGCTTCAGTCATATCCAATTCCTCTTTTTGCGCACCACCAGGCAACTCCCAATCAAACCAATATAAGAGATTGGCAATTGCAAACTCAACTAGAGCCAGTGCAAATGTCAATCCCGGGCAGATTCTTCTACCAGACCCAAAAGGAATGAACTCAAAATTCTGGCCTTCAAAATCAATATTTTTGTTCATGAATCTCTCTGGAATGAACTTCTTTGCTTCTATCCATGATTCAGGGTCTCTATGAATTGCCCATGCGTTGATCAAAACTCTTGTTTTACTTGGTATATGGTATCCACCCACATTAGTACTTGCATATGATTCTCTTGGAAGCAACAAAGGACCAGCTGGATGTAATCTTAGTGTCTCTTTGATGACGCAGTTTAAGTAGTTCATATGTCGAATGTCTTCGTCCTCTATCTTATTTTTCCTTCCAACCACATTTCTGACCTCTTCTTGGGCTTTCTTCATCACATTTGGATTTCTTATGAACTCTGCCATTGCCCATTCTATGGTGGTTGCCGTTGTTTCGATTCCAGCAATAAATATGTCCTGTAAATTTATGAAAAAGATGAAATTTTAGGTTAAGAAGTTTCTAATAATAGTAGAGCTTTGATTCTAGAGCTTTTGTTCAAACTTCTTGCAAGCACCTACAGACATCAAGCCCAAATCACCCTAGAGGTGGTTCAGTCAGAGATAGTCACAAGGTCTATTTGGCATGGCCTTTGTCAAAAGGCAATATTTTAAAAAACATAGTCTCAGCTTCTTTAAAATGAAAAAAAAAATTATTTTTTTCAACACAGTTTGACCTAATGATCCAAAAACTGCTTTCGATCTAAAAAACATTTTACAATCACTCAACCGAATGAGGCCAATTTTAATACTAGTTGAGACCCATCTCTGCCCAACAATTTTGCGTACACTTTCAAAAACTTAAGCTAATAAGAAGTAAAGGCCACCTATATATATAGCACAATTGACGTGAGAAATATAAATGTCCTCAACCAAAAGCTTGTTGCCCCGAGAGGGTAGTTCGATTTGTAAGCAAAAGAAACATGTACTTTCAAAAGCTTAAGCTATTTAATGGAGTGTAGAGGTTTTGCCTGCTACATATAATTAAGGCCTAGGAAAGTTCTAGCTCAACCGATCAATCTACTTATCTCACATCTACTAGTATTGCCTTCCCTCTCTGTTTTAAGGCTAGTCAAGTGGTTTGAAACATAAAAAGAGAGAAAAGAAGATAATTAGCTGGTCTGAGAAAGCTTACCACTATTATTGCTTTGATATTGTCTCGGGTGAGGTTGACATCCAGCTTCTCTTCTTTCTGATCTTGAAGCAGAAGATCCACAAAGTCATCCTCTCTGTTTATGTCACCATTTTTCTCTTGATTCATAAGGTGCTCTTCAATAACTTGATCAAAGAAAGCATCCAATTCTTGGGTTGCCTTCCTAAGCCTTCCAACCAAGCCAGTCACAACATCCATCCATCCTATAGAAGGAAAAAATTCCTGAAAACTGAAAGCAGTCATGAGCACTGACACCTTCCTTGGCAACTCCCTCAATCTCATATCATCATCTTCTCCATACTTCCTACCAAGAGCACATCTACTTATCACATCCATGGTAAGATTCAACACCATATCACTTAGATTAATTGGAGCTTTGTCATCAATTGAGCATGATTGAGATATTCTTTCTATCATAAGGCCCACTTCTTCTTCTCTCACAAATCTGAAGGATTGGACCTTTTTGATACTCAAGAGCTTCATGGTACATATCTTCCTCAATTGCCTCCAGTACTCGCCGTATGGCGAAAAAGCTATATCGTTGCACCCGTAAAAAATCATCTTTGCAGCTGCCATAAAGGGCCTATTGGCAAAAGCTACATCTTGATTTCTCATAATTTCTTTTGCTAAATCTTTCGATGAAATCACAACAACCGGAGCGCGGCCCAAGTGCAACAACATGATGGGGCCATAGTTCTGAGAGAGATTTCGCAGAGATTGGTGCACAAGTGTGCTTAGTTGATGAAGATTTCCAAGGATTGGAAACTTGGGAGGGGAAGGTGGTAGATTGAGTTTTTCAGACCATGAGCCTCTGAGCCTTAGGAGAAGTAGGAAGATGAAGAGAAAGAAAGAAAGTAGAAAAAATGGTTGTATAATCAGCTGCAAGGATGCTAGAGGATCAGTAATGCCAGTGATGGTTGCATTGGAACCCTTTTTGTTTGTATAAGACACAAGATCCATCCACCAACTTGGAATACAAATTTTCATTTTGATTAATGAAGAAATATAAGAATATAGGAAAAATGTTTTGCTGGTCTCCCTCAACTTCTTCTAAAAATAAAATTTTTTTTTTTTTAATTATAATTTAACTAAAAATGGGGATTATAAAATACAATATTTTTGTTCTAAAATTACTTTTAAAATTTTTTTTCTAGTGGAGCCTATATCAACATTCTCGTCCTTATATCTATTTAATTCTAAAATTAACTGGCAGGGATTTAAGATTTAATATTAATTTTTAATTATTTCAACAATTTTTTATTCAAATCCGAGTGCCCGTAGGCGTGGGATGCATCTAGCTTTAAAAAGTCAATTTTTTATTTATAATAATATGGTGCTAGAGCTGCCACGTAAATGAAAGAGACAAGCAGGGCTCCAGACTCCAGTACCCCTGCTCAGCTGCACCGAATAGCGGAGCGCACAGGGGCATGCCCTTGTTGCCGTGCACTTACGATAAATTAATTTAATCGTAAAACAGAATAGGACACCATTAAATGTCAAAAAATTGGTTAACAAAAAAAAAAAGAAAAGATATCCTCATATCTATTACACGGTGGCTCCCGAACCTTATCAAATATCATTTTGGTTCAATAAATAGGTATGTGGTGACAAAAACGACCGCCTTCAACATCAATAAAGACCATCAATTTTCTTGCTGTATTTTGTTGGTATCCCCTCAATTTACTCTCACAGGATGTAACACCATTATTTCGATCACAATAACATTTTTTAAAAAAATAAAAGAAAATTTTAACTACAACAAGTACAACCCACATACGTTTATGTTCATTAGGGACGTGTATTTTATGTATCTCTGTATACGTATTAGATGATTTAATAAATATAAATAATAATTACACCTTTTTTTTTTTAATTTGGTATAATTGAACTTTTGAAAACCATACACCCCGTGTGTTTTTCTGGTTTTTTGTTGCAGCACCCATTGTACTCCTTTTGTTGTAACTTTTGATGCAACTCGTCCTTCTTTTTATAATATATGCTCTTATTTACTATTAAAAAAATAATAATAATAAAAATAAAAATAAAAATAAAGCCAAATACACCTCCGTTAACGTCCTTAATTAATTAATTTAATAGTTAAGATCCTAAATGTGCCTCTCTTTTTTAGCTATTCAAAGCATCCCGTACACGCGAACTGGAACGGGCATGGCATGATAACATGTCTTGGTTATTCCAAACTTGAACTTGCAACTCAGCACATTGTTCCAATTCCTTACTTCCTCTTTACTTCTTTTGTTTCCCCTCATTTGGCTCTAGTCTTCCTACCTTGATTATCCACTACTACTGCTCTCTGTTCTAAATTCTACATTTATTCTTCTTCATTTTTTGTCATCGATCGCTCCTCAATACTCTCTTCAGCTATCATCTCCAAATGCACCCTCACGAAGAATTCAATCCTTACTTCCAATCGCCACAACGACATCCGAGGTACCAACCTCAAGAACCACCACAGCATCAACAAGGCATAGCACCACCAACACGTCAACACCGGAGGCTGCGATTTCAAGAACCACCGCAACGTAATCAAGGCGGTTTTCCTGCAGCACTAGTAATCCCAGAAACACTACTAAAACCACAAAGACAAAACGGCCAGCCGCAGCGTCAAGAACAACCATCGCAACAAGATCAAGAAGGCCTAGCATCGGCGGTATTCCCACAAAGACAACAAGGGCGGCCACAACATGATCAAGAAGGCCCAGCACCAGCAACACAACGACAACATGGGCGGCGGCAACATCAAGAACCCACAACTAGTACACCACCAATGCCCTTGCCAATACATGATCCTCACCATGGAAATCACCAGCAGGAACAAGGACCAAGGACCAGAACTCAACCTGGTCTCAACGTCATAAGATCTCGTCGAACCAACCCATTGGCATGGCTTTTAGGTGTCTTCTGTGCACTACTATGGCTACTGATCATAGTGGGTGGCTTAGCAATTCTCATAATTTATCTAGTCTTCCGTCCCCGGAGCCCTCGTTTCGACATCCCCGCTGCTAGCCTCAACGCCGTGTACCTTGACATGGGCGTACTTCTAAACGCTGATGTTACATTTCTAGCCAACTTCACCAATCCAAACCAGAAGGTCAAGGTGGACTTCAGCTACATTGTGTTTGGTCTCTATTACCATAACACCCTGATTGCTAGCAGCTACTCTGTTCCTTTCTCTGCGACGAGGAGGGAGTCAAAGCTGCAGAACATACACTTGGTGTCAAGCGAAGTGCGCCTCTCGGATAATGATATAGAGAGGCTCAGAAAGCAGCTACAGCAAAATATGGTGACATTCGAGGTCAGGGGATTGTTCAGAGCAAAATCTAAGTTTGGGAGTATAATTCGTTACCCTTATTGGTTGCATGCTCGTTGTAGGTTCAACATCACCGGCCCTCCTAGTGGAGTACTAGTTTCACGGAAATGCATCACAAAACGATGATGTTCAACGTTCGCTACTCTATGATATACGCTGACAAATTCGTCTTTCTCCCGGTGCAACTCGTGCAATTGTGATCAAAGATATGAAAAAGAGAACAAGAAGAGAGAGTGAGTATTGCTGTAGTTTAGTTTAGATTCATATGTTTTTTGAGTTGTTTTGGATGTACATGGGATTCTCATGAACAGTCACGTTTCCAATTTGTAGTTAACCAATTGCATCAAACATTTCAGGAAAGCAATGCTGAAGTGATGCAACATGGTAACAGAAATCCTTGTACACAGATCTTCACTTACCAAAAACATAAACTGATTTATTCATGGTTTTTTGTATTTTTCACATTGTAGCCTGTATTTTGATTATGTATGTTTGAAAATGTGAAATAAAAAAGTGTTCTCGAACACTAAATCCAGAATTTTTTTACTTCCATATCAATGTTCCACCTACCTTTAACCATCTGACATGATTGATCTCCCATTAAATGTTAGTGTATTACATTATTTTTTTTCATTTTTTTTCTTAGAATGGCAAAAAAGGAACCTATACACAAAAACTTGCAAGCGTCCAACAAGCATTTCACGGATATCAATTTAGAAGAACATGATTTCACCGACAACTGATATTTCCAATAGTAGGATCATTAAATCAAAAAGATCTTATATTATTAAACTAGAGGTAGGGAAAAATTTGATATTCAGACAAAGTTACCATGAAGACCTCTTACAATCCACATCACCGGTCGGTTCTTAAAATATTAGACTTTAGTCATTCCACATGCTAGATACGGTTAGGAAATATGTTACAATGAAGAGTGTTCTTTCTCGCATTGTTAGACGAACTTCTTTTTTATGTCATGCCAACGATGGTTCAAGAACCAACAGTGTCGTGCTAGATTTTTTAACTTCCAAGCAACAACTGAGTTTTTTTAATAAAACTGTAAAAAGCTGCATGATAGTTGCTTGGATTCGATGTCAAGGAAACAAGAACGACTGGAGACCCACTTAATATATTTTATTTACATTGAAGGGCTTTCCCTTCCCTTCCCCACACAACATAAGATACGACGTGTTAAGTACAACATTGAACTCAGCGTCGTGTCAATCCAATTCTTGAGACAATCCTTCAGTGTTTGCGTACACTTGAAAAATTGAATCTCGTTCAAAACACTACCACAAGACTGGGCAGATTTGACTTGATCTTCCATGCCTGCCACCTTAAGACCTATGACGATCCCTGGTGAAGAAAGTATGCCTAAGAGCCTCTCTGGCTGTAAGTCTTTCTGTAGGATCGTATCTAAGGAGACCTTGCAAGAGATCTATTAAATCCCCAGCGGAATGATCAACATGCTGCATTACCAGATTCTGGCAAAGGTCAACATAAAAAAAGATTAGATAAATTTAAGATTAATGTCCTTGGACCCCCAAGACAAAAGATTATGTGCACAAATTGTTTCATCTATTACTAGAAATTAAAACATACCTGAAGCCTGGGCAATTTCAACACTGCTTTTATACTCTCCCTTGAGGTGGCACCCTCCGGCCAGTCTAATCTACCCCGACGGACATATTTCTCTGCATGCCGGCTGAGAATAGAATAACGAAAAATGTTAATACAGTAATACACCTCAAAATGCCTCTTTTTTAGAAACTGTGAAAATAGAAGCTCAGAAGATGGAATTTAACAGATCTTTTCATTAGATTTACGCACTCTACTCTTTTCAGTATGTGTTGAGGCAAGGGACCAAGGACCCTCTCCATCATGGCCAGATGTTCCAAGTTCTCATGAGTCTGAAAGAGTGCTTCTCCCTGGAAAAAAAAGTAACAAGTTATTACCTTCATAAAAGGAGTCAGGTTGGATAATCAATACTTTGCTTTTACAATTCAATACTAACCGAGCAGAGCTCAACCAATATGCAACCAACACTCCATATATCACATGGATAACCCCATCCAAGCCCTGTAAGAGAGAACAATGATTCAACAAACACCAAACAAACCAAACCCCAACAAGAAACAAAAAAAAAAACACAAGTTTGGAGGGAACACAATGAGAAGAATCAGCGTAAAATGTCAATATACATACCAAGAATAACCTCAGGAGCACGGTAGTGCCTCGTTGATACAATGTAGCTATGATCCTGATTTTCATAAGTGGTGCTACCAAAATCTATTACCTTGATGGCACTTGATTTTGGAACCCTCTTGAAGTAGGATCCATCCTTCGGTGAACGTGATGAAACCTGTAACATCCATCAACAAAGAAACTGATTTAGTCCTCTCAAAAAGGGCAAAAACACAGTGCTTTTGAACCTGCAAAATTAACAAAAATATTATGACACAGAAGGAAAAATAAGAACAACAAAAACACAGATATCTCACTTAAATGTGAATAAATAGCATGTGTATCTTATGCAAACCCAAGAAATAGATACCTTGTAGTCTGGAACTTTGATATATTCTGGTGAAACCAGGAGTATGTTCTCAGGTTTCAAATCAGTGTGGATAAGACGCAACTCGTGCATAACTGCATGGACAAAAACCAACAAAATAAGCCAGAGGAAAAAAAAAATAAGCCACAATTTCTTTAACAAATTTAAGCTAGAACATTAGAAGTAATAAATCCACCAACAAGAGGCAAACTAACTAGAAAATCCATTTCTACAATAATAGGGGGTAGAACATCTAGATTATAAACTCTTCGCATTCAAGTTAAGAAGATAAAATGACAGAAGTGATGACTACACACATGCAACACATTCCAATAGTTGTCTGCCAAGCTCTCGGACTAGATCAATGGGAAATGAGCGATAATTGTTTTTGCGAAGAAAATCGTATAAGCTTGGTCCAAGCTTCTCAAAGACCTGTTGAAAGCCATTTAAATCCACCGACAAGTCTTAACCCCCAAGACATTTAAGATATTGGGGAAATTAATCCATCACGAATTAACTGAATACTTACAATACAGATATGGTTACGATAGTCAAACCAGTTCCGTATTTGCACACAACTGCAAAGAATAACCCACTTAACCTCTTGTAAAAATATAACCATACTTGGAGCCACCAGAACACAAAAACTCATAATAATACATATCCGGATAGGGAACATTATACCACCAAATGACACTCACCGAAGACCACTTCTATCATGCTTTGCAAGCTGCTGAAGCACATCAATTTCTATCATTGCTGCTTCTCGATATTTCTTGATACTACGGACAATTTTTATTGCAACCATCTCTTTCTTTTCCCTGTCCCAGCATTCCAAAACTTGGCCAAAGGTACCTGTAAAAGAAAATATTGAATTAGAGAAAGAAGAGACACAGGTGATAAGGGGTAGCATGCAAGTTCATGTGGCACACTGAGTAACGTTCACCAAATGACTTGTATAATGTCACCATCAACACCATGAAAGAAAACATTATTGAGAATACAAGAACATCCCCATGTTTTGTCATTAAATCACGTGCACAAGAACTCACCTTCACCCATCTTGCTGTTGATCCGATCTGGGATGAAAAAAATGAAGAAAAAAAAGACTCGTAAGAATGGCTAGTCTTAACTATAAAAAGTGATGCAGAAAATGGTCAATTGCCCAATGATAGTGAAAAAATCACTACACTGGTGTTATTGAGACCCATTAAAAACTTATTCCTTTCATACATATACCAACTCATATTTTGTCTGACCCAGAAAGTGACTCAAAATTTTAAAAGAGTTAGATAGGTCTTTTATAGTCTAAGACTAGCCTATATAGAAGAGCCACTGGAAGGAATAACCACGTGGTAAAAAAAATTGCAGGAAAAACAAAAGATGGAATGAGATAACACTTTGAGGTTTATTTAGTACATATAAAAATTTAATAAAATGATCCTAGATATCTGAGATAGTGCTTTTAAAATGTTTATGCAGTTTCAAAAATAGAACTTGCATAGGAATTACAGCTCCTGCAAGCCCTCAACCATGCAATCAAAATATATCTAAGAAAAGTAAACATTTTATCAATTGTGATCAAGTGTAATTACAGCGAGAAGTTAAATTTTCTCCAAGCGCAAACATGTAATGCCCATCCTTGTCATCATCTCGCCACGGGGGAGAACCATTTCGAGCCACTCCCTTTACAAATAGTGAAGAACTAGTGTGGTTCGTGGGTGCATAGCTCGTCACATTTCCAACCTCTTGCCCACATAACATTCCTAGCTGAGCCTACACACAGCCATTCATTCATACCACTCAACATAAATAGTTAAATTTTAAACATCCCCTTTTCATCGCCTTCCTACATATTTCTTAGGTACTTGTCAATAGGTCAAAAGAAGGTATATCCCATTGTATGAACATGGATACATAACCAGATGAAGCAGGATTAGAAGAAACAGAGACGCAAAACGAAACGGAGTTAAAAGGCAGTATTCAAGTTAAGAGCTTAAAATTGGTAAAAAATGGGAAAATATCACAAGAATTCATTGAGACTCAACATTCTTTAACATTAATAATCAGATCTCAACAAAAAAATCCTATGAACCCAGACGAATTTGATCTGAGAACAGCAAGAAACCTATTGCAAAAATAAGTAGAAATCTTAAGGAACCGTAACATAGTACGAACAGCCAAGCAATCGAATGCAATGATAAAATACAAAAATAGGTACCTATATTCTAGAGTATTAACAATAGACAGGCAAAAAAAAGGCATCGGAAATCAAATAAATCGATCAACAAAAATTAGCTAAACAAAAAAGAAAAGATCGATCATAAATGTCGCCCAAGGTTAACTAAAATATAAACCACGCCCCGTAAAAAACCAACAGAATAAACTTTACGTTAAGCCAAATAAAATAATAATTAAACCGGATCGTGAAGGAAACAGATCAAATCGAGTCAGATCTCGATCAAGATACAAGATCATCACCAAAACAACGAAAAGAAATCAAGATCAGATCATCGATACATGTTTCCCAAAAGTTCCACGAGAAAACAACAGAGAAGCCATAAAAATAAAATGAAAATAAAAAAAAGAAACAGATTACGAAAGAAATAAACCAAGCCAAGCCAGATCATAAGCAAGACAAAAGATCGTCACAAAAATAACCAAAAAAACGTCAAAATCCATCAGATCCATCCATCTAAGTTCCAGAAATACACCAAAAGAGAAACTCCAACAGATCTAGCAAAAAAACCAAGAAAAAAAATCAGATCTATGAAGATCTGAAGAAAAACGAGATATTATTACCTTAGATACTTCAGCAACATCCCAAGCTAACCTCGGCCTCTTTCGAGGACGCCGATCCATGTGATTGTGAGGAAACTCCGTCAGACACTCCATCTCCATGATCGCAGGACAAAAATCAAACATGAAAGAAGAAGAAGAATCGCAAGAGAGGAAATACAATGACGAGATCGATTGGACTTGTTGAATTAAGAAGAACGAAACCCTACAGGCGAAGGCTACGCGTGAGGCGGTTGCGTTTTCCTCGCTATTCGTTTCCAACTCTAACCCTAAAAGACAGCGTCCATCTTTACCTTATCGTTCGTTAACCATGGTTAATATATTGACCACGGTATGGTTAACTCCCACTGCACGGGTTTTATAATTCTTTATTATCAGTAGGTATCCTTCATATATTAACCTGCGTGACATCCACTATGACACGTAATATATTCGTGACTTACTCGAATTAAATGAAAACCTTTATTATAAATAATAATAAAGTAGTTAATTTTAATCAACATAAGAAATAAAATATATATCCTTTAATCTACTAGATGTAAAAAGTGAATAAACATGCATACCCATTAAATTGAATAAACAACTGATTAACATACCCATTAAATTGAATAAACTTGGATAAATAGATTTGGAAAATATAGAAAAAAAATTGAAATTAAAACCAATATTTCATGAAAACATGTTTAGTGAGATTATTTTTTAAAATTATTTTTTATTCAATTTTTAAATTTGTGAAAAAAAAAATTGTTTCTTTATTCTTTGAAAAAAAAAATACTCTAGAAACAGTTTTAAATATTATGTTTATGAACTCAAAAAAAAAAAAAAAAAAAAAAAAAAGAAGCCAGAATATAAGGTCCAAGAACAAGTCAATAAATTAAAATGTATAGATTGAGCATAGAGAACATTTATGTTGAAATTGCTTATCAGAACAGAATATGAATTGCAACCAGTTTGGCTTTAATCTCTACTTGCAGAACCAGTTTTTACATATGCATTAAGTCCCAGCAGGCAAGCAAGGCCAGAATAAAAACAAAACCATGAAAAGAAACCTTTTAAACATCAATCACAACACCATATCAGCATTTTAGCTTCAAACTCAAGATTCCCAACTTGCAAAAACAAGTTGGTAGTTGAATTGGCCTCAAATGTTTCAAAATACATTCTTGCGAGCGACCTTGTCATCGTAACTCACCCGACAGGAAATGAGAATTTAAACAGAAACATGGAACTTGGCATCCAGATTCATTTGCAACTATCAAACAGGTTTTATGGTAGAGTAGTTTCCAAAATTGGCGTACTCGAAAAGTCTTGGAAAATCCAGTCTACAAAAGCAAACATTTCGTAGTTGCCACAGACATGCCTAAGACAACGAGCGTTATTGTCTCAATGGGACCTCAGGTCCTGAAGATATCGAGCCCCTTGTTGGACCCCAATAAACAAAGCATCTGCCAGGAGAAAAACTCCAACCTGCACAAAACCATTTGCTCAAAACAAATTAATCCTGCAGATAGAGTACTTCTTTTACTTGTTCTATATGTAAGTTTGCTTAATCCAAACTTAAGTGGATTTCGTACCAGACGGGCAGAAAAAACTAATCGGTAAGCCCACCCTTCCTTAGCAGCTGCAGCTCGTTGTTGATCAGTCCAACTGTCGAGAACAAGGAATCGGAACATGAAAAAGCAAGTTACTATTTTGTTGGTGATATTGTAGTAATAAATAAGTCCTCCGACAAGCTTAGCAACAAAAGGGAGGAAGAACCCATAAATCTCACTTTGAAATGCAATGCAGTATGCAGGAAAGAATTTTACCCAAGGAATTCAGAGACCCCACCAATTCCAGCAAACTTGAATGGCTGAGGACCTTCCCTTTCAAGATCCTACTTGAAAACCCAACCAAAAATTAGAACAAAGATGATATGAGACACTACTTCAACTAAAATGCAGCGAAAACAGTTTAGAAAAGTGAAGTGGTAAAAAAAGGGAAAAGAAGAGTTAAACTCAACATATTACCTCTTCTTCTGCAGCCTCTAGACCACCTTGAACCCAAAACAGGTTTCTGTAGCCAGCATTGTATAGTTGCTCACATGCAGCAAGGGATCTGGCATGCGCATATGACTCAGTTTGAAGCTTGAAAGACTACTAAGGAAATTCCAAAGTATAAAAGACTACATTCACATTTTGTAGGCATAATATTAAATTACTAAAAAAAATTACATTATTGTTTTATATAAGTTATCCTCCAATCATCTTTATATTTTCAAATACCACATTCACTGAAAGGAACTTAATGTGTTTTTTCTGCATTTTACATATGAGGCTCCCATTTTGTAGTAGTTTACAGGTAGAATTGAAGTCTTCAGTTGGAACCAGAAATATGAGTTTAAAATTCTGAAGATATTTTGAATTATTTAATCCCTGATCATAGTCTTTGGCCTTTGATGAAACTCTAAAAGGCTAAGAATACACTTTATCGGTCAAAAAAAGAAATAGTAAAATGATAGGGTTCAATGCCTAGTCTGCATACAAAAAATACGAAAATTATGATAGAAGCACTAAGAAAAAATAATTAACAGGAAACAGAAATGCAAATATTCTATCACTTTTTCAAAGGTAAATATGCAAATATATCAGATCCCCTTTTACAGCCATATGGGTTAAAAAAAGAAGCATGCATATATTTTGTAAGAACACCTTAATCCCTTTTGACAAGCAACAATAAGGTCCATATTTTTTAGGAACTTCTCCTCAACCTTCGGTAAAAACTGGCTGTTGCAAGAGCAGAAAAACAGATAGGTCAGACCATGCAATGAAAATAAAATTGCAGAAAACAAGTAGATAACTAGATATTGATAGAAGTACATACCCGTTGTATGACAGTGTAGGTACACCACTCCACCAACCACCTATACAAGTTGCAAGAAGTGGTATTTAACCTTAACCACCAAAAGAAATATGAATTTTACAAGGTTTGTGAAAGTTGACACGTGTAAGATGTAAATCCAGATATTTGCAATCACTCCATGAATTTCCATGCCAGTCAAGACAAAAAGAACACACACAAAATTTAGAGACAAGCATGTACGTAAAAGCCAGAAATTATACTGAGGTTTGGTACATATGATTCTCATAATCTTGATACCAGAAGAAAACAGATATATAAAGCAACATGCAGCATGAGACATAAGGTAGAAAAGTTGAATTATACCCATCATGAAATTTGTAATCTTTCTGGAAATGGTTCCAGCATCAAACTTGTTATCAAGATCAAAGATAGGAATCCAGGTTGAGCCTTTAACCCATGCCTGCAGGAACACAAAACATTGTATATGATGAATAATGACAAGATGCTAAATCTAGAAAATATTTATGTTGAAACAAGGTTAACAACATGTAAGAATAAAGCCTTAGCTTCTGGCATTGTGCTCTATGTCTTTCAATAGATTGAACAAAATTTCCAAGACCATGACAACATTTTGTGACCAAAAGTACTAACAGAATCACAATTCACATAAAAAGTAGTAGGAAGAGGCCCAACATTTTCAAAATGAGATTGAAAGCATAAATACCTTACCTTTTGATGTTCCACAGATGGACGAACATCAAGGAGGGGTTTGTTAGACAGTTGAATTGCATATCCAGCTTCCCTTGGTGTGAGAACTTTCACCTTTTCTTCTCTTAGCTACAAGAATTAGCAACAAATGCAAGTGACATCTTAGTCACAATGAAAACTCTTATAAGCTTAGATTATGCATAAAAGATTAGTTGATATCGCCCATGATGTTTCAAGTTGATCTTTGGTGAGATCAACAGAAGCTACGGTAACAAGCTAATAATATTTATGTTGTAACCAAATACTAAAGAACACTAAGCAACTACCTTGAACCAATAGAGACACAACCGAGCAAGTGAAACTTGTTGACTCATTTGCTACTTTAATCAATTTAATGTTGGATTCTTGTCAAATTGGTTGGTGTAACTGTGACTTAATCGGAAATTTTATAAAACAAAAAAAAAACTCAGTCAATGTACAACAAAAAACACCTAATTAGCAATTATATCAGCTAAGTATCCGTGAAAGCCAACATCATTGTGACCTTCAACTAGAATAGAACTCAAAAACAATTAAAAAAGCAAATTCTATATAGGTCCCTTGCCAATTATTCTGAAGCAGAGTATGTCAAAACAAAAAAGAAAATTCCAAAAAAAAATAAAAATCTATTAAATAAAAGGGACGTACCTTAGTGTACCAAGGCTCCCACCATTCAGGGTCTGGTTTTATAGTATAACACTTATTATAATTATAGTTATTTGTTGAACTTTTAACTGAGGAATAAGCACCCAATTTTTTGGGGACAATGAAAATACGTCAAGACCACCATATCTAAGCAAAGCTTTTGCAAAATCGCAAAAATTTCCAAGACACCAACCATGGCCTTAACTAGTACAAGCAAGCAATGGGTGCTAAACAGGTCAAGTCAAGATCCAATTGAAGTAACAAATGAGTCTCATTACCACTTCAAACTCCCTCACTAGCATATCTAAATTAATTCTCAGTTGAAAAGTAACTTCAATTTTCGGTAGGACCCAAAACAAAATTTTACAATTAAAGAAAATGCAATGCAGATCGAAAGAAACCAATATCTTAACTGAGTACGATGTCAAATACCAGAGCTTCCCATCTCTTCTTGGCAGCAGCCATCTCCTTCATCTGCCTCGCAGGGTCATCTTCCTCAACCGCACTCATTCGAATACTCAAATGCTGTACCACAAAAAAATCAAATACCCATTTCAGAAAAACCACTCAACAACCAAATTCAGACAAGAATTTGACCAAAAATCACCAAAAAGAAGAAGTTTAAAGTTACCCGGTAATTAGTGCTGAAACAGGGTTTGAATTTGAGTTTGAGAGAAGATAGTGATGAAAAATCCAAGTAATTTCTTCCATTTAACTTCCGGGTCTGTTCTTTGAGATGTTTACGGGTTGAGGAACTGAGAGTGTTAAGAGGTGGTAGCCCCAAAGCTTCCATGGCTTGAACCGAAATATGGTTTTTGATCAGAGAAGAAGAGGGAAGAGACCAGCGAGAGCGAGAGAGACGTTCTCAGAGCTTCCACCACGTTATCCCTTCTTTCCTCGCAGTGATGATTTCATACTCCCGGGAACATGCTTGCTTCCACTACTTGGACCAATCAAATTGTAATTTTTTATTGTTTCTTATCATCTTCCCTTGAGAGTTTGATTCTGTACAACCCACCTAGGTTTGTTTATGTAGTAAATAAAATAATTTTTTAAAAAATAATTTAAAATACTCTTTAATTTTAAAAATTATTTTCAAATTTGACCAACTAAATTTATTTTAGATATATATTCAAGTTTTTTAAATAAAAAAAAGTGTATCTTAGGTCTTAAGGCATCACAAATATAACCAGAAGTGTTGATTTATTAATTAAGATTCCAAAACAAGACAAACATACACTTGTACAAAGATGATTATACTCATCACAGATGGATAATTTACCTCAAATATTATGCACCAACATAGGATAATTTGTTATTATAATATAATCTTACTTGTAATGAGGTGACATTTTATGGTATATATATACTTGTAATGAGACCCCAGCAATTAATATATTGCAAGGATGATTTCTACTTATTAAAGCTAGTTGCATTGCAAGCTATATATATTTGATGGGCACAAGGCTAAGAGGATGTTTCTTGTGCACAACAAGTCCAGATGCTTCATCCATGTTAATTACTTCTTCCTTTGGCAATTCCCAGTTGAAACAATACAGAAGATTTGCAAGAGCAAGCTCCATCATTGCAACTGCCATACTTATTCCAGGACATAGCCTTCTACCAGCTCCAAATGGTAGGAACTCAAATTGTCGTCCTTTGTAATCAACAGAACTATTCTCAAACCTTTCTGGGAAAAACTCATCTGGGTTTTCCCAGTATGCAGGGTTCCTTCCAATTGCCCACGCGTTCACCGTTACCCTGGTTTTGGGCTCTACATCGTATCCCTTGATCTTGGAGCAACGTATGCTTTCTCTTTGAAACAACAAGGGTACTGGAGGATGCAACCTTAGGGTCTCTTTGATCACCATCTTTAGATATACAAGTTGATTGAGTTCTTTTTCTTCAACTTTCCCTTTCTTTCCCACATAATTTCTGATTTCTTCTTGAGCTTTTTTCATTACATTTGGCTTTTAAATTAGCTCTGTCAGTGCCCAAACCATGGTACCAGAACTAGTGTCCACCCCACCAAGAAAAAGATTCTGAAATCAATTTTCAAAAGGGAAATCTTAAGGTAATTATTATTAATGAAAGATATTAATAATAATAATAAATAAATAAAAAGATAGACCCAAAAGCTAACATGGTGAGTGGTGACTTTTTTTTTTTTTTTTCTCTTTGTTGACGAGTCTGACATTATCATCAACTAGTTCGGGTAATTTCGTCAACTTAGCCACTTAGATATAGGTGTTAGATTTTACTTAAAAAAGACATTGCCGCTAACCAAGAGATCCCAGCTTATATTACTTTTGACTAATATATATCCAACTATGATGTGATGACTTTCAGTTAGAAACTACTTAATCTAAAAGCTATAACTGTCAAATAAAGGCCCGACCAATAATATATATCTAGCTATTATTAATATTTTTCCTCATTTGCAACATTATCTTACACGTGGAGAGCCAAAAGAGAGATAAAAAAAATATTAATTATATAAACGGGGATCATACAAATGTCAATAACGACATTTGAACCAAAAATCTCTTGCAAAACTAAGGCTTTGACATGTTAGAAATCACAACTTAAAAACTATATATAATTGTCAGATAATGGCCCAACAATGCATATCAAGCTATTATCATCCCTCAACACATTAGCTTAATACAATTTTGAGTTTATTTTTTCATTGGTTTCAGCGTTTCTCTTAATTATTCTACCATTCATGCACAAAATACTAAAAAGCAGCTTAATTACCATGAGAATTGCCTTGATAAAATTGTGGCCAGTGAAGTTCACGTCGCTAGTAATTTGATTCTTCTGTAATTTAAGCAAGACATCTATGATGTCTTCTTGGTCTGGCAATCCCATTCTTTCACTATCAAGGTGATCGTCGATGACTTGTTGAAAAAAGGAGTCCAAGTCGCGGAAGCACTTCTCAAGCCTTGCATGGAACCCTATAAACAAGTCTACAGTCCGCCCAACGTAATAAGGAAAGAAATCCAACGCAGAAAAGCCACTCAACACTGCTATAGCTTCACCAACAACTTCTTGATGAGATCTTCCACTGTTAAAAACTCTTCCTTTATAACTCTTACCAAAAGCAACTCTACATGTTATTTGATTAGTAAGAGAAGCTAACTCCTTCGTCATATTGATCACAGGGGTACTAGCACTAATATTGCTATTAATATTAGTTTGATCATAGATGGATCTTATCATGTTAGCTACTTCTTCAGCTCTTATTGACCCAAATGATTGGACCCTTTTCATGCTAAAAACCTCCAAAACAGTGACCTTTTTCATTTCCCTCCAGTACCCACCATAGGGCGCAAAGGCAATATCTAAGAAATTGTAAGAAAGGCGTTTAAAGCCAAGTAAGGAAGGTCTACTGCAGAAATCCAAGTCGTGCGTCTTCATGACCTCTCTCGCGGCTTCAGCGGACGAGATAACTAATGTTGGTACATAACCCAATTGCAAAAGCATCACCGGACCATATTCCTTGGAAAGCTTTAATAGAGAACGATGAGGCAGCTTGCCTAATTTGTGCAAATTACCTATGATAGGAAGCTTAGGAGGGATAGGAGGAAGGTTACTAATTCCCCTGTTCTTAGTTCTTTTGAGAAGCAGAGAAATGAGAAGAAACAAAAGCAAGGAAAGCAAGGCGTACATGTAGAGAGCCATTAGTACCAGGTGAAATATGTGTACTTTTGCTGATATAATTAAGTAGTTGTATTAAGAGAGAATCTTGCCCTTCATATAGTAGAGAAATTAAAGGTCAACTTTCTCAATTGCATGCTGATACATTTGCTTACCTATCTCTTAACGTCACTATTTGGAGCATGTTAATATGTCGACAACATATTAACATTTTAGCTGGACAAGCTAGCAATTAGCTAATGTCTTCTTTGTTTTTTTCTATTAATCCTATTATCCTATAAATTTAGAGTAAAGGTAGAGTGATACACCTTTTCTAGGAGAGATATTAGCATGTTATATCCATGTCAATTATGCTTATTTAATCATATATATGAAAAATCATTTTATCGGAACGATAGGATTAACCTATTAGTTTAGAGTAAAACCAGATCAGTGATACCTTTTGTATGAAAATATTAGCATATCTATGTCAATTATGCTTAATTATTTAAGTATATTATAAAATCATTTTATTAGAACTATATAAAAAGAGCAACTATATTTTATATATTTTGCAAGAAAAGCTGAATGAGTAAATTCATCATCAAAACCCTTTCCAATAAATTTTCAAAACTCAAATAACACTAGATAATCAACCTTTAAAAAGTTTATTAATGCAAGTTGATGTTGAGGATACTAGTTAATTAATATCCTTTTATTTAATAGACTAGTGCTTATTATTCTAATTAAATTAATGTGTAGGGGAGAGATCATCATCAAAATAGATAATTGTTTTTTTTTAAGATTGAGTACTGGAAGAGAAATTGCAATCTTCAAATGTTAGGTGGTTCAAGATTGAAACAGGGATGTGACTAGATATTAAATTAAGAAACAATAATAGGGTGTCAATATAATGCATGCATGAATTATGAAGAAAATAAAATGAGAATTGCTTATTGAATGGTTTTTTTCTTTTCTACTTCAAAATAATAATAACAAGAATAATAATAATAATAATAATAATAATAATAATAATAATAATAAGAAGAAGCAGAAGAAGAAGAAGAAGAAGAAGAAGAATTAAGAAGTGCTTTAATAGTCCATATCTAGCTAAACTTGTATATGAAAAATGATAATGTAATTGTCATGCATAGCTCAATTATTTCTAGCCTTGACTTTTTTTAATAGCCATTTCATGATCATCATTATTTTAATTTCATAACCTCTCAATGTTTTCAATATTATATAAAAACATTTTTAAAAAACAACGTGTTATTGCAAGATTGCATGACAATAATTTACCATATAAGATTGTTGGGGCCCTTGGCGTTATGTCAACGTACAACAAGTCTTAATTACAATAGAAAAGAAAATACAAGTAAGTTTCTCGTGCCAAATATTCTTATTAACGTGTATTTACAATATTGCTTACTTGTATCATCCGTTCTTTTTTTTCAAATATCAAATCATATGAAAGGTACATTAAAGATGTGTTTGGTGGACCAGAAAATAATATATTTTTTTAAAAGTTTTATATTTGTTTGGTTAACAAAAAAAATGAGAAAAAATTTTCTTGAACCCACCATTATCTTATTATAATTTTTTTAGCTATGGAGCGAAAAAAATAAAAAAAATTTATGAGAATTTTTTTTTTGTACTAAATTTGAAGAAGTTACTGTTATATAATTAAATAACTAACTAATAACCAAGTATTATAAAATTTTCTCATTAACCAAATCATGAAAAAAAAAAAATTAAGTACATTTTTTCGAGAAAGCTTCACTAATCCAAAACACCGTTTTCGACATGTTTCGACACCGAACGGGTCTTTAATTATTCCGAAACTTTATATACACATTAAACAACTTAAAAGCATGTGAATACACTTGAACTAACACACATCAAGCATCAAATATGTATACGTATACGAATACTCTACAGATCATGATGACATCATCCTAAGGTACGGACGTTATAGAAACATGCCCAAAAAGCCAAATATCACAGGTTTTTCGCTTTGAGGACATATGGTTGCGAGAACCTGATTTTCAAGAAGTGGTAGCATCCTCATGGGTGGGACATGCAATTGTGCTGGACAAATTACAAGAATGTTCATCTCAACTTTTATCATGAAAAAAATGGACACTCTCAAGACGCAATAAGGAGTCAAAAAAAATAAGAGTCTCCCACAAAGCTCTAGAACCCCGACACCTCCACTATGAAGAAGATTATGAGACACTAAAAATTTATTGGATAGACATTTGGCTCTCGAGGATATTTACTGGAGACAATGTTCTAAGGCATTGTGGCTTCAAGCAGGTGATCAAAACTCGAAGTTTTGCCACCAAAACGTGTCTCTGAGAAAAAAGAGGAACCATACCAAATGCATTTTCTCCCCAACAAATGTTGTGGCTTCAAGCAGGTGATCAAAACTCAAAGTTTTTCCACCAATAGGCATCTCAGGAAAAAAGAAGAACTATATCGAAGGCATTTTCTCCCCAACAAATGATTGGACTGAGGATGAAGACCAAATATCCTCACATTTTACCACTTATTTTTCTATGTTTTTTAAATCTTGTAATCCTTCCAATATTTCTATATCAAATGTGACTTTTGCTTTTCGCAAAAAGTAGATCCTTATATGATTGTAGTTCTTGAAAAAAAGTTTGAGGCTGAAGAAATAAAGAGAGCTCTTTTCCAAATGAACTTATCAAAAGCTCCAGGTCCAGATGGCATGTCCGCAACTTCTTACCAAAACTGCTGGGCCACAGTAGGTGAAGATGTTACGTTACTATGTCTTGATGTTCTGAACAATTGTAGGTCAGTGCAAGAGATTAATCAAACCATCATAACTCTTATTCCCAAGGTGCCAAAGCCAAAGCAGTTGACAGAGTTCAGATCGATTAGTCTATGCAACGTGATCTTCAAAATCATTGCCAAAGTTTTGACAAATAGGCTTAGACTGATCATCTCCTCAATCATATCTGAGAACCAGAGTGTTTTCATACCAAGGCGTGTGATCGTCGATAACATATTGTTAAGGTTTGAATGTGTGCATACTCTTCGAAACAAAAAAGGAAGGATCGTAGTTTCATGGCCCTTAAGCTCGATATGAGCAAGGCTTATGATCGGGTAGAGTGGAGTTTTTTAAAAGGAATGTTGCAAACGTTAGGCTTTCCCCAAGCTTGGACAAACTTGTTACTTAGATGTGTATTTTCAGTATCCTACTTAGTTAAATCAATGGATATTTACATGGTCAAATCACTCCGCAAATCAATGGATATTTACATGGTCAAATCACTCCGCAACGAGGCCTGCGACAAGGTGATCCACTTTTTCCATGCCTCTTCATCATCTATGCAGAAGGCTTCTCAACAATGCTTCATCGAGCAGAATAGCAACACCGAATCTCGGGGATGCAATTAGGGAGAGGGAGACCGCGCATTTCCCATTTGGTTTTTGCAGACGACAACCTTACTTTTGCAAAAGCTAATCCCTTATGAATGCGCCCAACTGAAAAGAATTTTCCAGTCATACTCTGAGGCATCAGGACAACTAATAAACTATCATAAGTCATTTATTTGCTTTGGTGACTCTGTCCAAGCCAATGTTCGTGCTCAAGTATGTCAGTTGTTCGAAGTTGAAAAGTTGAATGCCATTCGATGTACTTAGGATTACCCACAGTGCTCTCAAGAAACAAAGTGCAGGCCTTTGAACCAATTGTAGACCGTATTTGGAAGAAGATAAACGACTGGAAGAACAATATATTTTCTATGGGAGGCAAGGAGGTGCTTCTAAAAATAGTCATCCAAGCTATTCCAACCTACACCATGTCATGTTTCAAATTATCAGTTAGAATTTGGAAAAGTATAGAAAGCTTGATGGCTCGATTTTGGTAGGGCAATGCGTCCCTCAATAAAAAAAATCCACTGGAAAAAGTGGGAACACCTTAGCAAATCCAAACATATCGGAGGACTTGGGTTTAGGGATATAGAAAGATTCAATCAAGCATTACTAGTTAAACAAGGGTGGAGACTTATCACCATAAAAGATTTTCTAGTGGAGAGGGCAATCAAATCCAAATATTATCCAAACTCTGATTTCTTGGAGGCAAAGTGTGGCACTAAAGCATCCCACTTGTGACATAGCATCATCTGGGGCCGGGAGCTACTGAATATGGGATTAAGGTGGAAAATAGATGATGGCAACCACGTCAGAGTCTACCAAGATCCATGGCTCCCTCGTGGAAGCACCTTCAAGCCACTGCCACCATGGACACTCCCACGTGACACCAAGGTATCTGATTTAATAAATGCGCAGGGGGAATGGAACTATGAATTGTTACATAACAACTTTTCACAGGAAGATGTTCTTCATATAACTTCTATTCCGCTAAGCTCAAGATGTCTTCAGGATTTTTTGTTGTGGCACTACGACAAACGTGACATTTATATGGTAAAATCTGGTTACAAATTGGCAATGGAAAGATAGACTCATGGGTCGTCGTCAATCAGTTTTCTAATTGTAAACTGATGGAAGAAGTTCTGGAATCTTAATATCCTTCCAAAGATAAAAATATTTTACCGGAGAACAATTCATGGTTGTTTGCCATCAGGAGACATACTAGCTAGAAGAAAGACTTCCGCAGTGAGGCGATGTTTCGTTTGCATTACAGGGATGGATACGCTTGAGCACATACTTTTTCATTGTAATATTGCAAAAAAAGCTTGGTGAGATTGTGGTTTCAATCCGAAACAGACAATGGGATGGATTAATGGTACCTACTCCCCAATCTTAACGTTGGGGTGTGAACAAAACAAAGAGGATTGGGACATGGGAGATGGGAATGGTGTTATTATGGAGCTTGCGGATGAACAGAAACAAAACTATGCATGGGAGCAAAAGTCTTCAAGGTAAAGATATCACAATTTGGGTACAGTCCTTTCTTCAAGCCGTTCATGAAGCCAAGCAGACGCACCATGGTCCACCCATACCTAACGACTCAATCCGGCTTGCTATGTGGTACCCCCCTCCAAGTGGTGATTTCAAACTTAATGTAAATGCGACTACATACATTGAAAGGAACATGATCAGTCTGGGGATGATTATAAGAAATAATCATGGTGAAGTTTTGGTTGCTGCAGCGAAAAATTTGAAGATATTGCCCTCAGTAGATATCGCAGAAGGGATGGCTTTGCGTGATGGTCTCCAATTGGCTATTCAATCGGGGTGTTATCCAGTATGGGCGGAGTCCGACTCTGTCACTGTGATCAAGTTGATCCAAGGTTTTATCTTCATCCAAGACTGAAATTGTTAATGTTATTCATGATATTGTTGAAGCAACAACAAAGATCAATGTTAAAGGCTTCAATCACTATCCAAGGAAAGGGAATTCAACAGCCCACACTTTGGCCAACTTTGGATTATTTATAGAGGATTTAATAGTTTGAGTAGAAGAGGTGCCTTTATGGCTGTAACATCTCATACTTGTAGTCAAAAATTCTACGTTGACCTATACGTATACTGATATATATAATATGTAATAATACGTAGGGATACAAGTATACAAGTGTATATAATTGTATTTCTATAAATTTCAATTAGATTGTTAAAATCTAAACAATATGTGTAAGTTGGGTATATATATTTAAATTAAGCATGGGGAGTTGCTTTACAAATTGCATGAGGAGCATGAGATCATTTTTTTTATACTTATCTTTCAATCTCTCTCCAACGTGCTTGTGAAGGAAGATAAAAAAAAGAAAGAAAGAAAGGAAGAAAAACAAAGAGAGGAAAAAGAGGTCGGAACGTCGAATTTCCGCCAAATCAGGTCCCACAGTAAATGATTTTCACTCTATTTCTTCGTGAAATTGATATTTAAGTTAGATGGCGATTCTCTTGGAGTAATTTTTGTTATGGGAGCCGTTTTACGATGTTTTCGAAATTGAGTTTTTGACCCAACTTGAATGAAAATTTGCTGTGAAGGTTAAAAAACACTTTCTAGACTATAGAAACCTCGAATATATGAATATATTTCATTTATTTGTTCATTTGGAAATTTTATAGTTGTTGAAAGTTAGATTTGATAATTGAGACCTTTGGTGTCACACCTTGGGTTGCACAGCGTGCCCCCTACCCAGGTGCGGGCGCACCCCCTCGGGGCGAACGCCTAGCCATTATGGATCCATAATATTGTCCTATCGCCATGTAGCAACCCAACCGCAGCTGGTCTACATCGAAATGATTATTTATCCCTACTATTCACTCATAAATAGTAAGGGAGTTCGATTCCTAGGGAGGCCCTGCACTATTCATAAATAGTGGCAGACAAATAATCGTTTCGATGTAGACCAGCTGCGGTTGGGTTGCTACATGGCGATATGACAATATTATAGATCCATAATGGCTAGGCGTTCGCCTCGAGGGGGTGCGCCCACACCTGGGTAGGGGCACGCTGTGCAACCCAGGGTGTGACATTTGGAACCCTTAAATTTGATATTGGAGACCTTCGGAACCCTATTAAAAGCCGATGAAACTCCGGTTTGAGACTGTAGAAAGATAGATCTACCAATTTCAGACATTTCGATGTTAAGATCGTGATTTTTGGATATGATTTGATATTTTTAGTAACTAAATATAAGGTTTTTGTGAGTAAAATTGATTTGGGAGATCTCCGCATGTAAAATCTCAGTGAAATACCTGTCGAAGGTGATAAAATGGCAGTAAGATTGATTTTACACGTGTCGATATGTACAAAATAATTTTAAGAATGTCCTATATTTTTAATAAAATTGACATATGTTTCCAGTAGAAAAATAAAATTGAGAACTAGTGGAAATATGATTAGGAAATCTATTTTCACTCTTCCTTTTTGTGAAAATATCTAGATTAACCATAGAAACAATATAATAACGTCTTCAACTGCTTATTAGTCCTAAATTGAGTTGGAATTTAAATTTATGAAATGTGTATAATATTGTTCAGGTTGCTAAAGTAAGAATTAGTGGTGAATGAACAAGATTTGAATCAAGTTGAGTGCACTGAATAAATAATACTAGTGAGTATGATTAAGTATGAAGTAGATTAGATCTTTAAATGAATTAAAAAATATTTATTGGTGATTGGAAGTGTGCTGAAAAACTTAATATGTAAACGCAAATTGAGTATTTATGCACAAAATGAATATGCATAAATGAAATTGATTTATAAAATGGTCATGACAGGTTAAGTTAGTTATATTTAAATTAGAGCTGGACTCGGAAGCGGTAGTGATTATATTTTAAGTTAAAAAGTTTTGTACTGTGAGTAATCCTTACTTTTGATTTTTATGTATGACATTGGTATATAATATGAAAGTTTTTGTGAACTAAACATATTAATATATGTATTCGAATGGTTGTTTGAAACTCATAAAATGATTTGATGCATTGGAGTATGTAGACGTACTGAAATAGGTCATTGACATGAAAAAATATTTTTATGGGTCTAAATCTCAGGGAACAGACTCACAAGATTGACAAATTTAGTAATCTTGGTCGGTGTATTCCCGACACGAGATAAAAGACGTAGAAATGACATAACTTGATACATGGGTAATTTGAGGTCGGTGCACTCCTCATCGATGCATAATGAGGAACAGACTCGCTCAATTATCTAGAAGAAGAGAGAAGGATGATGATTTTTTATAAAAATTTGCATTGTTTTATAATTGAATGCATATTCATGAATTATATTGTGCATATATATTATTTATGTTTTCTTTTGCATATGATTTATATGCTTTGAAATAAGTTTCATGTTTTTATATATGATGCTTACATGATACCATATGTAGAATTATTCAGAGTTTGTTATTTGCTTATAACATTTTTCATTTCTTTCAGATGAAGGAAAAAGGGAAAGCTGAGGAGCAACACTTGTTAGACTTTTGATTTTCTTTTTGATGTATGTTTTGGTATTTTAGGTTGTATTATGACTTTATATTTTAATGTATATATTTATAGCCGTATAATTATCACATAGATGAGATATGAGATGTTTATGAAATTTATATGAGATCTAAACAATATGTGTAAGTTGGGTATATATATTTAAATTAAGCATGGGGAGTTGCTTTACAAATTGCATGAGGAGCATGAGATCATTTTTTTTATACTTATCTTTCAATCTCTCTCCAACGTGCTTGTGAAGGAAGAAAAAAAAAAGAAAGAAAGAAAGGAAGAAAAACGAAGAGAGGAAAAAGAGGTGGGAACGTCGAATTTCCGCCAAATCAGGTCCCACAGTAAATGATTTTCACTCTATTTCTTCGTGAAATTGATATTTAAGTTAGATGACGATTCTCTTGGAGTAATTTTTGTTATGGGAGCCGTTTTACGATGTTTTCAAAATTGGGTTTTTGACCCAACTTGAATGAAAATTTGCTGGGAAGGTTAAAAAACACTTTCTAGACTATAGAAACCTCGAATATATGAATAGATTTCATTTATTTTTTCATTTGGAAATTTTATAGTTGTTGAAAGTTAGATTTGATAATTGAGACCTTTGGAACCCTATTAAAAGTCGATGAAACTCCGGTTTGAGACTGTAGAAAGATAGATCTACCAATTTCAGACATTTCGATGTTAAGATCGTAATTTTTGGATATGATTTGATATTTTTAGTAACTAAATATAAGGTTTTTGTGCGTAAAATTGATTTGGGAGATCTCCGCGAACATGTAAAATCTCAGTGAAATACCTGTTGAAGGTGATAAAATGGCAGTAAGATTGATTTTACACGTGTCGATATGTACAAAATAATTTTAAGAATGTCCTATATTTTTAATAAAATTGACATATGTTTCCAGTAGAAAAATAAAATTGAGAACTAATGGAAATATGATTTGGAAATCTATTTTCACTCTTCCTTTTTGTGAAAATATCTAGATTAACCATAGAAACAATATAATAGCGTCTTCAACTGCTTATTAGTCCTAAATTGAGTTGGAATTTAAATTTATGGAATGTGTATAATATTGTTCAGGTTGCTAAAGTAAGAATTAGTAGTGAATGAACAAGATTTGAATCAAGTTGAGTGCACTGAATAAATAATACTAGTGAGTATGATTAAGTATGAAGTAGATTAGATCTTTAAATGGATTAAAAAATATTTATTGGTGATTGGAAGTGTGCTGAAAAATTTAATATGTAAACGCAAATTGAGTATTTATGCACAAAATGAATATGAATAAATGAAATTGATTTATAAAATAGCCATGACAGGTTAAGTTAGTTATATTTAAATTAAAACTGGACTCGGAAGCGGTAGTGATTATATTTTAAGTTGGAAAGTTTTGTACTGTGAGTAATCCTTACTTTTGATTTTTATGTATGACATTGGTATATAATATGAAAGTTTTTGTGAACTAAACATATTAATATATGTATTCGAATGGTTGTTTGAAACTCATAAAATGATTTGATGCATTGGAGTATGTGGACGTACTGAAATAGGTCATTGACATGAAAAAATATTTTTATGGGTCTAAATCTCAGGGAACAGACTCACAAGATTGACAAATTTAGTAATCTTGGTCGGTGTATTCCCGACACGAGATAAAAGACGTAGAAATGACGTAACTTGATACATGGGTAATTTGAGGTCGGTGCACTCCTCATCGATACATAATGAGGAACAGACTCGCTCAATTATCTAGAAGAAGAGAGAAGGATGATGATTTTTTATAAAAATTTGCATTGTTTTATAATTGAATGCATATTCATGAATTATATTGTGCATATATATTATTTATGTTTTCTTTTGCATATGATTTATATGCTTTGAAATAAGTTTCATGTGTTTTATATATGATGCATGCATGATACCATATGTAGAATTATTCAGAGTTTGTTGTTTGCTTATAACATTTTTCATTTTTTCCAGATCTTAAGAAAAAGGGAAAGCTGAGGAGCAACAGTTGTTAGACTTTTGATTTTTTTTTTTATGTATGTTTTGGTATTTTAGGTTGTATTATGACTTTATATTTTGATGTATATATTTATAGCCGTATAATTATTACATAGATGAGATATGAGATGTTTATGAAATTTACATGAGATCTAAGGATGTAGATGTTTGAAATGTTATAAATGTTTTATAAAAATTGAATATTATTTTATCTACGTTTTGGACTTGTAATTTTATAAAAAAAAAAAAAAAAACAATAATTGTAACAATCTGGGCTTGGCCTACACAGTCACGTGGTTTTGAAACAACAAAAGTCCAAACGGCTCACACGAGTTTTGCTGAGCTGTATAATCTTCGATTCACACGTGTCATCTCGACATCCACTTTGTCACCTTCACGCATTAGCAGCTTCCAAGAAATCACCGAGCGGCAACAAAACTGATATAAAAAAAAACAAAAGTCAAGTCACGTCACGTCAAATTACGGATTTACCCTTTACTCTCTTCTCTCGCTTCCTTCCTTCGTTGCTCTTTGCGAATTTGCTGTTGAATTGCGCTTTAATCGTGTGAACTGAACTCTACATTTTGATGAAAAGACTGAGAAGAAGAACGAAAGCGACAGGGGTTCAGATGTCGCCATTGTTGTTCCTCCTAAAGGTTCGATCTTTTCTCAAGTCTGCTAAATCGATCTTTTTTTGGAACAATTTCAATGAGAAAAGATGCAATTTGATTTTCTAAACCCTACACAACTCTGCAGATGATTTAAAGATAAGTTTTTTTTTTTTTTTCGAGTTTTTGGTGTTAGTAAGTTGTGATAAGGACGGGGAATCATGAATAGAACAGAGGATCTTTATTTGATTGGACGAAATTTTTGAGTAATTTGTGGTTTAGTTATCCACATATTAGTAATTTCGCTCTTTTTATTACTGAAAAAAACGGCGACTTTGAGGGATTTTGAGTCTTTTTGTATAAATATAAATCTCGTGTTTAGTTGACTGACTTGTCTCTCGTTTCCTTGCATGTTCGGTGTTGTTTCCTTAATATTTTTCATGATCTTACGCTACTTTGCAATCGTCTTTCTTTGAGTTCTACAAATCCTTTATATTTAAGTGTTGGCTTTTTTTTTTTTTTTTTGTTGGAGTATTGTGCTAGAAAGATCAGTTTTGGGAGTAAAGAACACATTGAAAGGTGACATGCTATTCTTGTAACCAGTGTTCATGGCACATGCGCCGTCTTTTTTTTTTTTTTTTTTTAAGAAAAAATTGAATCTTTTCCTAGAATTTTTAGTTCCATTGTGGTCGGCAGATCATGTAGGATTCAGTAAAACGAGTAATTCAATGTCGAGTACTTCGAATTTTCGAAAATGGAATGGCTTTTACAATAAATCAGAGTAGATTTCAGTTTTAAATTGAAAATTTTCTCAAATTTTTGCGTTGTTTGATTTATTTTGTTACTGCTGATTATCCTTATTATTAGTGTAGATAATCCTGTGTGTTATTTTGTGAAGGTGAGAAGTTGACTCTGTAAAGTGTTGGTAGATTGGGAACTGATGGGAGGTAGAAGTTCAAAGTCGTCGAGTTTTAGACATTCGTCTTCGTTTGGATCGGGTTCTTCATCTTGGACTTTTCCGGGATACGCTCCACAATACCCACCCTATGCTCCATCTCAGGGTCATGCACCTCCACCACAATACTATGGTCCTCAGGTTACTGAGCCTCCTCAAAGGCCTCAAAGGACATTTGAGAATAGGTATTCAAGGATAGCCGATGATTACAGTTCCTTGGAACAGGTAAATCCGTTAATGACCCTCGCTGTTTTTATTTCAAAATCCAAACCATCATGTCGGATTGATAATTTCTGTAGATTTCAAATTGAGTAGTGCAACATGGGAATATTTGCTTACTTGGATGCAAACTAAGCTCCCTAGGTATTGTTAGATTGCCACGAATCATGCACCGACATCTCATTCGAAACAATCCAATGATTACTCATTTACTAAGTTGCTTAGTTTGCATCCATGTAAGCATCAGCGTTTGGTAACTCTACTTAACCTCTACTTCTACTTTAGTAGAGGTTTAAGCTCTACTAAAATAAGCAAAGTTTTTTTACTTATTCTTGTAGAGGTTATACATCTACTTCAATTAGAGGTTGAAAAAATTAAAAAATTATCTAATAAATGATTTTTTTTCATAACCCTCTAGGTTGCAAAATAGAGTTACCAAACACCACCAGTTCTTTTAGCATTTCCTTTTTATCTTTTTTTTTTTTTTTTTTTTTTTTTATTTTTTAAATTATGCCCTCATTTTCCATCTCACCAAAAAATGGAAAATGGAAAAAAAAAAAAAAAACAAAAACAAAAGAACAGAAAAGATAAAAAGCCGATGTGAATCAGTTTTTTTTTTGGGGGGTTACATTCTCATCATTTGCACAGGTTACTGAAGCTCTTTCGCAGGCTGGTCTTGAGTCTTCAAATCTTATTGTTGGTATTGATTTCACAAAAAGCAATGAATGGACAGGTCTTGTCTCGTCTCATCTATGAACTTACATTTATGTGAATCTTTACACTGACTGAGACATGCATAATTTTCTTTGAAAAGGTGCAAGATCATTCAACCGGAAATGCTTACATCACCTAGGAGAAGCTCAAAATCCTTATGAACAAGCAATATCTATTATTGGCAAAACATTGTCTGCTTTCGATGAGGATAACTTGATTCCTTGCTTTGGATTTGGAGATGGTAGTCTCTTATGTGAAATTTCATTGGCGGATGTGTTCGAAAGATATTTCTGGTTTATGGGGATTATATATGCCTGTTTTATATTTTGACAGCATCAACACACGATCAAGATGTCTTTAGTTTCTATCCTAATGAGAGTTTGTGTAACGGATTTGAGGAAGCCTTGACACGTTACAGAGAAATAGTCCCATGCCTAAAGTTGGCAGGTTATTGTAATACTTGATTTCATTTTCCATTTTATTTGTTGGAAGAAATTATTGAACTTTGCCTAGAGGTTTGACTCATGGTTTTTTCTTTGGCAGGACCAACGTCATTTGCTCCAATCATTGAGATGGCTATGACTATCGTTGACCAAACCGGGGGACAGTACCATGTTTTGTTGATAATCGCTGATGGGCAGGTACTTAGTTTGAATTTAGTCATCCAAGTTTCATGTACTTAGAAAGGATTTCGCTTTTGAATTAAAACTTACTTTGAAATGTGAATTGATGCCAGCCATTGTAGTTCAGGAATGAATGGCAAATTACATGGTCTTTTCGATTCTAATGTCAAGTAAAACATAGGCTTTGATTATCACATATATCATAGGTTCTCATTCATAGGGAGAATTTCTTTGAGAAGCCCGTAACTGCACGCCATCCCCTGGCAAAAACAAAATAAAAAAAATATCTCTCTCTCTGAGGTTTCATCACTAAAAGGCTATTTCTCAAAGGGAGTTTCAGTTTGGAACCCAAGATGAGGACTTCAAAAGGCTTTCTTGTGTATTGTTATGCTGGATATTATTGGTTTATTAACCTGATCTGGAGATCTTTGGGGATTTGATATTGAAAGCAAACCTCCGTTATTATTGCATTTCCCAATGTATATGCATTTGACAGAGTTAGAGTAGCACAGGTCAGTTTTAATACCAAGTCTCCAGAGACCCTGGCCGCATTGGAGTTCCTTGTATGTAGGTAATCAAGAGTGACTCTAGATTTTTTAACAAGTTAATATGCTCTATGAATTCTAAGCCAGAGAAACACATTGTGCTTAATATCATCCCTTGAAGCATGAAAATATTGTGATAAGTAGTTTTGATCAACTGCTTATATCCATGTCCGTGGTTATTTTATCTCTATTTCAGTCTATTCATTGGTTTCAAGTCTCATGCAAACCTTGTTGCCGCAGGTAACAAGGAGTATTGATACTGCACGTGGTCAGTTCAGCCCACAGGAGCAGAAGACTGTTGATGCTATTGTAAAAGCAAGGTCATTTTTGTTTCTATTTTTTACCATGTTTTTGCCATCACAAGCAGTTCCTTACATGCTTATCTTTGTTTCAGTGAGTACCCTCTATCAATTATTTTAGTTGGAGTTGGAGATGGGCCTTGGGATATGATGCGGGAATTTGATGACAATATCCCTTCTCGGGCCTTTGATAATTTCCAGGTTTGTAATCCTAGATGGCATTTCCTTGCTTGATGGCTTGACATGTCCATGTTGTATCTTACTGGAAATTTGGGTAGGCATTCTAACGAAAATTGATGAGGATCTGTTCTTTTTCAGTTTGTGAATTTTACAGAAATTATGTCAAGGAATATACCACTATCCAGAAAAGAAACAGAATTTGCTCTTGCAGCTTTGATGGAAATTCCCGCTCAGTATAAAGCGACATTGGAACTTAAAATATTGGGGTAATAATGTAGCTTACCTGTTGTCAGTTTTGACGTTTCTATAGTTACCTCTATCACACATTTGCCTTAAATCATTTTGGCATGAGTATTTTTGCAAGGCTGATTCTTTCTCCTGCATTGGACCAGTGAAAGGAATGCGGATGCTCTTGAGAGGGTTCCACTTCCACCACCTGTTTACAATGCAGCTTCTTTTAACATGAAGAAACCCTCCAGCTCAAGCAGTTTTCAGCAAAGACCACCTCCCTATCATGGTCATGGAACATCCATGAACACAGCTATCCCACCAACTGCTGCTTTTGATAACAAGGTATATTGTAAAAGATGATTCCCATGGAAAAATTATTTTGATTTCAGCAAGATTGCGTTTAAGTTATCAAACTTGCATTTTACAAAGTCAACTTTTATCCTATGCTGGGCTCTAGGATACCATCTGAATTAGTATTCTGTGGTCTCGTTTATAATTGATCGACTTCTTATTATGATTTTTTTACATGTAATTTCCTGTGATGTTTATTTAGTCAACATCATATGTGGAATCTAACATGCTCTTCAGGGACCTGCTGCTTGTCTGGAAACTATCTATGCTCACTTTATCAATTTTATTCTCCCTCTTTTATTTGCCTTTTTTAATTTAATTTAATATTTTCCTTTATTTTGACTAAATCTCACCTTATAATGTGTGATTGAAAGATGTGCTTTAAAATGAACTAGGAGCTGCTAACTGTCAAGAATACACACATTCATATGGTAGTTAAGAATGTCATAGACTGCAGCCCAATTACAAGTGCAAGCAGTACTCAACCCAGAAAAAGAAAGACAACTAAGATAAGAAAACAGAAACCTAGCCCAACAAGGAAATACAAGCCAAGACTGCAGCCCAATTACAAGCAACTAGACCAGTTTCTACTCCAACCTGAAATTGAGTAACCATTTGCCCATGAAAAAGCAATGAGCCGAGTGCTAGCCAATAACCTTAGTTTGTCACACAATGTTCATATATCCTTGGAAGTGTTTTTAAAGATTCTTCTATTACGTTCAAGCCACACACCAAAGTGTTGCATGTCAAGGCAGTTAAAATAGTATCATGGTAATGTTGGTCATTGGGGCACCAGCATTTTCAAGGGGGTGGGTTTTAGGTCTTGTATACCCTGTGAATATAACCTAACTTTTAGAATCTTCTCAACTATACCATGAGCTCTTCTGAGATGGATTGTTCGAGAGGAAACTCCTTTGGAACACTGTTGAACATGGTGAATAACTTGACAAAATTCTGGTAAAGCTGTCTAATGCCCTCCCTCCAGTCAGCTTGGTGCCATGTCAATTGCTCATCTGCATCGGCATTGTTGACACAGCTGAATGGGTTCGAGTCACGGTGATCAGCCTCTCCTGACATGGCTACCATCACCTTCTCCTTAACTTGGAGTGTTGTGCAGACCATGTATAAGATTCTTACTCTTAAAGTCTCTGATGATTCTTGAGCTGCAAAACAGAAAGGTTTTAGTGGCAAGAGGGTTTAAACAGTGGAGAAGTTTTAGCTGATGCAGGTAGTGGTAGAGGAGTTGAAGTTGGAAAATAGTCTATCAGCTTATTCCAAGTATTGTAGCTGATGCATACTTTTTAGTTTGCACTTCCTTGTGCCTGCAGCAGACAATAAAGGAAGAGAGGAAGAAGTGGGAATAAAAAATGATTGTTGGGGTTGATTTCTTTTACTAATAAGGGACTGTTTTCCTCATGCCACCCTCTCTTATACTGTTATACATGTTTTGGTAAATATTTAAAATTATGCTTCTTTTTAATGTTATACCAGGTGATGTACAGTTCTCAATTCCTTTTCTTCTTCTTCTTCCTTTTTTTTTTTTTTTTTCTCTTCTTTCTATGGCATCTGCATAGGTATGCCCCATATGCCTTACCAATATGAAGGATATGGCTTTTGGATGCGGACATCAGGTATAACCTCCAATTCTTAATACTATGGTTCTTGTTCTTTTCCTTTTCTCTGTTCTTAGCACCCTGTTAAGTTGTTCAATCCATTTCCTTGGCAAGGCTAACTTAAATGCACCATTGACTAATATTGATTTCTCATATATTTGCTTTATGGTTCTCTGCAGACTTGTTGTGACTGTGGGCAAGATCTCGACTTATGTCCCATATGCCGAATCTCTATTGTGACTAGAATAAAGCTATATTGAAAGATTCTCTTCATCCTTGGATAGTATCCACTTGTAGCTTTCTGCCGTGGAGGTCTTTGATACTCTTAGTATTTATTCAAAGCAGACGAAGACCGTCAGTATTCTGCCTGATTACATGTACACGTTTATGAGAAACTCTTGATACTTTAGTGTCCCTTGTACATTCCTCTGCTTGTTTCAATTCCGATTCCAGCTGTTTTCTTTCATTCGCAAACTCTGACTGCAGTCTGTTCTGTGAAGAGTGGTCATGTTTATACTTCAATAAAACACGTCCATGCAATTTAACATTTGAGCCTCACTTGCATCTTGGGTCAATATTTTATTTAATTCAGTTTATATATAAATTCCATTTATTATATGTGTGCATAGGGAAAGAGCTTGGATATGAGGAATTTTACTGAGTTACATCTGTTACTGTTACTCTGTTTCCCGTCTGTGTTTCCTTTCCCACCTCACTCTGTTAACTCTGTTTAGTTGAGCTCCTTTAGGACCTTTACTACGTGTGAATCAAAGGGCCTTTCAGTGATTGGACCGATCTCGAGATTGGGCATTCACATCTTATCTGATGTTGGGATTAAAAAAATGAGTGAGGTCATAGCAAGAACCAGACTACTTAACCAAAGAGTGTTTCCATGAATTAAGCCTATTTTAAAGGAGAATCCACTTGATACCACCCCATTTTTAATATGAATCCTTTCCAAAAGCATGAGCTCCTTATCTCTTTGCAAGATTCTTCCAACTCCACATTTTCATTTATAAGGAGGTGTTCAGCTTTGTTGTATCTGAGAAGCATTCAAAAGGAAGTAAAAGATGGCAAAGAAAAAATGCTCTACCTCTGCAATCTCAAAATGTGCCATCACAATAGTGTATCTCATGGTGCAATTCATCGGTACCAGTACGGCAACTGAAGAGTTATCAGCAGGGAGGAACAAGGGAAGATGGCAGCTCTTAATGAACAACACTGGTGTGGTGGCCATGCACATGGCATTAACCCACCGCAACACAGTGGTAATATTTGATCAGACAGAAGCCGGGCGGTCCGGCTACGAGCTCCGAAGACGCCGTGATGGCAAACGCTGCTTGGGTGCTCGTAGAGGGTACACAGACTCCTCCTGCTGGGCTCACTCTGTTGAGTATAACATTACTGCCAATTCCATTAGGCCCTTGTGGCTTGAATCTGATACCTGGTGTTCCTCTGGTTCCTTCTTGAGCAATGGTACCCTTCTCCAGACTGGTGGTCATGGTGATGGTACCCGGAGGATTCGCCAATTTGCCCCATGCTCAAACCAGTACTGCAACTGGAAGCAATCGAAATCCCGGTTGGCCAAAAACCGGTGGTACGCTTCGAACCAGATACTTCCCGAGAAGGACAAGGTTATAGTTGTAGGTGGGAGAGGGACTTTCACATATGAATTTGTGCCCGAATCATCTGCAAGAGCTAGGTCCTTTGATCTTCCATTCTTGCACCAGACTTACAGTACAAGAGAAGGCGGCAACAACCTCTATCCCTTTGTTCACTTATCATCAGACAGCAATTTGTTCATCTTTGCGAATCAGGATTCTATCCTCTTCGACTACAAGCATCATCGGGTGGTGAAGAACTTCCCTAGAATCCCTGGTGGTGGATCTAGAAACTATCCCAGTTCAGGTTCATCAGTAATTCTCCCTCTAGATCACACCGACGGGTTCCAAAAGGTGGAGGTAATGGTGTGTGGCGGAGCAAGATCATCAGCTTATAGTTCTGCAAAAGGAGGGACATTCCAGAAAGGTTTGAGTTCTTGTGGGAGAATTGTGATTACAGGAGATAGGCATAAGTGGGCAATGGAAAAAATGCCTGGACCTCGACTTCTACACGACATGTTGATACTTCCAACTGGCCATATACTGATCATCAATGGAGCAAAACAAGGCTCTGCAGGATGGAACAATGCTGCAAAACCTTCTCTCCAACCTTACCTCTATAAGCCAAAGAAGAAACAAGGCAAAAGGTTTTCAGTCCTCAAGGCCACCAAAATACCTAGAATGTATCATTCTTCAGCTATTCTTCTCCCTGATGGAAGGGTCTTAGTAGCAGGAAGCAACCCAAACAGGCAATACACTTTCAACAATGTAGCCTTTCCTACTGAACTAAGGCTACAAGCCTATGTTCCATACTACATGGGTCCTTACTACCATCATAGCCGACCCGGTAATGTGTCGATACATTATGCGAAAAATGGGTATGTAGCACGTTACAGTGAAGAGTTTAACGTTCGTTTCTGGCTTGGGAGAAAACCGAGCAAGGAGGTTGAATTTATGGCGTATTTGCCTCCTTTTACGACGCATTCAGTTTCGATGAACCAAAGGATGTTGAGGCTTAAGTCCAAGGATATGAGGAGAGAAGAAGGTGGATGGATAAAAGCAACCATTGAAGCTCCAGCATCTCCTAATGTTGCACCTTCTGGCTACTATATGCTCACAGTTGTTAATGGAGGGATTCCTAGTACATCTCAATGGGTTAGGTTTATACATCATGATAAGTAGTTGCTAGGATCTGATTGCTCTATGGAGGTAATGCTTGAAGGGCATGATGGTGCTGTTCTTAAAGAGCTGAGGTGGTTGTTATCAATGTTTATGTTATATTTTCAATGTGGATCAAAAAATCTCAATGTGATACTGGGATTAGAGGGTGTGTTTTTTATTTGGTTTTAAGCTCTGAACAGATGGTAATTAGTTTTTACACAATTAAAAAACTGCATCATACTATGTAATTTGCTTTAGTTTACAACATTATAATTGTTACTTTATTATTATAGCGGAGTCCCTAGAGAAGCCTCCTGGAATTCAAAGTCTTCATATCAGCAATTATAATATTTGGGTCGGATTAGTGTTGAATTCAGATCTTTTTTAGATGGGACACATGACTGATTCTTGCGTGTTTTCTATATGGAAATTTGTGACTGCTTTGGAGCATACATGGAAGTCAATTGTTCTAGAAAAACTATTTAGAATTGTATTTTTGCATTTTTACTTCTCTTTTGTTTGAATTTTTTTTTTTTTTTTTTTTTGACAACACTAGATCGGATGCGTGTGGACCGGGACCGTAGTTGGAGGAGCACTAAGGGAGAACACACGCGTGGACCTGGATAGCAGGTAAGGACCTGCCCCTTGTCTCTTTTGTTTGATTTGATCTGTAAATCAATATGGAAGGGTCATAAACATATACCAAATATCAAACTTTGTGAAATTTGAACCAAACCAAAACAATAAGTATGGTTCCGCTACAATCTAAAAATTAATATGTTAAAAATATTTGCATAATTAAGCTAAGTAATACCCAAGAGTACTAATTTAAAGAACTAACTGAAAATGCATATATTTCACATTTTTGCCCTGCTTGTATAGTTTGATTCTAGTTGAATTGTTTTAGAAAAGTTCTGACCCACAAAAAAAATAATAAATATATTATTATTACTATTATTATCATTTATTTATTTTTGGGTTTTAGCCAAATCTATATACGGTGCAGAAATCTTATAAGAATAAAAAATAAAAAAAAGTTCAAAGATTTATCAAACTATATGTGCTGGCCTAATTGTAGAAGTATCTGGTAAAAAAATTAGAAGTCACCGGTGTGGAGTATGATTCAAAGTCAGAAGATGATTCCAAGTCAGAAGTCTTGCTTCTTAAGGCGATTCCCACCATCACAGGGAGTCTCAGTTGTCATGGGTTATATATAATATGAAATTGTATTTAATACCCATTAAAACAACTCTATTCATTCTTACTGTACTCTAAAAATTATTATTTAAACAACATAAAAAATAATATAAAGAAAGGAGCTCCATAAATAAATCCATTATTCTCGGGAATCATGCTTTCTTGCTTAAGTAGTTATTTATACTTTCATTTCCACACAGTTCTTGTGATATTTTTACTTGCTCTGTACACATATTTGTGGTAGTTACATATTTATAAATCCTGTTTTTTCCTTGAGAATTTTTTTTTCCTATTTTTTATTAGATTCCACCTAGGCAGATGAAAGCTTGGATGGGGCCATTCCTGCTTTTTTCTATTACACAGAATAGGACAATATATATACTTATCTATGACGGCAATTTCTCTATATTAAATGCTTTCACCAAGAAGTTCCATCTCTTTCCTTTCATTAATTGCACCTCCCCAACGGCCTCTTCATTCTCCAAGCCTACCCTTTAATTGAGGTTAGATAAAGCTAGAAACTAGTGGGCATCTGATCTTTCTCTTCCTCTCACAAAACACCATCATCTAGGACTTAGCTTTCTCTAAATTTCATCACAGCCCATCATGTCTGCTGCCATTGAAATGGGTCCAATCACTAGATTTTCTTACCAGAGACTGAGAAATGAAGGTGGGTTTCATGATGATGAAGAAGAAGATTTGATATCTGTTAATAAGAGTACAAGGGCAAGAAGCTGGTGCAGGATTAATAGAAGGGTTGGAGGCAGCAGATCAAGGAAGTTTAGACTTAGAATTCCTGGTTTGAAGAGGTTCTTGAGGAAGAAATCTAGGCTGGTTTCTACTGTTAGAATTTCACTGAGAAAGGTTATAAGGAGACTTAAAGAGAGCAAGCCATATCTTGGTGACTTATTTGCTGGGAATTACTTGTTCTTGCAGGTCTCTCCAACTCCTATCAAGTACCAGCTGAAATCTGCTGTGGCTCATGATTTCCATGGAGTTCCTGCAAGGTACTCTTTTGGAAAGATAATTTGATTAATAAGATATCTATAGGTGTAATTTATAATGAAATGAAACTGTCTTTTGGCAGATCTGTTGCTGCAAACTAAGTGTATGTAAGTGGATGAAGTTGCCAATAAAAGGTGACTCTGATCTTTGTTTTAATTTAAAATTTCTGTAATTGTGTAAAGTTTTTCTATGTGTTTAGGAGTAACTTAATGCTAATAATTAGCAGTAGAAGTTGATGGAAGAAGTAAACTTAATTAAGCTTTACCTTTGAAATGAACCTGGCACTTACCTGCCTTTTCTTAATTACATGGAGGATTA
This sequence comes from Paratinospora sagittata, assembly GCA_035771175.1. Classification (NCBI taxonomy): domain Eukaryota; kingdom Viridiplantae; phylum Streptophyta; class Magnoliopsida; order Ranunculales; family Menispermaceae; genus Paratinospora; species Paratinospora sagittata. Next base: position 3,964,899 of record CM069602.1, on the reverse strand, counting down.
AATCTGAGTATCTTTTTATCTAATTAGATTAGAGATTTTGATATGTTCTTACAGTTTTATATTTTACGTGATGATTGTTTAAGAATTACTTCTTCTAGAAAAAAAAAAAAAAATCCTGCAAATATCATAAACACAGATTCAGCTAGCTCTCCTGGTATTAGAGAATTGACGTTGTAGTTCATCCATTTTAAATATTTTGTCCAAAGAACTGTTCTAAGAATAACTTAATCATATTTACTTTATTCAGCATTTCTCAAAAAACAAAATAATAATAATAATAATAAAACAACTGCATAAATTTTGGATTCAATCTAGAACAGGGCAATAGTGACATTCCATAAATATAAATAGTATATTGTATCAAATCATGTATCGATTTCTACGTCAATATCACATCAACATTTCTCTTGGTCCTAATCTTCACTACATATGAGTTGAAGTTCATGTTCATTAGTGTCACTTCTACAGCGTAAATTAACAAGTTGGATTCTCATCAAAAAAAAAAAAAGCAAAGAGGGTTGGAATATATGTTCACTTTACTTATAAAGCCTACGGTAGTAGTAAAGGTAAAGTAAAACTTAAAATAATAATCATGCATAGATAATAAAAAAAAATATAACTATTTGTAATATACTGTATACATGTCAATTACCCATTGATAAAGAAAAGAACGAGAAAGCGGAGTAATATAACTTAACCTTGTATAATTTAAGGTTTTTTTCATCAAAAAGTTTAATTTGAGTATAGTTGAGTTAAATTAATATTCCCATGAAGTCATACTCTTAATTATTAATATATTTGTTTGTTTACTCTAAAAGATTACCTAATACATAATTAGGTTCCCATTTAGTATAAGTGCATTTTTACGGACCCATCGTGAGTTGGCGAAGTGCAACAACTCTTACACCGTGATACCAAACAGGTGAGTTAAAAGGTTAGAGTTGAAGTATGGGTAGTTAACGTTAGAGCTTATCACAACAATCACTCAATGAGGATGTTAAATAACACTCAAGAGGGTATTGACAAGAGACAACACGTGTATTGGTGGAGTAACATCTTGGGTTTTATAAATCTATTAGCTTGTTAGATCCTTTTCGGCAATGTCCCACCACATTAATAGCCATAAATGTTTCATTTAATTATATTTTTATTTTTATTTTGCTACTCAACTTGATAAAAATAAATAAAAATTCACAATTAAATATGGTTGGTTGTATAAACTTATATCTTTAAATGTAGGCTATGATGCTTGACCCCAAAAAAAATGAAAGCTATGATATTACAAGTAATTATTAACAAATGAGAAATTTTCAATCCAATTTCAGAGGCAAGGAAACCATAGCAATTATCCTCACATCACCTAACATATTATTTTCAACCCCTGTTTGCCCAATTCCAATTATCATCTAAGATTCTAAGCATCTGCACTGCTGATAATAAGTATTAATAATAATCTGACTCATCTTTGTAAAACGAATGGGAAGAAGAAATTGGACTTTCTTATTTACCAAGTTATGCTTCTTTTTCCACACATTACAAAACATATTGTTAAGATGCAAAGATCATTAGCAAGATGGCAATTCCACAGCAACACCACCACTGCTACCAACAACAGCAACCACCACAACAACAACGAAGTAGACACATCTGCTTCTCTCTTGAAATCATGCAATTCTCTCTCCATTCTCAAGCAAATTCACGCCCACATTTTCCGCTTTCTTGTCCACCAAAACAACTCCTTAGCTTCAACTCTCGTCACTCTCTACACCTCTCTCTCCTTCCCTCGTTACACCTACCACGTTTTCTCCTCTATTTCACGCCCAACCCTTTCTCTCTTCAACCACACTATCCGGGCATTCTCCAAAAACCAAACTTCTTGCATCAATTCCCTTCATCTCTACCGCCTCATGACACGCAATCGAATAAAGCCTGATAATTTCACGTACCCTTTTCTTCTTAACTCGTGTGCCACTCTAGCAATGCTCGATCAGGGCATTGAGATTCACGGGCGTGTTGTTAAAACTGGTTTTGGGATGTATCTTCCAGTTTCAAACGCATTGATTGATATGTATGGGAAATGTAATTTGTTGGAACTAGCGTATCGTGTGTTTGGTGAAATGCCTGAGAGAGATGTTGTGTCTTATAATGCACTTTTAGGCGCCCACGCGAAGCTTGGGGTGGATATGATTGGTGCAAAGAGAGTGTTTGAGGGGATGCCTGTGAGGAATGTGATATCATGGAATGCTATGGTAGTTGGGTCTGTTAATGGTGGGGACTTGGATTCTGCTCGCGCTGTGTTTGATAAAATGCCTGAGAGAAATGTGGTTTCTTGGACGACGATGTTAGTTGGGTACACTAAAAACGGGTTTCTGGACTTGGCGAGAGTTTTCTTTGATTCAATGCCGGAAAGGAATTTAGTTTCTTGGACAGCTATGATAACTGGGTATGCGCAGAATGGAGGGCCTGCTGAAGCATTGGCGCTTTTTGAAAAAATGGAACAATTGGGGATGAAACCAGATGCGGTCACGATGACTAGTGTTATCTCTGCATCGGCACAACTTGGAGGCCCTGAATTAGCACATTTTATTGAATCATATGTTGATAAAGAAGGGATTGAAAGGAATGAGAGAGTTCTTACTGCATTGGTTGATATGCATGCGAAATGTGGAAATATAGAAGAAGCTTGTCGCTTGTTCGAAGAGATACCTCACCCTGATGTATTCTCCTATAGTGCACTTATTGTGGGTCTTGCTTCTCATGGGCATGGATTGAAAGCTCTAGAAATTTTAAATAGAATGCAAGAAGAAGGATTTGAACCAGATTGCGTCACTTTTATTGGGGTGTTGACTGCCTGTAGCCACACAGGACTTGTTGAGGAAGGTTTAAGGTATTGGGAGAGCATGATCATGGATTACCGGATTGAGCCTGGAGCTGATCATTATGCTTGCATGGTTGATATGTTGGGACGTTCTGGGAGATTGAATGAAGCATATGAAATGGTGAAAAGCATGCCAATGGGACCTCACCCTGAAGCATTGGGTGCTGTTCTTGCAGCATGTAGAACATATGGCAATGTTGAGATTGCAGAAAGTGTTGTGGAGAAGCTTTTGGAATTGGAGCCCAATAACACTGGGAATTATGCACTTCTTGCTAGTATCTACGCATCAAGAGGGAGATGGGATGAAGCTGTGAAAGTGAGGGATGCAATGAAAAATAAAAGGGTGATTAAGCTTCCTGGATGCAGTTGGGTTGAGGTAAAGAGTCCTGGTCACCGGTCACAAATAAAAGTGTGAACGCCCCCAACAAGGCCACAGCGAATGAGTTGGAAATGCTCAACTAAAGAAGATATTATCTGATCAGCTGGTAGTTTAACCTTTCAAGGGTAATGTACAACCTGTTCAGCTTGCTCTCCTTTGGATGTTGATTTTAGAGAAGATACTGCAGAAGTCTCTGTGCCAACTGTAACTGCAAGGAAGGAACCAAAAACCCTCTGAATCTCTTTGATTAGCAAAGGAAACAAAATAACCATGGAAGGTTTCCCTACATTGGATTCTACATGTGTTTGAAAAAAGGGGTACTGTCTATCTGGTGAATGATCCGAGGTAATCCAATAAGAATGGGCAAGATGCCTTAAAAATCATCTTACTTGTAATTATAATCTTGTTGTGTAGTTATAGAGTTCACTTGCTCCATTATAACCATTCTAGAGCAAGCAAGCAAACCTTGAGGGACTATAAAGATTTTCAAATGAGTACATTGATGTTTCCTTGGTAAATTTTGTTTGTATTGTTGAAATAAGGTCCTTTATAAGATTTATTAACAACATTTCAATATATCTTAGTTACATGAATTCACTTCTTCCACCATCATTTTTACTGAGTGGAATACCTTCTGTTAAATGAATGATGCGGTTAACATGTGGTTCAAGAAGCTTAGGTTTGATGATTTCATACAAGAGGCTTTGCACCAAAGAGAGAATGCTGCTTCTAAAGTCCAAATCACACCTGTCATAAATCAAAGAAATCAAAGACCTCCAGAGCGCAGAAAGAATTGCACATTTGTTATATTTTTTAATTAAATCATCAATCAACATAAATTGCACATTCGTTACATTTTTCAAAAAATTGGTAATTTAATATAACCTATTTAAACCTGAGAAATATACACAATTCTCTGGGCCACAAAAGGGACACATTACATAAAAACGCTTTCTATATTGTACATAATCATTTTCTTTTGAATCAATATTGGTATGACCATCTATTTGATTGACGATAGTACTGATCCCCATGAAAACCTGACTCAGTATCTGGAACTTCCGTTATGGATGTCAAAGATGAATGAAGACGCCATCCTTCAGGTTCCTTGAGGAACTGATTTGTTTCTAGGTAAGTTTTGATCTTATCGATGACTCTATTAAGCTTTGGATCTTTTTTTGCTTCAAGTGCGCCAACAAAGTTCTGTGAGATGACGTTCAGAATCTTCCAGAACTGAGACTTGTATTTCTTGAAGAGTGCAAATCCTGCCATCTGGGAAACATGTTGGGATCAGCTTAACTCTTTTCAATTGGATAATACTGGCAGCGAAAGGAGAGTAGCCACTGCATTCTACTTACTTTCAGGAAGGCCTCCAGGGCCACTGCCGTGAATAAGTTGACAGGAAGGGCATTCAACAAACGTGCGAGCCAAGCCCACCCTTCATTCAGACCATGTAGATTCCGGACACCATCAACTTCCGTCTGCCACAATAAGCCACTTAATGTATCAACTCAATTGTACAAGGATTTCAATGATGGTCTTTATATTGCTTAAACAGAGGTGGGAGGAAAGAAGGAAATGGCTGCATGATATATTTCAATATTAATCTGCACATTCAGCTTCAGAATCATAGGATATTAGCAACTTAGCATCTAACCTGAACTAGAGCACCATAGAGTGTCATCCAAGCTTCCACACGTTCCAAATAACGATCAATGCTTTCTATCTTCCCATCTTCTTTCCGGAAGCCCATCATTTTCTGGTAGGCTTCTTTGCTTAATGTCGACTGAAAAAGCAGAAAGCTAATGTAATACTTTGAGAAATTAATGCCACAAGATGCCGAGTGATTGGAAATAGATTACCATAGGAATACATTTATTACATTCTAATGGATTTCATTTTGAAGGTCAAACCCTGAGAATTTAGTTCATTCAGCATAAAAAACTTTAGCAGGCAGTATACCAATGATTAAGTTGGTCCAAAAACTTCTAATTTCTTATTTTAAAAAAAGGTCATGCAGTAACCTTGTTTCACAGGCACAGTATCACATGTGCTGAGTCAATTTATAGAAAAAACATTTTAAGAGTGGAATTTCCATGTCATGTATCTCCAATAGGTGATTAGCAGAGTTTTTGAGTTAAAGGTGCAATAGCAAAGCCTGACAAACTTTGCAAACTTCTTATTATAGTACCCATCCAACAAAGCATTGACTCTACTTTTTGTAATGAAACACGTCCCTAAAAAGAAAAGGGAAAAAAGAGCAAAAGAAGGGAATTTCAAGATTTACAAATGTGATACAGAACCAAAAACCTTAGAGAAAATTATGGTGTAAGGCCAAGTAATAATATTGACTTACCTTTGAGTAAACAACATGTTTTGGGACAGTGTAGATACAAGCTTTATGGAGCTCGGCAAGAAGAATATCCATCGCAAGTGGGACCTATTCACAGATAATAAGTGAAACAACAAATCTTGACTTCAACAAAGAAATAGGCTAAAATGAATCTATTGATCTCACAATAAAAAGTAATAAGAGACTATACAACAGTTTTCTTTGCCTGATGCAGATGAATGGGGAGAAAATGTTTCCTAAGGATAACCTCATGAAAACCACGCCAACATGAAACAGGAACCAAAAGTTTCTAGAATATAAACACTATCTCACATCAATTTGTCCCTAGAGCTTCTAGAATGTCATGAAAACCAACTATGCCACATCAATTTGTCCCTAAAGCTTCTAGAATGTCATGAAAACCAAGTAACCAACTATGTCACATCAATTCGTCCCTAAAGCTTCTAGAATATCACGAACACCAACCATGTCACATCAATTTGTCAAGGCACGTCATGCTTCCACTTATTCTTTACACCCTGGTTGTTAAAGTATATTAACTCATTTAAATAAAATTCATATGTAGTATACTTGTGATGAACCTTGTGTTTGTTAAATTGTATTTCTCAATATTTGAGGACCTATATAACCTTCCAAAAGCCATTTTCTAATGCAGTTATAAGTCCTCAAATGATGACTACTTTCAAGCTTATAGGCTTATTATCTAGAGCATGGGTGTTGAGAGAGAGAGAGAGAGAGAGAGAGAGAGAGACAGAGACAGTGCCAATTAATAGTTTCTCCTATTTTGAAATAAAGCTATGTGAAAAAAACCATTGGTGAGAGCAAATAAAAATAATACCTGAGAGGTTACAAGAACAATGACTTGCCCGCAAGCGAAGGCAGAACCATCAAAGTTTGTACTAGAGGTCTCAAAGTGGGAGACAACCTGCAATACCAAAATTGAGGGAACAGAATCATGGCTCTTTTATTCTATGAGAGGAAAACTTGTGCTTAGAGTTGAGATTATAAAATCCACTAGAACTGTATAACAAGAGCTTTGGATTTTCAGGGAGAAATAAAATAAAGATTTTACATGAACCATGCATAATTGTTTTAATAAATGAAACCATTTGGTATGGATGTCTAAGTGCACATATAAGGAATCCAATTGGTTCTATTTGCCTCAATGGAGGAGAAAGGTTTTCTATTAAAAAGCATATTCCTCAATGTCAAAGTGTGAAACCACTTAAACTAGGAACTATTGAATGTGCCAGATGAGTCATAAACCACCAGAGATGAATAATTGAATGTTCTAATAGTTTTATTGTCCAGTCTGCTGTTTTCAGAAAAAAAATTGAATTTCTTGGTCAATGATCTTGTTTTCTGCTATAAAATCCCAGATTGTTATGTTTCAAGAGTCTGAGAATCAACAGATAAGCATATACAGTCCGAACTTGTCATGTATCAGAAAATTGATGTTCAAGCAATTAATTTAGTCATTCCTTACATTCTATTCAAGATATCATCTATATTTCTCAGCATGAGCAAGCCAACTAATGTAAATGTCAACTAGAAGAAATAATAGATGAACTCTATCGACATTGCTAAGAATTCAAAGTATGGTGTTTTACAATTTGCATCACCTCTGTTCTCATTTCATGTTTTCCACATCAAGTTGCTGAAACTAGAAAATTACTAGACAAATAAAGCCATCCACTTGAAAAATAATCTATTAAAAGTAAAAGGTAACTGGAAAAAATGTGCATACTACCTTCTTTGCAAAGCTGGCAATAATGATAGACTGAGGACACCGAGGGTCATTCATAATCTTGATAAGTTCACTTGCCTTTGCTCTAGAAACAAGAGATTGGGAAGTAAACATCAATAACTGCATAGGAACTTTAAGAATGTGTTTTGTTTATTTGTTTATTTATTTATTCTGGTTCAAGGGTATCTGGCCCTCTTAGAGCTCCACTTAGTCCCTTGAGGTATAAACCTTCCTATCCTCATACATTGAAAACTCCATGGTGGGTGGCCTGCTTAAGGTAGGATTCAAACTCAGGACTTCCACTTCCTGAGGCGGGTTCCTGGCTCTCACACCAACCCCAATATTTTGTTTTCTTTATAATGTTACTGTAAACCATACACTCCAAACTAAGATCTGTTATAAACAAATGACAGCCTTTCTTTCTTCTGGTCAATGGCACATTAGTTCTTATAATGGTTTAAAGAATTAACAATGGAGAACTACTGAAAGGAAATGGTCCAATTTCTCCAAATATCACTCTTAAAAGAAAACATGAGCTGAACACTGACAAAACTTACGAAATAATAATTCAAAGTTCCAGCTAAGATAAAATAGTGTGATCAAAAGTACACAGATAAATGAGCAAGATTCATTGTGGGCTAGAGTGGCTGCTCGTAGATATGGATCATCACTTTTTGATTGGTCATTTTGAAGATCTGGCAGATTCACTTTTAGAGGACCATGGACATTCATTGCGTCACTTGCAACAAAGCTCTCTCCCCATCTTACCCTAAGGTAGGAGACAGTGGTACTTTCAATTTTGGGAGGTCAATTTTTATTTATTTTCTTATTTTTTTAAACAGAAGCAAAATCAATTTTATTAAACACCAAAATATACAACTACCAAGGGCACCAGCAGTGCAGCCTAGGCAAAACAGAATTAGAGAAATAGGATAATATCATAGATTAAAACCAAAAACAAAAGCCCGCCTCAAGTGTGATATAAGCAACTTCCCCGATCTAAAACCCAATCTGATAGTGATGGACCTTGGACTAAAGCGGCCGCATAAACCCAAGAACAAGCTGTGAACTTAATATCCTCCCACAACTTATTCAACTCCTTAACTCTATCGTTGGGAGGAAAAATGGTTAGGGACTTCACCTTGGTGGACTCATTTCCATGGCTATATCAGCTATCCCTTGTTCATCTCCAACCTATCAGTAGTTTCTTGGTTTCTGGTGAGTCTGAGCCATCTTCTATCCCTTCCTGGAACTTCCATTTCTCTAGGGCTCTAACTACAGGAGAACTAAGTGAAGTGGCTGTTCTATTAGACAGGCTGGCTCAGGTACGACTTTCCAACAACCCAGATCAAGTATCGTGGCCCCACCATTCTTCCGGGTCTTTCTCTTGTAGCTCATTCTTTGAATTTCTTTGTAATACTCATGATCTTCCTCAATTTTCTCCATTCATGATTCTATGGAATGTTCATTGTCCTTCTAAAATTAAGGTGTTTGGTTGACTTATTGCTCATAGAAGGCTATGCACTGGTGACATGCTACAGGCCCCTTTTTCTACTTTTTATTTGTCGCCATATTGTTGTCCATTGTGCTTGCAGGATTGGGAATCAGTGGACCATCTATTCTTCTTATGTCTGGCTGAGAGAAAATTATGGCAAAAATGGGAGATTTATCTTAAAGAAGGTTCGAATTCAAACTCATATGAGGAATGTTTCGCGATGATGAATGATCATAGTTTGTCTTTGAATGAGAAATATTTACCCATTAGCTATCTTTACAACGCTGTGGCGTATTTGGTTGGAGCAGAATAGGAGAGTATTTCATAACTCTAGGTTAGAAGATAATGAGTTATGGGAGGACATTAAGTGGCTGGTGTCTTATTGGGTAGAGGGTTGGCCTAGATGTCTGTAAAGGTCCTCGATGGTGAATATGGGTAATGGGTCCTGATTGTACCTTTGAGTACTACTTGTACTCCTTGTGTTTGCTCTCGTGGCTTAGATTAATAAATAATACTTCTTTTCTTCTAAAAAAAAAGTACACAGATCAATTTGAAAGAAAATTATACTGATATGCTCCAACGAATTGTGATACACAAATCACTTCACCTGACACTATCTCGGGTCCCAGTTATTTGTTTAATCTGCCTGCCAATCTGCAGCTCAAGCCTTTGTAAATCCTGAAATGTCAAGCAAAGGAATTTGGCACTATAAATCAATGACCAGCGCACAGCATAATAAATTCTGACAAGTGTGAAAATGTACATATTGTGCCAATAATAAATTGAGATTCTATGTTACAGGAATGCCAAGGCAGATAAAATCTGAAAAACTTAGAGTGCAACTGCCTACTTTTGAGAAGAGTCACTCTACCAGAATTTACACTTAGATAATTCTTAAGTGATAGTCAAAATTTTGGGAAGTCATTAAATCTAAAAGTTTAGCAGAAAAATTGAATTTAATGACTAGATAGGAAAAAAAAAAAAAACAACTAAAGTGCATATCAGAAAAATAAAAAGCACTAGAATAACAATTCAATATTTATACCTTGTTGGATCCTAATCTCAGTGGCTGAATCTTTTCATCCAATTCCTTATACTTTTTTAGTCTTTCTGCCTCTAATTTCAAGGAATTTTCTGAAGCCTTAATCAATGTACCTGTCATGACATTATGAACTTAAGCCTGGCTTTACAACTGAATCCTGCTTAGGTGACCGATTAACAAATGTTTTAAAAGGCATTTGAAAGAATTCAAGGAAATCCTTATTGGTCATTGTAACATTAAGCATCTAATTGGTATGGGGAACTTCAAGCACAAGAAACATTGGGATAATTTGAATCACAAATGTAGGCATATCCACATTGCAATACCTACTGATTGTACTTCATTAAACTCATCTTCGTTGGACTTAGCACCTCTATCTTGTACTTTTTTAGGGGCATGAATATTAGCATCCACCCTCTGTTCCATCTCTATCTTTTGTGCCACTTGGCCAGAAACCAAATTTGCAGTTTCAACAGCTTGCTTTTCTGCAATTTCTTTGGCTTTCCTCTTCTCAGCTTCCAAAGCTTCCTTCCGTGCTTCTTCCTCTCTTCTTTTTGCGGCCTGCAATTTAAAATAAAGTTACCAATCATAAACATGAGAAAATCACCAAAGCATACCTATAAACCAATTTATTCTTTGTAGAAGTGTCAAAGTTGCTTCACTTAGTTTTGATGATATATGGCCAATAAAATCAGATGGTAAGAGACTCTCAAAATTTACACCTGAGCTAAATTTGAAAATGAATGATAAAAAAAACTAAACGTCAATATACACCCAAAAAATACAAAGGAAAAAAAAAATTAAAAAAAAAGAAGATTACAGGAGACTAAAGCATGAAGTATTTCACAAAGAGTCATGAAACCACAACCAGATACTAAGGTAAGGTAGTTGAGAAATATATGTATATTGTATAATATCAAAGACAACTACCTCTGCTTCTACTCTAGCTTTTTCTAGGTGTGCCTTTTCTTCCTGAAGAGCCTTTTCCCTTCTCTTGGCCTCTTCAAAAGCTGCATCTTTTTGTATTTTCCGCTCTTCCATTTGAGATTTATACTCATGATCCCTTTGAACAGTAATTAAGTGGTTGTCCAGCTCTTCTGCACTGATATACCAAAAATATATATATTAAATCCAGTTTTGGACTTTTAAATTGAAAAGAGAAAACAAAAGGAGAGATGTGAAACAACTTTAGCAACCTAAGCATCAAATGATGACAGGTAGGCACAAATACCCCATAATCTTAAAATGTTCAAATTAAAGGTTGATGAGATGCATCATATAGTAAAAAAATATAAAATCTTGTCCCACTTGATATCAACAACACAGATCTTGGCATTCTGTTCAAGACAATCTCGAGTATCAACTGCATCATATTAATTAAATAATCTTTTAAAATAGCAACAATTATAACATGCTGAATATAACAGTCATATCAACATCTTTGGTACAGTGATAAATATCACAATTTCACATAACATGACGCTTGCACGTGTTATTAATCAAGTTATGGAACCAACTTTTATTGCTAAAAAGTAAAATCAAAATCTCAATTATAGTCATGATGACCCCAATGCTGAATTGCTGATGACAAGGACGATAAATATAAAATTAATTATTAAATTACGATATATTAGATAACTTAAAATTATGAATACTTCAATAGATGTGCAGGACATAGAACCCTTTCTTGGCTTCTGTGCTTGATAAGAAAAAGATGCCTTGTGGAAACATTATTATAGCTTTCACAGTAATTTCTGGCAAGGATCATTTTCATATCTAAATACAAATGTTTTGTTGATAGTTTACAATCTGTCTATATTGGCAGTCATTGTCAATCAGTTCATTCTCAACACAGGTTTTTTCTTTTCAAGAAAGTTTATGTATAATGAGAAATTCTTCGTAATCCACACATTTTTTGCTTGACTCCATTCTGCAATGCAAATAGTGCATACTGCATGCATACCACACACTTATAACAAGGAACTTGACACAAGTATTGATGTCTCATACTAGTATGAAGCATCAGACACACGTGGTGGTCAACTAATGATTTGGGTAACCCAGTTGTCTCACTTTGCTATTCAGCATCAAAATTAATGAAAACATAGCTCCCTAACAACATTGAGTGTGGCCAATTGACAACATGAACCCACTTCATTCACTCAACTCTATCAAAAACCAAATCTATTGTGATATGACAAGTTATTATTATACCAAAAAGGATTATATTTTTTCTAATGACTTTCATCTATGTTATTTTAGGTCGTTGGTCTTCTTATTTCTTTATTCATTAATCATTACCATTAATAGTTAATGCTTTGCTCTTATCAACCTATACATCTAATAGTCTTTATTGTATGGTCCAAACCACCAAAGTTATTTCTCTCATTTTATATCCACTTGTGGCTAATCCAACCATTTCCTGAATGTGTTTGTTTCTAATTCATTTTTTTTTTAACGTTTATCAGGCATCCATCTAAACACCCACACATGTTTGCAAACCCGTGCAATGCACTGACTATGTTTATTTTTATTTTCTCTAGAATTTATAGTACAAATACAACAACAACAACAATAATAATAATATATAATAAATTTATATAATTACTTATAATTATTTTGTTTATAAAACTAATATATAATAATTGTGAGAGAAGAAATTGTTAGACGAAGAGGAGACATAGGGAGAAAGAATTGTAATTGCAAACAAAAACTAAATGCCCCGTAATAAATTCATATAACTTATTATAATTATTAAGAGAGGAATTGTAAACGGGGAGGAGAAATAGGGAGAAAGAATAGTAATTGCAAACGAAAACTAATTGCCACATGTCATTTAATAAAGGTATTTAGTGAGTTTTTATGTAGTATAAGATTTCTTTTACACTTAATTTACTAACATGTTATTCCTTTATTGACTAACATTTGATTCCATAATATACGGATGGTCGTATAGCAGTCTTATCATTATTTAATTTACAATGGAATATTGGAATGTATTGATCATATGGTATTCTAAGGCACTCCTCCAATTAACACAACCTACTAGAATTGTATGACTAGCATGATCCTTTATTTATCCCTCCTGATGAACTATTGAACATAATACCAAAGTTTTCAGTTTGTGCTATCTTGACTTTTAATTTTCTCTCTCCCCACATGTATTTTAAAATTCACAAAAACTGAGCTGTTCAACTTATTAGTTATAAAATACCATTAACTCCATATATGTAATCAATATGTCAACAAGCAATTTTGTAGGGAGTCTAGAGACATATACTTTTTTGAAATAGTTTTCATTTTCTTTCCAAGCAATAAGTTGAATGTAGGGAATAAATATATCTACGCCGTATGCACTTTATATAGTGATACTAAATTATTCACGGTTCAACAACTCCACTGGACAATAACAAGCCTAGAGATAAAGATATCCCTAATATACAAACAGACTTCTATAAAAATCGTCACAAGAACTTTATTCTGAACCATGAAATCTTGCAGCTAGAAGAATTATAAATTTTTAATCCTTTGTTTTATTTTTTCACTTGCATTATCCACACATCAGAAACTAGTAAAAATGGCTACCACCCTCGAAATATCGAATCACTAAAACCTTGGACTTTACAGAAAATAAGTACTATCCTCTATTCCTCTTGCATTTGGAGAGCTACCAGATATAGAAGTGAGACAACCAGGCTTTTCAGATAGAAATATCAACCTTAAGTCAAGGGTTATGATGAAAGAAAGTAAAAGAGATATCTTACGTTTTGCGCTGAAACTGTGCATCTAGCTTTCTATCCAGTTCCCGTCTAGCCTGTGTGTGTTTCTCAACCTGAATAAGAGCAGAAGTTGACCTCTCATTTTCATTCATCATCTTCATCTCCAATGCAGAAATTATATTTCTGATCTCTTCCTGTTGGTTAACAAAACCAGTTAAGGGATAGCATGCAAAAGCCAAACATAAGAGACACAAATGGCATAAAGTAACAAGACATTTATGACTAATCAAGTGATCCACAATGAAAATTTGGTCCAAAATGGCTGACCATACAAAAAACAATTTTAATAGGAGTTTAGTTGCCCACATGATAGACACCGGAATCCCAGGGAGCATCAATAATCAGTTCATAAAGATGGAATCATCATGGTTGACATCTAGAAAAATATGAACAATGAACGTACCAAACTACTAATTGGAAAGTGGAATGCTTCTAGGAAGAAGTAGATAAGAGATCACATGAAACTATAGATATATAATTGATCTACTAGATAAGATTAGGGAATATATATTTCAATCAATTTGTAAACCCTCTCTGACAATACGATCCTAAATAGGAAGAGAAATTAACTGTGAACATTCCACTCCCTCAAGGAACCATACAAGGTTCAAAAAACGATCTTAAACATCATTTTTCATATGTTACCAACACTATATCATTAGATGACAATCAGAAACATGGGAAGTAAATTATTACCCTAACAATAGACTGAAGGAATATTTTTACGAAAAAAAAAAGAGAGGAGTACACACCTTAACCACTTCCTGTTGTTCACATTTTCGTTCAATTAAAAGGCCTTCCAATAACCCTGCTTGAACCATTAATGGAGCCTCTTCAACCCTTAATTCATCCTCAGAGATATCCGAGTCACTGAACGGAAGAGATGGATAATGATAGCATGCTCAAAAATCATAATTATCTAGAATTATGAAATGTAGTGTATGCCCAAATTGAACAAACTTTTCGCATACCTGAGATAAAGTTCAGAACAAGCGAATCGTGTTCCAGCCATTGACTTTCCCTCAGTAGCCTCTTCATTGTCACTTTCAAAACTCTCAAAGTCATCGTCAGATACTCTCATAACAAACGCCATCGGACTCCTACCAAAACCCTTCTTATTCGGAAATTCCCTAAGTTACAGTAACGCCACCAATCACCAATTGAGCTCAATCAACATCAAAGAATAAAAAAAGAACAGTAAACACAAATCACACACAAACAAGTAATGAAGATGAAAGGAAGGGTTTTTACCGGAGTTTTGTTTTAGTGAAAAATGGACCGGTTGAAGAAGCATTGATATTTATTTCTAACGAATTCAACTCCGAAATTAAAGAGTCCAAACTCCAATTTGGATTAGGATCCACCATCATTCCATGCATTTTGTTTGGAAAACGGAGTTCCAATTTTAAAGCTCCCCTGGTCGACCCAAAGAAACACAAGATTCAGAAATAGAAAGCAACAAAAAAAATAAATTTAAATTAAAAAACTTTGAAAACAATTACAACAACAAGAAGAAACAATCAACAATCTACAATCTACAATGGACTTACATCTTCAATCGCACTTCAAGAATTAACTAATCAGTCCACAAAATTCAAGAAAAAAAAAACCCTAATCTACAGCAAATAAAGTGAATCGAATCAACTGTTTGGAAGTAACAGTTAGGGAGGGAGAGAGAGTCTTCGGGTCCATTCTATTGGATCCTCCATGATCCAGATCTTTAGTTCGGGTCGGGTCGGCCCCTGGTCGCCAGGTTGGGTAGGTTGGGTTTCTTAAGCAAGCAGGTTAAGGTAAAACCGAGTTAGGTAAGGTCGGATTTTTGCTCTCAAATACATTCGACTTAATAAGATTGAGTGATAGTAAGTTGAATCTGATGCCACTTGATTTCAGATCCGGTCGGTGGTTGACTCTTATTAAAAAGTTTAATTTTTTTAAAACTTAATAATTATTATTTAAGTTTATATTATTAATAAAATATGTTAAATTATGATGTATCGAATTTATTAAGTTATGATTTAAATTTTAAAAAGAAAAAAAAATTAAAAGAATATATATATACTAACTAAATTATTCTTAAATTTTACTGATGAAAATAAAGATAAACTTTTATATATATATAAATTTTGAGATCAGACGCCACCTCGTATAAGGCCCATTATAAGAACGTTGGCCTGTTGGGTAGGTTTCGATAATGAAAATATTGAAGTGCCACGTGGAATTTCAGTATTGGGATTTGGGCGCAGATGAGGACGGCAAGTAAAGGGTATCAAGAAATGCTGAAGCGCCACGTTTATAAACTCTTTTTGACTTGTTCGAAAAGTAAAGTTCATCTAATTGTCGAAGTAGCACAAAAATTGTACAATATAAAAAAAATTACATATTTAATTATAAAATGAGTAACTACACGTGTATAATCATTTAATAAATATGTATTATATGTCTTAAAATATATAATAAATAATTTAATAAATATTCATATATAAGTATATTTAAAATTTATAATTACTATAATCAAAATAACATTTCCTTTTAATATATTTCCAAAAAATGAATGCATTTTTCTTTAATTTTTATCATTATATTTTATTTGTAAAGGCTAATTCTAATTGTGAAAAGTAAAAGAACATATTGAATCAAACTTTCACATTAAGCTCTAAAAAAAAGATGGTTGTGTAGCCAAGAAATCAATAATGCACTCATACTTCTTCTATGTTTAGTGTCCAACAGCCAAATGGTGTTCTAAGTCAAGATTTCTTAAACTAGTTCAGCTTTTCTAGCCAATTAAAGATAATCTATGATTTTGAGTCTAAGTGACTTATAAGAAATTAAAATTGTCACATATATCTAAGACTTGTAACTCTGGCCATTAGTACAAAGCTTGTTAATCAAACTAATTGTTAAAGACAGAGTGGCACTTGTTTAATCGGGTCTAAAGATATTAGTAATGTTGTTTTTTTTTTTTGTTCGTTGGTGCTATCGTTTGAAAGGTATCATCGTCATTTTCTAACGCTGTCACCTATATTTTTTTGGTGTTTTTACTATTTTAGTGATACATGTATATTGTACAATATCTTTAACATTCAAAAAAAGTTAAGTGTCAGTGTTAAAAAATAATGTTATACACTCAATATTCCTTTAGTATTACTTTTTTTTATTCCACTATTTGGTCTATTTGAGCGAAAAGGAATCATAAGAGTGTTTGAAGGTAAAACTAATGAGGTTCAAGCATGTTGCTAAGGCTTGCCGAGCATATTCTATTTTAAATTGGATTAGGAATTGGTTTTGCTGCTTGTAACTACTGCTGGGTCTTTTTGAGTGCTTCTTTGTTTGGTCTTCTTTAGTTCTTTAGTTTATTAATACGAACTATTGTTTCCTATCAGAAGAATATGTTTACTACTTTCCATTGAAACAAAAAAGAAACTGTGATGATGTGTTTCTAGATGACAAGGAAGTCCTATAAATAATGGCTAAAGAGAATAAAAAACCAACATAACCAATCTTAAAGCATAAGAAGCGTGCTTCCCTTCGCTTGCACGCATTACAAACTAAAAACTCCATAAAATTGCCTTTTGCTTCCTCTTTTAGTCACTAGTGAGTCAGTGAGTTATCTTTGAACCCACAAGCTTCCTCTTGACTTTAACACGCCAAAAAGTAGTCCAAAAACAAGGGAATCTACCCATTAAAAAACATTGAGATTGGCTTGACCAAGATTCATCTTACGGCCATAAAAATAAATTAATTATCTTTTTCTTTCCCCTTCATCAGTGATAGAGACAATAATATTGAGAAACACGGCACTCCTCCATTATTGAACTGTGAAAAAAATAAGAGCATTTGAGTGCGCTACTACTCAACCCATCCATTACTTCCCTTTAAAAACTGAGTCCAGCTCTCCTCCAAGCTACCTAGACACAACGTATAAATAAAACCAAACCACCTTCTCTAAATTACTACTAACATCATCACCAACATGAACCAGAAAAACTATTTTCTCATTTTTCTTCTTCTTATTTTCTTGAATGTCTCTGTTTTGTTGCAAGGGCCTGCCATGGCTCTACCCCTTTACACCAATTCCCGGTGGGTCGTCGACGAAGATGGTAATCGGGTGAAGCTAGCGTGCGTGAATTGGGTGTCGCATCTTGATCCTATGGTTGCAGAGGGGCTTAGCAAGCAGCCTATGGATTCCATATCAAAGAAGATAGCATCAATGGGATTCAATTGTGTTCGGTTTACATGGCCTTTGTTTTTGGCTACTGATGAATCCTTGGCGTCTCGAACTGTTCGACAGTCATTCCAGAGCCTTGGCCTCGTTGAATCCATTGCCGGCATCCAAGTAAACAACCCAATTCTCCTTGATCTTCCTCTCATCAAAGCTTTCCAGGTAAGCCCACTTTCTCTACATGCTCTCCTCTGACTTTTATTTGTTTATTAGTTAAAGTTTAAACTAGCTCCATTAACATAAGCTAATTAATTAATTAACCTTTTGATAAAAGTTATGTTCTTCTTCGAAGCTCCAAACACAGAGTTTTAAATGATTAAGACTATTTAACAACTGGGTTTGATTAATTTAATTGGTTTATTGATTGATACTGTGATTCCAGGCTGTGGTACAGAACCTTGCTGATAATAAACTCATGGTAATACTGGACAATCACATTAGCAAACCTGGATGGTGTTGCAGCAGTAACGACGGCAATGGCTTCTTCGGCGACCGGCTTTTCGACCCAGATCTTTGGATCAAAGGGCTGACCCGGATGGCTACTATGTTCAATGGCATCAACTATGTGATTGGGATGAGCCTTAGGAATGAACTAAGAGGAGCTAAGCAGAATATCAGTACTTGGTACAGGTACACACATAAATAAACATAAATAAATATACTAGTTGTTGTACCTGCGCAATAATTCTTAATGTGCTATGTATATATCAGAATGCTTAATATTTTTTTTTGAATTAATAACCACTAAATTAATTAAGGTTGAGAGAGAGAGAGAGAGATACTCCTAGATAATATGCAAGTGTAGGTGGTGGCCTATATTGTCAATGAGTCTCCATCTAAACTTATCACCTACAGGTCCTACACCTTCTTGTTTACAAGAAGAAATTATGGTATGCCAATATTTAATCCTTTTTGTTTGATATAAATACATTAATGAATCAAATCACATGAACTTGGAAAAGTCTTCTTAGAGTTGTTATGTTCTATTGTATGGTGGAAAATTCTTTTACATTTTTCTATGCAACAAAAAATCTGAATTTCTCCACCCACCCTTTTTTCATGTATTATAGGTCAACAACAATAATTAATTTGCAGTACTCAAAATTCCACTATCCAATCAAATTCAAACACCCCCCTAATAAACCAAAGGCAGGCCCGCATTATGAAAGGAGGACCTCTGGTTCAAAATTCCCTGGCCAAATAGGGGCTTATCTTGGTTGCTCTATTTGCACCCCACCATTTTCTTAAAACTTTAACCTACTTCCTTTTTTATAAATTTTAGATGTTATACAAGATGTAGGGGTAATTATGTGCATTGGATGTCAATACCATTTTTTGACGTTGGTACTTAATTTCTTTAGATGTTATAAAAATGCACTTGTATTGTACAATTAAAGAAGATTAGGGGCCAGCGTAAAAAAATAACGTTGGACCCAACATGCATATAACATTACTTTATCCATAAATATTTCTATTTATAAAAAGGGTATACTTAATGTTTGAAACCCACAAAAGTTTGAGAATGGACGATGTACTGCCTTACTTTCATATTAGAAAGATTGTTTCTAGATTTGAACTTCTGCGCCCTCTAAATATATTTATATTAAATAACGCAGTATTTGTTGAACCATGCCCAATTTGACATATAAGGTTTGTGTGGAAAAATTAAATGCCGAATTTGATGATTTTAAATATCTTATAATGAAATGTTAAGTATGTTGATGATGACAATAGGTACATGCAGAGAGGAGCTGAAGCAGTGCACTCAGCTAACCCAAACGTTCTAGTCATTTTTTCTGGTTTAAATTACGACAAGGACTTCACTTTCCTAGCAAAGCAACCGGTGAGCCTAACATTCACAAGAAAACTAGTATTTGAAGTGCACTGGTACGCGTTCTCAGACGGCCAAGCTTGGGCTACAGGGAACCCAAACCAGGTGTGTGGAAGCGTGGTGAATAACATGATGAGAAGAGCTGGGTTCATGTTGGAAAATGGGTGGCCATTGTTCCTTAGTGAGTGGGGGGTGGATCAAAGAGGCACAAATGTAAATGATGACAGGTTCTTGAATTGCATGATTGGTGTTGCAGCTGAATTGGACTTGGATTGGGCGTTGTGGACTCTTGCAGGAAGTTACTATTTGAGAGAAGGGGTGATAGGAATGGAAGAGTTCTATGGAATCTTGAATTGGGATTGGTGCGATAGTCGAAATTCAAGCTTTTTACAGAAAATTTCAGCTCTCCAAACACCTTTCCAAGGTATGTTTTACTTGTCTATCTCCTTTTCCATCCATCAGCTATATATATAATTGACATGAACCCGAACATTGAGTAGCTTCATGTTAATCCTAGGGATTCTAGTGTTCAAGTACAATTCTCTGAGTGTACTCCTGAGTTCCTCTATCGAGATCCTATCAGAATAGGTTACTCCATTGTATCTATGTATACACTACATTTCTCATCTCATTTATATAATAAAATAGGAAAATCTCCCCCTCTTCTTGATGTAGCCATAATTTTGAGCCTGTCTATTTATTTGTTTTTCCAATTATTCTTCTAACTCTCTAGTCAAAACTATTTTTCTTAAAATTTCCAAGCATTGAACATGCATGAATGTCATTTTCTTTGTTAATATTGAACTGCAGGGCCTGGAATCTCAGAAGGGAGGATGTATAAAATAATCTTCCATCCAGCAACTGGACTCTGTGTCATCAGGAAATCTCTGTTGGAACCCCTGACACTAGGATCTTGTGCAGATTCAGAGGGTTGGGAATACACCCCACAAAACAATTTAGTGCTGAAGGGTACATATTTCTGTATACAAGCTGAAGGAGCGAGAAAGCCAGCAAAACTTGGAGTGATTTGTTCAAGCTCCAATTCAAAATGGGAAGCAGTATCAGACTCTAAGATGCAACTTGCAACTAAGTTTGATGCTAGTGGCACCACTCTCTGCTTGGATGTTGATTCCAGTACTAATGCCATTGTTACTAATCCATGTTTGTGCTTGAAACAAGATAATATGTGTGACCCTGGAAGTCAATGGTTCAAGATTGTTAATGCCACAAGAACTCCATCTGCCATTAGACTTCCTTTGCAGACGACGGCAAAGAAGATGATACCGATGTCACTTCCAGATCTTTCGGTTGACCTGGGAGAAAAACAGTTAGAATTTTCAAGCTCTAGTAGAAGCTCTATATAAAGATGCTTGAGGGAATTAAGGAGGCAACCTGCAGTGAGTACTGATGCCTTGCGTTTAGAACCATGTAACTACATAAACGAAAGAGAGAAGATTATTCATTTTATGAGAATAAATCAAAAGTTCATTTAATCAAAACACTTTACTTCTAAGAAAAAAGTCTCTCTTTTCTCGATATATGTATATATATTGTAAAGTGAATCTGGTGATTGTCATATGATGCAAATATGTTACGAGTTATGTTAAAAGTAATTGCACATTTCTCATTTGTTTATGCCTTTTACATAAAAAGATACATTGATTATTATAAAAAAAAGAAAAAAAAACAATTGTATTACATAAGTAATTAAGGCCCAGTTTGTTGCCGAGAAAATAAAAAAATTGTGCAATTGATTGTCAATATTTTTTTGAATTTTTTTTTCTTAACCTCTTTATTTTCTCATCAAAATTTTCTCATTCGTAGAGATGAGGATGAATTTTTTTTTTTCATATTGTTGATTATGCTCATATTTATATTTTATAAAACTTTTTATTATTCAACTTCTTTTATATCATAAGAATATAAAAAAATATTTTTTTATATACAATCAAACAACCATAAAAAAAAACACTGTATTTTCTTAACTATCAAATAGAGCTAATGATGCGTTTAATTTATTTATTATAAAAGATACCATAACTTACAAATGACCAATTATATTAAGGAAAAAAATATTTTATTTTGAAAGGAAAAAAAAGGAAATGCATTTTTAATTATATGCGTTTTATTATTGAGAAATATAAAAATAGGTCTGTTTGGCATGCAATTTAAAAATTTTAAAACTTAACTTCAAAATTTGTAAAGGTCAAAATAATATATAAAAAAATTATTTTCAATATATTTTCTAAAAGTAAGCTTTAAAAACACCTTTTTAAAATCTTATTTTTAAAAATAATAATAACTTTGATACCAGACAACACGAAGCAATCATTTTTTATTTCTTGATGTTTGAATTCCAAATTATATATTTTAAAAAAAATTAAGTACCAAAATATTACTGATAAACGCAAGATTTTTTGCCAAATTATAGCTGATGCGTTTCTTTTTTCCTTAAATACAACTAAAAAAGTGTTATTTGTCAAAATACAGCACTTTGGCCACGCTGGCATCCACGTGGTCAAAATGCTGGCAAAGTTGGCAAAATTTCATTTTTATTAGAAAATGCCTAACTATCTGGCGTTAAAAAAATAAAAAATAAAAAGAACAAAAACGACGGATGGTCCGTCATTTTCATTTCATTGATTTTAAAAAATAACCAGTATGGAATAATGTACAATGGCAGAGAGATTAGAGAGACAATGAGAAGCAAGATGATGACCTGTCCGGAATAATGTTACTCTTTTTTATTCTTTTCTCTGCTTTTGTTCTTCTTCATTTTTTAAATAGGTGATACCCACCAATTAATTCTCCGTCTGATGTTTATTGTATATTTTTGGGTTACTATTCATAATTTTATATTATGTTATATATTATATTATAACAATAGTTACACACATACTATATAAAATTATCCACAAGCATTAATTCTATGTTGTTTATTGTTCTCTTCTCATATTCTTTCAAAATCAAGAAGATGGTGATAGGCCTCATCAAGGACGAAGTGGTGGACGTCAAGGAGGAAGGTGTGGTAGGACTACTAATCTTACTACAATAGAGATCTCACTACGGTTGTGTCCTTCTGGCACACATGATATGACTTTCATACTCAGTTAAGAGTATTTTACCATTCGAATAGTATGTATTCTAACCATAATTTATCATTAACGACGAACATGGAGAGAGATTGCATATAAATGGTAGGCCTAGGAGTGGTTGTGGGCAAAGTTGAAGTCTCACGATGGATGATGTTGTTGGATTCTCACAAGTTATTAATGATGCATGTCAGACATTTTGTAATGATTGAGATCTTTCACAAGTTATTGATGATGCAGGCTCTTCACAGGTTCTTGATATTGCGAACCCCTCACAGGTTATTAATGGTGCAGGGCCTTCACATGTTGATGGAATGAGCCCTGTACAAAGGAGCACACCACAGGATTGTTTCCGTATTTTGGAGATGGCCACAACGAGAGAGGAGACGCCCTTTTTTGTGGTTTCGGTCGTGATATTATTGTCATCTTTATTTTTTAATAATGTTAAACTTTTGTTTATGTAGATAACCCTTTCTATTTTTTGTTTAGATGTAAAAAATAAAATTATTATTGGACTTTACTAGTACATTAGTCTCTCTTGATAATTATTTATTTCATATATTTTATTTTTATTAAGTGTATGTTAAAATTTTACAGGTTATTTATGTAGTATGTATATGAAATTATACAGGTTATATTTAATATTATATATAAAAAAATATAATAGGACATTCTAATAATGAGAGAGTATCTTAAATGACAATGTCTATTTATTAATGAGATTATAATAAAAACTCCTAATTATAAGGAGTTTTCAATTAAAAACTTCAAATAAGAAGTTATCATTCACTAATGAAAATGCCCTTTGAAAGTACCTTAAAAAGGCCCTTTGAAAAGAAGTTTTTATGTCTGATTTGAAGAAAAAAAAAGAGTGTCTTACCACGTTGGCATCCAATTGGCAGCGAACAAATAAAAGTTTTGCCTCCTTATTTGAGCAAAAAAATTTCCAATCAACTACACATCAGCAAAAACCCCGATAAAAGCATGATAAAGATATATTCAACGGTTGTCATTTATCATCAATTTTCTCACTTATTGGCTGTGGTTAACACTGCGGAGTCTCTTCCAAAAACCCTTGGCATAAGAACAGAGGGTTTTTCGGTTCTGCGTGAGATAAAACCAATGAAATGAACCGAGCTCGGATCACCTGAGGCGCCATTTCTCTCAATCTTCTTTCACTCCATTTCAAGTCGATAAAATTGCTTATCAACCATGAAGATCATTCGAGCGATTTCTGGTATTTTTTTGTTTTGTTTACTTTATGATCTCGAATCTAATCGTGAACTCGTTCAATTCTTTTAACGATATTTATTTATTTTTTGGTTGCACGAAGGGCACCGTCGATCCGTGGCGAGGTTAATCGGAGTTCGCACATTCGCAGCTCCAGCTGAAGAATACGCAAAGAGAAATTACGCTAATAATGTGTCTGAGTACAACACTGTTATTGGCTCTTTAACTTCTCAAAGGAGGTGAATATTTTTTTTCTTCTATTCTATGTGTTGCAATCTTTATTTCTTTGTTATATTTCGTAATGTTATGTTTTTTTTTTTTTTTTTTTTTTTTTTTTTGGGATTTCAGGCACTTTTTGTTGAGAGATGCATACGATGATATGCTTCTTGATGGCGTTCAGCCTTCGAGAGATACATTTCATTCTTTAATTGTAGGAACAATGAAAGGGGCTCGCTTGCAAGACGCTTTTTACTTCCGAGATGAGATGAAAACAATGGGCTTGGTTCCTGATGTGAGTCCTTCCATTTTTTACCTTTTAATCTAAAGGGTGCTTCTTTTGGATTTATCTCGGATAATAAGGTTGTTTTTTAATTAAAAAAAGATAGATATTAAGATATCAAGGATGGGAATCAAGAGTTGTTTTCATGTGAAAAAGAGAGCATATGTTGCCTAACTGAATTCCAATTTTATTACTTGTGTGTAAATGCTGTATAGTCTTTGTATTAGACTGTTTCCTCTGAAAAAGTGTTAGCAATTCCAACGGGTGGTGAACGCATGATCCACACACCTCATGTAAAGTCACTAAAATCATTGTTTAGACAGTGCAAGTTAAACTCATCATTTACATGCCCAGAGAGAGGAAAGCTTGACTCATGGGTTACTGCTACTTGGTTGAGTTGATGAGTTCTTAGTTCCAGCCAATGATTTTATAGCTAACTATCATTCATCTTTTGTTAATTGTTAGAACTTGTGACCATTTGTTCATTTCTAATTTTTCTATTGTGGTAAAAGATCAATTCATTCTAAACTTTTATACAAGACAAAAAGTATTTAATTAACCCTTCCATTTCTTCGCATAAAATGTATATATTGTTTACTCTTTGTCTTCTGTCGTCTCAGCTCTCTTATACTTTGTTTTCATGAGTACTTCTCTTATCAATGCCTTAGGTTGCTTTGTACAACTTCTTGATCTCAACATGTGGAAAATGCAAGAATTCTGAACATGCAATTAATGTAAGCTCCTCGTCTGTTTTTTTTTTCTGGAAGCAAGGTTATTTATTTATTATTACTTATTTCATTTTTGCTTTGAATCCTAGAAACTTTGTATGTGTTAACGCTGAGAAATTAAAACGTCTTATTTGTTTCAATCTACTTCAATTGAAGATTTTGGAAGAGATGAAAAGAAATGAAGTCAAACCAAATGGGCAAACCTACATTTGTCTACTGAATGCATGTGCAGCAACAGGAAGAATGGATCGAGTGTACGTTATTATTTTGGTTCCTATCCATTTCTTCCTTTTTTCTGATTAGATTTGGTATCTGGTGGATTTGATGACTAGTGGCTTCTATTGGATGTTTTGTTGAGATACATGCAGTATGCTATAGAAAATGTGAAGTAGCCTCTTTGCGCCATTTCTATAGGAAAAAGGAAATAATAAACAATTCAAGATATTTTTTAGCACTCAAACATTATGTGACTCTTCAGTTTATAGCCTTGTACATCTTTAAAGATGATGGCTATATTCATTGCTGCTGTTCCTTGTTAAAATTTTTGCTGCAGCTGAGAGAATGAATTTTATTAACCTGGATGCTAATATGAAATTGTGAATCATATAGGTATGCAATTGTCCGTGATATGACTGCAGCTGGTCTTGGTTTGAACAAGTTTTGTTATGCCGGACTTATAGCTGCACATAGAAACAAAACACCTGTGACTGATGAGACAGCAGCAAAAGTATGTGGCATATGTACTAGTTAATATCTCCTTCTTGTATATTCTTTCTTTGGTTTTTAATGAATTTGATGTTTCTACTGGTTTGCTTTTCTGAATAAGATTGTTGAGCTTGTTGAGCAATCAAAAGGGTGGTCTTCCGTAGATGCATCAAGTGACACTGCAGAAAATGTGATGATGGGTGTTTCTGAGGAAGAGTTGTATAATATCCCAACTGCAGAATTTGTTCATAGGCGTGGGTTCTTGAATAGGCAACTAACAGTTTATCATGTCGCATTGCATGCTTGTGCAGATCTTCTTAGTATAGAGGTATCAATATAAACAACTTTTCTCAAGAAATGTAGCCTAGGATTTGGATTAGGTTCTTTGTTTTGACTTATGTTAGTTCAATACTTACATGATATTTGTCATTTGTGTTTCATAACATTTGTGAGTCCTTGGAGGTTTCTTGTAAAATGTTAGTTACTGTTCTTATCTAGTCTAACATTGCAATTAAAATCCTTTATTATCATGTGCGACCCTAACTCTTTCTTTTTAATTTTGATTTTTTTCACTTGATAAGTTGAAAAAAAAAAGCTTATTAAGAAGAATAAAAGGTATAAGACACGAAGGAGCAAACACAGAAGCACACCAAGGTCACTATATTTTGCCTTTATTAGAGACTGACAAACAAATTCCCTTATTATTTGTCATTTTGTCTTTATGTTGTGTTCTGTTTCTGTTAATGTTGGATTAATTGTCTAGCACCTGTTTTCCTGTTATAAATTAAGCTGGCTCTGTGTTATTTCCATACTAGTTTTGATGGTTGTTCTTGTTTTAGACTATGGAAACGCTCCTCGAGATGCTCAAGAAGGATGGTAGAACTCTTGATGTCTTTATCACAATGCAAACTATGAGGTATTTGTTATTAATTTCTAAGAAAACTGAAGTTGAATGTAGCTTTGGTGAAGGTATTATTGTTTCTGATCCCATGACTCAAACTTCCTCTATTGGAGTAAGTATCACCTAGTTCTTTAAGGATCCTAGTCTGGTAGGGCTCTTTTTTTGGGGTCTAGCCAATTAGGTCTCACTCCCATTTATTTATTGAAACATATTTTTGTTGCTTACTCAGATCAGAATTTTCTCTTGTTCAGAAGGTTCTTTCGACTAATGTTGGATCTCTGCTTCAAAAACATTTGCATTCTGAGACTGATAAATAATTACTTATGTTCTGAGGACAAAGCCTGAATGCCGACTTAGCCTTTCATAGAGCGGAGTGGAGGAAGCAGATTCATGTAGCCAATCTGTAGTTGAGAAAAGGCTTAGTTGAATTGAGTAGTAGAGTTCAAGGACAAATATCGTGCTCATTAATTGTCTTTGTTACTTGAGTGTTTTCTCCCATGAATCTTATTACCCTTTTTTGTTATTAAGATGAACCTGGAGTGTACCATGTTTTGAATTAACAACTTAGGAAGCCTTTGAAGCTTGACCCTCAATCTCCGTAGATGGCCTATGCTGTCTTGAAAAGTATATTATAATGTCTTATGTTAGCAGTGTAGGTCAAGACACATGGAATGAGCACTCTGTAGTTATGACTGCTAGGATGATTTTATCACCACTTTTGGTCTGTGACTTCATTTAGAAGTGGTGCAATGGTTTCAAGTGTTGCCTGCTGTAACAGTGACATGGATCCAGGGCTAGCATTCATAGCCATGCTTATCTATGGCATGTCAGGTGCTTTTTTCTTCTGCTCTTGGAAGTTGGAAAGTTCTCATCCTAATTTGCTTGTATCTTGAACAAACCCCAGAAAATAATTAGTAAACAGTGATATTGCTTCTTTCAGAAGTGGAGGTTATGGGGTTTGAATTTGGAAATAGTTTCTTTGTGAAACAGGGTATGGCTGTGTACCTTGGCCCTTCCCCAAGCCTTGCAATGGTGACAGTCTCATGCATTGAATATGCCCTTTTCTAGTATCTTTTGAATTACTCAATAGTGTTGATTAGCCATCAGAGTTTTAGACTTCTAGACTTCCTTACTGTTTGCCTGGTATAATAGTGACTGTATAATGCTTGATTATCCTGGAGATACAAAAATGTCAGCAGAATTGTACAATCAGCCATCGTCACTGAAGCAATATATTTGTGTTTTATCGGAGCATCTGATTAGGATGTTAAAAAAAACAGTAATCCAAACTTGAAGCCCTTATTAGGGTTTGTCTTCATCTTTCCCACTAACCTTTACCCTTATTCTGCATAAGCCTTTTCATTAAAATTATGCAAATTATCTACTTGGATATCATATTTGTTTATAATAGTTTTATTGACGGTTCTTGCTATGTGTTAATGTGGTACTTCTAGGCATTGCTTCAATAGTGTTCTGCTATCTAATGACCTTTGGAAGCAGGTGCTATTTACATTCTGGAGATATTGATCGCGGTCTTAAGGTTTTTGAGGACTACTTGAGTTCAAAACCACCTGTCGTTGAACTCTATGTGGTGAGTTTGATAATATAACAACTTTGTTTATTTCTGATAGGCATTGCACTTCATTCTTGAGTTTAGGGGTGGTGGTTTCTAAAAGTTACCCCGCCTGTAATCCTACATGAAGTCTTACATTTTTTATTTTTATTTTTATTTTGGCAGTACGAGGATCAGATGTGCCTTTGAGTTTTCT
Source organism: Paratinospora sagittata (assembly GCA_035771175.1). Classification (NCBI taxonomy): domain Eukaryota; kingdom Viridiplantae; phylum Streptophyta; class Magnoliopsida; order Ranunculales; family Menispermaceae; genus Paratinospora; species Paratinospora sagittata. Next base: position 3,936,252 of record CM069602.1, on the reverse strand, counting down.
AGTAATAACCTGTATAATGCTTTAATAGTCATTACTAGGGTGCTTTATTCACTAATATATTTGTTTGTGAAGTTTTGGCAATTAACTTAAATAGTTGTTGAATTGGCTGAAACAATTGGTATATGCCAAAATTTGATCTTTTGTGTTGTAAGTCGTGCTTTGAAATAATCCTCTTTAAAACCTTTCTTGTGGCCAGCTGAATCAGTTTCTCTTCATACATTCTTGCATTTTTTTATTTTTTTTATTTTTGTAATTTTACTTCTTTGTTTGTAGACACTTGTTGAGGGAGCCATGGTTGGGTATACGCCGAGAGGAATGCAACTAGCTCAAGACACCCTGGTATGCTTTGTTTTATGATTATTATCCTGGACCATTTGGACCATATTTTTGATTTTTTTTGTTATGCAAGTTTGTTGTCTATCTACACAGGAAAAAATGAATGCCAGGGGCTTTTTCTTGAATACGAAGATGGGAAATGACCTCCTTCTAGCAGCCTCGGGTGAAAAGGTAAGCAGATGATATGCTTGATTTGTTAACTATGTTCCAGGTGTTGTTCTTTATCAGTGACTAAGTCTCTATGTTGACCTATGGCATTTCCTTTGTTTTCCACTCTTTCAACTTTCTATTTTTCGCTTCTCTTCTCCTTTTCCATTTTAGGTCAGTCTATTGGTTATGTTCTGCCCTTGTGTATGTCTCTTAAGCGGAGCATTCACGTTCTTATAATATTGATGCTTGTATGCAGACGGGTGGATACACCACTGCCAACTACATATGGGATCTAATGCAATCGCGCAAAGTTAATCATTATCTTCCTGCAACAGAAGCTTACTATAATGGCTTAAAGGCGAGTCTTACCAGTTTTTTTCCAGTGCACAAGTGGATGCCCTTCCTTTACTGTCTTACTACTGTGCACACATGCATGCATGTTCAGGCCCTAATTTCTGTAATTCCTTCACATACAAAAAACTGCTTCAGTGTTACCCTTTAGTGGTGGAAATGTTTAAGTGTATCTTGGCGGGGTGTTCTTAGTTTTCTTCTTCCTTTTTTGTTTGGCAGTTATATAACTTTGTGATTTACAATTTTCAGGAACGGGAGATTCCTTCGGATGACCCAAGGCTCTTAGTGGTTGCTCGAACATTGGATAAATTGAAATCCAGATTTGGATCGGCAGCGAGGGCTCCTTAATTGGATAGACTAAATGTTTGTGCCTGTGACTTAGAATATGTTGTTTTTTTTTCTTTGTTTCTACAAATTTCTGCTTTCCCTGAAATCAAAGTGTATTCCTTTAGCTTTTAATAAATACTGTGTTCTGCATGTGTGACTAAGTTGCATTTCTCACCCACAAAGAGAGAAAGAGAGAGATACGTTGGGTTGATGAAGAAATGTTTATGTAGCATTGAATCAAACATCTTTAAAAGGTTATTTTTAAGAACTTGGTGGAAACTAGAATCAAATTTCAACATAGTATGTAGCTTGGGCAACTAAATTATAATCATATTTACATTACAATATTTATGGTTGAGAATAGGCTTAGTTGAGTATTTACGTTAATAAAAGCACTTGGATATTGAACTACAGATTAAAAACAACCCTTTCATGTCTATGATACTTACATCTCATCTTTGAAAAATTGAAATTTAATGCGTAAATATACAAGGCAATGGGTGTCATGTTCATTGAGGTAAAATTTTTATATTAATTTATTTTTTTTTTAAATAAAAGAGAATATACATTTTAAATTATAAAAATAGAAAACCTCCGAATTGAAAATTTATGTACCCTTTATTTAAATTGTAAACATGCAGTAAAATATAATTGAATTAGTCCTAGTATTTTTGCTGCTAATAATGTAAGGGAAAATAAAAGGGTAGGGTTATTTATATTTATATACATTAGATCAATCAATTTATATTTATATAAATATTAAATAGTCGTCTATTTAATATTTATATACATATTTATATTGTATGACTTAGAGTTTGTATATATACATAAAGAGAAAACTATATATATTCATTCGATCAATCAAATACCAGTAAACTGCCCATATCTACCTAGACTAGTAAGAGCAAGTATGGAAGATAACAAATGTTTTATGTAGATAAGTTCAAGAAAAATATGACGCCATTTTCAAAAAAAGAAAAAAGAAAAATATGACGCCACTCATGACAATCAATTTACATCATCATGGTTTAGAAGTTTTCCATAAACATATTATTATGTCATTTAAACATGCATATCACACTAAAAAAAGAAATTAAAAAAAAAAAGTGGAAATTAATTGGCAAGTGAGTAGCAATGCAAATACGTACAATGATACGTGTTCAAAATTGATGCTTGAATCGACGTTATTATAAGTAAGTTATTCGCAGGGTAATACTATATTATATATATATATGTTGAATACCAATGTATTTCTCGATATTAGTACTTAATTTTTTTTAAATATTTTTTAAATATTACATAATACATAAATATCTTAAAAATATTTAATTAGGTGTTAATATTAAAAAATAATGTTGATAGAGTACGTATATAAAGCATTTTTTAAAATAAAGCATTTTATTTTATTTCAAGTCTTCTCGATCTTTTGCTTAAAAACAAAAAACCAAACAAGGCTTCTTGATCTACCTTTGTTATTGTGTCTTCTGTCTTCTGTCTCTCCTCCCTGCTAGCCGCCCTTCCCACCTACGTATTCTATTCTTCTCTCTTCTTCTTCTTCGAGCTGCTGCCCTTTGCTTCGTGTCTTCAATCTTCTCGTCTTCCCGCCATTTTTCTTACCTTCAAAACCCTAGCTGCACTACGTCTCTCTTCTTTCTTCTCTCTTCTCTGATCTCGTCTTCTATTCTTCTCTTTCTTTCTGCGATCTTTTCGTCTTTTTAACCTTCATCTTCTAATCACCATTTTCTTGCCTTCGAAACCCCGAATCGTGAGCTCGTTGAGTTTGGGCAACACATTCACGCATCGGAAGCTGGAAACAACGCCTTTGACTGTTTTAAGCGCTCAAATAAAGGTAACTGAGATTTGTGGTTTTGTTCTTCTTTAGATTGTTTTTAGGGTTATTATGAGGATTATTATTATTTTGTATTTTGATGTGGTTTCTTTGTATAATAGTGTAATTGTGTTTGTGTTTTGTATTCTTTTGATGGATTCTCAATACGTTCATGTGAATCCAAATGCATTCTTTAGAATTTGAGTTTCAATTTTAATATTGTGTTTGAGCAATTTTGAATGGATTGCTATTTCTGTTGGAAAAAGGTATTGAGGTTGTTATTTATAAGAAAACTGATTTGTTATAAGAAATAAAATTGTTTATTATAAGAAACTGATTTTTTTAAAGCATATTATTTTTTGGAAACAAGTTTTTTTTTTTTTAAGAAACAGATTTTTTTTTGAATAAGAAACTGAAACGGATCAATTCAAACCAAACCAAATCCGATTTGTTCGGATCGGATTAGTGGTTAGGGTCGGATTGGTCTCTGTTTGGATTTTTCCAATCCGATGCCCATCGGTTTGGATTACGATTTGGGGTATAAACCGATCCAAACCGAACCAATGACACCCCTACTTGGTACGACATTTTTATGTTTTGTATTGTTATCATATTTATTGTTTTAATGTTTCCTTGATGTTTGCAGTTTTCCATTATTTCATAGATTAGATCGATAGATAATAAAATGACTGAGAAAGAGATGGAAGAACAGCTTAGTTCTTCCAAAGAGGAAAAATTGGAAACTTGGAAAAAGAAAAGGAAGACTCATCTGTCGATTGAAGCTGGTGGTGTTGACAGGCGTGGTGTCTGCTACTTGAGTCGTGTTCCTCCGCACATGAACCCATTGAAGCTTCGTCAGATTCTTTCTCAGTATGGAGAAATACAACGAATCTATCTCACTCCTGAAAGTAATTGCTAGCTTTGCCCGGCTTTTGTTTCTTTTTTTTATTTTTTTATTTTTTATGTTACATAAAATATTTATGTATATTTGATTCTAGTTGTTTTGGACCTCCTGTGTTTCAAATCCTTTGAGAATACTTGATATGAGCCCATTCGTTGCAATCTTGGTTTTTTTTTCCTGACAGATCCTGCTGCTCGAACTCAACGTAAACGTGCTGGTGGATTTCGAGGTCAAGAGTTTTCAGAAGGGTGTGTATATTTTTTATTTCAGCCATCATGGTTTCCTATTGTGGTACCACCTGTAATAGGTTTTCCTCTTTTTCCATTGCAAGATTGCTATGGATGTAAGTGTTATAATTCTGCAATTGAATATTGTTTCTGGGGAAATAAGCTTTTTAAGAATAAATAATCTCCCCCTTTTCTTCTCAATTCCTTTGCATTTAGCATTTTGGGAAAGTGTAATTATTGTCTTTAATTTTTTCTATCTGTGGCATTTAGGTGGGTTGAATTCACTAAGAAAAGTGTTGCAAAGAAGGTTGCTAATATGTTAAATGGAGAGAAAATAGGTATTTCTGTTCAAATTGTGTCTTGTACTCATTCATTCTTCTTTTCTGTTATTTACAAGCTGTGTTTCATGATTTTTTTTTAGTGGATGTTCTGACTCTTTTATAATTAAAAGTTTTTGGAGGCAGTGAATATGGGGATGAATTTTTTGCTATGGTTAATTGGTCGTGAGATTCTTGATGTGCTGCTTCATGAGAACACTATCAATCTTGTTAGATTCTGATGCCCATTAGTTGTGGTCTTAATGTCAAAATAATTATCATAATCAAGTTTGCTTAATTTACCTATGAAGATAAATTTATGCTTCATTAACATTTATTTATGCAGAAAAGTTGCTTACGTTCTGGAAATGTTGGCCTTTATTTTGTTGTGGTTCAATTTTGTATTTCAGTTTTTGTAAGTGCTTTCTTTATTCATATTTAGGTGGGAAGAAGAGATCATCCTTCTATTATGATCTTTGGAACATTAAGTATTTGAGTAAATTCAAATGGGACAATCTCACTGAAGAAATTGGTATGAAATTCGTTCAATTTTTTTATGCAATGAGATTGTGTTGTTTCGTTGTTAAACCACCTGATCAAGTTGTGAGATTGAATTGCAGCTTACAAAAATGCTATTAGGGAGCAGAAGCTGGCTTTGGAAATATCTGCTGCCAAGAGGGAGCGTGATTTCTACCTCTCAAAAGTTGATAAATCCCGTGCTTTGACTAATATACAAGAACGGCTGAAGAAGGTATATTTCTTACTTTAATTACCTAGGTAATTTGAGGCTTCTTAATCTTCACTTGGAACCTGTATTTTATATCTTTAATGTTGTTTGTCTGAGGCATAGTTCTTTCTCCCCTTAAACTCCTGGTAAGTGGCTTAAAACTTGTGACCATACAACTCATCCTATACCAAACCATTAGGCTATGACACTAGTAGCCCTAAAAACTACAAGATTTCTTAAGGTTTGTTGTTAAGAAGTTAACTAGAAGGATTTTAACAATTGTTGACTCATAGTTGTTGAAATATTTATTTGAGTCAAATCTTGCTGTGCATGATTCAATTTAGAGTATAAATGTTCAAATCTAAAACGAGAGCTCAATGTTTTAGAATCTGCTTGCTATTGATGAATCACTTTATATGCCCCTTGATAAGAGGTGCATCTGTCAATGTTCTGTTGCTGAATGTGTTTTGTTCTATGCTGCAATATTGTGTAGAAGCAAAAAGTGAATCATCAAGACTCAGATATGAATTCTGATACACCTATTGATGAGCAACCAAAGGTGGTTCGTCAATTCCCACAAAAACAACCAGTTGCAGATACATCAGTCCAGAGGAAACCTCGACTTTCAAAAGACATCTTGGCCGGAGTAAGTTTCATGCTCTTATTTTCAAACCTCCAATATATATGTGTGTTTGTGTGTGTGTGTGTGTGTAACATTGGTCTGATTTAGCTCATAAGTGCCACAATGTGTGCCTCTTGCAGGTATTTGGTGCTTCTTCATGATCATCAACCTCATTGTCTCTGTTCTCACAGTCATCCAATCAATTGAGTAACTGACTAGGAGCCATGTAATCACTTGGGAATGAAAAAGATCTACATTTTATCAGTGAGTTTTCTCCTTCCAGAATCATTCCAAAGTTCCTTTATGTTAGAATGTCATGTTTGTCATTTACTCTGAAATTTTGTAGAAGGCTAGGCTTTTAGACATCCATTACTATGTAAAATGACAGTTATGTTAAATTATTTTGTTGGGGGGATGGGAGGGGGAAGGGGTTAATGGTTTGAATTGTATCCAAAATACAGATTTTGATAGCATGAATGTGTACATTTGTTTTGGTTTTATTGGAAATATGTCATGATGCTAAGTTTTCCTAAGTGGCTTAGAAGACTTGGAAGGCACAAATAGCTTATGTTTGTGCATATGCTCTGAATAAAAGGTAGAGCTTAATGGCCAATCTTATGGCACATGCCTATCTCACGAATTCCAGCTGAATCACTGGGGCAAGAATGGATTGAAAGATAATCTATCAAATTATGTTTAATATAAGTTGTATAAACAAATAAATTATTTTTTGTAAATATAGTTTGGTGATGGTGATTCAGAATTAGGTCAACATTAGAGGGCCTGAAAGCCTAATTTTCGCAGTTTTGATCACATGCATTTTTGTCTAAACTTAAATTATGTTCTATTGCGTTACTTTTGTATAATAGGACAGTAGTTTGACCACCATTTAGGCTATAAGAGAACTCTGAGCCTTGGCCCTTGACAATGCTAGCCACAAATTTCCTTTCCAGAAAACAAAGAGTACTACGCCATATATGGTGCACTTCAGCAATGATTTATTTTCTATTGAAGATCTTATATCATAAAGAAAGATTTATTTTCTATTGAAGATCTTATATCATAAAGAATGCCAATGTTGATTCACCTATCTGCCTGCGAAGAAATGGTAAGTCTTGGCATTGTTTACTATTAGTTGGACCGCAGATACTGTTGTTATCAAAGCTAGTATAGAGAAGGCAACAATGTTGGCCCAGTGCCATATCTTCTGCTCTTTCCTGGCTGTTTTCCCTTTAATCTGAAGAAGACACATTGAAGTTAAAAACTGTTTTGATATTTCTAAATGCTTGTCTTTATTGAGCATGCACAAAACTCTGCTGTAGTACTAGTAGTACTATTAGCTTTTTGTTGATGTTTACCTTGATGAAAATCATGCTTGGGAAAACAAAGGCAAGTGGGAAGAGTGTGAATGAAACAAATAGATTGACAAAGTCCCCCATGAAAGGAAATGCAGCTGCTGTGCAGGTGGTAACAGTGAAAAGCAGAGCACGCAGAATGAGGCGTCGAAACAGGTTATCGATGGAGAACATTGCTACCTCATCTAGTTTTAGGAATTTGGTGTCTAGAGCTTCATGTACTGGTGCAATAAACGTCTTACTCCGGGCAAGGCCAAACAGCAAAATAGTTAGTAGTGCAAATGAATATGGCAAGAAGTTCATTGAGTTTTCAAGAGGGAAAAGATGATTAAAAAGAGAGAAAAAGCTTACATGTTGTGATACAATAGTCTGGAGAAAGACCATAGAGTTGATAAGAACCTTAGCCCACTTTGGCCCACTTAGCTGCTTTGGAAGATAGTCTGAAACATGTGAGCCATTTGCCCAGTATCCAACCAAGCTCACTCCATATAGTAAATTGCAAGTCCAACCGTGTATTGTACATATAAGGCTTTTCTCATGTTCTTTATTGCTGGGCTACGAAGAGTGGACTGATAGATTGGTTAGACACCAATACATCATTCAAAACAAGGAAAATCAACGGTGACTAGTGTGGAGTTTAATTTGTATCTAATTAAGCACCTAGTCCGTCCCTTTTATCATTTTTGGCACTATTATTTTTTACCTGAATCTCTGGCAACAAAGCACTAGTGTTGCACACAAGGATTGCTGCGATGACGCAAAATGCATTGAAAACCTTGTGTACTTGACACTTGACTCCCTCCTTTGATCCTGTAATCTCCATGTTGGTTTGAATTCACTAGCCAAAAAATTGCATTAAGGATTCTCTACATGGAAGATGATATTAATTTTATATAACTGGGCCAAGCGAAATGCAGAGTATAGCATGTACGGTATGGTGAAAAGAAGACGTTCCTTGATTACCATCTTTCACTAGAAACACCACTAAGATGGCAGTGTAAGTGAAGGTGAGGATAGTTGATAAGCCTAACCAACCTCTCATTGCCGATAAACTTGGCACAAAAAATGCAAACACAAAGAACATTACACCAGTTATTATGATGAAATATTGAAGCCTCACTGGCGAAGCACTGAATTCTGAATCAATCTCCTGCACAATTAATTCAAACGCTTTAAGTAAGAGCTAATCCCATGAAAGAAAACACAATTTAATCCTCACTAAGTCACCCGCTAAAAATGAATTAATTAAATTACTTAATGACGATTTCTTTAGTAAAGTTGGGCTTCAATAAACCTACAATGGCTCCACTTTAACACATGTCATGTCCTTAGCCAAATCATTGGTTTTGATATTATTGGTGAGCCTAAATCTCAATCAGTATCGATATTGACCCCACTTAGCTACTAGTAAATTATGCTTATTACGCGCATGTACCTTGAGTGCTCACCCCCAAGAAGGATAAAGCCCATGTTCGCAAGCAAGAGAGTCAAAAATTGCAGGATCCAAGTGATGTAATACATTTGTCTTCCTGAAAAAAAAATTTATAAATAGGGTGAGGTACATGAAGATAATGAACTGAAAACGCAAATGAAAGTTGTCTTTGATTGAGGTGAGGGGGTATGTATGTGAAAGTGAGAGACATGGCTCACCAAAAACATATCCCATTAGATCTCTGTATCTTATGAACCTTTGACCATGAATTATGTGGAATCCAGCCAAGAACCAATTGGCATAAGCAGCAAAAGCACCAACAACAATCAAGCAAAGTACACCCCATTTCCATCCTAAGGGCACCAACATCAGGTTGGAAAAGCTCAAGATGTATCCACAGTTGAAGCTTGTTACCAGCAACAAACTCACTTGTTTCCATGAATCTGAAGATTTTCAGCAAATTCAACCATAAATCTTAAACACCCACATGAAATATATAACAAATATTAATGCCTCCTAAAAAGAAAATTAACTAGCTAGGTTACATGATGAAAGATATAAGAGGAAAATATCCAAAAGACCCAGTATATATATAAGTGGTTCTGCCTTAACTTAAGCTTTTAAATATATATATATGATGAAAATCTTAGATGATTCAGTAAGCCCATGTAAAGATTACTGTAGTGTTTAAGAACCTATTAATTGAATTATAACTTAATTAAGATGGTGATGGAAAGAAGAACTCACCATGGTTTATGGTATGAGCAGAGGTGAGGCCACTTTCATTTGTGGTTTGATCACCATTAATTATTTGAGTTGGTTCAACACAAAAAATCGGTGATCTGCTAGTGGGCTTCTTCTCCTCTCCACTGAGCTCAATTCTCTCCATTATGTTCTCTTTTTTTTTTTTTTCAACCTTGGGGGAGGATAGGATTGAATTTATAAGACTCACAGCAAATCAACAAGCTTTTATATGCATATTATTTATATCAGAGATAGAACTGGAGTGTAGGACAATATATCCTAATTGAACCCTTCCAGATTCCCAATGACGTATAGTCCATGGCGTGTTTCACTTGTTGACCCCGTTTTGGGAGACTTTTTCTAAAAATGTTTTTCAGATAAACATTTTTAGAAAAAGTTATACTCACCCTGTTTCTTCTAAAAACATAAAGCTGTTTTATTCATCGAAGTTTGCCTAAAATTTGTGACCAAACACCCTCAGAAACACTTTTACTCTAAAAATACTTTTAAAAAGTTCTCCTAAACATGATAATTATCTTAAATAATGATAAGAAAATGGTAATTTCAATGTCCAATAAGTAATTGTAAATTACTATAGTCAGGACTCAAAAAAAAAAAAAAGGATTAATTTAGATGAGAGGGTATGGTTTTTTTCAGGACTCAAGCATGTCTTCATAAATAAGTAATTTAATTTCTGGTAGTTGAGCAAAGCAGTCTTAGAGGGATTAAAAAAGAAAAAAAAAAGAAAAAACAAAAAAAAAAGGGAGAGGAAGAGGGCTTTGGAGTACTCAATTCCTATTAACTATGATAAATTAAGAATTAATTTAAGCTATATGGCTTGAAAACTACACACTATTTTCAGTGCTATTTTTAACCAAGGTTACAATATAAGTGTAATATGAGTTAGACATAAATGACTAGTGTAAAAGTATTTAATGAACAAATATTCTATTTATTGATATTTTTAGCACCCATTTTTAGCACATAAATTAAGTACATTTGATGTCCTCGAATCATACATCAACACATGATTCGAAGACATTCAACATACACTACAAAAGTATATATTAAAATCATGTACACTTATCATTTTTTTTTAATGAAACTTTGCCTTAAATTAGTTAATAATAAAAATATTCTCTATTAATTTTTTTTATCTTTATTTTTTTCATTTAAGGGTAAGAAAATAATCTTTGAATTACAAAAAATTGCTCATTCTTTTATTTCTTTATTTTTTAGGTTATTAGCATTTATTTTTAATTATTTATTTATTTTTTAATATCTTTTTTTCTCTTTTTTTGTGTAGCTAGGAAAATATCATTTTGAATCATGAATAATAATTGGGAGGTCAAAATAAATGAATAAGTAAATAATAACTTTATTTTAACAACACTAAACAATAGTTAAGAGGTGTCATAGCCCCCATATTAAGAAAAAAAAATTAAATAATTAAAAAAAAAACTCTATGATTAATTAGAAAAGAAAATAAATATCCCTTTGAATTATAAAGGATTGAATAATGGGCAATATATATTTTTTATAATTCAAAGGATATTATCTAACCCCAAAAAAATGGACAACATTTTTTTATTATTTTTAATTAATTTAAGGAAAAGTTTTATAAAAGAAAATAATAAGTGGACATGATCGTAGCACACATCCTTGTAATATATGTTGGATATCCTTAAATTATGTATTGATGCACGATTCGAGGGCATTTAATGTACTTAATTTATGTGCTAAAAATATCAATAAATAGGACACTTATTCATTAAATGCTTTTACGCTAATCATTTATGTCTAACTCATGTTAGTGTATTGTAACCTTAAGAAATGGTGCATAATTTTCATGCCCTGTAGCATAACTCTTAATTTAATGGTCTTAGTCCATTTTTATTCATAATTAAGAAAATTATGAAATTTTAAAAATCTCCATAATCACTATTTTGAACTCAACAAAGCTTTTTTCAAACTCTATAAATTACTTACATGAATCTCTTTTTTCTATTTCACTCTGTTAAGACTTGATGTCATAGTCACTGACCTTGAAAAAAAAAAATGTCACAGTCACTGGTATTCATAAATAAAAATATATATATTTTGTCATGAAAAATATTCATAAAAAAGAAATATATGACTATTGAATTATTGAATCTTGATTTAGAAGTTAGTAAACAATACCTAAAATGTAAAATTTAGAAAATAAACACTATGTTTAAAAAACTTCTTGTGCATTTGGTAAAATATGAACAATTTTTTTTTAGATCTCATGAACCAAAGGTTTATTCTTTACTTCTTCTTTTTCGTTTTTTTTTTGTACTGATTTTCTAGCACCCCACAGGTATCTCATCTCTTTTGGAGGAAGACTAATTTTTTAATTTAAAAAGTTGTTTTTTAATTTTTTTAATTTAAAAAGTTATTTTTTAATTTTTTTACAGTCATAATCTTCACCATCATCTCACTTACAAAACTAATTTAAAAAGTTGTTTTCTAATTAAAAAATGTTTTATATTTCTCTTGAATTGTGAATCAAACATGCACTTAATTTATTTTAATTAATTAATTTATTATTATTATTATTATTATTTTATAATATACAGCTTTAGAATGATTATATGCTATTACTTCTTATTTTTAAAATCAGCCTATTTTTTCTCCTCATCTTCTTTTTAACATACCATTACCATTTGCCCTTGGTCTCGGTCTCTACAATAATAATTGTAGATATGCATTTGTGAAACACAATATCTCCGGATAATATAAAGTAAAAAGGATGTTGAAAAAAGGGGTGTAAGCCAGCCCGACTAACTCAATCGAATAGAATCAAACCTAACCAGTTGGGTTGGGATGAAAAATTCTCGAACTAGTTTAGGTTAGGAGCCTAAAAAATTGATCCAACCCAACCCAGCCCAACCTAACCTGAACTAATTAATGACCTTAACTTTAAAAATCTCCTTTCCCTCTTATTTTATACGAAGATTGAAGCTTAGAAGTAGCTCAACCTCATCAATCTTTCGCGTTATTAACAACTTGATGTTACTTTAAACTGTCTTGAATTTGTATTTGTGGTTGTAATGAAACTCTTTTAAAACTTTTTTGATGAAACTCTTCTCAATTTGTATTTGTCATGTTATGATATGGTGGTAAATGAATGCAATTTATTTAAAACATCTTGATATTTATGGTTAATTTGAAATGATTGTCAAATTTACATGTTGATATGATTGTATTTGAAATTGAAACATTACATACTTGATGTCTAGTAGTGTAGAATCTGTATGCGAAATTTACAAGTATAATTTAACTCATTTCAAGATTTTCAACCCAAATGACCAAATCAAGTTCGGGTTGGGTTGGGTTGGAAGGCGGTTTGGTTTGGGTTGAGTTAGAATTTGGCTCCAACCTATTACTATTAGAAACGTAGTGAGCACAGAAATTCTAAATAAGAAAAATATTGAAGAATGAGGACTTGAACTTGTGCACTTTGCTTGATTTGAAAATGAGAAATACATGAGGTATTTATAGGACCCTACATAGGCAAATACAATAAATGCATACACGAATCTTCATATATATGAATCGCTAAGTTCATGAATCACACTATCCTAAATACATACATGTATTCATTAACTTCTAAATACATTAATGAACCTATTAAATATGTTTACATCAAGATACATTCACTATAAAGTTTTCAAATGAATTAATCGTGTTTACTATAAATGTATGTTAATTTCTAACAGTTACACCCCTAACTGGCACAAGACCAAACCAAACGAAGATCCCCGGATCCTCACGTTTATATTACAAATAGTTACGTCTCTTTTAACTATTAAGCCCGATGTTATTTTATATCTACCTCTACCTTATTATTAATAAGTTGGAGATGCTTGTCTATTCAAATTCAAGTATGTTAACTTATTAGTTCTTTCTACTCAAGTTAACCTCTTTAACACAATTAAGAGTATATATAAAGACTAAGAAAGCTAAAACCGTCACTCAAAAAGTCATTATGATCAACATAAGCTCGAGCAGTAAAGATGCAAACCATTGATACAAGTCTGAATGATTAATTTAAGAGATATAAACATGTCTCAAGTTTCCGGCCATGTCTCTTCAGTAGAATCAGTACTAACGTCTCTCCAACATCCAACAAGGAGCTGCATTGATAGAACAACATTTCCATGAATTACTTCCCAGATTTAATCTTTACAAGCATTAGTGCATTGGATCAAAGAGAGTTGTACAATTCTAGTTCTAAGAGCATTGCATTAACTGTAGAAAAAGTACATAATAGTTTTTTCTTTCACACATTGGATTGGAGCAACGGATATAAATGCACAAAGATTAGATGTATGCATTTCTATTACTTTTTCTTTTTCTTTTTTTACTGAGGAAAATTAGCTGCAACATCCTCCTCTCTGTGCAATGGCCCCATCTCTTGCCCCGGGTAGTCCTTGGGGGCGCCCATGCCCAACCCTGATGCCATATGTCTGCATGTGACCAGAAACACAAAAACAAAAAATAAAAATTAAAGATGAGGAAGAAGAAGAAGAAGAAGAAGAAGAGGTTTTATCCAATATTAGCTTTCCATTACCCCAAACATTTCACAATTTCATAAAATATAACTCCAACTCATTAAGTAAACTAACATAATACAACATGCCATTTATGTGGGTTTTCTTAATTTTGGTGCACCTACAAGCGCAAGCATGAATACATTTTACTGATCCCTGTTGCTTGTTTTAGGAACACAAATACAATAAGGAAGTAATGAGCTTGAGATTAAATCGACTCCCAAAAATTTTTAAATTTAGTTCACCAAAATTGATTAAGTCATAAAAGACAGAAGGAAAATGATCGCAACAGCTTTTAGGATTTGGGTAACATCAGATAAAAGAACTTATAAAAAAAAAAAAAGAACAAAAAAAAAAAAAAAAAAAAACCCGTGAAGTTGGGATAAACAAGAAAAGTATTGAACAAGGCCCTGAAAATTTGGGAGGGTCCTAAATGTTTTTTAACAGAAACTTGAAATTTTGTGGTATAATGGCAAAATTGTCAAAATATTTCTTATTAAAATGGGTCAAAATATTCCTGGCTTACCTCGTTACGATCATCCAAAACACCTTCCTGGATTTTTTGAAGGATCCTTGCAGCAGTGCTTGTGAAGGCCTGGAAATTTTTATATATTACAATCTTTTAATAGGGACCAGACCTTTAACCTTGAAAACAAGATTATCACCAAGTAATTTCACAGAAAAGTAATGGAAGTAAGAGCTCGACGGAGGAGGTAATCACCTCATTCACGTTTTGAGAAGTCCTTGCAGAAGCTTCCATGAAGATAAGTCCATTCTCTTTAGCAAATTGCTCTCCTTCTTCTCTGGTAACTGCTCTCCGATGGGATAGATCACACTTGTTTCCAATGAGTGTGATAACCATGTTAGGATTTGCATGCTGCCGGGCATCCTCAAGCCAGCTTGCAAGGTGATTAAAGGTCTCTCTCCTGGGAAATACAGGATTTAGAATAGCTACACAGCTCCAACACACAGAAAGACATGCTAGCATGCATGCGGACACAAACCTTGTTATGTCATACACGAGAAGTGCTCCAGCAGCTCCTCTGTAGTAAGATCTGGTGATGGATCTGAAAGCTTCCTGACCAGCCTGTGAAAAATTCCTAGTTTCAGGATTTAGAAATTTAACGTATTTATGAGACTTCAGCACATAATCTTAAAGACTCAGAAAATACAGAATGCTGCTTAAAATAATTATACATCTACATATATTTACATATTTCCCAGGGACATGGACACATCGTATCAATGTTTGACAAGGGTTTGAAGGAAAAGGTGATTCTGGCAAACATCAAAGGCCAACACATTTATACAGTTTACTTCACATGTTGGTATGTATTACTGTATCATTGTTAGTTTACTTCATATGATAGTTAAATTATTTACTTTAGGTTTAGTTCAGTTTAAATAAACTTTGATTCAATACTTATTATATTTATAACAACATTATTAGGCTTGTTAATACATATAAATTAGATCAAATAATTAAACAAATAACATCAAAAAACTTATATTTTTGTACCTCTACAAACATAACCGAACTTATTGATTTGTAAAAAATTTAAATCAAATTGAACCAATCTTTCAAAAAACCAAACTGAAGAGGCTGGTCTAATCATTTTTTTGCTTTAAACCAATCCATAAACACCCCTAGATAACATGGAACATGAGTGAGGATTTGGATCTCTCCCCTTAATAGCACAAGGTCTTTTAGGAGGGGAAACCCACACTTAGGCCCAGAGGAGTTCAAATGAAGAAAATATCAGTACCACTCAATATCTGAAACCCTTGACATCTTCAGTGAGAGGTCAAATTCTAGGTTTGCTAATAGTTACATCCACCAGCTCCTGAGATTAGCATGGAAATAAGTTAGGAGAGTATATAAATGGTATTTAGGAACCAGTTCCGCAAAGAACATTGAGGGAAGCCACACAAATGTGAAACTAAGCACAACCCAACAAGAAGATTTCCAGAAAAGTGAAGAGGGAAGAGAACAAGGAGGCCTAGAGACTTCATCCTCCATTGGCTGTCAAGAGGAGGGAAGGAAGGAATACAGCTTTGAAGATAAGCTAGCAATTAATTGTCTTGACAAAATCAACTGGCTCATAGGTCAGCAACGAAAAGCAAACATCAGCGAAGGACATGAAGAAACAGTGATACCACAATGGAGAAACTTTATCATCCAGGAGGAAGATGCAAAATATAGAATGTTTGTTAATTCTGATATAGTACTTCTAGTTTTAGGTTTTAATTCTTGCATTTCAAAATAAGCTATACTAACTGAAAAAATTGCATTTGTCACAAATTCAGACCAATCCATCAAATTGTTCAAATCCAGATATATCAAATAGCCTATTATGTGCTTCAAACTCTTAAATGTACCCCAATTTTTCCATGCTGCATGCCATAGCATCAACCTTCCAAATGGATCCCAAGCAACTTCTTTGTTCTCAGACGAGATGGGACTGATATCCAAGCTAGCAGTTCTTTTCAACATCTTGAAACCAGGCTGACAAAGAGGAATATACAAACATGAAAGAAGTGTATCCCTGGTGTGGACTCCAATTGCTGGCACCATATAGATGAGGGTTTAGTTTGATTGTATTGAACAAACACTTGGGATAACAGCCCGCAGAATGTGAGCCTATAAATGAAGGGGATTAAAATTGAGAAGGGAAACGTTAGAGACAGGAACTTGAGGGTAATACAGTGATGGACTCACAGGGGCACTAGGAACAAACAAAAGGGTAAAAAAAAAACAATAAAATAAGTTCGACACACGAGAATTAAGCTCTAGGACTCACAGAGGTATACAGATAGGAAGCATCAAGTATGTGTTATTTTTGAAGAAGTTCGTGTGAAGTGGTGTAAGAGCTATTCCAACTAAAGCCACAAGGTGGATAGCATGGCTGAGTTTGGATGTATTCCAAGTCCAATGGAAAGATAATGATGGGGCTTATTCAGGGCAAAGTTACTTGGAATCAAACAAGGAACACCTCCATGGTTGGGAATTTGGGATTTGTCTTTCGCCTAAAATCAGTGAGCAGGCTAAGAGTAGCCAGCTATAGGAGACAAAAGAAGCATTTTTACCAATTAAGTTCCAATATTTTTTATTTTTTCTTAAAATTTGAATAATTTAGAATGTAATAAAAGTGAGCAGGGTATCATCAAGCAAGAGAGAAGGGGAAATTCTACAAAGACTTTTAAGGGTTTATAGCGGAAAATACAGTATCCAAAGTAAGTTGGTTCACAGTTTCCTTTACTAGCATCAACACCAGCAGGTGTTATCATTCCGTGGGACAAGCATCAGATATAGTTAGTAATGAATTCTGCAGGATTGCTTTTGTCCCATCAAGGCAAAATCATGGGTGGCCCTAGCAGATTGCTCTTTTCTTAGATGTGGATGAGGCCATCATACAGTGGTGCATTGCATAAGAAGGGATTCTATTCTAGTCCGTTGTACTGAAAAATTTGCAGGATCCCTTGATTGTGGACAGCATATACCACATTTCACAATCACTCCAATTATCCAATTTCGTAACTACTCTTCATTCTTGTCCATGAATGACCAATAGAACCAACACCTTACATCCATTCCCACCAAAGTATCCAATGTCAAAATCGCCATTAAAACAGAGAATTATAAAGAACGACTGACTGATCGAGTTCAATCAAAGAACAGCATTTACCTATTCAAATGACGCTAAGGAACATAATTAATTAACAAACAGAAAAAGCAGCACGACCTTTCCAATCATAAAAATTCGTTTCAAAGTCAAAGCGTTACGAGATTAAACATCTAAACTTACAGTGTCCCAAATCTGAAGCTTGATAGGTCTACCGTCGATTGTGACCATCTTAGCCCCGAACTCAACGCCAATTGTGAGATCATGCACCGGCTGAAATCTCTGATCGGTGAATTGTAACAACAGACATGATTTCCCCACCCCTACATCATAAACTTCAAATTAAAAGAGAAAAAAAGGGTTAAAGAAACAAACAAAAATAGGATGTCATCGTTACCAGTGTCTCCAATGATTATAAACTTAAAGAGATAATCGTAAGACATATCTCTACCGCTACACACAAGAAGAAGAAGAAGAAGAAAGCGCCGGAACGCACGCGGAACCAGAAGGTTTGGCTATGGAAATATGTGCACGCATCAGCGTCACTCGTGTTGTTTAAAAGAAAAGGAAACGCAATGTAAACGACGGTACGCCACGTCCTACGAAGGCCACCACTACCTGCTACCTTGAACACGATATTGGATGCACAGATAAACACTTTTCTTTTTTGTTATTATAATACGTATTAATTACTTCAAGATGAAGTCAAAATAAAATGAAAGAGTGTTGACAGAATAGTCGGTACGTGAAGAAAAGCAGAAAAAATAAAAATAAATACGACATGAATTTGGCAGTGACCATGCTGCCTGCGATCCGCTAAATATTCTAGTTTAATCTTTTCCTCGCGAATTAAGGAACCTAAGTGGCTTCACTATTGACTTCTTGCTATCTTTCCATTTAATTCAGTCTTTCTTTCTTCATGTTTACTACTAACCGTTCTGCTTACTTCTGTGCATTTTGTGTCAAATATTTCTGCATTCCCCAGTTTTTGTAAACATCCAACAGACTTGCTCACATTATTCACATTATTTTAGAGAATTCCAGTTTGTGAATGTTGCCGTTAATTTAAGGCCATGAAATTAGTTATTGGTTTAAGTTAAAACTTTCCTTTTTTCTACTTTCACAAGTTAAGAGCTTGAACATAAAATAAAAGATTCGTTAAGTGAAGGGAGACATTCGATGCTCGTGCACGCTAACAAATTCCAGAGAGCCCTCTCAGTGGCATGTGGACCATTATAAGCATATACTACAGGGTGTAATAGGTTAGGTTGGAGCTAAATTTCAATCCAACATATAACCTAAATTAGTTCGGATTAAAAAAATTAAAATTCAATTCAAATCAAACGGGTTGAACTAATTTGAATTAGATTAGGTTGGTCATTCGAGTTGAGAATCTTAAAATAAGTTAAATTATACCTGTAAATTTAATAATCTTTTTAAATTAACTATAAATATCAAAATATTTTAAATAAATTATATTTATCCACCACCATATCATAATATGATAAATACAAATTAAGGAGAGTTTCATCAAATTTTTTTTAAAAGAATTTCATTACAACTACAAATACAAATTCAAGACAGTTTAAAATAACATTAAGTTGCCAATAAGATATTGATTCGATGGTCAGAGAGCGCACAACCAAGAAAGAGGTTACGAGTTCAATTCATGAATATGAAGGTCTCGAGTGTAGGCAGTGCCCGTTGCTTATCTTTGGTGAGGTGAATTGAGTGTTGGGATTAGTGACACGTTGATAAAGATTAGTGGGCCGTAAGGGCTCCTCGGGAGGAGATGAATATAAGATTTGTTTCTAGATAAAAAATTAACATTTTATTAATAATGCAAAAAATTAATAAATTTAAATCACTTCTAAACTAAAGAGAATTTTTAAAGTTATGATTATTAATTAATTCAAATTAGGTAATGGTTAGTCAATTTTTTTAAAACTCTCAATATGTAACTCAAGCCAAACTAGTTCGAATTAAAAAATTTTAACCCAATCCGTCAAATATGATTAGGCAGCTCACCAGTTACGTACTAAAATAAGAAAAATAAAAACAAAAACGGCTAACACCAAGTGTGGCATGCAACGCTAGCTGTCTACAATGAATGGGAAGACTCTGAAAGCCATTAATATTACAACTTCAGAATCATGATAGATATTTTATGACAGTGGGAAGATTAAAGCCCCAAAAACCAAGATTAATTGGATAAGATATAAGATAGATCAGCGATCCTTTTACACGACTTAATAGTCACGGAAAGATTTCAAGGTTACAACAGTATCATAGCTACCATAACAAAGTTTACTTAGCTATTAGATTTTGACAAATTTGAAGAAAGATTTGTAAGCCTTTTAGAACAAAAGCCCGCTCAAGTTACACGAATCATAGAAGGCCGAAAGTTTTAAATACCATGAACAGCAGAATCAGTTTAAAAAGAAAATCAACCCTTTTTTTTCAAAACTAAACCATATAAATGTGGCAACGGGTCTCACTCCTCCATTGCGTCCCCTTCAGCCACCACTTCACCCTTCTGTTTGGTAGGAATTATTTTTGTTGTCAGAACCTCTGTAACCACGAAAAGCAAGAAAACGTTACATAAGCATCTTTCTGCACAAATAAAGGAGTTTCTGGGATTTATAAAAATGGTTTGCAGCAAATTATAGCCAGTTGACTAGACAACAGAGAACTTTCTTTAGCGGGAAATGTGTTAATTAGATCCCAGAATACACAGATCCACAACCAAAACAAGAGTGAAGGAAAGGAGGATCCAAACATGCACTTTCATGTAGAGTGTGACCCTGATTAACCATACTGATCCACAACAAATGAAGAAAGGAAAGATGCATGCTGTCCTCTTCAAAGCTCAAATGAAACCATCCTATCAAATTAGAAGGATAACTAAACAAACCTCTCAAATTTTAATTGTCTAATATATAAATGAAGGAAATAACCAAAAGAAGCCAGTCCTCGAAGATGTTTTTGCTTGAACAGTGGAAATTAATGACCATAATTGACAAGTGATGCTAAACCAAAAGTGTGTTATAAGGATGGTAGCTTACCAGTCTGACCCTTGGCAAAAGAGTATCCTTTTGAACTGGTATAGGTACGTGGATTGGGTAATTGATAGTTCCTCAAGTACTCTGTTTGCCCCTGTTAAGAACAAGCCCTAAGATACAGATATACAAGAAATAAGGGAAATCCTTTCAATGAGTGGGGTGGTCATCAAACCTTAGTTATCACACAGACGTCGACATTGCTACCGCTTCCCAAATCATTAAAAATACCAGAGCATATAGCCTCAGCAACAAGCTGAATGCCTTCATCTCTCTGCAAAGAAGTAACAAAAAGATTAATATCCTTCAATTTCCACTGGTCTACGTTCCATGCAACATATAGTTGAACATGAAAGAAACAATTTCACAAAGATATCTCAGCCATGACAAAGATCACGACACTTCAATATCAATGCTTAAAACCATCATAATAAATAAAAAAATTAGCATAAAACAACAGTTGGAGTAAGCTATATGCCAACTTACATTAAGGCCTTCTCTATACTTTGACTCAAAGATGGCCATAGCAGCAAGAGAACCAGAACCCATTGTAGCAAATGGAAGAGTGTCAGTTGACCCATGTGGGTAGATCTACAGAAAAAACTTTTTATTACAAACTCTACAATTTCAATAACAAGGGGAAGTAAATGCATGCTGCCAATCTATTTTTATTCATCTAAGTAGATTCAAACTCACAGTATGCAAATGTGGTCCAGTAAAATCAACTCCACCGAGTACCAAAGCAGCACTAACGTAACCTTGATAGCTGCACAAGGGTTAACCAATCAGCTGACTTAAGTTAACATATACTTTTATATCAAAATTCTGCAAATAAAAGGATAGGTTCCAAGGAAAGGTTTACCTGAAAAGGTGAGACTTCAGAAGGGTAAGAGCGGTAACAACCCTTGATTCACGACCAGTTGCATAACGATGTAGCTGGAGCTGGGAGCTGACCATATCTAAAGAAAACCAGTACAGAAAAATTCTTATCCAAAATGAATGAGTATGCAATATAAACAATCAACAAAAATTAAGGAAATTCACAATCATGGCAGATGGACAAAAATTGACAATACAATAATTTATCCTCTCACTAAAAGTTCAACACTTAAAAGAGTCGATCTTTTCATCTTGAGCTGACACATGGCATACTTGAGTCCAATTCACCAAAAGTGTTATTGAGTCCTTCTGAAAGTTGAGGTTAAATAGTAGTTCTAAACATGTAGGGGCCATCACATTTAAGTTTATCCATGTGCCATGGATGGCCCATTCCCTCGAGCATGACGAGCACAATGATTTCCATTACCTGGTCTCAGAGGAATGATGAGTGCTTGTTCTAGTACAATAGCACAGCTTTTCTTAATATGACAGGAGAGCCTTAACAATGGTTGTAAGAACCTGATTTAAATCCAGGAATCTTATAATTCAGGATTCAATTCAAAAGAAAATTATTCAAATCCAACAATAGAATCTCAATAAATTCCTATCAATCCAAACAATATCACTAAATACTTCCAAGGATTTAAATCTTACTAATCAAGTGATTCTCAACATTCCATCTGAATAACAAAAAAAATAAAAATTGCATGGTGCATATTGTCAATTCATTGCTGCAACCTCCAAATCTAAAATATTTATTCTTGATGTATTTTAGTATGTTATAGACCACCATTTGATTCAGTTGAGTCTTAACAAAATGCATATTTACTTTAATGTATATGTTATGTATATATAAATGTAAATACTTCATAGATGATTGGGTGGGTTGAGTTGTAGTTGACTTATATATTTATGATTGGTAGGTTAGCAGGCTTAGTGCTCCCCCGAAGGACAAAACAGTTATGCTTCAATGACTATATATACAAACCCTGCTGCCTCACCATCACGAGAAAGATAAAATCAAAGAGAAATGTCTCTCGCGTTAAGGCATAGTTTTCATCAAGCAGGGAAAAAACACTTTCTTGAAAATTGTAAAATACCTACTGATCTGGATATTCTCAACAAATGCTAGATCACACTATTCGAAAACACTTCCTTCAAGACCTTGTGTTTGATTCCAAAGAGTAAAATCAGAGCATATGTGACAAGAAATCAAGAAACACTAGAACCAAGTCATGCAAACAATTAAGGGAATCCCTCCAAAAAAGAAAAAGATACAAAGCATTCAACAAACATATTTCCCCTAACTTCGGCACTAACCAGAGATATAAAGAAAGATGTTAAGTGAGAATGAAATAAGAAAGTCTGATGAATGTCAAATAAGAGTCCAGCAAAAGAGTTTGTTTGTGCCACATATTCATTTGAGCAAAACTAATCATGGGACATGCAGACATAAATGAACAACATCTTAACACTAGATAGGCAGGCAAGCACGCAATTGGATGTCCTTTTTTGGAAATCATGGTGAGGTTGATATCTAATAACAATAGGAACAAGGTTCAACTAGAACAAACTACATTCTATCTATGTCTAAGGTGGTGAACTTGCAAGATACCTCTTATAAGATGATGCATGAAATGAAAATTCTCTAGAATTCTCCAAAATTTTATCATATTTTATTTTTAATCATTGAAGTAGGAATAAAATATAAACAAAAAAATACAAAAAAAAAATCCACTGAAGTAAATTAAAAAAAATGAAAAAAACAAAACTGCAAAATTCAAAAAAAAAAATGATTCTTTTTCTTTATAAATGCAAAGTAATAAAAATCAACAACTTCAACTTTTGCTAAATAAATGTCTTCACAAAAAATGAAATTTCTAAAAATCAAATACATGAGGTTGAAGCTCTATTTCATGTCTAATAATAGAAACTAAATATGTGTTTTCGTAAGAAACAAAATCGAAACTAAATAGTTAATAAAGTAAGAAAGAATAAAAGATTTCAAAAAGCGAAATACATACTTAAAAAGGAGAGGAACGCAAAATTATTGTGCATAATCAACACACAAACATCCTGTACATATAAAAATAGCTACACAATATGTCAAGCAATATTGAGATTATATATCTGACTAAAACCATTATTATTTTATAATTTCATATGTTTAAGTATGTAACCATTGCTTGCTTAAGCATATTTTGAAGGAAATATAGATCAATATGAAATTGAAATGAGAACTCTCAATACTTCTCTAAGGGCATGTTTGGTAGCTAAGAACATTTTCCCTAAGAAAATAAGGCCACGTTTGGTATTGAATTTAAAAACAGTTTTCTGTTTTCAAATCCAAGATTCCTTGAAAACCTGTTTGCTTGTACTGTTTTCAAAAAAATTAAAAGCTGTTTTTAAATTTAAATTTAAAATTTGTGAAGAAACAAGAATACTTCAAAAGTTGTTTTCTATGTTTTCTAAAAATGAACTCTTAAAACAACTTTTTTAAAACTGTTTCTAAATCAAATGCCAAATGGGGCCTAATATTTTCTTGAGAAAATTCTTTTCGAGAAAATTTTCTCATAGTTGTTGGTTATTCAATTGCATAGCTATGACATTTTTAAACTTAGCTGGTAAGAGATTTTCTCATGAGAAAAATCTTTTTCTCACCTGCTTATTTGAGAAAATTTTGGTGAGAAAATATTCTTCTTAGCTCTTTTGCCAACCAAACACTAAAGAATATGATTATCTTAAGAAAAATATTTTTTTTAAAACTGTTTCTAAATCAAATGCAAAATGGGGCCTAATATTTTCTTGAGAAAATTCTTTTCGAGAAAATCTTCTTGAAAAAATTTTCTCATAGTTGTTGGTTATTCAATTGCATAGCTATGACATTTTTAAACTTAGCTAGTAAGAGATTTTCTCATGAGAAAAAACTTTTTCTCACCCGCTTATTTGAGAACATTATGGTGAGAAAATATTCTTCTTAGCTCTTTTGCCAACCAAACACTAAAGAATATGATTTTCTTAAGAAATCAATAATTTTCTTGAAAAAATCCTCATTTTCTCAAGCTACCAAGTACCAAAACACACCCAAAGTCCAAGATGTTAATTTTCTACAAGAAGGAAAAAGGAAAAAGGAAAAAGGAATCTTTGTGTTGGATCTGACTTTCCTGAATTAATTCCATAAATCAAAAACTCCACTGCACCCCAAACATAGGTCACTTAAAATTGGAATTAATTCAAAAAAGTTTAATTTGATGTGGAGAATTTTCACAAAAATTTGCCAAATTAAAGAACTTTTACATAGATTCTAAACTATCCAAAATATTTTAATATATGCTAAAAAAAGTATACTTAGAAACTTTAAACACCTGCGAATTTTCATAAATGAGCTAAAAAAGTGGGTTGAGAAACTTGAAATGGCGGCTTCTATTATTGATTCCTTTACGATGCTTCAATTTTCAATTTTTTCCCTCCTAAACTAGATAATTTGATAGTTTAGCATTCCAGTTTTCTTAACTTTTTAGCTTACTATTAAATTGTATAGGCTTTTTGACTTGTTATGTAGGTTGTTAGCATTAGAAAGATGGCTTAGGGAAACCTTTGAGTGCATTTTTGGAGCTTTTCTCTTATTTTGACTCTCTTTCTTTCTCACCTTTTAGGGAATTTTTTTTTTTTTTTTAGTATAGCTTTCAACCCCCACCAAATTGCATAATTTGTTAGCTTTCTATTATGTGTATTTTTTTTTCACCTAGCTATGTCAGTTTGTGAAATAAAATGTGCATGGCTTTTAGTAACTATTTTGCTTCTTGTTGATGAAAAAAAGATGTCAGGTTCTTTGTTGAATTTGATGAAATTGTGCATCAAATGCTTGCATTTTCTAATTGCAAGAATAACTTTCATCAAATTTTGTCCTTTTTTTACATTTTCAAAATACCCTATACTCCTTAATTCAACAAGTTTGATACCAAGTTATCAACAAAGTTCTCCTAAATTCAGTAAAGTTTTCCCATTTTTCATACCTTGATTAACTCTGAATTTTAGGTGATTGAAGTTTACAGCAAAGTTGAATTTTCAGTCCCTACTCCATCACTAGTTATCGCATGGCAACTGTATGATAAAATTACAAGCACATGGCAGTATCATGGGATTGAACAATAAAAGAGAAATGTACCAGTCACTGCCTCTGTATCAGCAGCAGTTCCGGCTCCACAACAGTAAATATTAGGTGCCATGTAATGTATCTTCTCACAGTTCTTATCACAAACGATGGGTCCCTCAGTGGCTCTTGTATCAGCTCCAAGAATAACACCATCCTAGACAAGATAGCAATAAAATAACTAAGGAATTTTTAAATAAGAAACAATGGAACAATTAAGCTCAACACACACAATTAGTAAGAAATTATAAATCAAATAAAACAAGATTCAACCATGAATGCCCACAAGAATTGTCAGGAATCACAAGAATCTTTCAAATTCACTAACAACGTTTGTGGGGGATAGCTTCGGGATTAAGTATAACAAGATGTTTAATACACAACAAGAAGTGAAATATACGACGACTTCTCTAAAAGAATTAATCATATAATTGAGATTTCACATGTTAGCAATTTTTTTAACATAATTGATCTCATTAGATACAACTAAAAGGTCATACCTACTACTCAGTCCCAAAGTCGACCAATACAAGGTCCTAATTCTACAAGGATCTAGACGAGGTACAATTTAAACCTAACAAAGTGTCCACCCACAGGACTCAAACCCAAATTTTCACCTTCTTTCCATAATGTTGATCATAGAAAATATAGCAGTGTAATGACCATTCAATATGTAATAGGAAAAAGAAGTAACTGAATTGAGTTGAGTAATGACCATTTCGGTATTTTAATATTGGAAAATCAGAGCTAAGAGCACAACACATCATTAAACCACAACAACATCATAAAAATTGTGCTTCTTGTGTAATTCACCAGACAAGAAAGCAAACTCGTTACGTCCAAACTTAGGGATCAATGATTAATTTAATGACAAGCAACCATCGAAGCCCTCCGCCATTTTTCCAAGAACCAACAACATCACTTAGAATCATATTTTGCTCCAGCATGCATAGTTGAACGTTTATAGTAACACAATGCTCAAATATCAAGTAGATAGTATTGACTACTTTAGGATACGGCATTAACAAAGCCTCTCTCTTCCCAAAATTTCAGACTAAACCTAAGAGGAAGTAGCCGTCCTAATCCAATTAATTCTTCATCCAGATCACATTTCATGATAGCCTCCGCCATCTCACAAAATCTCGACCACAACTCACTTCAAAATATTTTTGAAATTTTAAAATGCACGAACTCATAATCCTTGCTTGATAACCATCGTGCTTACAGAAAAACAAAATAGATCTGAACTAGACAATTATCTTTCTACTGGTTAGTGATACTACATTCAGATAAATCAATACTAATCAACACGCAGATGAATAGCAATGAAATCAGATATCACTCTTGTCTCTATTCTCCCCCACTCGTCTCAGACTCTATCTCAAGAAACTAATTCAGAATTATTTTCCTTTTATGCTAGGTTTGTTCAAAATGATTAATCGCAAACTCAGATCTACCATACTGCTCGCAATTGATGTCATCTTACTCACAGTGACAAAGGAAATCAAAGCCAAATCAAACACAGAATAAATTGAACCAAAGTTATAACAAAGACTAGCGGAAGAAACCAAACCTTGAAAACCAAACCTACAATCGTTGTTCCGGTCTTCCGATACGACGGAGGCTGAACGCCCTTGCTCAGAAGCATCTCGTTTCTTTTGCAAAGATCAAAACTAAATCCGCCTTTCCGTGGAACATCCATCGGTGCGTTCGGCATTCTTGAACTGATGGAACTTAGGATTTGAAGACGATGAATGAAAATTGTATGACAGTGAAAGAAGAGCGTTCAATAAAGGGTTTGGGAGTAGGGACGAGATTTACTTGAGGTTCAAGAAAGAGTCTTGAGTAGACCGAACCGGCTCACTGGTTTGGTTGATGAACATGAGCCAAATTGGACCTGGCTTGGGTCCATAAACATACAAGTTTATATATATATATATATATGTGTGTGTGTGTGTCAAGTTAGTTCATTTTCAAAAAAAAAAAAAAAAAAAAATAGAACTCATTGTAATGGCGTGTAAAATCACAATATTCGGCATGGCGTGTAATGGGTTTAAATGTATTTGTATTGGGAAGTATAGAAGGGTATTTAAAGAAAAATATGAATGTTTATTTGTTTTTTCTTCTTTTTTCTAATTGAATTAATTTGGGACACACAGTTCGTGCGAATAAAGCCTGAATCCATGGCGATGAATGTAAATGAGTTAACGTCTTTCACAACTAAATCACTGTATTGCTAAAAAAAAATTAGTTTGACTTGGGGACCATATGGTCCATAACCCTATAAGATTGTTATATACTAAGTTAATTAAAATCTCATTAACCCTAATTAATTAATAAATTTTTACACATTACAAAGCTCATACTCAAAAGATATTAAGAGCCTAAATTAATAGATCATTTATCTGACCCTTTTAATTTAGATAGTCAATAATATAATTATTAATATATATATATATATATATATAGAAGTCCACGTTACTAGAATAATAATTAAATTAAAATCCCAACAAGGCCGTATCTATCTTATAGGATCAGTTGACGAGTAAAAAAAAAAATTTTTATTTAACAAATTAAAAAAAAAAAAAAGAACTATGAGAGATTGAACTTTCATGTTTAAAAATTCTAAGGATTATTTTGAGTCTTTAATTGATTTTTCTTGATGTTATTCAAATATATTCTATTCCCATGTTATTACTATTACTGTTATTCAAATTTGTGTAAATTGCACAAAGAAGAAATTCCAACCTATTGCTTTTAATAACTTAAGCAAACAATGATCAAGTAAAATACATCCCCCTTCTCATTATCATACAAGCTATCAACAATTTATTAATCATGAAAGACTTCCCACAAAAAAAAACAACAAAAAAAATCATAAAGGATCTTCTAAGCTTGAATCATTGAGTTCTATCTCTATGGGCAAACCCTTTTGGAATTCCACATAAGGGTAAGCCAGTGGATGGTCAACTTCATTGATCTTCCATCTGCATCCACATCATGAAATTATGCACCTATATATAGTTAGCCAATTTATCTAATCTTCAAACCAAATTCAAGTACATAAACACAAAAGACTCAAGATGGCATCATGGTTTTGATTATGTTCGTAAATCATGTAGCTAATTAAGTTGATTAATTAATTAGTAACTAACCTATAGCTAAGCACAAGGTGATGAAGAAAGAATGCAGTCTCAACTTTGGCAAGTTCTGCACCAGGACATAACCTCGGTCCTCCGCCAAATGGCGCGACATTTTTCACCGTTGCTTGACCCTGCAGTAATGATGAATTATATATAACATTAGAGTTATGATATTGATGCCCACAAAGCAAGTTGAGAACAATGCCTAAAAAGGGTATGTAGATATGTATATATGCATATATAGAACTTTCAAGTTTGAGGTTTGAGAAATGAGAAATATCTACTTACAGCCCATCTCCAAGGATTAAACTCAGAAGCATTTTCATGAAGAGAAGGGTCTAGGTGCACTGCACTAAAAACAGGAAGGACCCTCCATCCAGAGGGAATGTGGTACCCTGCAACAAAGACAACTCACTCATCTAAACCTTACATAAGGTGTGAACAAATTGAAGACATGTATGACTAGAGGCAGATGCCCACCTCTGAAATTGACATCTTTAAGAGCTTTCCTGTGCACAAACTTTACTACATTCCCACATCTTAGAGCTTCATTTATCACCTACATATATATATATATATGCATGGTTTATTAAAACCCAATTAGTCCCATAAAAAAAATTAACCCTTTAAGAGAGAATCACTGAAGAGCATTTAGTAAGTACATTATGAGTAAATTCCATTTGCTTGTAATCTTCCCAGTTCAAGGTTTCTCCTTTCACTTTTCTTTCCCTTATTGCCTGATGTTCTTTCTGTCGAGTTATCAAAAAAACATGTTAGAAACTACTTGACTCAAAAGCTGATAAGTAGAGGCCCAACTATGTATATTAAGTGAACAAACAAATATGTTTGTGAGGAGATTTGAACACAACACCTCTAGAATAAAATGCTCTAATATCATGTCAAAAACCAGTACTTGACCTAAAAGCTATAGTTAATAAATAAAGGTCTATCTATGCATATCAAGCGAACAAACATAGACATTTGACAAAACAAGCTATAATATTAGTACTTGTTGCCTTTCTTTTCTTGTCTTTAATTAATTCCTCTTCATGTTCTTTTGAAGAGATTGTTAAGTAAGCAACAGAGAGAAGAGTTACCTTTAAGTTGTCAAAAGCATGTTCAGAGTGTCCAAGGAAGTAGACAGTTGTGGACATTAGTATAGAAGTTGTTTCATAGCCTCCAAGCAGAAGGTCCAACACAATGCTTACTTTCCCTTCATCAGTTATGTTTGTATTGGACAACAGCACATCTAGAAAGTCCCTTTTTTCAAACCCCACATTCCCTTTGCTCCTCTCTTTCATTATGGTTCTCACAGTTGAAGAAATTCTTGCTCTGGCCTGCATAATCAATTCCATATAGTCAAAAGAAGAAAAAAAAGCAGCACTAATATTACCAATATAAGTGGAATTTAAATAGTATCTTTCAAGCCAGTGGAGTTCGTGAAAATTAGGAGTATTAATTACCATAACAGCTCTGCCATATGGAGTTCCTGGAATGTATAATGGAATTGACACTAATCCCTTCATGAAGCTCTGGAAATCTTCTAATATCTTAGAACAAAGTGGGTCATCTGGTTCCATGCTCAGTATTTGCTTCACCATGAGATTAAAAGTGAACTGTTTGTTTGAGAAGAAAAGGAGAAAAAATGAGAGTAAAAGCTTGATCAGGCAAGTTATATACATGCATATATCTTAAATTGCAGTTACTACTGTAATTTACTTGCCTTCTTCGCTTCGTCACAGAAGATAACTTCTTTTCTGTTCTTCCAAGACTCCATACATGAGACTGTGAGCTTGTCTATGTCATGGAGATATTCGGGTTTTGACTTACATGTATTGGTGAAGCTAAGTGCTATATTTCTTAGCCTTTTATGAACGTCTCCAACCACCACAAGCAAAGACAAGTTTCCTAGTATTCCATGGATCTGCTTAGGATAGCTACACTGAAATAGCTTCTCTTCATTTTGTAGGATAAACATGTTCATCTCGTGATCGCAGGATACAATGGTTGGGGAACCAAATAGATGCGATTTGAAAACTTTTCCATACCTGAAACACATGAGATTATAAAATTCACAAAGACCCATATGATACCATTGAAGTAGCTAGCAAGAAAAATAACTGATCAAAAAGGTTAATTAATGAAAATAATTGAATTGTCACCTAGAGCAATGGTCCTGCAAGAAGCTCCCTATAGAACTTGATTGGTGTGGCTTGAGGAAGCCTAGAGTTTCTCCCAACAAAGGCCAACAGCCCATGCTTCCATCAGGTATGTTTTGAGGTTCTTGTTTTGCAGACAAGAAGTTCGAGACTAGAAGGGCCATGGCTACTAGTCCTAGCAAGAGAGCTAACACAAGTCCAACCATTTTTTTTTTCTTGGCCCCTTTTTTAATTTTTTCTTTTGAATGACTCCGAACAAATCGCCTGCTTATAAAGCATGAACGTAGAGTTTGTGCACAAGAAGTGCTTATAAAGCCTCTTGGAATCTAGCTACTTTTCCTTTTTCAACATAATTAAGCTAAATCCACAGTGCAGATTTCAAAACAATTTCTAGAACATATATGGCTGTTGGTTTGCATGGGAAACCAAGTGCAACCTATGAGCATCCGTGCGTGCTTTACCTTGAGATACGTGCTCAATGTTTTAATCAAACCATTGGCTCTAATATCACTTGTTGGGCGTCTTGAATCTTAATAAGTACCGATATTATCTCAAACTTAACAACCTATGAGCCTTGGCAATGGGTTTTAGTAAAAAAGGCTTCAGCATCAATGAGTACGGTGAGATGTGATAACTTGTACTAGTGATAACTTAAGTACAAACATAGACTATTACTTTGATCCACACGTACCCAACAAATTTCTCGACTAATTCCAATCAATATGAGTATAAAACTGAAACCAAATGGAACCATAATTGCAGAAAAAAAAAATGTAATGGATTTGAGTTTTTAGTTGAATTGGTTCTTAGAGTGAGAAGTAGTACTGAAACAGTGAAGACCCAGAACTGATCAACAAAGTTCTGGATCAGGAAATGGGGCTCTTGTTCTTCATGGTAAATATTGAATCATTTTTAAATGGCAATGCAATGAGGTTTAAGCTTAGTGGGACAAAGGGGTCCCAAGTGCAAAGAAAGTTGTATACAAAATGGTATTAGATTTGTTAAAAGTCAGCTTTGAAAAGTTTGGTTTAATGGCGATGTCGACCTACCCACCTCTGTGCGTGGGGGATGTTCATACGAGCCTATTACCAAAATTTGAAAAAAATTATTAGGCATACAATATTAAGAGAAAAATGCATAAATTGCATGAATTTAAGAAATGCACCCAGCAAAATATATTTCTAATACGAGGAGTAAAGTGAGAAAAATATGAGTGCCGAACATTCATTTAACATTACTTTTTTAAGGAAAAGGTATATTGTCAAATCACTTAATTACAAGATTTTAATCTAGGAATGTATGTTTGTATTTTTTTTTAGTACTAACACAGTGACAGAAGATGTTGCACATGGGGTTAAAGGAAGTCAATACCCTTTATTAGGACTAAGAAGACGAGCACAACGATAAAAGATGTAAAAGGCCCAGATGAAAACCATACGAACCAACTATTATGATATCGCTCCCACTTTTACTAAGGGAGAAAAAACTCTCACTTATTTGTAAGGAGAGAGAATTGAACTCCTAACTTTGAACTTTGAATGAAGGGGTTCGGATGCACGCTGTTGTTGGAAATAACCAACATTTGTAATATATATTTGTATTTGATAGTTATATCCCAACACTTCAGCATAATAATTAATAAGCCCATTATTATTATTTGTTAATAATAATCAATACTTAATCGTAATGATTAGGGTAAAATGTTTTCTGGGCCAGTCCATTTTATATGCCGGCCCGTTCCATTCACTAACCTAGTAAGCTATGTTATGGTTTTAAGTCTCTTTTAATGTGTAACATGTGTATACATTTCTGTTTCTTATGGAAAACATGGACTAAATAGCCGGGGCAGTGGTGTTTCTTAAATTCCAAAGTGAAAGATTTAGATCAGTAGGTAATGCCAAAAGCCCTCACTTAATTGATGCTTAAATTTCAACTTTAATGGTTATAATCCGATATTGTTCTCCAAGTTCCCCAAGCTAGGTAAGGCCAATATAAAGTCATAATCATTGCATTTAACTTCATACTTCCGTTTCCCTTTCTCCCCCTTTTTATAATTCAAGCAACTAAAACGCAATTACAACAAGCAATAGTTCAACTAAATAAGACATATATATGCAGGGTAGGTAAAGAAGAGACATGCACTCTCCCTATTAGCGCCTTCATGCATGTGTGTTTTTGTTTTTTATTCTTTTACTTTATTTCATTTAATGTTTGGGACAATAGTGCATGGGAAACTCGATTTATGTTCAAAAAGATCGTCCCTTGTGTCAGAGAAGATTGTTGGGCCAGCCTAGATTTAATGGTATTGTCTTTAACTTAACCATCATTATGAGGGTAAGATCTTAACTTATATGCAATGTCGTAAACTTTCTAATATGGAATGTGAGAATAATATTTCAGTCCACAATCCCAACAAAGATTATCTTAAAAAAACCAACTTATGTTATTTGTGTGATAGCCAAGGAGTCCCCAATTACGAATCTAGAGTCCTAAGTTCTTTTTTTTTTCTTTTTTTCTTTTTGAGATGAAATATTATTAGTAGTTAGTTGTATAACCAACTTCGTCACCATATGCATTTTCGGAGAAGTACCAGGTTCGTTTATGACCCATTAATCTCTCAGACCTCCTAATCCATTCAAAGAAAGCTTGCTTAGAATCCAAAGAAATTGAAAGTTTACTCATTACTATCCAAAATATATACCTAATTTTAAAAAGGAGGGTGAAATATGTTCAATGTCATAGTTCCTTTTTGACTCCTTGGCATCATATATATATATATATATATATATATGTGTGTGGTATTAGCTGCCTTTGCATTTCTAATTAAACTTTTTTTTGTTCATTCAAAGTCCCTCGAAAATTTTTGAAAATTTGGTTCCTGAAAGTACAACAGGAAGCAACATAATTTGAGGAATTTCCATGGCTTTTTGGCTTGCAGAGAGAGAGAGAGAGTAGAGAATTTCAAACACGGATAGAACCAACCATCTTTTATGTGGGTTCGATGCAGTTTGGCTCTAAAATGGCATCTCTTTGCAGCTAGCATCATTAGATTGCTTCATCTGCATGACACTTTTTTTTTTTCTTGGAATTTAGTAGGTTGCGGGACTCGTGGAGGAGCAATAACTGGAAACACCCTCATAAAAGACAACTTTGTCTCCTAAAATAAACTGTACATATGGCTTGCATGCAAAGGGATGAGGGACCAATATTAGAAAGTTCACTACTCTTTTCATACGAATGGGTGGGTTCGTCATGATCACAATGACACCCAGTTTCAATACTTTTTTTTTTTTCTTGACCAAATACTTTCTATTAATAAAGTATTCATAATTTTTTATAATGTAATAAACCAATACTAGTTAATTTTTTTTTCTTCTTAACACCGACAAAATGATGATTATAAAGCTACTAAGATCTTACTAAAAAAGTATACAGTGACAAGCAGACACGCATCTTGAGGTTGCACTCAAATGTCAATGTTTATATTTATTTGTTTGATGTACATAGTTTGACCTTAGTATAAGGTTGAGACAGAGTTATTTTTAGCATGATATCAGAGCAGTTTTTTCTGAAGGTCTTGTGTTCAAACCTCTTTATAAGTACATTTACTTATTTAACTTATTTATCAATTATGTGTTGTTTTCCTTCTATTATACACTAGTATTTGTACATATATGTTGCCAATGATTTTTATTAAAAATATTTTTTATTAAAATGATCAAAATGACTAAAATCATTCAAAAATACGAAGGAGGGCAATTATGAGTAAAACTTAAAACTTAAAAAAATAAATTAATAAATTTTTTTTAAAAAGCTTGAAATGTAGGATGCAAAAAAATTTAAAAATTAATTAATTATTATTTTAGGCCTATTAATAATAAAATTATTTTTTAAAAAATAAAGATGGGATAATGCGAAATCCACACTATGGTACATGCTCAAAAAAGAAATAAGATGATTGTGATAGTAAAGAAGTCTTGTTTGTGATAGATATATATAATAAAGTTATAATCGGAAACTATATATAGAGGTTGGTGAGCAATGGGAGATATATATGACGTGACAATGGGGGCTGGAAAGCAAGAAATTTGGACTGTAATCCTCTAACAAAAGGAGAAAAAGCAGACTGAACACTCATAAGAAATAAAGAAGCCTTTCTATATATTTATTTAATATGGTTACAGAGGAGGAGGAGGAGGAGAGGCAAAACGCACGTTTGGGAGGTTGCAAAATCAGTATTGCACGCAGAAATGAATCGATTGGGAGTGTTTGGCTTTTGGGTGGAAATAAAGCCTTGAATATTGGGGGGGTGGTGCCAATGCCAATTTCCAATTGCCAATTGCCAATATATTGGGGGCTCAAATCAAACACAATCATGAAGGACGTGCGTGTTGCCTTGTGGGTTCAATAGTCTCTGTGGGGTACTAGTAACTTTGTACTCAATATTTTCTATCTTATAAAAATATTATTTTTACTAAATTAATTTGTTTCTTATCACTCGCTATGGTAAAGCTAAAGGGGTCCCCTCAACCTCTCCTCTTTCTCCATTCGACACCTCAGATGATGATTAATTATAAGGAGGGAGGCAATTATAAGGGTCTTTTAAATTAAATGCATTGAAATAGTTGATTAAATTTGAAGATCTTAGTTTTGGATTGATGATAAGTTGTTCATATTTACATTTGTTTATAAATAAATAAAAATTTATAAATGACACGTTTGTATCATTTTTTTAAATGTTTATAGCCATAGGTGATTTTGTCTCTAATTAGTAAAATGATAAAAATCTAAATTCAAATAATGCAAAACAAAAAAAATGTAGTTACATATATATTTTTTTTAATCAAATATAACTAATCTGAAGACGCTACAGCTGAAAGTCCACACAGACGATGATAACCACTATGTGAGATTAAGATAAACTTAGACAATAAGAATTGGAGCCCATAATTATATTAAATATCTCTTCAACGAGATTCAATCCTCCTACCTTAAGGATAGAAGATGACATATCTACCACCTGCGCCAAAAGTTGGTAGGTCACATTTTTATCCGTTAGATAAATGTAATTTGCACATTTCAATTTATGTTATAAATGATCTATGAACATATAATTATATTTTTTATAGTTTTATGTTCACTTTGCTAATACAGTCGCTCTCACATTTTTATTTTTATTTTTAAATCTTTTACTTTTGATTATTTACTATAAGGGTCGGTTTGATTATTTGTTTATACAATCGAGACACCACGAGTGCCGCACGGTTGGAAAAGAGAAGGTTGCCCCCCAGGTTATATTTTCAGCTTTAATGATGATGCTCGCGATCTTCAATCTTTTATGTAAGAAGTGACCCAAAGAGTTAAAAAGAGGAGTTTATTTGTTTTCAAAATCATGCAACCATGAGAATTTAACCCACCGATTTTTTTAAGCAGGTCAATGGGAATAAGAATAGTGAAAAGGGGTGAATTAACAGATGCATGGGAACACCATCTTTGATTTTTCTATCTAATTAGAATCAACAGGCAACTCAAATGGAGAGAGCCCAATATATATATGATCATACAAAGTAGATGATTGCACCTAATTTTTTTGTTTGGTAGTTTGATTTTTTTTTATTTTTTTTTTTGTCAAAACTTTTTGAGCCAACGAAGTGTTGGCACAGTTAGTTGTTATAACCCTACGGATATTATATTGGTTGTGAGTTCAAATTACGAAAGATTGGCAGTTTTTTAAATTACGTATCATCGTGGACACCTTAACAAGGTTCATTAAAGTTACGTCGGCTACAAGCTAGACGGAAGGAATAGATTTTAAACTCTACTTAAGCTGATTCGTATTGTTAAGTGGTCATTGTCTTTCCTGAAAAAAAAAAAAAAAAAAATCTTATTGATCTATAGTTTATCCAGTATTGAAGCTGATAATAAGACATGGATGTTGAAAGTTGAAACAAACCAGCAGCTTCACCTTTTGGGCTCGCCGTGGTTCATTTGGGCCACTCAAGTATGAACCGGTTACAAGAAGCCTTAGGGCCCATAACGCTCAGCTAAGGGAAAATGTCCTCCCTGGCCCGGCCCCTGAGCATGAAAATGGCCCATTGCATCTCTACAAATTTCTATTGTAAGAAGGAAAATTTTAAAATAATATTTTCCGAAAACTATTTTTGATATTTTTATATTATATTTTACAACATAATTCAAGAAAAAATAATGATATGTGGGGGTGTGTTTGGTTGATTATTTAAAAATAAAAATAAATTTAAAATGTGAAAATTTACAAAATAATGTTTTGTTGTTTTCTATGTAAATTATCAAGAAAGTTGTTTTTCAATTTAACCACTGAAACATATATTTTTTTTTTTCTAGATTTAAATTTTGAGAAATAGTATTTCAAAAAATGCATGGTTGCCAGGGCTTCAAAGCATGCCATTTGCTTCTCCGGCAAACCAAGCGCGTGGCTCACGAGGTTTTGATAACCATGTCACGTGACGGCCGTCATCCTAGTTGTCGCCTAGTCAGAGTATGGGGCCCACATTGCGGGTTTCTAAAGTTTAAATTACAAAATTGACCTGCTAGCAGGACACCATACGAGAGAAATACCAGACTAGAGGCTCCTAAAATCAACAAAAGAAAATTAAATAGAAGACAAGAAACATCTAGAATTAATATTATTACACAAAGATAAAGGTAGGATAGAGTACATACAAAATTAATAATAGTTGACCTCTATTATTATTCTATTGGATAAGATCGATAAATTTTATAATTCCCTCCACAGTAAAAAAAAAAAGAAAAAAAAGACCACCAATTCTCCAATTCTTGATAGTACTTGGTAAATTCAATGAAGGCACGTAGTAATAATAATATACAGAATTTCATTCTTATTTTTATTTTGAGGCCAAAATGAAAATAATCTGTTAGATTTGAATTGTTCTAAACAACTGCACATAATTTCTTATAAATCATTTATGTTTTTACGATCTAAAATATATACTAAAAATTATATTCATGCTAAGATGAGTATTGTGAGTGACAGGCGGCCTCATTTTTTTTTTCTCTTATGATATGATGATGTAGTATAAATTTAAATATATATATCTTGGATATAAAATTTTGGAGCTTTTTAGCCCTCTTCTTATTAAAACTTTAGTTTAAATAGCTTTAATCAATTAATATGGATTAAATCTAAAATTTAAAAATATAATAAAAAAAAAAACTAGTTGTGATCACCTGTGTCACTCCCTAAAAACTTCAAGATCTCTCATCGTTTAAAATTTTGCTACCAATTCGAAGCTCTTTCTGCTGCTATTTTTCATATACAAATCGAGGTTTCATTTATTGAGTTCAAGAATCCATCAATTAATAGCTAAGATGACGATCACAACTACACCTAGCATGAAAGATGGACGCCTTACAGTAGGTGGTAAAGCGGTTCCAAGCGGTGCTCCTGCAGGTATAATGATTTCTCCAGCAAGTAATATTAATACTAGGTCGGCGGCTTTCATTGGAGCAACTTCTACCACTAAAACTTCTCGCCATGTCTTCACTCTCGGATTTCTCCAGTGAGTTTCCACTTTCTAGTTGCAAATGGAGATATACATACAGGATGAAATAGTTCTTCAATTATTTAATAGAAATCTTGATGAATGAATGAATGAATGAAGTGAGTTTCCGGTTTATGAAATGTTCTATTTGTGTGTTTAATATGTAAATAAGGATTGTTGGGTTTTTGTTATGTCTTGTTTTTACTAATTATTATATGAAATTTGAACTGTTACATTGGAGATTTTATGCTTTCAGGTTTCTACTTGGAAGTATTTCTTTCTCATTGGATTTCTTTTGATGAAATTTGATATTCAAACATAATGAACTCATATGTTCTATTTGATTGATCAAATAGATTGCAGAACCGAGTAACTCATATAGCTAATGTTTCTGTTTTTTTCTTCACTTTTTAGATTCAAAATCTGGTGGATGATTCCAAGGTTTGGAAAATGTGGAAGTGATGTTCCTGTTGAAACCCAAATGTTACTCTCGGAAGTGAGGGAAGATTCTGCCCTCCATGATGAAACCTTTGATTCAAATGCTGAAAACACTTTTTACATACTTTTATTGCCTTTGTTGGATGGTGATTTCCGGACTAGTTTACAAGGGAGTTCTAATAATGAGCTTCAGTTCTGTCGAAAATGGTGAGTTCACTTGTAAATCCATTAGTTTCACTAGTTTTAATCAGAAATTTAATTTTGTGTGTAGGGTTTCGGTTTGGGTGGTGCACTTGGGATGCTTTCTACACTGCAGTCAATCCTCTAGGGATCAAAGAGGGACTTGAAAGGTACGATGAACAAACATCTATTTAAAACTGACAATCTTAACTTGGATAAAATTAGACCAACAAAAGTGTATTTAACTTGATCTATAAGCCTTCAAAATGTCTTTTCGTTTGAATTCCTTTTCTCTTCTGCAGCTTATCTTCAGGAGGCTGTCCTCCAAGGTTTCTGATCATTGACGATGGCTGGCAAGATACCGTAAATGAATTCCTTGAGGATGGAAAGCCCCTTCTTGGTGGGAGACAGTAAGTGGTTTTTGCTGGTTCACTTTTGACACTATACATCTCCCCTCCGCCCCCCCTCCCCACCCAAACCATCCCCTGCCAAAAGTGTTGTTGAATCACCTTGAGTCATGCATTTGTTGGGTGATTTGAGGTGATTTAACCACCCAATGGGGCATAGTGTCAAAAGTGAGTGTCTTCAAGTGTGTTTTCCAAGTATTTTCCTTTCTATTAAGCTTCTTCTTCAGTCTAAAACTAGTCCTACTCACTTGATTTGTCCATGGATTTATGGGTTCGCTACTAGACTAGCTGACATCAAAGAGAACAAAAAGTTCAAAGACACAGAATTTGACACTAGTGGATCTTGCGATCTCGGCGGATTCATCAAAGCCATCAAAGAGAGATATGACTTGAAGTAAAATCTTGTTATGGAGTCACCACATTTGATATCTTTTTTTTTTTTTTCCTTCTTATTAAAAAAAAAGCCTGGTTGCTCTTGATTTATATTGGATATTACAGATATATACGCATATGGCATGTGTTGGTTGGCTATTGGGGAGGGGTTCTACCAACATCTGAAGCATTACAGAAGTACAATCCAAAGCTTGTCTATGCATTTCAATCTCCAGGTAACTTGGCAAACATTAGGGATATTGGAATAGACGGCATGGAGAAATACGGGGTTGGAATCATTGATCCCTCAAAGATATGTGATTTTTATAATGATCTCCATAGTTACCTTTCTAATAGAGGTGTAGATGGAGTAAAGGTTGATGTGCAGAATGTTATAGAAACTCTGGGATATTGTTATGGAGGACGGGTTTCATTGAGTAGACAGTACCAGCTAGCCCTTGAGGAGTCGATCGAGACGAACTTTAAAGACAACCACTTGATTTGCTGCATGAGTCACAGCACAGAATACATTTTTAAGTATGTTTATGTTCTTCTACACTTCTACTAGTAGTTGTATGATAGCATACAAAGCGCTTACTAGTCCAATTGTTTCTCAACGGGTGTTTTGTTTCTTTTCAGTTCAAAGAAGAGCGCAGTTGCCAGAGCAGCTGATGATTTCATGCCTACAGAAGAAACTTTCCAGACCTTGCATGTTGCTAAAGTTGCATTCAACGGTCTTCTTCTAGGGGAGTTTGTCATACCTGACTGGGATATGTTCCATGTAAGATCTTTTTTTTGGATGTAAACAATGATTTACTTCAAATCCAGTTCAATTTAATTCTTAAAATTCTTACTCTTACTTTGGTAGGTTGAAAGACTTAGCTAGTTGGCCATGCATTAACATGTCAAGCAAACAATGATTTAAGACTTTCATCTGATCAGTTATACTTGCCTCTGTGAATCCTCTGATACTTTATCCCAAACTTAGTGATTTTAGCTATTGAGCTATGCAGAAATTAAAAGCATTTTCCCTAACGGCAGAGCAAGCATTTGACAGCAGAGTTCCACAGTGCTGCAAGGGCTGTGGGTGGTTGCGGTGTTTATGTAAGGTTTGTTCAAAACTCACTGATTCTGGTGAGAAGCATTATGTTTTTTTTTTTTTCTGCTCAACTCAACTCAACTCGACTCATCTAAGTGTTTTTCCTGCTCTAGTCTTTTAATTCTTCATTTATCTATTATTATAATTGATTTTCTCTAGTTGACAAGAATGATGTGAAAGTCCCTTTTACTCATGCAGCGCCAAGCCAGGCATACATGATTTTGATGTTCTCAAGAAGCTGGTGCTACCAGATGGATCCGTTCGAAGAGCAAGATATGCAGGGAGACCCACCAAGGATTGCTTATTCAAGGACCCGGTTATTGATGGAGAAAGGTAAATTTTGTTCTAAAATGTCTGGTTTTGAACTCCCTGAAGCAATTCCAACCGAGTATCCTTCCTTGGTCCACTGAAATTATCCATTGCAGCCTGCTGAAGATATGGAATTTGAACAAGTGTTCTGGAGTTGTTGGTGTTTTTAACTGCCAAGGAGTAGGAAGTTGGCCATGCAAGGAAGACACAAGCACCGGCCCAATACCAGATTCTATTCAAACTTCAAGCCTCTCTGGCCATGTTAGTCCTATCAACGTCGAATTCCTTGAAGAGGTTGCGGGTGAAAACTGGACTGGAGATTGTGCTGTTTATGCCTTTTAACTCAAGTAATTCTCCAAGCTCTCCGATTGATTGCTGCGCCTCAATCTTTGTTGTCTTGACTAATTCACTTTAAATCTTCTTCATTTCAGAATCTTTGTTGTCTTGACTAATTCCCTTTAAATCTTCTTCATTTCAGAATCTTTGCATAGACTACCGAGGAACGGAAGCGTTGAAGTTTCTTTGAGTAGTATTCAACATGAGATGTATACTATATCTCAAATAGGAGTCAGTAGATGATTAACTAGTCGCATTCTTCAACTTCCATTTCCAATTTAAAATTTTTTACAAGATTATTGATAAGTTTGGTTGGAACAGGAATACAAATTATACAATTGAACGGTTCACTTTGCTCCGATTGGATTAATCGACATGTACAACTCCGGAGGAGCGATTGAGGCTCTGAACTGCTGCTGCACCAATGATTCTTCATCATGTATGATAACGATAAAAGTGAGAGGCTGTGGTCGCTTTGGTGCATATTCAAACACCAAGCCCAAGTTTTGTACTGTGCAAGCAAAGGAGGAAGAATTCAACTATGAAGTGGAGGATAAGTTGTTGACATTGATGCTTCCAAGGCATGTCAAAGATGATGAAATCAGTTTGCAGGAAATTGAATTTGTATATTGAAGCTTATGTGTCAAGAAGTATTTGTAAAGGTCTCACTCTCAATGTTTCAAATGGTGTTGTATTTCCAATAACTTGAATGCAAACTACTAGGGTACAGTGTAGTTCAAGTTGTCAAAGCAGAAGTTGCTGGCTTCTGCAATGTGAATCAAGTATGAAATGGGATTAAGCTATTTCCTTTCAGTTATTGCACTAATAATAATGTGGGTTCCCCACTTCATTTGACTTAATTTCAAATATTAGTTGAGACTTGAGAGTGATTTTAGGATACAAAGACTTTTATTTAAACTAAAAGTCTAAAACAACTAAGCATGCTCCACCAACTCTATTTTCCAATACAATTTCTAACTCATGCTGACGGTGACGTTGTTTGCATAAAATATGAGAAATCACTTTTTTTTTTAAAGTGGTTAGAGATGCATGGTTACATCATACACTACCACATA
This sequence comes from Paratinospora sagittata, assembly GCA_035771175.1. NCBI lineage: Eukaryota > Viridiplantae > Streptophyta > Magnoliopsida > Ranunculales > Menispermaceae > Paratinospora > Paratinospora sagittata. The sequence goes on along the minus strand of CM069602.1, from coordinate 3,893,584 downwards.
ATACAGTGTTGGAAAATTTGTTGAGATTTGAGTCTTGTCACAATCCACTATACGTGACGTCATGACCGGTACGGAACCCTTGGATATACCCTCTATCGGTGCACTTGGCGTCCCGTCAACCTAATATAACACGAATCCCAATATAACACAATCCTATAATGCATCCATCTAAACATGATCATCAACAATAAAATAAAATATTACATAACCAAATTTACCAAATATAAAATTTCATAAGTCCACAAAAATACAAAACCCAGCATATCCCATCTATGCGTTAAATATACATATACTAGGTGTTATCATGTACATATAATATCAACATACAAAAGAAATGTACAACACCTACATCAACAAAAACCAAGGGAGTGCTCCGCAGTCAAGCTGTAACACCCCGTAGTTTTAAGTAATGTGTAATACACACTGTGTTGGTCATGACGTCAACCTATGTCAGGGGCGTCGTGACACAAGCCTTCCCTTTCCCCTTCTTATCAGATCCTGAAAGAAAAGGGTGAGGTGTGAGCTACAACAAGCTCAGTGAATGTCATTTACAAGTGACAATATACGTGCATTTATAAAATCATGGCAAGATCATAAAAAACATTTGAAGTATCATGTGATGAAACAAGATTACATACATGTCAATATAATGCATCAAGTCATAAACAAGACAATGCATATCATCTCATAAATATGCAAATGCAATCCTAACACCTCTTGAGCAAGAGCGATCAAAAGCCTGGTTCGCGACAAAAACCATAAAACCCTCTGTCAGGTCCATAATTGGGGATCATCAGTAGACTTACAAGACTTCCCAAGGGAAATCTCAACTAGGAGACCCAGCCAATTTGCTAACCCTATGAACTATGCTCAAATTCATTTCATGAAACATTAAAACATGCATAACACTTATATATATATCAATGCAAATCAGTTTAAGTAATACAATGCCAAATATAAAAATTCAAATGTAAAGAAACACTCACAACTTGATTGGCTAAGCTTAGCCAATCCAATTCTAATTTCAATCACCATAATTCACCCCAAGGCACTTCAACTTCCAATTGACTATATGAGTTACTAGATCAATCACAAAACCCTGAAAATAACATGGTTTACACAAATTGAAAACCAGCCTTAAAGTGTGCCAAAAATCTATGTTTAAACCCAAATCAAAAGTCAATTAGATTCTACAATAGTCAAACCAATGAGCCAATTCTATATTGTTCAATTTAACTATTTAGTACTACATTAACCCATATTTAACCCAAATTGAATGTAATAGGTTGATCCAACCACTATAATACATGACATTCAATCATAAATAGGGTTGACTAATTGCAAGTCAATTTGACCAATTGATATCAATTAGGTCAAAGTCCCCAAATTTGGGCAAATTCTCAAATCAATTGCAATTTCCCAAATTGCAAGGCCTAAGCCAAAATTGAACTACACCTAAGGTTTTCAGCCATCAAGATCAGTAAATTGGACCACCATGAATCCACATTTACCCATCAATTCAACATACATTGCATGCAAATCCAATGACAAACCCTAAGTTAAAAATCTAGGATTTAGGTCAATACACATAACCACTCCAATTTCTTGATAGAAATTTGGGGTTTTACCTTCAATAGGTCCCCAATGGCCTCTAATCAAACATACATGACATGCAAACCCTAACTCCAAGATGTGTTCTTCCTACACCCTCCACAAATTTTGGGATTTTGAGTGAAAACACATCATTAGGGGTTTTTCTAGGTTAGGGAAGGCCATTAGCATCATAAACAAGCATAAACAAGCCTAAACATGCAAACCCTAGGTCAAAAATCAGTTTGCAAACACGCAAGAAAGAGATTGAAGGAAGAAAATGAGAAAGAAATGGAAACCTTAGAGGGATTTTGGGCATGAAAGCACCATAACCCTAGCCTTCTCTCTCATTTCTCTTCTCCCCTTCTTTTTCCCTTCTCTAAGCTCCTTTCCCCCTCTTCTAAGTGGAAAAAATGCAAATGAGCCAAAAAAGTGGTGTATTCGCTTATATAGAAGTGTTTGGGCCCATATGAAAAGCTGCCAAAAAATTGAATTTTTTGGATTTCCCAACAAGGAGCGCGCTCCTCTAGAAAATTTTGGTTTTTCAGGGTCCGAGGAGCGCGTTCCTTCAAAATGGAGCGCGCTTCTCCAAACATGGAGCGCGCTCCACCGAAGACTGATAAAAAATTTCACTCGGCCATGCCCAAGGAGCGCGCTCCATCAAAACTGGAAAAATGTTTCTTCTCTTTCCTCCCTAGGAGCGAGCTCCTTGGTTCCAAAACCCAATTTTCCATGTTTCGATGCCGAAATGGTCTCCGATGATTTCGAAACTTCACGCGCACTCACAATGACATAAAAGCATGCTAAGACACTCAAACCTATGCGCGTCGAGCATCAAAATATGCATACGCTTACGAATACGTATAGTGTACTTTACGGGTCAAAATGACGTCATCCTAAGGTACGAGTACTACAAGTCTCCTAGCATTTTTCAGTAAAAAATGGAAAATAATATTTTCATTCGAGGGATTAAACCCTCGAAAAGTTTAATGACTTCATAATTGCAAACTCAATTTCTGCCTCTTATTTCATTAACATGTTGTCCCTAAATATAGAAAATTAATAACTAATCAAAATTACCAACTATTCTACAAATTAAAATAACTTTAATTGCGAAATGTAATTGTAACATTTTTTCTTTTCTCTCATTTATGCATAGATATAAATAAAAAAAAGTATAATTATATTTAGTTGAATTTAAGATATATTTGAAGGTGAGCTTTAACACAATGGTTGGAATTAGTAATTATTCTGTTATAACCTGAAGATCAAAAGTTTTGAACTAGAAAACATCTCTACTACAAAGGTAAGGTTGTATGTATTACACCTTCTTCAACCTTACAATGGCAAGAACTTTCAAGATGCGAAGACCATTGAGCTCCTATTCTTCACTTGCCCCATAGCTCGCAGGTTCTGGTGTAACTGATTTTCCTTTTCGAGAGGAACTATATGCGTTCCCAATAATTGTTTTGAAGGACTATCATTCTCTCGTCAACTCCCTTCTCTTCAGCTGAGTAAGAAAGCGGGTTCTGTTGCAGCTTATGCAACAATGTGGTACTTATGGTTAGAACAAAGCATAGGACATTGATTCTTTTAAGGATGTGTCTAGGATGTGGGATGAATTAAAATTGTTGACTTGTACTTGGATGATAGCTTCTCCATGTTCTAATGGATACTCATTTAGTCATTGGTAGAGGAATTGATTCTCTTATTTATAATGAGGTTTAGTTGTTCTTATTTTGAGTGTACAGGGTCGCTATCATTTTTTATTTTTTAGAGTAGAACTTCTGGTTCTCTGCAACATTTTGTAATTACTTTTTCGCTACTTATATATATATATATAACACAATTTGTTTCCTCTCAAAAAAAAAAAAAAAAAAAAACAATGGCAAGAACTTGTATACTACCTCTTATTTATTTATTTATTTTAAAAAACCTAAATTAAATTAGATATAATTCAAATTGACTTATCTTTGGGCTCATATATATGAACGAACAATTAAAAGGGCCCATCCATGTTTGCTATTTGGGCCATCTACCACTCTAAAAAGCCTTACAAGAAAGAAAAAGAACCCTTATTATTCCCTTCATTTTTACATAAAAACTGCGACAACACTACTACTCGAGTCTATCCCTCTCATATCTTCTCTTCCTCCCTTATCTTCTTTGTTGCTCTCTCGTTCTCGTGAAATCCACCATGGCTTCAACACCAATCTTCAAGCCTCTATCCATGGCCGACGCCTATCTTTCTTCCACTCTCCTTCCAACCACCCTCAAAACCTCACCTTACCCATTTCTCTCCCTCCCTTCAAAACCTATCAAATTTCTTCACCTCTCTTCCTTTGCTTCTCCTTCATGGGTCTCCCTCAAAAAGAAGCCTTCTTCATCCGCTTTAGTCCCTCTTGTTGCTTCCACTTCAGATTGGGCTCAACAGGAAGAGGAAAACCAAGTTCAACAAGAAGAAGAAGAGTTCAAGTGGGAGAATCAAGAAGGAGAGGAGGATGGAACAGAAGCTCGGCTCTCAGATTGGGAAGGTGAGGGAGAAGAAGGAGAAGAAGAAAGGACTGAGGGAAGTGGTGGTGAAGATGGGTTATTTGAAGAAGGAGGAGAAGAAGGAGGACAAGAAGAAGAAGAAGCAGAGTTATCTGAAGATGCTAAGCTTTTTGTGGGGAATTTACCTTATGATGTAGATAGTGAGATATTGGCTCAGCTTTTCGACCAAGCTGGGGTTGTTGAGGTTGCCGAGGTATCAGTTTCTGCTACCCTTTTCTGTATTTGAATTTTTTTTTTTTTTTTTTGTTAATTATGATGATGGGTAGTGATTTTTGGGTTTATTTTTTTTGGGTTTTTTTTGTTAGGTAATTTACAGCAGGCAGACTGATCAGAGCCGTGGGTTTGGGTTTGTGACAATGAGTAGTGTTGAAGAAGCTGAGAAAGCTGTGGAGATGCTCCATCGCTTTGTAAGTAGCATCTCATTGTTGAATCTTTTAATTCTTATATGTGCAGCTTCAGTTACATTTTGTTAATCTGACGCTTGTGCTGGTTTTTGATGTTTCTGCGCTCAGTTTTTCTGTAGTTATTTCTTCTTTGGCATCTTTTTTGACATTTTCAGCTTATCTTGTTTGCTAATGGTTGACTTTTAAGTGGGTTATCTCTTAGTATATGGAATGAGGCAGTTCATATGTGTGTCATTTGATATATATGTGCTTAGCAAAACCTTTCTGTTTCTATCTTATTACTTGAGTTACACACATGCTTTAGAGAAAATACTGGAGATTGCGATTTATCTTGTGTGTCTTGAGATGATTATTTCCAACTCTGTGGATCTTGATATATCGATATCAGCTTAACCATTCTTTGAGCAGGCAAGTCCTTTAATTGGGAAAAGCTTTGGCTTGGTATTTTAGCAATCTTGTGATACGTTAGAATTTAACAGAGGAGGAGAAGAAGAGAAACAGAGGAAGAATTTGGCTTGTAAACTCCCTTTTTCTATTCAAGACATTACTGACCATATATAATAGTCTTACAATATTGGACAAAATACAACACTGCTAAGAATTAGGAAACCAACTACCCACTAAGCTGAAGATCAGCACAACATGGAATGATTGAACGAAACTAACAAACTAACAATTTGAAATAAATAAACTAACAGACTTGACCGAGTCTTCCATGTCCCACATCCACGCCCAGCAGCTTATGCGGTCATCTACATGGCTCCGTGAATAATGGCACGTATCATTCCCTACCGCTTAAGGACCCTTGTCCGCAAGGAGAAAATCAGGATAAGACTTCGAGAAGCGTCATTCGTTCTCCCAAGTCGCGTCTTCTACTGGTGCTCCTTTCCATTTAACTAAGATTTCAGACTTTGGACGATATTTTCCTTCACGAATGACTCGACGGTCCAGGACAACGTTAGGTTGAGGAAGAATGGTAGAATCATCTGCAACTGGAGGAAGTTGAGTAGAGGTCGGAGTGATCACTGGTCCCAAATGCTTTCGTAACAAACTAACATGCAATACATTAGGAATTAGAGAACCTGGAGGAAGAGCCAATCGATATGCCACCGTACCCACCTTCCCAAGTATTTGATACGGACCAAAAAAAGGGGGAGCAAGCTTCATTGAACTTCGATAAGCCACAGAAGTCTGGCGATATTGTTGAAGCTTTAAATACACATAATCACCAACATCAAAAGAAACGTCCCACCGGTTTTGATTTGCTTGGCTTTTCATTCGATTTTGGGCCAACGAAAGATTAAGTCGTAACTCCCGTAAAATGGAATCACGGTCTCGTAGATCCTCATTGACGACTTGGAAACGAGAGGTGCCCGGAACATAAGTTAGTAGGCTTGGAGGTGGATTGCCGTAAACAGCCTTAAAGGGTGTCATTTTGGTAGAGGAATGAATTGATGTGTTATAGCTGAACTCAGCCCAAGGAACCCATTCTATCCATTGTCGCGGTTGGTCACCTGCAAAACACCGTAAATATTGCTCCAAGGTGTGATTTACTACCTCGGTTTGGCCGTCGGACTGTGGGTGGTAACTTGAACTCATGCATAACTTGGTTCCTTGCAACTGGAGTAGTGCTTGCCAAAAGGAGCTAATAAACACCTTGTCACGATCACTAACAATGGACGTTGAAATGCCATGGAGACGAACCACATTTGCAACAAATGCCTTGGCAACAGTGACTGCAATAAACGGGTGCTTCAAGGCTACAAAGTGGGCATACTTTGTTAATCTATCGAAGATTACCATAATGACGGTATGTCCATTAGATGGTGGTAATCCCTCGATAAAGTTCATCGAAACATCAATCCACATTCGAGTAGGGATTGGCAGCGGTTGAAGTAACCCAACAGGCTTCATACAATCGGTCTGGGATCGTTGACAGATTTCGCATTGTTGCAAAAATTCCTTTACCGTCTGGCGCATATTAGACCAAAAGAAGTTGTGCTTGATACGGGAGAGAGTTTTGTGAAACCCAAAATGCCCACCAATTGGTGATGAATGGCAGTCAACAATTATTTTTGGAATCAAGCTTGAGGTGTAGCTCAATAAAACTTTGTCTCCCTTGAACCATACTCCATCTTGTTGGAGCAATTTGTGAGTGGACTGAGAGGGACTTCTCTTTATCAAGTCCTCCTAAAATGAGCCTTGTTGGACTTCCATTTGGAGCATTGGCCACCAATTTGCATGTGGCATAGAAATAGATAAAAATTGAAATTCAACTACACGTGATAAAGAATCTGCACCTTGATTTTCAGGCCCTCTCTTATATTCAATTTTGTAATCGTAACCAAGAATCTTTGGAAGCCATCGAGTTTTTGCCGGTGTAGTAATTTGTTGCTCTAATAGGTACTTGAGACTTTTGTGGTCGGTGCGGACCGTAAATGGTTTCCCAAGCAAATATGAACGCCATTTCTTGATTGCTTTGACGATAGCCAACATCTCCTTCTCATAGGTGGATAATGCCAAGGCCGAACCCTTTAATGCTTCGCTGAAATACGCCATCGGTCGATTGTTCTGGGTAAGAATTGCACCGATCCCAATTCCGCTTGCATCACATTCAACTATGAATCTTTGAGAAAAATTGGGAAGGCATAAGACAGGTGGTGAAGTTAACGCCTCTTCAATTGGTTGAAGGCCATCGCTGCTACCTCATCCCATTGAAAGCCATCCTTGGACAAGAGTCGATTCAAAGGGGTTGCTATGCATCCAAAATTACGGATAAACTTCCAGTAGTTGCCTGCTAAACCGAGGAACCCACAGACCCCTTTCGCCGTTGTCGGTGTAGACCACTCCAAGACGGCTTGTATTTTGGTTGGATCAACCGCCACTCCTTGCTCCGAAATTATGTGACCCAAGTGATCAACTTGTAAAACTCTGAATTTACATTTGGATTCTTTTGCAATCAAACTGTTAGTTGATAGGATTTTTAGAACAACTTGCAAATGTGTGAGATGGTCTTCCCATGATTTTGAGTACACCAAAATGTCATCAAAGAAAACCAAAATAAATTTTCGGAGATAGGGACGGAAGAGATCGTTCATGAGACTTTGGAAGGTTGCAGGTGCATTGGCATCACAATGAACTCATAGTGCCCTTCATGTGTTCGGAAAGCCGTTTTCGGAATGTCTTCCTTGTATACTCGAATTTGGTGATAGCTAGCCTGTAAATCCAATTTGGAGAAGAATTTAGCTCCATGAAGCTCATCGATCATAGGAATTGGGTATTTATCTTTGACGGTTATGTTGTTCAAGGCTCGATAGTCTACACAAAATTCCCAATTGTCATCCGCCTTCTTCACTAATAGAACTGATAATGAGAATGGGCTATGATTGGGCCTTATCAAACCATATTGCAAAAGCTCCTTCACCATTTTTTCTATTTCAGTTTTCTGGTAGTAAGGGTATTGATATGGCCGCACCCCCACTGGTTCCGCGTTTGGTTGCAACGGAATGTGATGGTCGTGTGATTGCTTGGGAGGCAAGTTGGTGGATGGTTCAAACACTTGGGAAAATACAGCTAGGAGATGGGCCATGTCAAGAGGATATAGCTTTGCTTAGGTATTGTGCACGGATGGAATAATTTGGAAGAAAAACCCATGATTATGCATGCTACTGAATGCCTTGGTAGTTAAAGCTTCAATGCCAGCACGCTTCAAGCTGTGGAAAGTGTGGAAAACCCCTTCAACCATGAAGGTCATGGTCAGTTGCTTGTAATCTATCTCGATAGGGCCGAGAGTTTCAAGCCATTGTACACCCAAGACCAGTTGGCATGTCACGACAGGAAGGATATAATAGTCTGTTGTAATGGAATAGCCTTGGATGGTGATGGTGAGCGCTTGGCACTGCCCAACATATTTTATCTTCTCCATATTGGCCACCATAACTTGAAACTTCTTGTCCCGAATCATTGGTAACCCGTACTTGTTGACTACGACTTGATTGATGAGATTGTGAGTGTTGTCGCCGTCAATTAGCACGGTTATATTCTTGTTTTTAAGGCCTAGGACGCGTATTGTTTGTGGATGATTGGTCCCTACAATTGCATGAAAAGAAATTTCAGGCATTATTTCTTGACTCTCTTGTTCTTGTCGAGCATTATTATCATCATTGGGGCTTGGATATGGTGAATCTTCGATCATGAATAATTGTGGGCATTCGCAGTGATGGCCTGGAACGAATTTCTCGTCACAATAGTAGCATAACCCCTTCTCTCGACGTTCACGTGCCTCTTGATTAGTAATTCGACGAAATGTGGTTGAAGTAGTTTTTGAACTTGGATTCACATGCTAGTTTGGTGGAGGTCCTAGTAGACCTGCTGTTGGGTTGGTGTTTGCCTTTGGTCCTACTGAAACTGGTTGGGAGTGAAATGGTAGGCTTGGTTTCTTTTGTAATTGATTTTGTTCCTCAATGAGCCGAGCAACTCCTATTGTATTTGCCAAGGTGCTGGGTTGTTTAATTTTCACATCTAGGCGAATGTCATCGCGAAGTCCTGCAATAAAACAACCAATAAGAAAATTTTCGGGCAGCCTGTCAACTCGGTGGGAAAGTTTTTCAAAAGCTTCTTGGTAGGCTGCTATAGTTGTGGTTTGTTTAAGCCAGGATAGAGCTTCTGACAGGTCTTCGTAATCGGTTGGACCAAAACGGAGAAGGACAACTTGGGTGAACTCATCCCATGTAAGTGGTCTGCGAAATTTTGTCAACCATTGGTGCCATTGTATGGCGATGCCTTCTAAATGGAATGATGCTAATTGAACTTGTTGGTCAAATGCAATATTTTTGAAATCAAAATATTGTTCTGCTTTGTAAATCCAACCAGTTGGGTCCTCGCCATTGAACTTTGGGAAGGACAATTTGAGGTGTGGATGATGGCGGTCATTGTTGGTGTTAGAACGAGCAACAAGTGGCAAATTTGAGGATGTTTCAAGGGCAAATGGGTTGACGTCGGGGTGGCTCGTGTGTTGGCTACGGGAGACTCTTAGGGCTTGAAGTTCAGTTAACACGGTTTGTAGTGCAACATTAACTTGATCAAAACTTGACTCGTGCCGTGCTAATATTTCATTGACCTCATTGCGGAATTCAACATTTGTTTTGCCACGGGTGTCCATGGTCGGAACCACTGATACGTTAGAATTTAACAGAAGAGGAGAAGAAGAGAAACAAAGGAAGAATTTGGCTTGTAAATTCCCTTTTTCTATTCAAGACATTACTGACCATATATAATAGTCTTACAATACTGGACAAAATACAACACTGCTAAGAATTAGGAAACCAACTACCCACTAAGCTGAAGATAAGCACAACATGGAATGATTGAACGAAACTAACAAACTAACAATTTGAAATAAATAAACTAACAGACTTTCCTGAGTCTTCCACGTCCCACATCCACGCTCAGCAGCTTATGCAGTCATCTACATGGCTCCGTGAACAATGGCACGTATCATCTTGCTTGACTTCTTCTCTTTTTCTTGTTTGTCTATTGTCTTCACTACTCCCCCTAGTCTCACATCTTTTTGTTCCAATGCATGACTCTTATATCCCTTTCTCTTTCTTTATCTTTCTTTCTTTCTTTCTTTTTTTTCTCCATGGTTCAATCTATATGCTAGTGTCACCTTTTGTGATCTAGTATTTTAATTCGGTCTAAGTCGCTCTTGCTGATTTGGTGAGCGCTAAAGCACACATGCTGAGTATTGTTCACGCCTCAGAGGTCAAGAGGATTCTTTTTTTTTTTGAGGTCAGCGGGTATCGGGATTTACATCCTCCCTAATCCCTCTAAAACCCGACCACAAACACTCGAGAACATTGTTGGCCAACAAGTTGTAGGAGGTGTTTCGAACTCAAGACCTTTAGGGTAGTTGCGCTTGCACCCAGCCACTGAACCAACCCACTGTTGGTTAGGTCAAGAGGATTCTCTCTTCTATTTTTTTTATTTTATTTTTTTTAATTACAAACATCCCATTTTCTCTTTTTCTCTTGTTCCCTCTCCTCTCTCTTAATAGTTTTTCTTGATTGCTTTGTTTCTCTCATGATCTCCCTTCGTGCTTTGAGCAGACATTAACCAAATTAATGGAATTGCTTTTCATCTAGCTAAATGTTATGTAGTTAAGGCTCTTTCTGCCGTTTCTTTTCTTCTCTCTCTCTATATGTGTGTGTGTGTTCATTGAATGACCATAATAATAATAAGGCATATTGGGATTTTCAATTAATACTTATAGAGGCTAAGAAATGTAAAATTAGATGTGAATGGTTTCACAAAAGTCGAGAGTAGCTACATTTGGTTATGAACTATGGAGAAGTTCAAGGGAACGCATCCAGTGGAGGAATGTTAGCCCAGCAGGAAGGCAAAATGTTGGTCTAGAGGGATCATAGGTTATTCAGTGGAAATTATTACCTAAAGATCACAACGAAAATCAGTCTAATCTGCTCTATTAGTTGTTGCCAGCATGGGACCCTTTTGCGTATAGGACATCAAAGCAATGCTATTCTCAACTACAAATTTTAGCTGCTTCTAGCTTAATGCTTGCTCTATAATGAGTCAATATGATGTTAGCAAGTGCTTTACTCTGGGGATGCATCAACCGGTAACATGTTGCAGGAGTTGTGTGACGTGTTTAATATGATAGTGGATTTTTCCTTTCTGGATATTTTGCTTGGTGTTACATTTTGTGGATGCTTATGGAACATTTATATTTTATTGATTGTGCTTGAGAGTTATCTTCGTTTGAAACAGGATATGGATGGAAGGTCTCTGACTGTAAACAAGGCTGCTCCTAGAGGGGCCAGCCCTGAGAGAACCCCTCGAGCATTTGGAGCTTCTTTCAGAATCTACGTTGGAAACTTGCCATGGCAAGTGGATGAGACTCGCTTGGAGCAGGTGTTTAGCGAACATGGTAAGGTTTTGGAAGCGAAGGTGATTTATGACAAAGAGACTGGCCGTTCACGTGGATTTGGATTTGTAGCTATGTCTTCACAAACAGAGTTGGATGATGCCATCGCTGCTCTTGATGGACAGGTAAAATATGTACTCTGCCTTTAAATGGGTTCTAGGTAATCTTTTAGTAGAAAGGATATTTTATGTTTAGAGATGGCACGCAGTATTCGTTGAGTTGCCTTAGGATGATAATAAGCTTGATTGTGTTAATCATCCACTTAAACATAAGGGCAAAATTCAGATTATGGATATTAAATCCTATAGGCCATAGGACTCCTCCTAGGTTGCTACATTATAATTCTGGTGATTGTTAGTGAGATCTACTAGGAGTTAAAAGGCTTTAAATGTTTATTCCAACTTGTTCATGTAACTGGAATTAAATTGATATTCACTTCAAATATAAAAAGATGAGTTTGCACTACCTCCTCTTATAGCACTATCTAGGTACTCTTCTATTTGGAATCCTTCTGATAAAACAGAGAAATCTTAATTGCTGTTACTGATGGTGTGCAGAGTTTGGATGGAAGGGCACTTAAGGTGAATGTTGCCGAAGAGCGACCAAGGCGTGGCTCATTTTAAATCAAAGAGATGATGTATCTCTCCAAAGAGCCTTTTTGGATTATCTGATGTTTGGTAGGTCCTCAGGAGGCAATATTTCTGGTGAATTGCTTTTTTGGGTTTTTGTATAATTTTTACTAGGAAAGTTTTCAAGCTAAGAGTTGTGAACTTATTTCAAGATGTTCTTTTTTTTTTTTTCGAAATTAGTTTTACTGTGAGCTCACATCACCTATTTCAAATATTGATAATTGTCTGTCTAATATTTCATCAATCAAAATTTAAATGCTATAAGGAGAAATTATGGTATCTAGGTACCATACCATACCTTTGATTTTTTTTTTCCTGGCCTAACAGAAACTCATCAACCATGAAGTCTGTTTCATTTACCCTTGAATTTCATTTCTCTAGTGATTTGGGATACTGAAAAGCTTCAAATCCAAGTGCTGTTGAGCATAAAAGAGCCTAGCATTGATGGCTCTGAATTCAGTGGCCTCTGTTTTTTACAGGAATCCAAGCAAGATCAGTGCTAAATTGCTAATACTAAGGTCCATTACTGTGCTAATTGGACTGCGTTGCATTGGCACAATACTGGTGGTAATGAACGGACCACACGTGTTGATGCAACTAAAGCATACTTTTCCCTGATTGCGTACCTCAGAGCCCCACATTATACATAATGATATTTTTGAAAATCTTTTGAATAATATACATGTAATCCTTGCTCCATATAAGTTGATAGTTGGCCTAAGATAGAATTAAATAATTAGTATGAACACATTCTTTAGATCCATAGGTTGAGGTCAATTCGTGCAGTAATAGTACCTAATCAATTAGTTATACATATATAAAAGAATATCAAGTGAAAGCATCGAAGAAGATTAATGTGGCCAATGAGGGAAATTCAATGCTCGAAGAGGACTCAGGCAAGGTGATCCACTGTCTTCGTTCTTGTTCACGATAGTGGCAGATTGCTTGGGGAGATTAATGATTAGGGTGAGGCAATTTTTCTTGGTTGAAGGATTTTTAGTTGGGAAAGAGAAGGTAGAGTTCTCACACCTATAATTTGTTGATGATACGTTGTTCTTTCTGAAAGGAGAGGAGGAGAACATTTTAAATGTCATACGGTTATTCAATTGTTTTAGCTTCATGTCTGTTTGAAGATTAATGTGGCCAAATATCAACTTGCTGGGATAAACAAGGAGGCAGAGATGATTCTTAGATTGGCTAACAAAGTTGAATGCTCGGTGGGATCTTGGCCCCTGAAGTACCTTGGTCTTTCGTTGGGTAGAAATCCTATGTCTACAGAATTCTGGGAATCGGTTCAAACCAAAATTGATTGCAAGCTTGACGGGTGGAAGCGGGCTTTTGTTTCTAAAGGTGAAAGATTGGCTCTGATCTACACAGTGTTGTCGACTTTACCATCGTGTTATCTATCTATTTTCAAAATCCCATGGGGAGTGGTCCTCTGTATTGAGAGGAAGTTCAAGACCTTCTGGAGTGGGAAGGAAGTGTTTGCCAACTTAGTGAGTTAGAAAGAAGTGCAGAAACCAGTGTGTAAAGGGAGGCTTAGTGTGGACAACATAAGGTTGAGGAATGAGGCACTATGCAGCAAATGGATTTGGAGATACTTTAAGGAAAGGGATTCTTTATGGGCAAGAGTAGTTAGAAGCAAATATGGCATAATCCACCCTCAAGAGCTTCTAAGGAGTTTGGGAAGAGTGAGAAGGTCTACAATTAGATGCCCTTGGAAGTTCATATTGTCTCTTGCCCCACAATTCTTCTCGCATACGGATCTCAAAATTGGAAAAGGCGACACCTTCCATTTTTGGAAAGAAAAATGGTTGGGGGATTCTACTTTGGCAGACTCGTTTCCTCGTTTATACAGCCTGTCAACCATTCATAACCAGGTCATCACCTCCTTCTTAGTCCCGTCCCCCCCCCCCTCTCCTTCTTCCCTCATTTTCTATCATGGAACTTACGCTTTCCCAGGGCCCTAACATCACGAGAACAAAATGTGATTGGTCCCCCTTTGGATCGTCTAGCCTCACTAAGCCTTTCTAATATCCCGGATAGTTTAGTGTGGCGCCCTTCCCCATCCGACCTATTCTCATGCAAATCTTTTTTCGATATTCTCTCTGACTCTCCTACTTTCCCCACCTTTTTACTTTTAGACTCTATCTGGCATGCTCTGGTTACAACTAAGGTTAAGATTTTGGTTAATGACTCACAAAAAAATCAATACATGTGGTATGCTACAACGTCGTGCTCCTGGGCAGTGTTTGTTCCCACATTGTTGTCTTTTTTGCATGCAAGAGGGAGAGTATCTAGATCATATGTTCTTCTCTTGCACCTTTGCCAAAAGTATTTGGCAAAAATGGTTCATATTTTCAGGTGATAGGTACATAGCTCAACAAAATATCAACGAAGGATCATCATTTTCTCATCTAGCGAATTTGTCAAAGGCCGAATGGAAAACAGATTTAATCGCTATGTATGCTACTCTTTAATGCAATGATAGGGTGTTTAATGGTTCCCAACAAGGCTGCACTCACTCATGAGGTAGGATTGGATTGAATTTTTAGCAAGCTCTTAGGTCCATGTTTCTTCTTGGGGGAAGGGTTTACCATTGTCTAACTGGTTGCTGAATTGGAGGGATTGTTTGTAGTCCAGTTTTGTTGGGTTTTGCTTGTCAGCTTGGTTTGATTAGGCATATGGAGGGGTGGAATTGATATCATGTGCTCCTCTGGCACACATTGCTGTAACTTTTTGTACATATTTTACACTATTAATACACACATTTTGTTTCGTTTCAAAAAAACAGCATCGCAGAATCTCGAGTGAGATGAACATCAAGATATAATTCAGAGGCTATCAGGTGCACAAGAGTCTAGAGATCTTGTAGTTAGTCCACCAGAAAAAATCTCGTTAAGGCATTGCCACAGCATGAGATTGAAAAGGTATGTAAATAACATTCTGCTCTGTACAAAACATTTCTTTCATTCTTTACAAGGCTCCCACTTTGTGAACGCCATAGTTCTGCTAACCACAATTCATTTTCTTCTCATGCCAAAAACATTAGTATAAGAGTGAAATCTTGCCTACTTGAGTATAAAGTTGGAATTGCATTTTGTTCCCTGGTCAATACTAATTGGCTATTTTCCTACTTCTGTTGAGCTCTACCGCTTGGAGCAGGTCCATGATCTCATGCATGGAGACCCAAAATTGGCAAAATCTTCCATGGCTGCACAAAACACCTTGGAGCAGTCTTTTAAGTTTTGACCAGATCTTCCACCAAAAACAAAAAGCTTCTTTTTCGGTACATCTCCATTTCTACAAAATGCTTTATAGTCACCTAAAGAATCCCAAAAAGCAGACTACTGTTGAACATTAATAGCTGGCTGTTTCATTGATGATGAAAACTTTTTGGCACTTGCAACAGCTTCCGCATAGAAGTACAATCTCCAAAGAGTAACATTATCCTGCAGATAACAACCACAATTCAGTAATTTCTATGGAACATGACTAATTTGCTCATTTGGCATATGATGGCTTTGATGTACGCACACCTCCTTCTCCAAATCAATATGCATCTCATTGCAAGAATGTTCTTCGAACAGCTTCTTACGCAAAATAATTTCTATAACACGGTCCAGGTTTTTGGACGGGAGATCTTGAATCAGTCTCCGCAGTTCCTGCTTCTCAGCCAGAGTCATTTGTCTGCAAATTTTGTAATAACATCCTTTAACATTTAAAGTTTTGAAGGTAATGTCATGAGGCCCGTAACCACTTCAAAGATCAGGTAGGCACTGGTAAGATTACCTTTGAAGCTTGGAACCAAGGTAAAACAAATTAATAAGATTGAGTGGAGTTCAAGAGTATCAAGAAAACTACACACCTAACACCTCTCTAGCTAAGAAATGATCCGCTGCTTGTCATATACAAGGAAAAAAGAAAAGAAAATTTCTCAAAGGCTTGTTTGGTAAAAAAGCCAGACTTTGTCGAACAAAAGATTGGCCCAAGTTCAAGACCGAGTATGTCACAAAAAGGGAAATTATATTAGTCCATTCCCTATACCCCTTCCAAACTATTTAGTTCTAATGAAATAACAGATAGAGAGTTATCATCCATGATTCTTATGCAAGGCATAATTTGTGCCACTAGGAGATGCTGTAAGGTACGGTTGACCATTCTATTCGGCAGAGCACCCTCGCTGAAAAACAGCTAATTCTAAAATTCCCAACTCAATAAAACCAGATTAACATATTTGGAATGGGGGGCCTGGGGGCTGAGGGGTTCGCACATTTTCCTAAACCCTAACTCCTCTTTATATCAAAACAAAATCAGATTAACAGTTCACACTACCTAGATCAGCCATTTTATCATGAAATAATCCAACTGGCAGGGTTAGAAGTTCAGAAAAAGAGGATGAAATATATAATTAGAAGAACATGTTCACAGACAAGCAAACAGATTGTGGGCCCTAAAGAAAATCATACATAATAAGTATACACAACATCCTCCCCTATCCATATTTCCCAAATTGTTGTATAAATAATAAAAATTGCATATTAACCGCAAATGGGTGATCAAAATATTTAATTTTTCCTGCAGTTTCAAAAAGTACTAGTCCACGTACCTGCATATAGACATCACAATATCAAGCAGTTCTTCAAGCTGCTGCTCCATGCGATCTAGCTGAGAAGTTGGGTGTTAATATTAATCACTAAACCCAATGTAAATGCTCTTTATAGCCTTTCTAAAATACAGTACAAGGTCCAAACAAATATTAGGTCTATACAGATCCGAACAGAGGAGATCCAAAAACAGATACTGGGGTCTAGATGATTACTATTTATTATTAATTTTTTTATGAGAAGATGATTACTAAATAATTACATTCAAGAATACAATTCATTGATGAAATAAATATATTGAGAAGAGAAAAATGCAAAGAAGCAATCAATTACTGGAGGTCTAGATGATCACACCTTCACAATAACACAGAAGTTTGCTAGTTGCATTATGCCAAAATCTACCAGTCTAACCTAATTAGTTACACCTTGAACCAAATCATTTATGGGCACTATCAAACGAGTCAGTGTAATGGATCCAAACAAGTTTTAGCTGCATCTATGTGGGCCGTATCAGCTACAAGCATTGCTACTGAATCAAGTCAACACAAGTATGATAAGAATACAAAGTATACAGTGGCCTAAGCAAGCATCACGTCTGAATAAAATCACTTATTCTACACAAACTAGATAAATACTATATAACATGGGTGTACATGGTAGATGGAAGTAATGAATTTCACAAAATTACCTTTGCAGACAATTCATCAGAATATTTTTTTATGGCTTCCTTAGCTTGTGATTCTCCACATTCTAAAAGAATACGCAAATCCTCATTCAACTGAAAAATCAAGCCCCTTCTGTAAGTTGTTGCAGAAACAGAAGTACTCATTCTAGCAAACATTAAAAAGAAAAAAGCATTTGTATATGAAACAAATAAACTAAAAATAAATTCTTCTTCACCAACCAGAACTAGATAAACAAATAGAAGTAGCCTACATGTGGGGTTATGGGTAAAGAAACAGAGCTTCAAGCAGCTCTTCTCCAGCAGTCAATGAGCTTGAGATGAGTTCAGGCTTACAAACATTTTTTCTCAAGTGATCCCGAGCTTTCTCCATTGAGAAGTTTAAAATGAATAGTTGGGTGAAGCTCCTATTCCAAATTTCTGTTTACCACGTGAATTGTGTATTAGTAATATGCCTAGAAACTGGACCATCTAACATCAGAAAGGATGCAGCAAGCATCTATGGCTCAGCAGGCCATACAAAAAATTAGTATTTTACTTGATTTAGAATTTATTTTGTTACTTGATGGCTCATCTGGAGTAGATAAAAACCATTACTCTCTGATTCAAGTTTGTAAGACTTACATTCCCTTGGTAGAGTATGATTACCCATGCTAATCAAACCTCTTTGAAAAGGTAATGCAAAAGTATATTTGCTGACACAAAATTTTCATTAATTCACAACCCTAAATCTGCCTGCAAGTTTCATGTGCAAATTTGTTAATAATTTTCAAGCTCATCCCATCTGTTAAACAAAAAAACTGGAATAATACTATCCATCCATAGTATAATATGTTTTGACATCAATGAAATTTGATAAAAAAAATGTTTTAATGAAGACAACAAAACAAATTCTGTACTAAAGGAAACAAGATTCAAAAAGGGTTAAAATATTCCTATATTTTAATCCATTTCAAAAACTTGTACGCTACACTTCTACTCAGAATATACGTTTCACAAGTTCCCACAAATTATAATTCCCATTGAACATAGAACAACAAAGTATAGGAAAGGAGTAAGAGAAACTAATAAGTGCAGTGCAAAATTCAAACCTCTCCAAAATATTGGGAGGCAAGAGGTTCAGCACGTGTAGGAATATTGGTTGACGACAGAGGTGACAATATTCTCTGCTTCTTAGAAGGAGATTGACCAGCATCCCAATCAGATACATTCGAACTATTGGTTAAATGCTCTTTGTCCCTTAAACACGCCTTTACGCGGTACATCGCCAATACAGGATCTAGCATCTGTGCAATCCACACATGACTAGTTGTTATATATTCTTACAATTCTCAATCACAAGTTGGCAGATCTTATGTTCACTATTTTTAACAGTTTTACTTCCAAATCCCCGGAATTTAATATGGGCTAAGAAACGGGTATGAAGTATAAATCAAACTGTACCTCATCAACTTCCAGACTCAGAACCGTGACACTCTGCTTTAAGGATGCCTTCAATCTTTCTCTCTCAAGGTCTGAAAGCTTGTCTCCTATAATATTGCTAAACAATGAACTTGAACCAGTAAATCTGACAGCTTCTTTACTACTATGAAGATGAGTGTTACTGCCATTCACTTTCAACTTTGAACATGTTTTTTCAGTTGCAGGTGATGCAGGATTTTGGGTGTAGAGAGGTGAAAGGAAATCCTTATTTAGAGACAATAGCTCCTGAATTTCACGAATGTAGTAACCAAAATAGTCAGGCCCTACTTCCTTAGTTTCGTCAGCATGAGTTAGAGGCACCCTTGAAGATTCTGGCATCACAAAGCTCGATGCCAACAACTGCATAAATAATGATTTTGGCCATTATAAATAAAAGTGGCAAAGTTCAAACTTCAAACAATCAATATTTCTTCACAAGCGCAACAACACCAAGTTCAAAAGTCAGATTCTGTGATAAAAATCTCAAGCACTAGTACAAAACCAGAGATTTATGGACTTGGGTTCATATATTTGGAGTTCATTAACTTTTAGATACCAATTTTCTCATTGTTATGAGGAATTTTTACAACAGAGAACTATAGATAAGGAAAACAACTCAATCCTTGAAATGAATACTCAAGTCAACTTAATTTAACTAAGCCTTTCCCAACTTCGTGGATCCACTATATGAATCTACTTCTTCCACTCAACTCCATTCTATCAAGGGTTAAATCGACACATTACAAGTAGTTATATATTTCTTCCCCTACCTCTATCACTAGCATGGATTATTAATATCTAGAAAAACCAGCTTAATCAGTTTTTTTTTTTTTTTTATTTTTGTTCTATAAAATTATTCTTTCAATGTCACGACTAAAAGAAAATAATAAGAAAAACGTGAGAGAGCGAGATAGAAGAAATAAAAAATGAAACAAAACACAAGTGAAAACAAGAAAGAACCCGTAAAGAGGAAAACCGATCGAACAAAATAATGAAATGACTAATAATAAATATCATATCGTTCATTCTCAAACAGATTTCCGAATGCTTGAAATGGAACTCTTTCCGTAATAAAGATTATTAGAGACGAGAAAAGAAAAAGAAAATCCTACCCTGAAAATTACCGGAACGATTTAGAGACTCGTAGCTTCGGAGGTGATTTGAAGACGACAACGAAAGCTGTTATCGGAGAGAAGAAGAAGAAGGTGAGGCAGAGAGAGAACGGCGGAAAGAGACCTAGAGATAGAAGTAGAAGCAAGATGCAAAAAGGCCCGGAAAGAGAGCAGAAAAAGTGCCTACGTACCACGTGTCAACATAGTAACTCTTGTGCTGCGTTATAAGCTTACGCTCCCGCGCTGCGCACATGCTTCTTTAAATTATAATTATTTTATAAATATATGAATTTAATTATCTAAGACTTGGTATTGTTACAAGGATTAATAAATAATAAACAATAATAATCAAGTTTAGATTCCATTTTTTAACTGGAAAAGGAGTCTTCCTTTTTTTTTCTTATGAATAATATATATATATGATTCGATTAGATTACATTTTTTTTAATTGTAAATTTGTAATCCACCTTGAAGTAAGCTATGAACACGAATCATGATTGGCCTCGTTTTACAAATTTCCTGTTTTTAAGAAATCCACTTTGTCTGGGTCGGCAAGCCCACCTGAATTGCAGAGAAACCTTGTCCTGAATGAGTGAATGATACCCCGCAATGCGCAAACAGCTAAAATAAGAAATGAACGACTTTTAACTTCAAACTCCCATTTCAAAGGAAGTGAAATCAATTCAGTCCTGATTCCGATTGTTTTAGCATTATATGTTTGAAAATACATTCTAGAGATTTATACAAAAAAAGATATTCTATACAAAACACTACAACCCAGAGAGGACATGCAAGAGGGAATGGGTGGGGGTGGGGAGAATAGGAAGCAGGATTCTTCCTTAAAATGCCAAGATATAAGGTGAAGTCACTCAAGAAAACCTGAAAGCATCATTAACCTCGCAACTGTGCATCACGACTTGTCAGTGGAACATATCGAACCGAAGTTTCACTGCGGATGCTAATAGAGCCATCCAATTTCTTGTCCACTACCTTCAAGTCCTGGAATATGTTCCCAACAGGAATCACCATTCTGCCCCCAGGTTTTAACTGGTCAATAAGTGGCTGTGGAATCTCTGGTGCCGCTGCTCCGACATGAATGGCATCATAGGGGGCACACTCTGGCCAACCCAATCTCCCATCTGCACACCCAATTGATGGACTTAGAAGCAGCCATACACATGATTTTCTATGCAAAATTGCACTCAAATACTCCTTGTCCAGGGGGCTTCTCTTAAATGCTTGCCAAGCCTTTCTTAAACTTATTAGATTAAATGATTAAACATCCTGACATGTTCTATATGCACATACTAGATCCTCCTTGTGTAAAATAAATGATGAGCAATCTCCCATTAAATTTGATTTGCATTACATACCAGTAACATGTATTGACAGAGAGCCCCCTTTCAACAATGGTGCAGCCGCACTTTTCTGGATATTCTCAATAGAAAATGTGGCTAACTCCGGAATGTGCTCCACCCCCACTGCACGACCATTTGGTCCAACCATTAATGCAAAGCATGCAGTCAAATACCCGGTTCCTGTAAAAGAAAACCCATTTAGATCCAAGCGAAGTGTGAAAACTGTACCGCTATTGCCAAGAGGGATTTGAAGAGCAGCAATGGTCCTGATGAGTGAAAATGTTATGACTTGTAAATGGAATCAATGCTCAACAAGCTGAAAAAAGGAAACTGTTAACAGAGTTGAAGACATTTCAACAATCTAGAGTGATGAATAAGGTTAAAAGCCTGAAATACATAGAATTTATAATTTTCAACTAGAAGCTGTGGTGTATAACTGCTATGCAAGCCAATGCCCTCAAAGAATTCTAAGGAACCAGGTCCATCTCACTTTCACTGTTCTGGTATACAGGAGACTCGTATACATAAACAAAATCAACCATTGTATATTTTCCTTTATTTATTGTTTTTTCAACTCCCCAAGATTAGGTTCAAATGTGAATTGTGAGAGCAAGACACAATCCAACAACATAATGAATACTCTGTGCCATGTAGACCAGCAGTATAAAAAGTTGCTTGTATTTCTAGCCTTGTGAAATGATGATTTGGAATTGAAAATTTTAGATCTTCCACCTGAAACCTGTTAACAGCATATGGCTTCTATACGGTTGCCAATGTTGGACTGGAAATTTACAATATGAATGAATTACGTACAAAGTGTCCAGGTGGCCCACCAACATAAGAATGAAATTAATATTATATGTATTTAACCTAGCTCATTGCAAGTGCTTCTAGTTTAGTTGAACAAAAGGGGGAAAAAGTGGTTGTTCTAGCTAAAATTCCCAAGAGCTTACTGATGACTAGATGCCTATACATGCAATATCAAAACTGGTAAATTGAGATAAGAGGAATAAACATGATCTTTTCCTTATGCTAAAATATGTTACAAACTTACAATAATCCAAAAGTAACATTATTATATTTACAGTTCATACTAAGACTGTCAACCAGTTAATAACGTCCTGTTAAATATTCTAGTCTATGTGCAAGTCTTGTTAACAATGATAGGAGCTGGGAGACATTTATTATTTGAAGTAGCATTATACAACAATAGCAAACACCATGATACCAACATGGATGTGATTGATGGATTTCCTTGGATGAAAACAATCCTTTCACATGGAGATCAAAAAGTAAGTTGAAAAAAGAAGAGGGGGGGAGGGGGGCGGGGGCGGTGAAGCTACCCCTTAGGTGCAAACAAGGTCATTTATTTCAGTCCAACAACATTTTTCTCCTTTTTTCCTTTAATATCGTTTAGATAAATATACAATATTATTGAAAGTTATTCCTCCACCCTCAAAGAAGGATGAATTTCATGGAAAGAACAAAAGGAAACAAAATTAGTGTGAGCATTGAGAATTCCTATTTAAGAAAAAAGGATATGGAAGAGGAATCATTAGCTAACCTAGACTTCGTAATAATCCATCCTATCAAAACATAAAACTGGTGTACTGAGTTCATTACCTTGACCCTAACACACTGCAAAATAAATATAATCTACTCATTTCCAGTAATAAAAACACACGGAGAGCCTTTTCTCCACTAGCTCAACATATACACAAGAAACTTTAAATGGTATCATGGAAGCTAGATAAAAGAATCAAGGAAACAGTAACTGATGTCCATTGTGGGAGGAATGACATGGGAGATTGGGCAACAGGTTCACGGCTCCCTCGTCATGTGAGGAATGTCTAGCTTTGGAAAATATTCATGGTATCCAAGGGGACGGAGTTAAGATTATGAGGGTTGCTTCCTTGGCAACTCTTTGGCTAGTATGGCTGGAGTGTAACAGGCGTGTTTTTGATGGCGTTTCAAAAGATCATGATCGCCTTTGGAGTGAGGTCCTTATTACTGCTAGCTATTGGCTAGTTGCTTTCAATCTTAGTAGAGGCTACTCCATCAGCGAATGGGTTAGGAATTGGGCTTGCTGTCTGTAGTCGCCATGTACTGTAGGCTGTTTTCTTTGCTAATTTTTTTCTTGTGTTGCACATTTGTGGTTGTAAGCTGTTTTTGTTTTTGAGTACTCCTGGTACTCTCTGTACTGGTTTTCTTTTTTGAATATTAATATATATGTTGTTTCACCTCAAAAAAATAAAAAAAATAGAAACAATACAAGATTTTTGAATCCTAACAACTTGTTTGAATCCTTCCCATGATTTACATTATGATTAAATCTTTTAGAAACACTGATAGCAATATTACCAAAAAAAAAAAAAAAAACTGTACATGGTCGTGGCTGTGATTAGCATCATTTGACTCAATATTCTACAAATGCATCTACCTAGGAAAACATGACCACTGCAACTCAGACTAACCTAAGGTTCTCCTACCATGACTTACCTACACCCAATGATGAATCAAACCAATGAATGACCATTGTCTAGCCAATAAGTTTCTATTAGTATTACTAGCATAATCCTAAAGTTAGAGGACCTGAGGAAAAATAGTTACACTAGGAGGCATGACACCAATTCTGTACTAATTAAGGACCCTTCCAATCCTCAGTGCTTGCTTTCTTTATGCCCATAGCTCTCTTGCCACACACAATTTTGTCTCCCCTTGAATTTCCCCCTTCTGCCCCTTCTGTGGATCTCCCCTAAATGTCTGAGCTAATAAAAAAGTTCACAATGATGATCTGCATTTGAAAAGTGACCGTTCAAGATCCAGGAAAGTCTATGTCAAAGTTCAAGTGAGTTTTGTTAGTTTCTATGTGTGCTACTATTTCTGCCAAGTAAAGGTTATAGAAGTAGTGTCAATCTAAGGTTTTTTTTTGGCCATCTCAAATAACAGATCTAGTTCACACTTTCAAGACAAATAACAATGGTTTTTTAGTTCATAAGGGTTGGGAGAATAGTTTCAAAGCAAGTTGTGCACATTCCTAAGCTCTGAAGACTCGCTTAGATAGATAGATCACAAAGAAAGAAGAAACATGACAGAGCATAACATATATTAAGAAATAAATAGAATAAACAGAACACCTGAACCAACATCTAACGCACTCATGCCAGGCTGCAAATTCTCCTCCAGAAGTTCAAGGCACGTCGCATGCATATGAGGTGCTGATATAGTGGCATTATAACCTATCTGCATGGGGCTGTCAACATAAGCTGGACTACCATCAGCGACAAACAAACCCCGATCAATAGTCTCCATTACTTCAGCTACCTTCTTCGACCTAATTATTCCGTACTGCTTCAACTGTGCCACCATTATTTTGTTCTTATCAGCGCCACTTTTGGTCGAAAATCCCTGCCAAATTACATCCAAAGAACAAGAAAATCTCTTCGTTAACTACCAAATTAGAACTCAAAACGTTCTTAAATCGTAATTAAAGTTGCACAACAGCAATCAGAACCTCAGCTACACAAATCCGACCCCAATCATAACTTGTACGACTAAATCAACAAGTATCACAATCAAGACAACAAAAATCCATGCGTTTATGCATTCAATTCCACAACAATTAGGGGTTTCTCATCACAATTCCTTCTGTAATCATTAGTCGATCAATCAAATTCAAAAAAATAAATAAATAAATAAAATCATAATACACCACGATTTCTCGAAAATGATTCGGAATTCAACTAGGTTTAAGAACCGAACCATAAAAAATCCTCAAAAACGAACTCAATTAATTGAAGCAACAAACGAACGAGAGATCACAAGAAAGAGGTTTTTAACTAAAAGTAAGAACACAAGTCGAATGTTAAATTACCTCCATTTTCGGGACCTGAGAGTTCCCCGTTTGGCGCGTACGGGTGATCCGAGAAGATGATTCGCGAGAGAGAGACGAGCGTCGGAGACAGGCGCAGGTTAGGATTTGTCTCAGTGAGCGCACAATAGCAGCGACCATGCGATGATATATCGCGAAGCCAGACTCGGAGAGAGAGTGACGCCGGTAGCTTCACGCAGATTCTCATTCTCTCTATTAACTTTCACGAGACCACTCGCGCGCGCGTTCCGCGCAACTGGTAACTTCTCGCACGCGTGATCACAACCGTTCTCAAAGTGCCACGTTGCACAGGTCTCAAACCTTCGAGAGGGATTCATCATTCATGGGAAGAATTATAAATGAAGCAACCCTTTGTATCCTAAATACAGTGCAAATAAAACATATATGGGTATGGGCATTTCAACATGACTTAATAATAATTAGTAACGATTTCATGTATTTGTAGAATAGTCTCACAATTAACTATATAAGGCTTCGTAGATTTTGATACTTTTAAGGAGAAAAGCAATGTCTTGATAGGAAACACTTAGTAAGTTGGTATGTCTAAATCCTAAACCTCTGGCCAAGACCAAGAGCCCAAAGAGATTAACATTGTACCAAGTGTATGTGAGGCATTATTATGTAAGGTAAAACAGTTGAGATTGTCGTTAAAGTTGGTGATGGTTGAATCTTGTATTAATAGTCCATATAAAAATATATAAATAAACTTTAATAATAAGGGGTCTCTTTATCTCCTCTACAATAGCCAAGTAGAAACGAATGACACATTTAAAATACTTCCTAAATAAAGCAGCAAGGCCCTTTACTCTAAAACGTGTAAATGGTACTAGATACTATTCTTTTCTCAGCTTTTGCTAATATTTTACCCTTTTATCTAAGCTTAACATCCAAGACTCCATCTAAAAGGAAAAGATCAAGAGGCTTATCAGTTGCGTCTTGTTAAAAATAACTAAAGTGGGGTATTTTGTCCTTTCAGTCACAATCTTCATATGTACCATTCCATTAGTGGAGTTCTTAGCTTTCTTGATTAATATTTGTTGTGCAACATAAGAACAAGGATTTCTTTAAGCAAAGAAGTGGATTCTTATTAAAGCAAAGAGGTACATACACTTTTTCTGCTTTAATGTTCTGTTGTGAATTTCAGATATGTTTAGTACTGATCTTACTTTGATAAATAGGTGAAGTGTAGGCAAGCCCATCCATCCTAATCCCATGCAAGAGCAATAGGGGGCAAAATCTCCAAGGCCATGCACTCAGTCAAGAGTGAACCTCTCAAGTATGCGTTGCAATCAGTAGAAGAAGATGTGCTGGTGAAAGAGATCATCCTCACACATGATTCCGATGCTCGACAAATCAACTCCGCATCATTGCTTCGAGCAATCCAAGATATCATGTTTTACACTACTTCGAGTTTAGTACGTAATTAACTCCATCCATTCACTTAATTGTTATTCTAAGTTCATCTTGCCTTGTCTTTTACCTTTCTAGCTAGCAGCTAAAATTGCCCATTAACCATGAATAGAAGTATTACTTAGTTGTTTAGTGATTTTCTAACTCTTGGGTTTAGTGTATCTTATAGTCATAGGCTTTATCAACAAGCCTGTGATTGGCTCCACGCCCATATAGGAAAATGCTCAAACAGCTAAAAAAAAACATGAATTAGGTGCCATGTTCTGTGGGAGAATTTACTTCAGATTAGCTGAATAGGTCTACCCTGTTTTTATAGAAGATTGATATGCATAGATCTACGATCTTCTGGGCCTTTAAGAAATTCTATTGATGGTTTTGTCTACAATGTCCAGAGGCAATGTTGCATCAGAACAAGGAATAGAACTGGTTAGTAAGTTCTTGGGAAGGCATGAACTGTGAATTAATCAGTATGTGTGGAAATGTTTTCAACAAGGTTCCCCTGCATTGTTTTCCTAAGCTCAGTATGCTCAAATTATGCTTAAGTCCCACCAAAAAGTAAATCCTTAATGTATGTTTCAGGTCCGTAGGACATATTTGGAGGCAACAGTAGAGGAAAATGATCGTAACGATGTAGTTGGTTTGGATGAAGCACTAGGACACACTATCTATTCCATCTCATCAAAGGTATTGTTTTCTCCGAAGTGTTGCATTTATATTATTACTTTATTAATTGCATAAGATCTCATTAAGAAAACAATTGCTTAAATCATTGCAGCTACTATACAAATGCTCTGAGGATGGAGACTTGCATGCAAGAACCATGACATTGTTCGATTTGCTAGGGAATTTCAAATTGGAAGCAAAAGTGGTTCTAGTGCTTGCTGCTTTTGCAGCAAGCTATGGTGAATTCTGGTTGGTTTCTCAATTACATCCTCTCAATCCTCTGGCTGTAGCTCTTGCAATGCTTAAGCAATTGCCCAGGAATTTGAGTGCTTTTGGGCCTCGCTTTAAGGCCTTGAGGTCACTAGTTAAGGCTATGGTGGATGTGACAAAGTGTATCATCAAGTACGAAGGCCTGCGGATGCAACAATTGAAGCTGGATAAAATGGCGATAGTTCCTACAAAATCCCTGATCTATATAGCAGCTTATTGGGTCATCAGAAGTTGCCTGACATCCTCTTCTCTAATCACAGATATGATAGCCAACACTAATGAGCAAGTGCATGTTCTTTCCCTCACAACTGGACCTTGAAAATTGATGGTTTGATTTGATGCATCTTTGTAATTTTTCTTGACATTATAAGTCTTAGTCAAGGAATTTGGCACCTCAAATGTCACAGTAATTATTTGAATACTATCTGTGATATTAATACTATTGTGTATTGATGATCAGCCAGAGAGAAATTCCATTCTAAAAAATGCGCTCTAACACAAGGTATTTAACTGTCTTCAGGAACTTGACTTTGACCACCAATGCAGCATGGGAACTCTCGAGCTTGGTCTATAAGATGAGCAACATTCGCGCTTGTATTCAGAAGAACGTGGATATGTATCATCTCCAAATAGGTTAGTATGAAGCTGAACACAGGTGATCATTAGATTTCTTTAGCTCTCATTAAATGAAATTTGAAATCATTTGGTCCACTTGAAACTATGCATCTATCTTCTTATTGATAAGCTCATTACAATGATTCATAGTTAATTGGCAAGAATCTTACATTTTAATGATTGCATATTCTTTATGGTAATTATAGAGGATACGATTCATCGGAAGCTCTTGTCTCTGTTCAAGGAGAACCAAATCGATAACCAGGAAGCGCTGTGTACATTATTTGGTTTAAGGGATGACATGCCTTTAAAGGATGGTTCATCACAGAAAGTGGTAATGACTTAAAACTTGTACATAAATTTTGTTTCAGAAGAATGAATTGCTTGAAATTGCATGCATCAAGTCCCACTGGCTCACTGTGAAATGGGCAATCAAATTAGTTTCACACCATGCTGATTTGGCTTCAATCTATGCTGCCAAGATAGACTATTTAATCTTTTTTAGGTCCATGGAATATCACTTTTCTTTAACTAAAAAACTATGAATTTTATGATTATGATAGGTTGGAGTATCTGAACTAGTGAACAAGGTGGTTTTACTCTTGATCTCAAAGCCATACATCATGCCCACAAATGAATTACTCTTCCTTGTTCAACAAACTAGCCGTTATCAACAACTTGATGACAAGAAGAGAAGCCATGAGATTGTATGGATACCTATTTCATCTTCTTCATGGCCTGACATGGAAATTGAACCTTTCACATATTTATCAAACAAGTTGCCATGGT
Source organism: Paratinospora sagittata (assembly GCA_035771175.1). NCBI lineage: Eukaryota > Viridiplantae > Streptophyta > Magnoliopsida > Ranunculales > Menispermaceae > Paratinospora > Paratinospora sagittata. The sequence goes on along the minus strand of CM069602.1, from coordinate 3,864,606 downwards.
ATTCGCTCCGCCAACCATGGCTACTTAGCTTGACAGCAGTGAACTACATCAAGCAAGCATGGAAATTTGTAGATGAGCCATTGGTGGTGGTGTTGGACTCCCGTGGCACTGTGACCTCGACAAGTGCCATGGATATGATATTCATTTGGGGCACCCTGGCTTACCCCTATTCAGTTTCGCGGGAAGAAGAGCTTTGGCAAGAAACAAAATGGTCATTACAACTAGTAATCGGAGAAATCGACCCTCTTCTTTCATTGTGGGTACGATTCTAACTCAACTTCTTCTACCTCTATTTACTATTTAGCCTAGGATCATATGAATGTGAAATTGTTCAATGATGCTGCCAGCATTGCTTCTATTCACACAGACAAAGAAGCAGAGAAGTTCATATTCCCTATTAAGGGTACTTTGGTTTTTTTAGTATGAGTTTGATTTTTAATTTTAGTATGATTTAGATTTTTAACACTAGTTTTTACTATGAAGGTTGTGAGATTAGACTTGAGCATAGGTTATGCCCCTTTAATTCTTTCCATTCGTGAATTAAAAGTATGTTTGGTAGCTGAGAAAATGAGGATTTTCTTGTTTCTTGAGAAAATCATAAGAAGAATTTCTCTAACCAAACACAATTTTCTCGTGTCTAACCAAAAAATTACAAAGACTTCAAGATGATTTTTTTTGAGATGATACTATTTTCTCCAGGAAATTTTTCTTAGCTATCAAACTCACATGTAATTCTAATCTTTTTGAGGTCACTTTTGCATTGTTTGATTAATGATTACAGGTGGAGGAAGGGAGACCCATTTGCCTCTACGGAAGCGAAGATATAGAATGGATTAGAGAATTCACTAGCACAATTAAGAAAATCATCTCAAGCACAGGTATTCAACTAGAACTAGTCTACGTCGGTATCAAGCAACCTAGTGAAAGCATTACCAACATTTTAGCAGCCATTGCCCGAGGAGGACTAAGTAATTATCTATCCTACCACAACATACAATTCTTCTGGCTTCGTTTGGAAAGCATGATAAGATCGAAACTCCGACTAGCTAAGACACTCGATTATGATGAAGATCAAGTTCTAAAAGAAGTGTCATTGATGATAAGTCATGACACAGATGGCGAAAAGTGTTGGGCATTGTGGGGTGAAGGGACTTCTTCAGCTACAGTGCAATTACGGGGAAATGAAGTTGGGTTCTTGGAAGCGTTGATTAGAAGTGTTGTTGAGGCTCCTGAAGATTCTGCACTGGAGAAATGCTCTGAGTTTAGTGTTGTGCCTTACAGTGATAAGGAAGGATGGAGTGAAGGGAATGTGGTTTTATGTGAGAAATGCAAGCGCCCTATGGAAAAACTTGTTTTCTATCAATGCCAGGGGGATGCTACTAGTGAATAGGTGTTTCTTAATTTCTATGTAGTGCTTATGCTTTTAAATTTTGGAAATGTTAACTTGTCTTAGTGGTACTAATGGTAAGTTAATCAATGATGACATGATATTTTGTGTTAGTAGTACTTGTATGTGTGCTTGTTTTTGTTTTTAAAAATACTTATTTTAAAACTTTTTGACTTTATCCTTATTTTAAATTCCTTATTTGAGAATAAATGTTTTGTTAATAAAAGATAGTTGGTGAAGGAGAGTTTTAGAGCAATGGTATAAGATACCTCAACTTCACTTCCTTGTAAAAAAATGCAGTTGGAATTAAAGAAAAAACTAACTCCACCACTTACATTTTAAGAGATTTAACATTAGTTACTAAAAGATATGATCAGCATAAAAAATTGACATTAGCAAACACTTTCTCTAGTGAAAGAGAGACTCAAACTTAAATTAAAGAAGACTGAAAGCCCTAAAACACTTTCTTATATGATAATCTATATATATATACACTACTAGAGAAGCACAGTGCCCGAAGAACCATGAGGAGCCCACACATAATTTAACTTCACTCAATGCCTTGGAGACTTGAAAACATGACCTCAGCAATTCATAATACATTCTACGGGATATTTATGCTATGATTTCAATGACACTCTTGTGCTAGCATTTGCCTGCCCTCTTTAGTATCTGTAGTAGTACCAAACTAAATCTTGTTAGGATCTTTATGCTTTTTCATCTTTAGATTTGGTTGGTTCCCCTATAGTAGATTGACCAATCGTTGGCTTGCAATGTCTAGTACCAACATGAAAAAAAAAAAAGTATTATTCTAAATTATCATATATGTCTTGGAAAAAAATTCAATTTTCATATAAACATTTTTATTAAGCCGTCACCCAAAGGATAATTTTCAAAACTATTGATTTTTAAACTCTTCCATCCCAAGTATAATTAAAGACGTATAATCAAGGTTTTTACACATTTTGAGGAGCTGGCCGGTTCAAGATTTAGGATAAAAATAACATATCCAATTAATAATATTCTTTTGCAAAGTAGCAATATGACTACTACTGTTTTGGGATGAATCTATTGACAGAATGAATCGGGATATTTGTAATGTCAAATATATACTATTTATAAAGTCAATTAAAATTTTTTATTTACTTTGTGTTGTTTTATCATAATCTCAGTAATACCTTTTTTTAATCTATTAGAAATTTTGATTTCTAACCAATATTGTAAACCGTTAAAAGGGTATTTTTGAAACAATCAAATCTAACCAACCCACATTTTTATTTTTATTTTTATTTTTATTTATGTTTGTTTCAACCAATACAAACAACTGATAAGACATAATCCTTTACATACCTTTGAAACTAAAATAAAATAGATATAAATAAAAAATATAATTATCAATCAAGTGTAACGCAAATGCACGTTTGCTAGTATATATAAGAAACTCATTAGATAATGTTTGAATTGCATCCAATCTAACTCTATCCCTGTTGATGTATATATATCAACCTTTGTGCTTGGTTAGAAAAAGCACAAATGTAAATAACATTTACTAAATTTGTTAGACAAATCCCACGTTAATTAACCTCGCAACTTAATCGTACATGGCCCTTTGATGTAGGCAAGTCGTCTTTTTGACTTTACCTTTTGTCTCCTTAATTTTTCTTTAATAAGGTAAGCTGCTGATGATATGGGTCCTTAATTTGTAGAATTTCCCAATTAAAGAAAGTACTCCTTATTATTAGACAAGGAAATCACTCTCATTTTCCCTTTAATTATATTCCCCTTACTTACAAAAACTATATATGTGTACGATGCTAGCAATTCGAATCTCTGAAAGGGATATATAATTTGTCTTTACAAGTTATGCCAACCTTAAATTAATCCACAGCCATTTTGATCCTTTAGTTCCATTATTTTTTTAAACTATATATAAATATATAAAAGTGTCATGGGTCGATATTATTTAAATCTTCTAATTAATTACCCAACATACATAGATTCCATTGATTGAACTTTTAAGGTTAATGTAGTAACAGTAGTATATATATATATATATATATATATATATATATGGTCTTCAGACTTCAGGCATGTAATTAATTTCTTGCTTCATTTTGATATGGCTTTGAAAAGGAAGAAATCTTTCTCCATTGGCCAGCTCAAGCAAGGAACTGGATTCGCTACTCTCTTTTTTTTTTCAAGGATTTTGTTGTTTATTGTTTCAATTTTTGAAAAAACAAGAGGAAACTCTGGTTTCAAGCAAGGCACGCTTTTGTAAAAGAAGGGGTTGTTCCCCAACAATAATTGGGTCCACATTCTCAGTAATCGAAAAAAGAAAACAAATGGGTCCAACAAAATCAAATCTAGTCCAATAAAATGAATTCTATGCATGCAATGTGAGGGTGTGACGTAAGGTCGCTTGTATCTTATACATGGTAACTTTGAAGATGTAATGATATAGTAACTTGTCATATCAACATGTGTACAATTTTAGATACGGAAAATGCTAAATAAACTCAAAATATATATCATGGCAATACATCACGTTGTTAAATCATGAGAAAAAAAAAAAGGAAAAACTTATCACTTATTTGTAAATCACATTAACATGAGTATAATTTTCTTTTCTTTTTTTGAGATTAGCGGGTATCAAGGACTTACGTCCCTAGTAATCCTTCTAGAGCACGACTACAAATACTGAAGGAAGTCATTGACTAATAAGTAATGGGAGATGACTAAAACTCGAAACTTTCAGGTAAGTACACTTACAAGTAATCACTGAACCAACTCACCATTGATTAGCATGAGTATAATTTTAGTTATAGCTTCTAAGTCGTAAAACTATTTTTATTTGGAAATATTTATTTTTTAATCGTTTTAGCTCTACCCTTATCAATTATATCATCCCTTTCTCCATGTATTTAATTAATATATTTGTGGGAAATGTTATTTTAAGTATAAGCAAATTCAATTACATAATACCACACTATATATTATGGTTATATACCACATATATTGAAATGCTTGACACATACATATCAAATGATTGTAATAACGTAATTACACATGTGAAGATATAGTATTATTCTTTATTTATATATACATTAAAAAGTGTTGGGTTGTTGGACCACTGTATCTAAAACACACTCACACGTTGCTTTAAACCACGTTGGAAGAAAAGAAGTTCATTCATTTGGCCTTTATTCCATCTTCCTTTTCCCATCCCTATATAAAGAACGTTCTATGAAAGAACCAAACCACACAACCGCTCTTCACTTCCCTTCCTAAGACTCCCATTTTTTTCACTTCCTATCTTAAGCTCAAAAATGGCAAGCACCACAGCAGGTGGCCAACAAAAGGTTCAGCCCTTGGCTCAGTCATTGCAGCCTTTGGCTCAGGCCGTGCAACAAGCAGTGCACCCAGCTCCTGGTCAGACCTTGACCCACCTGATGCAACCATCGGTGCACCCACTGACTCAGCCCCTCCATCCCTTGACGCATCCGGCCCAGCAAATCGGCCAGGCCGTGCAACAGTCGGGGCAGCAGCTGCCGCCACCCACGCAACACTCGGTGCCACTGCAGAAGTTGCCGCCAACATCAATGCCGGTTCAACAAATGATAAGGAGCGAGCGCCATCTCTTCTCCACGTCCGACGACAATGTTATGATGAAACAAATTCAGGCCACCCATGCTCCCGATGGCCGGGAGGTCCATGTCAAGCCCCTTCTTAGTATCGTCGATGACATCCTCGAAGGCGCTACTCCGGGCATAGATGCCCTCGTTCATGTAAGTTATCATAAAATGATATAGATAGAAATATTAACTTAAATACATTTGTTGAATTACTTTAAATTATGTGGAGGTGCATAATTCAATACAATCCAACGGTTGTATTGATAAAAATGTCACTTTAATATTTTCCTTTTTTTTCTTCTAAATCATGAACTATAAGGTGAAGGGACTTACAATTGATATCACTTATGGGCCATTTGCTAACCTTATGTTCGTTAATACAGGCAACGACTCAAGCACACTTGGATGCCTTGGATGATAGGAATCACCAAATCGACTTGGGCATGCTTGAAGCATTGGCTTATACCATACACAAAATTTCATGCGAGGTGATTCATAAATTTAAATCACAGAATCAACTGGGGCCTAAATTTATTTATGTGAAATGCTTAAAAAACTCCCAACGTGACTTGAAATGTGACTTTTAGTCATGATTTACAGTTTTGCCCTTGTTAAAAGAAGGGAACTAAGATAGTACAGGTGTTGCAACTTCAAAGGGTAAAAGTAACAATTTTGATTAAAAGTTTTGTTACGAGTTCTGTTTTGAGTTTTTTTAAGCACCTCTCTTTATTTCATTATGTTCAACTTCATGTGTTTCGTTTTCTTAATTAACAGATATCCTCCAAGTGTTCTGGTGGTGGAGACGCCCATGGAACCACATTGGCACTCTTCAACACATTATCAAGCTATTCATGGGATGCAAAGGTGGTGCTAGCACTGGCTGCCTTTGCAGTGAACTACGGGGAATTCTGGCTTGTTGCTCAGCTTTACACCACAAACCAGCTAGCCAAATCAATAGCTCTTCTTAAGCAATTACCTGATATTCTTGAGCACAATGAGTCATTAAGGCCTCGTCTCGAAGCACTGAAACTCCTCATCAAGGCCATGTTGGATGTAACCAAATGCATAGTTGAGTTGAAGGAGCTTCCACCCCAGTACATTAATTCTGACACACCAGTGATGGCCCAGGCCTTGACCCATATCCCTACTGCAGTTTATTGGACCATAAGAAGTGTGGTGGCGTGCATGTCACAAATGATAGGTCTCGTTGGCTTGAGCCATGAGTAAGTTAATTTAATTGCTTATTGATCAGCCATTTTTAATTAATTAAGCTAGCTAGCATGATTTGTCTTCTAATTATTATGATATTTCAGGTACATAACATCCACCACTGAGACTTGGGAGCTCTCAAGTTTGGCTCACAAACTGAACAACATTCACGGCCATCTCCGAAAGCAACTTGAGCTCTGCAATCAATATATAGGTATGATGAGATATTCATGAAAATTAACGTTGTATAATTATTGGTGCCTCAAATTATATATGTTTTATTAATTGATATATATTTGTTTAATGTTGGGCAGATGAGAGGAGACATGTTGAAGCTTACCAGACACTTGTGCGCCTCTTCGAAACACCCCACATTGATAACATGAAGATTCTTAGGGCGCTGATTTACGCTTACGACGATGTTCAGCCTATCTATGATGGTCACTCCAAGAAAAGGGTCTGAAAATTTTGAATGCATTTTGAAACTTAGCTAACTTTTCCTAGCAAGTTAGTTAATTCTACTAAATAACTAACTAGATTTGCTTTCTTGGTTATTCAATTGATGTTGTATAACATCTATAGGTTACTCTCGACGTGCTAAGGAGAAGGAATGTGCTATTGCTAATATCCGACCTTGACATATCCCAAGCCGAGCTTTCGATGCTGGAACAGATGTACAACGAATCTCGAGAGCACCCGGCAAGGCCCGAGAGCCATTTCGAGGTGGTGTGGCTCCCAGTTGTAGACAGGTCGACCCCATGGTCAGAGCTAAAGCGAAAGCAGTTTGAAGCATTGCAATTCTCGATGCCATGGTACTCTGTGTATCACCCATCCTTGCTTGACCCAGCTGTAACTAAGTACATCACGGAAGTGTGGCACTTCTCCAAGAAGCCAATCCTGGTGGTGTTAGACCCACAAGGTAGAGTTGTGAGCCCAAATGCACTCCACATGATGTGGATATGGGGAGCTCTTGCTTTCCCTTTCACTAGCGCTAGAGAGGATGCTCTTTGGAAGGAAGAGAGCTGGAGGCTCGAGCTCTTAATCGATGGCATCGACCCAAACATTATCAACTGGGTAAGTCGAAAAAGAAAAAAAAGTTCACTACATGACTTGTATCACATAACTATCATGTGATTCACTTGAAAATTAAGAGACTTCTATAGAAGTCATGATAAGAGTCACTTTAAAAGCATAGTTTCCATCATCATGGCATCAGAGCGACTTTGGTTGTTCTAATTACTATTGTTTTTCTTGATTAATTTGAGCAGATTAGTGAAGGAAGATGGATTTGCTTGTATGGAGGAGAAGACATCGAGTGGATTCGCAACTTCACAATGGAAGCAAAACGAGTTGCACAGCTTGCGGGGATCACCTTAGAGATGGTGTACGTGGGGAAGAGTAATCCAAGGGAAAGAGTGAGAAGGAACAATGAAACCATAAGAATAGATGCTCTTAGCTATATCTGGCCAGACATAACATCCATCTGGTTCTTCTGGGTGCGCATCGAGAGCATGTTGTACTCGAAGATGCAGCACGGGAAAACGGTGGAAAACGATCAAATTATGCAGGAGATAATGACGATGCTTAGCTTCGATGGAAGCGATCAAGGGTGGGCACTGATAAGCAGGGGATCAGGAGGGCCAAATGAGATTGCCAGGGGAAAGAGTGAAACAATTTTGACTGCATTCAAGCAGTATGATACATGGAAGGAACATGTGATTCCGAAGGGATTTGTGCCTGCGCTCAACGATCACTTGCACAATCTTCACACTCCTCATCACTGCAATCGTCTGATATTGCCTGGAACTGTTGGACATATTCCGGAGATGGTTGTTTGTGCCGAATGCGGGCGCCCCATGGAGAAGTACATCATGTATCGTTGCTGCATTGATTAAGTAACTAAGTCACACCAAGAACTACCTAGTATCTGAGCTGCTGCTGCTGATACTGATATTGCTATTGCTGCACCAATTATCTTCTGCTGCTTAATATGTGGTGACTGTTGGAGAGCTTTCTTTTTCGTTATCGTTGATGCTATTGCTGTTGTTGTCTTTGTTGTGTTATTTTAATTACTTCTGTTGTTGTTACTAGTGAGAAAGGGAAGGGGAGCCTAGTGGCTTTTTCCCTCTACTGCTATATGGATAATAATTATAATCATCTGTTTAAAAAATACCGTTTATTATTGTTAGATTTTCTGTACTGGTTCCAGTTAGTTTTTTAGCAGTTTGGTTGGAAAATCTAATAGCTGGTAGCTACAAAGGCTAGCTTCTATTTTTAATTATTTTAAAACTAATTACTTATTATTTTAAATTAATATTTTATTTTATTTTATTTTATATTTTGTAAGGAACAAAAAGATAAAACATAGGGATACAAGTGAAAAAGATGAAACAAATGGTGGTACATGTTAATCCATATTGTAAAAAAAAATTAGAAACTCAATTACAAGTAATATAAGCACAAGAAGCACAAAAAGCCAGTTTGGTTTGGTTTTCACAAAAAAAATCGAAACCGAACCGAACTTAAATCGATTTGAATTTTGTGAAATCGAAACTGAACTGAATTAAACCGAACCACTTTTAAAACTGAAATGAATTTGTTCGATTTGGGTTAATCGGGTTACTCTAGTCAATTTTATAATTATAAATCTTATAGCTAACATCATTTCTCTTTTTAAAACACATTTAATACTTCTAAGAATATAATAATATAATTTTATCATTAAAATTAAATCTTAATATATGAATATTTGTGAGAATATTAAAATTATTAGGGACCTCGGCTATAGAAAAAATAATAATATTTTACTTTACAGTTAACTTCCGTTGTATAACCAAAATTCAAACCAAATCTTTTAATTTTTTAAAACCAAAAAATAAAAAATCGAACCGAACTATAAACCGAACCGAATTAAACCAAACCGATTAGATTTTTCAATTTGGTCGGTCCCATCAACAAAGAATACGATAGAGAATGATTAGCAAAAATAGTAAACCATCTTGTGTTACACGGTGAACGTAGTCCCCACTCTTGGGAAAAAAATCACAAGAAAGAGGCAGGGCCAAAGACTTTGACGCGAATGACCCTTTTAAGTCTTGTCTTTATTAAGTCTTACAATAAAATATATTGCAACAAAAAATCTTACACTAAATTTACCAAAAGGACCCTATGTTTATAATTTTGTTTTCTTGTTTTTAATAATATCTTACATATTATTAAAGAGAAATGAGACATCAGATTTGTGGCATTTGGCCAATGCAAGTTCTTAATCAAGGTTACAGTATAGGTGAGGCATGAGTATTTTTATTTTTATTTTTCAGAAAGGTGAGGCATGAGTTGAGCATTAATTAAGTAGTGTGAAAGCATTTAATGTTAAAAAATGCTATATATAAATACATTAGCACCCATTTTCATCGTATAACTATTAAGTACATTAGATATCTTCGAATTATGCATTAATACATGATTGATGGACGTCTAACATATACTATAAAAATATATACTAAAATTATGTACAATTATCATTTTCTTATAATAAAATTTTGCCTTAAACTAATTAAAAATAAAAATATTGATCATTATTTTTTTAATTTTTATTTATGGATGAAAAATATCCTTTGATTTTATTTTTTTTTATTCTTTTATTTCTTTAATTTTGAGGTTGTCATCTACCTTTAATCATAAAATTTTTAGTTTCTTTATTTTTCTTTTTTTTTTTGGGTAGCTAGGAAATATCCTTTTAAATAAATAATGATTGGGAGGTCAAAATTCATGGATAAGTAAATAATAATTTTATTTGACAATAGTAAATATAATTGTTAAGAGGTTTCATAGTCTCAATATATATATATATATAAAAAATAAAAAATTAATAAGATAAATAAAAGAAAATTTAAAACGATTTTCTGATTTATGATAAAAGGAAAGTAAATATCCCTTTGAATTATAAAAGATAAAAGAATGAGCAATTTTTTTTATAATTCAAACTATATTTTCTTACTCATAAATGAAAAATAATAAAAAATATTTTTATTTTTGATAAGTGTGTAACTTATGTCTTGCAATAATGCAATGTGATTAAAAGATTGTCTTAGAAAAAATGACTTAAATCTAATCTTTGCACGTGCCACCTCATATTTGTGGAAATTGGTGTTTAGTTTTTAAGGCGTATAGCATTGCTAATTATTAAAATGTACACAATCAATTATACACTCTTGACTTTCCAAAAGATACTTATTTAAAAAAATAATGGCAATGAAGAAAATATAACCAGCAACAAGGACTGAAATGGTCGATTGACCCACATGTTGATGATGGCCACCTATGAAGTTGAATTTTCCACGCGCCTTTGATTTTTTATTTATATATTCAGCAGTGGGCAACTAACCGAAATTCATTCCAATCTCTACACACACACCACAAAGCAAACGTTAATGGCTTCCGTCCCACCCAAAATTCTTCTCTTTCTCCTCTTTCTCGTTCAATCTCAAGCCGTCAGATTCAATTTGGACGGTTCAGATTCCTCCGCTCTGCTACACATAAAAAACGACTTTGGCTTCTTCACCGGTCAACTCCACCATCAATGGTCCAACCCCTGCACCTTCGCCGGAATCTCCTGTCAGAGAATCCTCTCCGGCGATTCGCCGACACTCCGAGTAATTCGAATTTCATTCGACGCGCGAGGTCTCATGGGCTCGTTGTCCTCGGCAATTGGAAGGCTTTCGGAGCTGAAACACCTCTCCCTCGCCAACAACCAACTCGTTGACCAAATACCTCGAGAAATCGTTGACTGCCGGAAGTTGGAAGTCTTGAACCTCCGAAACAACCGTTTGTCCGGCGAAATCCCGCCGGAGCTCTCCTCTCTTGTAACTCTCCGAGTCCTCGACCTCTCCTCCAATCAATTTTCCGGCGACTTGAGCTTCTTGAAACATTTCCCCAACCTCGAAGAGCTCTATCTTTCAAACAATCTCTTCTCCGGAAAGATTCCGGCGTCGCTCCGTTCCTTCCGTAACCTCCGGTTTCTCAACCTCTCCGGCAACAGAAACCTGCAAGGTCCGGTGCCGGCGTTGTTGAACAATCACCTAGAGTCTTCTTCTCTTTCTCTTCCAAGGCGTTATAGACTAGCAGAGACAAACAGAACCAGAAAGCAAGGCTCAGCAATGGCACCTTCGGCGAGTAAAACGTCCAATTCGTCTGCTCCGGCGCCATCTCCGTCGGCGGCGACGACACCTCAAAAGCCTCACAAGCAACATCACAAGAGTCTAAGAGGCTGGATTTTCGGGTTTCTCGCCGGAGTTGTAGCCGGAATGATATCAGGATTGACGTTTTCTGTACTGTATAAGGTTGCTCTTGTTTGCGTAAGAGGTAGAAGCAGGGGTGCAGGACCTGCGATCTTTAGCCCATTGATAAAGAAAGCTGAAGATTTAGCCTTCTTAGAAAAAGATGATGTGATTTCTTCATTGGAAGTGATTGGGAGAGGTGGTTGTGGAGAGGTATATAGGGCTGAATTGCCGGGAAGCAACGGTAAGATGATCGCGATTAAGAAGATAATTCAGCCCGCCATTGATGCGGCTGACTTAACTGAAGAAGATAGCAAGCTTCTGAACAAGAGAATGCGGCAGATTCGATCGGAAATACAGACGGTCGGGCATATTCGACATCGAAACCTTCTTCCTCTGCTTGCCCATGTGAGCAGACCTGATTGTCATTACCTTGTTTATGAGTTCATGAAGAATGGGAGCTTACAGGACGCTTTGAAGGAAGTTTCGGAAGGGACTAGAGAGCTGGATTGGCTGCTGAGGCACGATATTGCATTGGGGGTAGCAGCAGGGCTGGAATATCTGCATTTGAACCATAGCCCCAAGATAATTCACAGAGATTTGAAGCCTGCAAATATACTACTTGATGATGATATGGTAGCTAGGATTGCAGATTTTGGGCTAGCCAAATCAGTACCAGACGCTAACACCCATGTTACAACTTCAAATGTGGCGGGAACAGTTGGGTACATTGCACCGGAGTATCACCAGACTTACAAATTTACAGAAAAGTGTGATATATATAGTTTTGGGGTGGTTTTGGCAGTGTTGGTGATGGGGAAGTTGCCATCTGACGAGTTCTTTCAACACACAGATGAGATGAGCCAAGTGAAATGGATGAGGAATGTCATAACATCTGAGAATCCTAGTAGGGCAATTGATCCTAAGCTCAAGGGAAATGGGTACGAGGACCAGATGTTGTTGGTGCTCAAAATTGCTTGTTTTTGCACTCTGGATGATCCTAAGCAAAGACCCAACAGTAAAGATGTTCGATGCATGCTGTCTCAGGTGAAGCATTAAGATCGTCCATATAAATATATGGTGATTTCTAGTTAGGTATGTTTTTTGTGAAAATAAAGTACTAATATGAATTGATCCATATGTCTGGGATCATATATGAATGTACTTATATATCCTAGATCTCTGTAGGCGATGGGACAGTAGGTATGTTTCTCAATGTAGCACAAGTTACAAAAGCTGATTGTGTAAGCTTATCAAGTTGTTTCTCAATGTAGCACAAGTTTAGCTCTTCAAGCAAATGAATTCTTGGTGTGTGTTCTCTACTACTAAGAGCTATATTCTGAACTATGAATTTTGTGTTTTTAGTGTCAATTTCTGGTTTTGAAACCCAAGTTTAAAAAATATAATAGACACTGGGATTTAAAATACAAATCCCTACGTCATTACTGAGAGGTGAGAAAGAATAATAAATTGAGTTGAGTATTTTAGTCATCTTTTCTCTTTCAATCGATAATCTTACATGATTAGATACATAGGTGAATTAGAAGTTATCCTTGCAGCCTTGCAGCCTTGCTGGTCCTTCATACATTTATCGCACAAACAAACAGTCCTTCCCTTCCCGTCACAGTCTTAATCAGACACACGTATCAAGTCCAGCCATACAAACTCTTTAGAGGACTTGTGAAAGTCATCAAGTCAAGTCAGTCAACGAGGGCCCCATCTTGGCCCATTTCGTCTTAAGGTGACGAAGATATATCTCTACCAAATAAAGTCTTAAATGAGATCGCAACATGAATCCACTTCATTTAATCTCGTAGTTCATCCTTATGAAACCTCACGCTGTCAATTAGGGGTGTAAGCAATCCAACCGACCCGATTCGATCAAATTTAATTATTTTAGGTCGGGTCAGGTCGAATTTGATTAATATGTCGAATTGATCAAGTTAATTTTTTAACAACCTGATCAAACTCGACCTCGATCTGACCTATTAAAATATATATATATATATATATATATATGAGTTCATCTTTATTTTCATAAATTAAGTTTAAGAGTAATTTGACTTGTACATATATGAGTTCTCCCAAAAAAAAAATCTCATCTTTTAAATTTTAAATAGTAATTTAATAAGTTGAATACATAAATTAATGCAAGTATAAGCAAGTCTCAAGGTAACGTATCAAAACCCACCGCTTACCAATAACAAAATATATATCAATATTTGCTCTACTTTGAGAAAGATTTGCAAGTAGGGGGGGTGTACAAGTTGCTTTAGTTTTTGTAGTAAAGTTGTGCATGAATTACTTTGGTTTAATTTTTTCTCTCGATTCCACTCAATTTAATCCAATTAAATCTTTTCTCAACTGCTTAAAGCAACTATATTAATTGACAAATTAAATGACAAGTAGTTATACGTTTATTTGTTGTTATTTTAAATATTCCTTTACTTCTATCATTGTCGAAGATTACTAACAGGTCACTCTTATCAAATGGTGCTAAAGATATGTACATGTCCAAATCACAATAGTCAATTTTCTCATTTTTATTTACAATTAAAGCTACCCATGTCTCAAATATATTTTTTTTATAATTTTTTTTCCAATATTTTTTTAAGAATTCATAATATAGCTTATTTTCATGTTACGTGTTCTGTCTTTAATGCCCAATATTTTATTCTATATAATAACATTACTCGCCAAATAGGATTTCATAAAACTCTACTTTTAACTTCAATAGAATGTGTTAATTATATAATACTGTAAAAACCCTTATCCATTTATCTTTTCCCTGCATATATTCTATGGCTATATCTTCACCTGTTTCTCTATTTTGGTGAATAATACATTCCAAATATCTAAAATTTGCATCTCCTAGCTTTTTAATACTTTTTTTTTTATAACATTGATTCTGATTCTACCTTTAAATTAATCAATCAACACTTTATAATTAACACAATAATGTAATTATTAATACATAACATACATTATGAAACATCTCGAATATATTTAATCATGCAAAAATATAAAAGTTTAGATTTTTCACTAAGACAAAAAATTAAACGCAATTTTTATTGAATAAGAGATTAGATCTCAAATAACAACAAATGTTAACGTATAAATATTTTGAGGTGAGAAACTTGTTTTCCAATGGCCTGACACAGTATTTGCTAGTCTTAATGTATAGGCTTCTACTTTAATGTTATTCCTTTTTGCATTCCTTTGGTACAATTGTGTTAGGACAATATTATTTATATTAATTAAAATGGAGAATAAGTGTGCAACGTTATAATTGCATTTTTTTTTTTTCTGAGAGGATATAAAATATTTAAGAAAACAGTGGGAAAGAAGAATAATCAATTTACTATACTATCCTTATATAACAATAAAATTTTAATCTTAATATGAGAGGTCTATACAAAGACCAAACAACAAAATACAAGCATTTTGCAATATAAGAGCTTTAATTTGCAGTCAAAAGAATTTTTATGGCAAAACTATTTAAATACATAAAAGCTTTGTAACATTTGTTTTTGTACAAGCGTTGAGGTGGAATTGAATTGACTCCAAACAAAAGTTACGCTTTGCCTACTGCAAAGACCCAACCCTCTCTCACAGCCTTTTTTTCATAATCCTTTTCCATTTTTTCTTTCAATTTGCATCATTTTCTATTGACCTCCCACGATTTTGGATACTTTTAGCTCAAGTTTATTGGGTTCGATTAGATTTCAACTCTTTAAACTGATGTTTGTTAACTCTCCTGATTACTGCGTTGGGCCAGAGCAAAACCTTCACACAACCCCAAGCCAGGCGACTCCAGCAGCATTTCAACTAGGTTAAATTAACCCCCCGTTAAATAACCTAATTTTTTTAAAAACTTAAAATTATTATTTAAATTTATAATAATAATAAAATATATTAAATTATCATACAACCCACTTATTAAATTACTATTTAAGTTTTAAAATATAAAATCTCTTTTTTAAAAAAATTTATATATATACAAATCAAATTTTTTTTAAACTTGACTTATAAAAACGAAAATAAACTCTTATATATATATATATAATTAAAAGGGTGGATCGTTCGAGCTTCCATCCCTAATTTTAGCTCCACAGCCCCGGCCCTAACTTATTTCTCAACCAAAACAAAGAGATTGAAATATCTGCGCTAAAATCGCAACACTGACCATGTCAATCATTTACCAAGCCATAAGGAGCAAGTAAATGGCCTCAATTTCTGCACTAAGAGATTTTCTTTTTCACTTTTACTTTTTAATTTTTCCTCATTCCCTTTCACTATTTACTCTTTTATTTTTTTTATATTTTACTTTTTATTTTTTACTTTATAAGACAGCTTAATAAAAAAGACAGTTAAATAAATCACAAAAAAATATATTTCTACAACATTCTATACCTACCATATAAATTTAAAGAAATATTATCCTTTTACAAATTTCAAACATATTCTTAAAAAATTACCTTCAAAACCCTTAAAATCAATTACTTCTTTGCTATTATCTCATCTTCAATAATCAAATTGATAGTTTTAACAAATTTTATATTATTTTTTTCGACATAAAAAAAGGTTGCAATTCAAAATTTCACAACCAATTACAATTGTTCAGTCGAAGACGATCGAACCTTACGTTTTAAATTCTGTCATCGCCAACCAAACTGTACAATTTTATTTTAATGTATTTAAAACAAACAAAAAAATAAATAGTTCGATCATACAAATTGAACAAATACATTCTGGTTCGCTCACGCAAGACTAAACCCACATCAAAATTGGAAAAAACAAAAAAAAACATTTTGACACAATCACACAAAAATATTATTGAAAATCAAAATTAATAATTTTTTGTCATGTAAAGAGTATTTTTTTGTAATTTATTTAACTGATCTCAATATTAAAACAATATTATTTATTATTTATATACTTAGACATAAAAGATTCAAGGACTTCATTAAACCCAATCAAAGTGTAGAAAAGAGCTAAGAGCTGTACCAGGAGACAGGTAACACGATGCCCTAAAAATTAACACAACGTGCTGTTTAATACTGGTATGCTATTAATCTATGCTTCGGAAACATGAATCATCCCCCATCATATCGAGAGGGAGTTCACCAGTAAGAAGCAATGATAACAACATTAAATAATGAAAAATATATAAAAATCAAGTCATTTCTGTCCAAATTTTTTTCAAATCCTATCGGCTACCGATAACATTTTATTGGGGCCTAAGAGAGCAAAGATTTACCAGGAGACAGGTAGCACGGTGCAAAGATGATAAGCACAGTGCTGTTTAATACTGGAGAGATTTTGATTTATGCTTCTGAAACATGAATCACCCCTCATCTATCATAGAGGGAGTTCACAAGTAAGAAGCAACATTGGATCCGGCCACAACACTGTAAAAACATCGGATCTAATGATAAAATACTAAAAATCAAGATGAAATGTTGCAAAACAGACTTAGTAACAACTACAAAGGCAAGAAATGATTTGTAGTTTTTACTTCGAATGGATCCGTCTGCAATGCCCGAAGTTAGTACTTCGTTCATTTACGCTTTCGTTGACGCGTCCGTCTAAACTGAAGTTCATGACGAACGCAACGCCTATCGAGAGCAAACGCAAGATCAGAAACATCTAAAACTAAGTGACCTAAAGAAGAAGCGAGTCAGAGAAAGCATTTCAAACACCAAACAAAACTGTAAACCCTAGCACAGGATGTCGCTTTGACGAACAAGCGCCCTTATAGACTATCTTATTCTGCTAAAATACCAGAAGTACCCCTGCATTTTAGAATGAATATCAACGGGCCCTCAATACAACTTTTGAGTTTTGAGTTAGTATGATGCCATAATATATTGCATGTGTTTAAATTTTGAGTTTTTTTCATGTCTATTAAGCATTATCCAATAAATATTATTTTCGAAAAAATATAATGCCTTCTTAAGTCTTAATACCTGTTTTTTATAGTTTTATTCTTTTTTTTGTCAGAAAAGTTTTATTCTACTTTCAAGAAATAGTTTACAAAACTATAATGTTGGCCAAACAAATTTAGCGTTACTTTTGACTAACATTGCCAACCATATTTTTTCAGAACTTCTTAATTTGGTAACTGTTTGATGAAACATAATTATCACTTCGCCATCATCCAACTTCTCAATAAGAATTATTATAGACTTGACTCTAGTATATCCACCAGAGAGATTTCTAGAGAAGAATCATATGAAGTACCTTAAAAATCTAGTAGCAGTTGGGGAAGTATCCTCTCCAAATGAGTTGCTTCTATTTTATTAACGCCTTCAGCTTCAGCAATTGAAGCAGCACGCTGCACGGCCTCTACAACAAGAATAGAGACCTATGTGACCATTTTAATAGTCCAAGCAAAACAAAACTTCTCATGAACAAAATGGAGATGGGTTCAGAAATCTTCAATAAATCAGCTATTTGATTGAACCTGCGATAAAAAGTCGTAGAAGTTCACAGCTCAGCTTAAGAGCATTGGCATTGGCTGCAGATGGAGCAAAAAAACAATAAGAAAGGTTCACTAATAGAAGTTAATTGAAGCCAGACAATTTCTATGTGAAATTTGAAAGATAACACAGATTTAATATATGCTATAGCAGAAACAAAAATCAGTATATAATATGATCACATGTTGGTACATAAGGAGCAATCTAAAGAATGTATAAATACAATGGCACAGAAATTTGCCCCAAGCCTCCCAAGTGGGAGCAGCATCAAGGAATTCTATAAAGAGGATTATCGGTCGAAAGCAAATGCAAAACTTGGAGAGAAATAAGGTGGAATTTAAAATGTGCCAGTTCTATATAACAGAGTGCTGCCAATTTGTGTGTCGATTTCTCTGAATTTAGGGAAGAAAAAAAAGGCTGTTAACTTCCAAGCATGGAATATAGGCAATCCATAACACATTAGATGACATCTTAATTATGTTAAAACATTTAAACATGCAAAGCAAAAAAGCAAGATCCTGATAGAAGTCAATGGTTATATGAACTTTTTCTTCCACAAAATAGAAATCCATACCCAGGGATTAACCGTATACAACAAAGATGAGCACTTGAAGAATAATAAACTAAAGACAGAAATACCAGTTGTTGGCCGATTCTTTCTCGAAGTCCCAGCTTCCACCTGCAAGATATGAGAAGATTTCTAGGAGAAAATATTTTAAAGTCGAAAGATAAATATCATAAGCATTAGGTTTCTGCCATAATACATTAAAATGTTGCTGCAGGAATGTTTAGTACAATTAGAACAATAGCAAATCATGGGCTGGGACGATAGCACCAGAGTCAAGCTATTGACTACATAAAGGACCTTTGCACCTCTTCCAAACACCTATTCCCTCATCCAAGCTGCCTTCCACTGTGTAGAAATCTCAATTCTGAAGGCCGCCTTATTTTCTTTTAAGCAGCCAAATCCTAAACTCATTTTACTAATAATTTAGTATATACAAGGGCCCAACTGGATGACTCTCATACCAGGATCATAAAAGAGAGCTGAAGGTCCAGAAAATGACGTTTTCCATCATTTAAGCCAGATACAAATAGCATCTTTTTTTATTTGATTCCCAAAAGACTATAGAAGCGGCCAGCCAATAGAGTTGAGAATTACAAACACACATCTATTGTGCACTACCATAAACAAATGTTGTTAGGGAAATAAACCCAAGAAATCGCAAACACACACAAAAGAGAAAACAATGAGACGAGATTTAACGTGGTTGGGGAAGAAATCCCTACGTCCACGGAGTGCGCCAACACTCAATCCACTATTAATGGAGTTTACAATGGGAAGCCACTATGTGAGCTCTCTCTGACAATTCTCCTCACACGACAATTACCTCACCTCTCATCTCATCTCACATAAACCTTAATTATAATTGGATTTATATACTAACTTCACATGAGGGTACAATTGTAAATTTGTACATAAATAAATAAAATAATTATTTTGGCTTCATAATCTAACAATCTCTCACTTGAAGACCAAATAATTATTTTAGGCTTCATACTCCAACAATATCTCCCACAAACACTTGTAAACAATTGTCTTCAATGGCTAGTGAAACTGGTGCACTCGAAAGTCATGTTTTTTTTTTTTTTTTTTTTTTTTTTTTGAGCAGTGGTATCTAATCCTAGGAACTAACTAATCCACTGGGACCTACACGCACCCACCACGCATCAGTCCGGATACCCAGGGCGGAAAACTCGCCAAGCCAAAATTCGAACTTGAGACTTCCCTGACCTGGCCCTCGCCCTCGCCTCCGGACCATCGAGCCAATACCCTGCTGGGTGAAACTCTGTATTCAACCTTGAAGACCAAATGTAGCTACGCACAACTCTAGTTTCTTTATAGTAATTGCTTTGGTCAACATGTCAGCTGGATTCTTGCTACCTTGAATTTTCATCAGTGTAAACACCCCATCATCAAGCAATAATCTAATAAAATGATAACACAATCCAATATGATTGGTTCTATAATGAAATATTGAATTTCTAGCTAAGTGTATAGCACTTTGACTATCATTGTGCAAGACATTCACCACCTGCTTGAAACTCAACTCTGCCAACAAACCTTGTAACCAAATCAGCTCCTTACTAGCTTCTGTCACAGCCACATACTCTGCTTCAGTTGTAAATAAGGTCACAATCTTCTGCAACTGAGAAATTCAGTTGATGGTTGTAGTACCCAATGTGAACACATATCTTGTAGTGCTCCTCCTGTGATCCACCTCACCTGCAAAATCAGCATCTAAAAGCCTTGTAACTTCAACTCACCTCTACTTAAACATAAACATTTCTCAGTAGTACCCCGTAGATATCGAAATATCCACTTCATTGCACACGCAGTGGGAGCAGTGAGCAGATTTATGTCAGATTCAGGCAAATAGCATTGGGAAGCAGTGAAGTGGATACTTAGGTATCTACAGGGTACTACTAAAAAATGTTTATGTTTCAGTAGAGGTGAGTTGAAGTTATAAAGCCTTGTAGATGTTGATTTTGCAGGTGAGGTGGATCACAGGTGGAGCACTATATGATATGAGGTTTACATTGGGTACTACAACCATCAGTTGAATTTCTCAGTTGCAGAAGATTGTGGCCTTATCTACAACTGAAGCAGAGTATGTGGTTGTGACAAAAGCTAGTAAGGAGTTGATTTGGTTACAAGGTTTGTTGGCAGAATTGAGATTTAAGCAGGTGGTGAATGTCTTGCACAATGATAGTCAGAGTGTGATACACTTAGCCAAAAATTCAGTATTTCATTCCAGGACCAAGCATATTGGACTGCGTTATCATTTCATTAGATCACTGCTTAATGATGGGGTGTTGACACTGGTGAAGATTCAAAGTAGCAAAAAATGAGCTGACATGTTAACCAAATCAGTTATTACAGATAAACTAGAGTTGTGTGCAGCTTCAATTAGTCTTCAAGGTTGAATACATGACTGTCGAGTGCACCAGTTTCACTAGTCATTGAAAACGGTTGTTTACAGGTGTTTTAGTCTTCAAGTGGGAGATGTTGTTGGAGTATGAAGCCTTAAATTGTTATTTGGTCTTCAAATGGGGGATTGTTAGATTGTGAAGCCAAAATAATTATTTTATTTATTTATGTACAAAATTACAATTGTACCCTCATGTGGAGTTAGTATATAAACTCAATTATAATTAGGGTTTATGTGAGAAGAGATGAGAGATGAGGTAATTGTGGTGTGAGGAGAATTGTGAGAGAGGGCTCATATAGTGGCTTCCCATTGTAAACTGCTATACTCCATTGATAGTGGATTGAGTGTTGGTGCACTCCGTGGACATATGGATTTCTTCCCGAACCACGTTAAATCTCTTGTCTCCTTGTTTTCTCTTTTAAGTGTGTTTGTGATTTCTTGGGTTTAGTCCATAACAAATGCGTCTATAGGGTACTTTCATATAAACTAAATAGGTTTCCATGTAACAATCAATTTTTCATTTATCCATGGCAAATCAGTTAAAGAGTACATGCTCATCTATCAAAAAGTAGCGCAAGCATTCTCAAGGAAATTCACCCTCAAGCAGTTAATCCCCAACTCATGAAATAAGATGGAGTGCATAACTTTCACCAGCTTCTCAACATTGTAAATGAAGTTTTTAATTGGGTACTTCAAAGGAAGATGTGTAAAACAATGAGACCTAATTACACCTTATCTCCTTTGTATTGATATGTACATTTTTTCATCCTTGCTGCATTCTCAGATATGATATCCAAATCCTTAGAAATGGGAGCCTCTCACTTTGTCATTGCAAACGATATTCCATTCTTCCTTAAAGTTGAGGGGAAGATTAGGAAGGCTTTTGATTCTCTATTTCACTTTCTCTCTATTGCTTTTAGGCCTTGAAACAAATGAATCCATGTCACTAATCATACTCTCAGGTCCCTTAGAGCTCTCATGACTCTTTTGCTAAGACATCAAAAAATTGTGCTGGTAACTCGCCTACCAATGAGCAAACAAATATCCTTTTTGGGGCATTGAGCATATGGAAAACCCTAGATTTTGTGAATCTATTGAGCACACGCTCTCATTCGGCTTCTGGTTAGGGTCTTAAATGTAGCTCCTAAAGAAAATAAAAAATCCTATATCCACAATGAGAAGACTTACAATAGTTTGGTACAACAAAATGAGTTCAAAAATCACCAATAATCACTCAATAAAAAATAATCAATTTTTTAAGAATTTCATTGCAGCAAATAAGTAATTCATAATTGAATCCATTTTCCAAGTCTATAAAACTGATTTCTATTTTCTATTGCCGATTAAATAGACTTCCTCAACAAATTCATGAAAGAGTTGAATTTACTTTGAATTGTAAATGTCAAAGGAAGTTCGTTATAGTGGTGTACCTCGTTCTGCAAATTATCGCTGCCTTCACTCCTCTCACGCTCTGCAGAACATCAAATGAAATCGACGACAGAGAAAGTTTTCGTTAATTAGATAACAGTAAGAGAAAAGGAGTTGAATGCGAAGAGAGAAAGATCAACAAACCCAGGGCTCTTCTGCTCCAACCGAGCTTAAAAATGGCGTGAATCAGCTCCTGCAACAAACAGATTACACGAGAATCAGCTCATAGATAGGAAATCCACCCGAATGAGAGATCATCCTGGCCAAATTAAAAGGAATTAGGGTTTACGGGATCGAATGTGTTCGTGTTTTCCATCGGCTACAAAGCTGAATATCGACCAATCGAAGTTATTGAACTAAAAGGCCAACTCTCCCCTACTTAAAAGTTAAAACCCGGGAAAGGTTTTAATCCTCTGTTA
The DNA here is from genome assembly GCA_035771175.1 of Paratinospora sagittata. NCBI lineage: Eukaryota > Viridiplantae > Streptophyta > Magnoliopsida > Ranunculales > Menispermaceae > Paratinospora > Paratinospora sagittata. Next base: position 3,841,777 of record CM069602.1, on the reverse strand, counting down.
TTTTTTTATTTTGACCAAAAAAAAAAGTAATGAAAAAAAAATATATTACTGATATCTATTTTATTCTATTTGTTAATGTGTAATACTTTTTTACATTATTTTAAAAATAAAAAATAATAATTTTAAATGTACCTATCAAAAATATTTTTGTTGCTCACCTCACCAACCAAAAATATTTTTGTTACCTATTTATTTTATAATTTTTTAATAATAATACATAACAAGTGTGATAGAATATTTTTGATAGTTACATTTAGAATTACTCATTTATCAATGAGCTGTTTTTGAGTTATTTTCATTTTATTCAACAAGTATCACGTAATTATGAAACGTGTAGGGGTGTAAGTCAACCCGATCAACCGGACTGAATCGAACTAAAACTGATAGACTGGGTTGAGTTGACAATTTCTCAACCTAATTTGATTTGGATTAAGTTGGAGTTTGATTCCTAATTAATCCAACCAAATTTAATTCAATCCGAATTCACTTAATGATATCCATAAACTTTAATAATTATTTTTATAAGATAATATAAATACTTTTGTGTTATAATTAAAATAAAGCTCTTAAAATATTTTTTTTAACATCAATCATTATTTTGTATGGATGCCTCTCATACTTAAAACTAAATTAATTTTTTTAATCATAACCTATATGATAAAATATATTATTAATAAAGTATTTTCAATTACTTTATAGTTGTCTTATTGATTGAATTAATTTGTATTCAAATTATTATAAAACCTAAAGCCAACCCGACTTACCAACCCAAACTAATTTAAGTTGGTTGGGTTGGGTTTAAGATCATTTTGAATTGAGTTAAGTTGGAAATTATCAACCAAAATTAATTTGGGTTGGGTTGGGATATGGGTCCAACCCAGTACACCCCTAAAAAAGAGTAAGATTTGTTTTTTGTATATTTTCCATATTTTATTTTGTATATATTTAAAATAATGATAATACTGTAAAACTTCTCCATAGTTATATGGTTATGACGAAGTTAAATTATTACTACAAAGAGGTTATAACTTAAAAGAGTTGTACTTAAAAAAAATTATTGTATAGTTTCAAAAAATAGTATAGTTTCTAAAAATTAGTATAGTTTTAAAAAATAGTTTGCATAGATTTATTTAGTGTTGAGAAGTGTTAGAAATATAAAAAATTATCTTAAAAGTCTAAAATTTTACATGTTTGAGAAATTAAAAATTTGACTTTAATAAATTGTTCCTGCTGACAAGTTACTATATACCCGTAAGCTCAAAGATGTTATAACAACTCCCAAATAATTTTAAATAAATATTTTATTTTATCTTAAATGTTAATGTAATATATAGTTAATTATTATTATGTAGAGGATAAATTTTTTTATGATGAGACTTAAAAAAATTATAATTGATTATAATATAAAAAATATTTTTATTTATAATTGGCCTTGAAACCATAATTTTTTATAATCCTTTATAAAGTATTGCTATATATATATATGTATGTATATATATGTGTGTGTGGGTGCGCGTGTTATAATGAAGTAGGTAGACACTACACTTTAGCCTACTCAAAAAAAATAAAAAATCACATGTAATAGTCTTCGATGCTGCTCGTAAATCTGCTGATTTACGACTTCGTAATCGCATTGATCTCGAAACCCAAAACCCTAGCAACCTAAACCATCTCTTGGGTCCTCCATGTGATGAGAACACCATCAAATTATCCGAGTCTCCGCTGTTTTACCCAAGTTTTCCTTTTGGGTATTACTTAAATCCCATTTCTGTATCTGAATGTTGCCAATACGAGGAGGATTCTGGTGAAAATGCACGGAAGGTATGGGCTGATAGTGTTAAGAAGAAGAGGAAGAGGAAGATGAACAAGCACAAGTATACGAAGCTGAGGAAGCGTCTCAAGCACAAGACTTAGGATCGAGTTAGGTGAGAGTAAGTGATAAAGGAGATGCATTTTATTCTCTACAGCTCAAATTTGTCGATTTTGTTATTGGGTTTACTGGGAAACTTGTTATAGTTTCAATTACGTATATAGAATGCTGTTCGAGGGATAGTGGGAGGGTGGTTCAAACGTCAATGGGTGATTTTTGTTTTTGGAATGCCCATTGATGAGCTTATGTGATATAAATTATATGATTTGATTAAATTTGAAGAAGCTTAATTTAGAGATATTATTATTGATTCTTGTGGCTTATTTACGATCGCATTGGTTCAATTTAAGTTTTCTCAATAAGTGTTGCAAACTTTCTGCTTATTTTGTGTTAATGTTTGTGTGTACTTCTGTATGTGTTGGTAGTACATCTTGCTGTACGTGGTATTAAAATCAATGTAAGCATGACGAATTTCAGACATTTGAAGCATGTAGAATTTTCCCTGTTTGTTCAATAAACGCTCAAAATTTGTTATCGTCCATTGGCGAATTCACTTTCTGATCCTAGCTTGGTAGTAACTCAAGTATTTCCCAACTTTATTTTTAAAAGGTGAAGAAGTGCGATGATAGTAGATGGTTCAAACTTTCATCTTAGAAACAGGATTAGGAATTTGTTAATTCAGTAAACTGTCCTTGTGGAAAATTATCTATTTCACCAGGATTCAGCTATGTACAACTGTGATGAGTAACATAGTTCTGTTTTTATCAAATTTATTAGATAAGCCTAGGAGGAGAAAAAATTGTGAATATTCATATATTTCTCCTCTGCAACAACTAAATGGATTGTCCAAGAGTGTAAACATACACATACTGCAATTTTCCTTGAAAGGAATTTCCTTGAGTTTCACAACTAACTTCAAAGAAATTTGCTTGAGTTTTGCAACTAAGTAGATGTCCAGGAGTGTCCACAGACTACCAATTTTCTTTCAAAGAAATTTGCTCGAGTTTCCCATTATCCTATTTAATAAGAATATGTTGTCACTCCTAATTATTTTCCTTTGCTTTACCTGTGATCATTCATTTGTTCAATGTGCTTGGATTTGACAATTAAGATACCACAATGCTTAAAATTTAAACTAATTTTCATTCATTGGCCGGCGCATTTTGGAGAATTGCAAACAAATTCAATAATCTTAGCACATGTTTTACTTGCGAAAGCATTTAAAAGTGTGAAAAATTCACCTTTTTTTTTTCATTTTACTAATTTGCTTTTGTTAGGGGAGAGTTTTTGATGTTTCTTTTATTTTTCTCACATGGAAATGAGATAGTGCTGCGGGCATTCCAGTTTTCTGTTTATGGAGGAAGATTTAGCTACATCTTTTGACTTTGGAGTATGACATTTGTTCTACCGATACCATTCAAGTTGAGAGATTTTATTTGAGTTTCAAGCTATATCCTGTTATGTTTGTACGGCACTGACTTTGCACTTGTTTGGATAGTTGGATGTTATTTTTTAATGACCATTCTTGTTCGAAGTCATCTGTGGAAAGTTTGTAAAATCCCCCAAACATGCCTCAATCCCTCACTGCAAAAGAAGAAGAAAAGAAAAGAAAGAAAAAAAAAAAAAGGTGAATCCTGTAATGAAGGATTCATGTAAATGTCGAGCTTGATGGATGTTAAATGAGTAAAAAATAAAGAAGAATCCTGTAATGAAGTGTTGGTGTAAGTGTGGAGCTTAATGGATCTTTAAATGTTTTTAGTGCACTGAAGTCTGTTTTTGACATTGCTGTTTTAAATTTTTTATGTCCAGAAGGAGGTACTATTTTCTTTACTTCTTCTTTAAAGGTTAATTAACCATATTTGGTAATCACTTTTTGCTTATGTTGGTCAATGGTCAATCTTCTGGATTCTTCCTAAAGAACTTCCAGTCTACCTATATTTTAGTGAAGATATATAGGGTCATGGCTTGCAACACACTTAAATACAAGAAGAGTAGATGATAAAATGAAACACACTCGTCAATCATCTCCATGATTCAAATTCAGTCTTTTGATCAACCTCTCGAGTTCACTTGATTGTTGAGAACCATTGGTAATAAAACTGATGCAATCTCGGTAAACTTGCACTCCAATAACTAGCCTCAGATTGCCTGATAGACTTTTATTACCTTAGATTCTTAGCATTACTGCTTCTAACCCCAGTCATCTAAAATGGAGAGTTGGATACTCTCACCCATCTTTTTCTTTTTCTTGACCACAAATGACCCAAGGAAAGGAAAATTAATAATGAAACAAACAGAAACCACTTGCTGTTTGTGACAAGTTGCAGCAGCCTTGTTAATTTTTTGTTTTAGGTTCTTTCTTCTAGGCAATGACTGATTAGTGATAACAATCACAGTATGTTATATGATACTTGGGCGTTTGGACACAGTAGTTTAATTATTAATGCATGATTGTAATTTTTTTGTTCTGTTGTTGATCTTATCAACTCTTTTGAGTTATAAAATCTCTGAAATTGGAGTCATCATTTTTTTGAATTTATCATAAGTATTCATTTTAAAGGTTATTGTTCCTTGCAGTAAATGTTTGAGGCACACTAAAATCTATGTTTAAGCGAGCATACCATGCGTCTTCTAGTTCTCACTGGATATGGTGCTTGGTGCTGATTATCATGGCTAGAGTGTTTGGAAAGTCTTGCCACAACAACAAGTGTTCATGCAATCATACAATTGAACCTACACTCTATTGAGAAAACTATGGAGGGAATGGTTATCCATCCTATGTACACATCCAGCTTGGTTACTTACTATTGAAGCTAAAAAGAAGTGAATTTATTTGAGCAGTATTTGCAGGTTATATTGAGTATGATACCTGGAAACTGAACTTTGTCTTGTGGGTGTGATAAAACTTTCATTATTTTTAAGAATTTTCTAATGATTTATGAACTATATAGAACCATTTGTCAACCTTGTGAACTCACTAGTGACGGTTTGCTAGCTTATCTGATCATACTTCAGTCTAAACTACTCATCACGTACTTGCCCCAAAGAAACCACGAATTTATACATATAATATAATATAGAAAGGGAGACCACTGCACAATTATAAAACCATCCAAGAAAACTAAATAAGTAGCACATAGTTTCCTCACTGTCACACTCATCATCACGACCCTTGAACTCAGCCCTTTTCCATTCCATATAGGTTTTATAATTGGGTTGACAAGTTGTTGCTCTGTGTTTTTTTTTTTTTCAAACCTTTGACAATTTTATTGTTACTCTTTCTAGCTCATTCTTCTTCTTCTATTCTGCAACTTGCCAACTTGGTTCCCTGTAAATCATTTTGTAACAGCTACTTGCTTCTTCTCTATCTACTAGTGGTGTTAAAAGATGTTGTGCAACTTAAGCAGCTTTTGCCATTAAATGATCATGCATGATATAGAGATGTTATCTACAATATCTTTTCTCTACGCTCTTTTTGTTACTTTCTCCTCTTCTTATCCTATCCTTTTAACATTTTATTTTAATTTCTATAAATATATATATATATATATATGAGGATGGGTCTGTTTCTTTGCTGGCTTCAACTACTTGCCTTGTGTAAAAATAGAAGAAACAAGAGTATAATAATAATAATAATGGGAAATAATATTTTAACTAAAAAATATGTAATTATGTATTCAATTAATTATATACTATATATATTTGACAGATACACATGTATATATAATACTTATAATAATATAAATATTGCAAGTATAATTATACTTTTTGTAAGAAACTAGTGATTTTTTAAAAATAATAATATCAGTGATAACTGAAAGGGGGGGAACATGTTTGGCATTTCTCATTATGTGCTGAGATCAAGTTGGCATTTTTATTTCATAAAGAACTTCCTCTTCCGACCATTAATTCAATTCTAATTACATCAGACAAAGACAACTCCTTCGTAAAAACCAACATATTGAAACAGTAGATCTCAGAATACAACAAAAATGTCTTCTTCCAACACACCCTCTCTGCTCACCAATGCTTTGGATATAATTCAACTGGTTTTTAATTATTTGATTGAATTATTTGCATGAAAATGGCACATAAGACGTAAGAGATGAGATATGCATCAAACGGGTCTGACCCGTTTTGAGTATGAACATTACATTCTCTATAAGATAATTAGTAGCTAAACTTAGTAATTAATGAATGCTGAGAGAGAGTGTCATCCCCCATGATTTGCTGTTGTTATATATGGATTAACTTGTTATGATAAAGGTATTAAATGTATAGGTGTTCTCACGTGATATCATATGAACTTGTGCTTTATTTAAATGAAGGTGGTTTGATTGTTATTTACTTCTAACGTTGTATTAACCAACTTAATCTAAGTTGGATTAACGCAAACTTTGCACTTTTCCAATATTATATGGAGAAGAAGACAAATTCATGTGCTTCGTTTACTTTAATCAGTGACATTGAAATCATCGATTCCATGCTTCAAAGTTCCTAATCAAATATCCTGAAAATTATATATATATATTAATTTGTTCTAAGTTTCATTGAATTAGGTTTAATTAAAATGATTAGTACATAAAAGACAAAGTAAATTATAGTTAGAGTGGTCAGACAAGACTGATCATGTTATTATTATTTTACTAATTTCAATATTATGATACTATGTTGGCTGAATAAATATAAATGAATTAGATGACTCAGATGTGAACTGATTGATCGATTTAATTAAGAGGTTGAAATGGAATCCGTACAATATGATATTTGAGAGCGAAGCAAGTAATGCTTTGACTTTGATTAAATTTGGAATCTATCGTCAATAATGAAAGAACAGAAGGAGGTGCAAGTCTCACCAAATGAAAACACCTTCAACCTCTTATTAATCAGAAAATTACTAATTAATTAACTACAACATTTAAATTTTAATTAAGGAATATTCTTTTCCTTAATTAAAATTGACGATAGATTCTTTATAAAAATCCCAATCCCAATGACCTTAAAAGCGCCATCTAAATTCACAAGAAATTAATAATATTATTCTCATCAATTCTCTTTAAGCTGCATTTAGTTTAAGATCCGAAAATAATAACAATTTTAAAATAAAAAAATTTAAAAAATATTTTTTTATCATTTTCTGAAAACAATTATTTTCTTAACAAAAAATAAAAAACTGTTTTCAAATTTTTTTTGAACCAAATAAGTTTTTTATGTTTTCAGATTTTCTAATACAAAAAACTATATTCGAATCACGAATCAAACGACCTTATTCTGTCTTACAAAATCATGATGACTTTATGTACAATTTCGTATTATATGTAAAGAGACAAATGAAAAAGAAAAAAAGAGTGACGAAAGTACCAATTTTAACCTTGGGTGATTGGAGGCGCTCTCATTAGAAGAAGTTTACTATTTCGCTCCTGCCTTGAACAGAACAAATCTCATACTCGAAGGGTGTGGCTTGTGGGATTGGAACACCACGCAAGAAAGAGCAAGAAACCCAATTTGATCTTTTTCTTATTATTATTATTATTATTATTATTATTATTTTATTATTATTATTCATGCTACTTTGTTTTAACTTAATAATGGGTACTTAATTTGAAACAGTAAGACATATTGAAGTATATATGTTTTATTGGGTTGCCAGCAGAGTAGGTGGGATTCGTGGGAGGGGGTGGGTCACTCATCCATGGTTGCCCATATATCATTGCCTATATCTGCCTGGGACGGCAAAGCCAGTTAGGAACAATTGCTTCAACATCATATCAGAGATTGTATACTAAGTAATATATTAAGGAAAAATAGGTTTGATTTGGTCTTTAATTAATTGAGGGGAAGTTCAATTATCTGTTAATTTTAGTATCACCCTTAAGATATCTGTTTCATCTGTTTCTAAATCTTCTTGGTTGTGGAAGTCACATCCATGATCAATTCAATGAAATCTTTTAAGTTTCACGTGTCTGCGGGTGTGAGAGACACTTGTGTAATTTATAACATCTTTGATCCACCTAAGCTTTAGCTATCCAAAGAAAGATAATAATAAAAATTGAAAACTGATTAGGTCATTAATCAGTAGTAGCTTTAAGGTGGTTGCGACTGTGACTTGCTTAGCTCTGTGTCCCCATCATTTAAGGCTTCCTTTGTTGCTCTTCTACACAGCGTATACATATATTAATTAGAAATGTCAAAAGTATAATGATTTCTAATGGTAAATTCTAATTTTTGTTAATAAAGGTAAAATTCCATATATTAATATATATTGACATATTAGACCTTGAACACGTGAACAAGTGTCATTTATTGTGAAGACTTTATATTGCCATGTTTGATATATGGATCACTGTAACCAATAGTAAGTTGGTTGAGTGATTGGGGCAAGCGCCTCTAACCTTAAAGTGAAGAGTTTAAATTGAGATTTGTGTACTTATTAATATGTTATATATATATAAATTTTAAGATGTCGGGTCGGGTCGGATTTGGTCGGGTTGCTAAAAAATTAACCTGACTAACCCAACGTATCAATTAAACCCGTCGGGTCGGTTGAGTTGCTAACCTATATATATATATGGATCACTGTGCATTTTCCCTTAACGAGGAGCAAAGGGTTAGAATATTCATATATTCCCTTTAAAAAAATCAATTTCATCTTATAACTGAAATTAACAATTTAAGATAACTGTGGTAGATAATGATTTCGTTCAGATTATAAAAAATAATTGCAAAATTTAGAGTTAGTCCACAAATTAATACAATTAATGTAACATTTATCTAGATCAAATTGCTACAGAACCCCAATTAAAAATTACAAAATGACAGAATATTAAAAAAAAAAAAAAACTTATCCAATTGAGAGAGCAAGATGACAAATAAGTAATAACCCTCTTAATTTTTTTTCAATAATCAAAAGTCATTTTTGTTTTCATTTTCCAAAACTCCGGTCGGACGACGACGGAGACGATTTCGAAATCACAACCTGCCACACCTTGATTTCCCCGTCAAGACTTCCGCTACAAATCTGAAACTCCCCACCACCCGAAACTCCATCCGAAACCGCTACCAATGACTTCACCGGCTTCTCGTGCCCTCCCATCACAGCCAAACAACAAAACTGACTATCGCCACCTCGTAACCAAACTCTCACACTCCTATCCGCCGATCCACTCACCAAGCGATCCGACACGATCACTAAACAAAGTATCGCCCCGGTATGCCCCCGCAACGCACCCGTTACGGCCATGTGGTTCGCACTATCCTCCCTCTCCCACACCAATATCGACCGATCACACGCACCCGAAAACAGCATCGACCCATCATCGCTCAAAGCAAGCGTATTCACCGCCGATTTATGCTTCTCCAACGTCGCCACTAACCCGTGCCGCTTATCGCCGAAACGTTTCGCCCACACCTTAATCCTCGCATCGGCCGACCCGGTATAAACCGTTCCGTCACCCGAAACGGCAACTGCGTTAACCGCGTCTTCGTGGGCCTTCACCGATTCCAAACACATCAAATTCTTCGCCCTCCAAATCTTCAAACACTTATCCCACGAAACCGAATACACCAACCCGCCCGACACCGAAACACCCGAAACGGCATCGGCGTGTTCTATCCACAACCGTTTTTTGTGCCGTCTGACCGAAACGTAATTTTTCGGAAGCGCGAACCTTCGGAGACGATCTTTGACTGTGGGAAGCGTCGCTAGTAATTGGTGCCGTTTCGTAGCGGTCATATGCCAGACCCGGATCCGGCAATCTTGGTGACCAGTGAAGACCTTGCCGTTGGAGAATGTAACGGACTTGACGGACCCGGAACCGGAGTCTTTGACGTTGAATGCGTCGACGTGGGCGTAGTTATCGGCAATATCGAAGACGTTGATTTCGGTTCCGGAGGCGACGTAGAGAAGGGTGCCGGAGATGGCTAAGCTGGTGATCATGTTACGGGTGGTGGCATTGTAATTGGGTGGTTTAAGAGATGTAGTTGTGGTAACGAAGTAGTGAGAAGCGGTGAGGTTGAGATTGCAGGATGAGGATTGTTGGAGGGAAAGGTTGCTTTGAAGACTGGTACTAGTACTAGGGCTGGTTTCTTGGTGGTGTGAAGAAGCTGAGGAGCTCGTATCTGAAGATGAACAGGTTTGGAGGCAGGGTCGGATGGTCATGGTGTGGCCGGAGAAGCGAATGAACGGGGCTATGGATGAAGGAACTTCAAGAGTCGGTGCGTTTAAAAAGTCTTAGAGGGGTTTGTTTATGTACGTTTGAAGCTGGTTAAGTTAAAGTACGTCTATTTGGGTTTTGTGTGACACGTAAGGAGAGAAGTTGTTGTGGTGCTGGCTAAAATCGGCTATGGGGGTGGTGTTAATTGTTATTGTGTGGAAGGAATTATTAGCGGAGTAATGCAATGCCACGTGGCGATAGAGGAGACGCGGAGACAGGGAGGAAGATTTTCATTAGCAAAAAAATAAACTAATAGAAATTAATGAAAAACTAAAGAATATTTTTCATAGATTAGAAATGCATAGGAGACTTGTGCACAGAATTTGATTGAGTTTATTTTAAATGTTTATTCTAATTATTTTACTCAACTTATAAATTAAGGTTTTGAAAATAATTACTAATTATTAGTGGGTTCATCTTCAGATATTAGTCTTATATCAACTATATGTTAATTTTAAATTAAGACACATAAGAAGTCACACCCTCTCATACTAGTAAGAGGGTGAGAAAAAAAATAAAATTCTCCGGGATCTACATAAGATTTTATATGTCCGATGACTCAACTTAAGGGTTGGCCAAACTTGAATATCCGTAGAAAGAATAATATCTTGTGAGGTGTAAGGTAAGCTAAAATTAGCTTTAACACTAATAAATTATATTTTTAATTTTGTTGTTCTTTAAAAGTAGAAGACATTATTATTGGTTCAATATATATAAAACAAATGTGTGAAGGCGTGTACGAAAGGAGAACTCGTGGTTGGTCTGAATATATAAGCTCTAAAAAGTGGGAACGATCATCTTTCTAAGTAAATATTATTTAACATTAAAGTAAAGTTGAGATAATTATATTAGGAAAATATAATCTTAATAATAATAATAATAATAATAATATTTCTTGAAGTTCAACAAAGTAAACCGATTAAACAGTTTAATTTATAGTACTAAATCTGGGATCAAGCATGTTACTCACATAATTGTTCTCATGAACATAGGGATTTACAGTAGCCAACCTATATATGTGAGAGCTTAATGAGTTGTATTATCGATGAAAGGAACGTGTGTGTAACCTGTTCATGTACTGAAAGCTTAGCAAAAATATCTTCCACTCATCTTAATTAATTAAATATTTAACCAATAAAATACCAACTTAATGTTTAATGTTTGGATGAATTGATTGATTCATTTATATTTATTGATTATGAATTGAATTTAATTTAATTGGTCCCAACATCCAAAAATTAATGGGCCATTGTTTTAAGTATAATATTTTACACCCCCTAAAATATATTGAAATGATCTATATTTTTATCAGCTGTTATAAATAGATAACTATTGATTGAGGTGTTAATACATATCAGCATTAATAGTTGTTGACTCTACTATCTAACATTGTCTTTTTCTCTAACAAATAAAGCTAGTAAATAGCACAAATTAAAGCATCTAGTGGTTATAACAAGTTAGAGGCCTGCTAATGTTGGCTAGCTCTAATGAACGATATGCATCTAAACTTCTTCACTTAAAATCAAGAGAATTCAATTCTCTCTCGTTGTAAATTAAATGAGAGTTTTTTTTTCCTTAATAAAAATGAAAACGAGCCCATAATAGTTAGTTCGCATAGTCTTTATCTGAGTTTCTTATACCTTTTATTATTGTGCTCGTCTTTTTTATCCTATTTAAGGATCGTGACTTTTTCATGTAATACGAAAAAAAAAGAAGTCTATTATAAGAATAACTCAAAAACTTTATCAATTTATTAATGAGAAGCTTTTATAATGTTTTATCAATTTATTAATAAGAAGCTTTTATAATGTATGACCAAGGGTTTATGAGATAATGTGTAAAAAAGGGTTGCCATAAGTTTTTATTTTATTTTAATTAATGGCCTTCCTGACATTTTATTTTATTTTATTTTTATTTTTATTGTGGACCTTAGACTTAATAGGTATTGTTTTTGTCAATACCCATTAAGTCCTTAAAAGCGAGGCAAATAAATTAAATTAAAAACTTGAAAATATCTCTCTAGGGCATATAAATTAAATTAAAAACTTGAATGCGTCCAATTTAACAATTAAGAACCCACAAGAGCTCCAAAGACACAAAGAAATGTGGGCTAATCAGACTACATTGCGATTGGGCTTTGATTAAGTTTTTTTAATAAGGGTACGTGTCAATCGTACAGCCTAAGTAGGTGACATTTGTTGAAAAGTAAGTCAAATATTAGTGAATGGACTGTAGTAGATGCACGTGGCAGGGTAATATAGGCGGAGATTTACTCGGGTTAATGATTGAAGCCATGTGGTTAGAGCACCGGATAATATATAAAAACACGGAGACAGTGGAAGCGGCGCATTGGTTGGGTTTTGGGTGTGGAAAAATCTCACGTGATTCTCACCAGATGCTTACACGTGTCTTTGATATTTTTTGGTGGGCCCTCCACTAATACTTGGGGATATTTGTGTCACGTGCTAGATCTCCGGGCTATCTTTGTTTCAGCAGTTAGTAGTTATATACCTTACTCACTTCATAGACATGTGTCACTACCTGGTGAGCCCACCTGTTCTCTAGTAGCACAAATATATATATTTTTTTTTCATAGATAAATAAGCCCATGTTGTGTTATAGGCCCAATACCCAGCAACACAACCCACTCAATCATTCATTATTATTTTTTTTCTTTTTAGTTGAATTGAGTTTTGTGAATTTGGTTTCACAAAGCTCATTGTATGTCATTGAAACACTTGCATATGTGAAGAATATGACATGTCCTAAGATGTGAATAATTAATAGCCTATTGCGCGAGGGATTATGATGCCACGTGGGCCTTAATGAAGAAACGTGTCACGTCCACAGCGCGCATCTTGATATAATTAGAGCCAAAAAGTAAAAGTAAGTCAACTTTTTAGCTAATGGGCTTGTGGTTGAGAATATGGTCAGCGCAATGAGCAATCGAGATTTACTGGAATTAATCATTGGTAACATGTGATTAAGATACCTCTCCACCAAACTAATTATTAATTATTTGTAAGATTGACCTAATGACTGTTTCCAAGTGATGCACTTTGATTGGGCCGTCTTTGCAACTATGACAACATCTGTTCTCACGTGCTAAGCCGAGTCCATTGGATCAAGTCCAAGGACCTTTTTTATTGCATCTTAAAATATTTATTAAAATTATTTATCAATGTAATTGCACATCTAACACTGTACTTCCTAGAAAGTTTTAGTAACAAGTGAAATATTATAAAGCTTGAATATAAGTGGGGTTGCAGCCCAGATACTGAGTTTAAGTGTAGGTATGTCCCTATTTTTTTATTTATGTTAGGAGGGCCGGTTCGAACGCATCTGTTATGTCCGAGTTTGAAAGTATAAGTCTCGCTCAAAGGAAAATTAATAATAATAAAAAAAATATATATTATAAAGTTTATAATACAAATGTAATTAGTACTATTTATTGTAAGCTTTATACTATAAATATGTATTATGTCTTCTAACTATGTGTAGTTTGTGGTAATTAAATCTTGTGATAGAATTTAACAGTAGAAATTAATATACTATATAAATAAGGTTCATTAATCTGTACCCTTTTTGTCCATATTTATCTTTTCAACCAATCTTTTGGTGGATGATTAATGGCAAAGATAGGCTTAAAAGTCCTTAATAGGCTTCTTGGATCATTTATGCTGCCTAACAATTTTTTTTATTTTTATTTTTTAAATCAAACAGGTTGCGTTACAATTTGAAACTAAAACTTAATAAACAATATTTTAATCGTTTACTCAAAATAGGTTATTTTCTTAGTTTAATATTCATAATTATCAAAGTTTTTATTTATTTATTTATTTTATTTTTTAATTCTCAGATATAGATATTTGGATTATAAACTAAACGGAGCCTTAACTTTCCGTGAGTCTAAATATTCTAAAGACCTATTTTCTCAATATTCTCAATTTAAAGTAGTTGATCGACTTTTATTAAAAAAGATTGTGATAGGACGACTCACGCAAAGATCTCACCAATCCAACGACACGGATCAAGACCCTATATTTCCATTGTGTCTAAAGCTCATACTTCATGATCTCATTGATCCAATGACACAGAGATCCTCTAAATTTCTAGTGTCTAATGCTCATAATTCTTATAATACATGATAACATAACCCTTTACATTGAATCCCATAAATTTTTATTGTGTGACTGATTATGGTGCGATTGTTCCTCTTTTGCTCCATCCCACGACACGACAAGCTGTTTTCAAAAAGAGGGTCCCCCTAATGTCTAAATGTCAATATGATGGGCAACGGCCAACCGGAACCAGTGTCTGAACTCACATATCAAATTCACGAGCCATGTGGTTGAGTCCGTCCAGAGAAAATTGTCACCCTAAAACATAAGCTTAGAGCGGGAATTAAGGCTTAAGTGGCTCCACTTTGATGGGGGCATGAATGCATTTCGGCTCGACAGTGGGTCCATTGCTTTCAATATCTTAAGCAGGCAGGTCCGGTTTTTAAGTCCAGATTCTCCGTTCCTTTTGAATCAACCCTTTTGCACCACCAACTAAATTAATTCATTTTAAATTAACAAAGGGTTATTATATAAAGTAATCCACCTTTTTATATGATTAAATAGTTGAAATCATAAGGGTAAAAGTGTGAAGAAACCTTATACTTGAAAAGGTCAATATAGTTGGTTTACGTTCAGTACTATAAAGTTAATAAATCAATGTGGTTGGTTTTTTTTTATTAAAAACTTTTTAAATTCTTATATATATATATATATATATAATATTTTATGTATGATGAGTGTCAATATTATTTTAAAATGTTGGTACCCAACTCGTTTAAATATTTTGAGAATACGCGTGTATTATCCATCATCCACAACATTTAAAAAGGGTTAAGTATTAGCATTAAAAAATGGCGTTGACACCTAATATATCTTTAACATTATTCTATATATATTTAGAAGGTTTTTGATTTAATGAAATTAATTGGTGATCTTTTTTTAAACTCATTTATAGCCGTTTAATTTGTTGGGCAAATTTAATCCATTAATTTGCTTACTTGGGCTAATAAATTCTGTCGTAGATGCTGCATAGGAATATAGGATAGCCTTGCTGGTAAGCTATTGGCCTCATTTTCTGAAAAAACACGATGTTAAGTTGTTAGAGGAGAAGTTATTAACAATTAAAATAATTGATTTTTAGCCTAACAAGGTTTTTGTTGCAGGAGACAATATGGGACCTCTGAGGAAATTCCAAGGAGATATGTAAGATCTTTGATGAAGGTCCCTCTCATTGGATGCATGCTAAATTACTGTGTGTTGTATTTCTTCTAATATAATCTCTTTTCTTTCATATTGGGAAGAAAAAGAAGAAAACAATGTGATCATTTTAAACGTGCATTACGAAGAGATTTACATTCCACATTCAAGTTGTTTCATACGGTGTTTCATAATAATAAACGTACTAAAAAAAAACTAAAATTTACATTCAAGTTGATACGGTGAGTGGTGTGTAACAGGACTACTTAGTTTCATAATTTTTTCTTTTACGATGTGGTGATCGGTGAGTGGTGTAAAATAAAATATATATCTAAAACTATAATCATATTGATATGGTAAATGATGATTTATTGATTGCTAGGTTAGGGTGAGTATATATATTTTTGAATTGAATTCCCATTTGAAAGACTATCTCTTTGACATTTTCCTTGATTAATTGAGGATAAAGACTTAAAAATTGCATGCTCACTTGGAGGAAAAAGTTCATTAGCTCCAAAGCGTTAAAATAAGGTAGAGACTTTTGAGTAAGAGACAATGGCGGGGTCACATGGGAAGGCTCCCCTCATGGGCTTTGTTCCCCCTAGCTAGCTACTGTGTTTGTGTACCTCCAATTAAGTCAAGATTTGGCAACTCATCATCTTATCACCTCACCTCACTCCAAGTAAACCTAACAAAAACAGAAGAAAAAAATAAAAGGCTGCCTTTTCTATTTGGAATAGTGTTGGTAGTAGGTAAGTCTCATCAAATATATATATATATATATATCATATTGCCCTTGAACCCATTACTTTCTGCTATATATCATCCTCTCAGCCTCTCATTCTCATTGGCCCTACTTAGACAAACATCCTCTTCTCATGTGCTTTTGGGATCACATCACATTCATGCCCTCGGCCCATATCCACCCCATTATTACTATACCTAGTCAATTACATATTCATATCTTTTTTTTTTTTTTTCTATGATTTTAGCATGATTTTAAAGGCCTCCAATCCACGATATATCTAAGGATTTGTTCTCAATCTACAATTCCACATGTATGCTTCAATTAGATTATTGAATTACTTTGGAGTGCTAGACCAGTTTAAGTACTGTACTTCGACTAATTTTTACTATCAAAAACATAACTTTACCTACAAGAACTGTACATTAGATTGGCCTAAACCTTGAACTTATAAGTTGAAGATTCCATCACTCAAACAATTCATTGGAGTTAAGTTGTCAATTTTCATATCACTTATTTTGATGGTTTTAGATCTCACTTATCACTAATTTTCTTTGTTAATTTTCTTATAAAAAGTGATGGTAGTTGTGAAAGGGAGATCCGCATTTATGGGTCATCATAATAAAAGACTATTATTCCAATTCCTCTCAACATTCTTTCCTTGCATCTCTCGTTGTCTCCAAGTGATTAAACGCACATTACCAATACTTCTACTACTACTATGTCATTTAAAGTAAGCAAAGGTTTGTTGCACCATTTATTTTTAAAAAATACAACCCGCAGTTAATTGAGTTTGATTTTTAAAATATTATTATAACATACTTAAAATACATTAAGAGACATGTGTTGGACTTCTCTAGCAAAAGAGAAGAAATGTCTTGGACTTCACCGACGTCCTGCCTTCTTCCGCACTTAAAATCCCAAAAATAAATCTTAACCCAAATTTTTTTTAATAAAAATTAAATAAACGTCGTTGTGAAATGCGACGTTTTCTAGCGTACGCCATGGGACCCGGTTTAGAAATTCACGCCCCCCTGCCAACTGCTGCCACCTGTATTGTCCTTTTTTATTTACATTTATTTATTTATTTTAACCGCTACGCTGGAAAAGTACAGTGCCTTTCTCCGTTGGACGAACACGTGTCGCACCGTCCGAGTTTCCTGTTAAGTCAAGCTGTGGCAAGTGATCTGATGGTGAAGTGGGAGTAGTGATGATTGTTAATTGATGCGTCGTTTTTGTACATTGGGGGGGTATGTAGAGAAGAAAGACGTACGTGGTACACACTACAGATAACATAAACCGAAAGCAGGGGAAGAAATTGGCTAGTACTTGGTATTTTATATGCTCTATTGTTCAGTTATTTCCATAAAAACCAAGCATTACCCTCCATTCCCCTTTATTTCTTCAATTATACATACAGATGTATCTTAGAGGTGTTAATGATTCTGTCAAAACTATGAAACCAACTCAACGATAGGTAGCACAGTCGATCTGCAGAGCTAAGTACCCAGGGATTGAGAGACTCGTCAAGTTGTGAGTTCGATTCGAATTGTAGTCGCGCTCGTGTCCTTGTGTTCCATGCTCATTTTGGAGAGGAACGTCATTGCCGCTGTATATTTTTGAGTTCAGGTGAATTAGTTTTGTCATCAAACGAAAAAAGACACTACTTGAGTGTCAGAAAATTGATTAACAAAAAATAGAAAATTACGAAACCAAATCGAACTAATACATACAACTATATCTTAAGGGTGTTAATACTTTTGTCAAAACTACGAAACCAAATCATGATTTCAGTTCGGTTCGGTCCGATTTTTAATATGTTCAATTCAAGTTGTAAATTAAGAATTTAAAAACTATATTAATCCGAATCGAATTGATTAAAGTTAAAATTATAATTTATGTCAAATATATTATAATATTTATTTATTACATAATTACAAATATAGTATATTTTTATTATATAATATTTAAAATAAATATTATTATAGGTTAAAATTTTAAACTGATTAACACAAACCGAACTGAACATACTTTATTTAGTTAACTTAAATTCTTTGTGGTCATGTGATCGGTTTGAATTCTAAACTGATTGAAATGGAACCAATATGACACCCCCACTCTATCTTCTTTTTTTACTGAAATATATTTCAGACATGTTAATTAAGAAAATGATCTAACTTAGCCTATGATGAGTAGTATATTGATATTTCTTTTTATGGCGAGAGGATGCATAAAAGTTTTATGTATGTAGCAGACACGTGGCGTGGGATAGTGAAAAGACGTTGATGAGGTCAGGCATGGAGGAATCCACGTGGCTGGTTTAGAGGGAGGTGGAGCGAACAATGGTGGTCCGCCGTTAGAGTAACCAAGAATCTTCCTTCCCTGGTCCTCCTCATTTATCGCGTACACGACGTACTTTAGCGAAACCAACCCACGCGGTCATAAACTTCAAAGCACACACCCAAAACCCATAACCAAAAGTAAATCAGCCGAAAGCAAAGAGTAAAGTCTCTCTCTCTTTCTCTCTCTCTCGCTCTCGTCTTGCAGTTGCAAGTAAGAAATTAGTGAACACAGACAGCAACACCAAGATCTCTCTCATCTCCTCTTCTCTTCTCTTCTCATATTCTCTTCTGTTCTGTCGTGTGTTTATTTGTTTAATGGTGAGTCGTTTGTGATTCAGATTTGCAGCGATTAGAGAGGGGAAGAGAGATGGGAGGGGTGACGTCGTCGATGGCGGCGAAGTTCGCGTTCTTTCCACCGAATCCACCATCGTACAAGCTCGTGACGGACGAGCTCACTGGTCTTTTGACGCTCAGTACTTTTCCTCATCGCGAAAATGTCGATGTTCTGAAATTGCCGACTCGCCGTGGAACGGAAATTGTTGCGGTTTACGTTCGGTACCCCATGGCCACCTCTACTCTTCTCTACTCTCACGGTAACGCCGCCGATCTCGGTCAGATGTACGAGCTCTTCATCGAATTGAGCATCCACTTGCGCGTTAATCTCATGGGGTAATTGTATTCTTACGTTCTTTCTCTTTTTTTTTTTTGCTTCTGTTTGGAAAATCTTGATTTGGTGTTTGGAGAGGATTGGATTTTTTGTAGTTGTTGGTGAACTTTTGGGAATATTTAGTTCCAATTTTGAGAGCCTGCTGGTTCGAGATTTGTTTCTTCTTTTGAAATCGCCACTAATTTTGATGTAGAGTTGGATCATAGGAGTCTCGTGAACTTAGCAGCAGCGTAGCTATTATTAATGTTTTTGGCCGAATTATTAAGAGTAAAGTCGGTAAATTATTTATAATTTTGTATTTTGGATGCCGGCTGTAAGGGAGATTTCGGTTGTTTTCGGTGATGGTTCGTTTGGATTGTTTATAACACAATTTGTGTAGAAAAAGCATTTTTACGGGTGAATTGAGCTGTAGCCCTAATTCATCTTAGATACCGTGTTGATCAAAAGATATAAGTAGCTTTAGATGACTCGGATCTCTTGTTTTACTTTGAGTTATTTATGATGCTTTGGTCATTCAGCGGTAAAATCAGTTGATCTGCACTGAAATATGAAATATTGGATCTTTACTGTTAGTCTACTAGGTTCCGGAGGTATCAAGATGTGTTTCTCGTACGACGTAGTGTTTGGATCTAGGAATTTTACTGTAATATTGATGATGAGAGAAGATGGGGATTTTACTCTAGATAGGTGACATATATGTGGGACAGCTTATTATTTATTCCGTGGCTCAGTTTAGTGTCTTAGGTGGAGGAAGAAGTATCTAGCTTTAATTTGATTTTAAATATGCTATGTAACGTATGAGATAAGAGAGATCTGTGTATTTTATCTTCTTGTTTACAAATGGAATTTAGATGTTTTATACATATTTTGTTTTTTGGACGTAGATGATTATTCAGTGGAAGGAAGATGATAAAACAGTCAAGTTTAGTTCTACTCAGTTTTAATTTGTGTCTGAACTCAGGTGGAAAGATATAAACTCTTGGGGTGCTAATGATGCTTTCGTATCAGCTGTCTGTTTATTTGCATTTGTCCATCATTTCTTCAGCTCACTCTGATGCCTGTAATGCTGCCCCTGCTCCAGGAATTAGCTTCGAAGAAGATTCCATTGCTTTTCAAGAGTCAGGATAATGTCCTGGAGTCATTAATTCCTATTAATGGAACTTAATTCCCAGGGTACTTTGTGCCCACTCTTGCCTTGCTAATTAATTTTGTAAACAGGTCATCTTGCGTCCCCTTCACTTTATTTTCTTCTTCAACTCTTCCTTCCACACAGCTGTAGGGGATGGAGATGTGAAGTCTTATCAGAAGGCAACCATATGGCCTACATACAAGTATACAACTCAATTCAATTTTCTCTCTTTTTTAAAAAGCTTCGACGTGATGGAGTTGTGAACATGACTATCAGTTTCTGACAAGGACAACAGTAATAGGTTTAACACGTGCAAAACACTTCAAACCATGTAAAACCCATTGTAAAATGTGTTGGCTTGTGAGTTGCCCTTGTTGAAAACTCAAGGTGAATGTTCTATCCTTTTTAAACAATTTCCAATACTCTTATTATTAGGAGCTACTCAGCCCTCACAGGGACCACTTGGTTTCTTTTGTTTTTTGTTCTGCTCACTGTTTCAACCAAAGTATTAACTTAAGCTTAATTTGGTCACTGTGGGCTTGAGAGAGACACCCTTCCATACCTTGATCTATCCTTCTTTGGGTCTCAATTTCTCTAAATGATATGATTCCACGCATGTGCATTATTTTGTTTTGTTACTTCTGTACTTGCAACAAGTTTCATCATCTTGTATAGTACGTGGCATATGCATAGCATATTGACGTTCTTAGGATGCTTGTTACCTTTCTATAAATTGTAGTTTTATTGTTTTGTACATTGAGCATTTCTCCTTTAAGTACCTTGGTCCTCAACTATTTTATCTTAATATAATATCATGTTTCTTATCCAAAAAAAAGAAGAAGCTTTTGTTGCATATGCTATTGATATGATTAACAGGGTGATCTCTAATATTAATTGAAGTTAAATAAATGTGAAAAACAATCAAGGATATCACGAGCCCTGAATATCTAAAGTGAAATTTCTCATTTGTTTGTTTATTTGGTGCAGGTATGATTATTCAGGCTATGGACAGTCAACTGGAAAGGTTGGTTGTGGGTTGAAATTTGCTTCATGAAATATCCCACTCCATAGCAAAAGAGAATTTTCTGAGAATATACATCCATTCTCATTTATTTCTTTTTTTGCAGCCAAGTGAACAAAACACTTATGCAGATATTGAAGCTGCCTATAAGTGTCTTGAAGAGACTTATGGTGCCAAACAGGAAGATATTATCCTCTATGGTCAATCTGTTGGAAGTGGCCCAACTTTGGATCTTGCAGCTCGCTTGCCCCAGTTAAGAGCAGTTGTACTGCATAGTCCTATACTCTCAGGTCTAAGAGTCATGTATCCTGTAAAGCGGACATACTGGTTCGACATTTATAAGGTTGGTGGATATTCCTTCTATGAGTAATTTACACATAGTTACTTTTGTATTTGGCTTGTGCAAGAATGCATGTTTAATCTGACTAAACAATGTTTTGCTTTGATGTTGTGCAGAACATTGACAAAATTCCGTTGGTTAACTGTCCTGTATTGATCATTCATGTGAGTACCTCTACTTCAGTATTTTGCAGTTGAACAATCTGATGAATAACCAATTCCTTTTTATGCTGGAATTCACTGTTTTATTAGCATGAAGAACCTGCCTAGGTTCATATTCTTCTATTCCAACTATGATGCCAAACCCCCCCACCCTCCAAACAGAACAAAAAGAGAAACATAGCACCTTAGAGCTACAGCAGTTGATGACCAGCATACTCAATTCATACCACTGAAAAGTAGTTAGTGATCCATTGTTTATTGGAAGAAAAGTGGCTTGCATGGCTGAGAGAAAATAGAAATGAAACCAAAGGAATAGAATGGGGGAAACAACCGATGCAAATTGAATGATCAGAAACTAATCTTTACCAGCTGTTGAATCAGTCTTCTTTTCCTGAAGTCACTTGTAGGCTCCTAGTCGAAACCCGTTTTGCATTTGTTTATGCAATTTTTTTGGAGAGCAATGCTTTATAGCAGTAAGTGGGTTATGGAAGGGCGATGTTTAACTTATTATTCACTATTCCTGTAAATAAATAAAACCAAAAATGAAGAAGCTAGTTCTTGTTACTTTTTTGCCTTTTTGCAAAATATGCAAAATAGGTGAAACGTCTAGAAAGACCCTTCATTTGTAACAAGACACGGGCAGCATCTGATCCATAGGTGCTAACATTTTGGGGTTTATGTTAGTAATATATCCATTAGCTAAATGGAAAATTTTACCAGAATTATCCTTCTTTGACAGTGAATTATAAAGACATCTAAGGAGTTAGTATAGCAGAGAGCAGTGAATATAATCAAATAATATTCTGTTTGGACTTCTCTATGGAAAATATTCCTTGCATTTTAGAAAATAATAAGGCAGATTCCCTAAACAAGGTGGTATCTTTAAATAGTTTCTCTGTAATGATTTGGCAATGCCAAATATTATCTATTCATAAAAAATATATAAACCTTTTACTGAAAGAACCTTCTTGACATATGAAGACCTGCCAAGATGCTATTGTTAGTTTGGTAATTTTTATTTTGATGTATAGTCATTATCACAAATAGGAGGTGAATGGATTGCTGTTTTTTTTTCCTAGTTTAGTTAATTTTCCAATCAGTTAAACAAATCTGCATTTCTTCTTGTTGCTTTTCAGGGAACTTCAGATGAAGTCGTGGACTGCTCTCATGGTAAGCAACTTTGGGAACTTTGCAAAGAGAAGTACGAGCCTCTATGGCTTAAAGGAGGGAACCACTGTGACTTGGAGCTTTACCCAGAATATATTAAGCACCTTAAGAAGTTCATTAACTTTGTTGAGAGATCACCCTCCCAACGAAATACTTCACGTCGGAGCGTAGACAATTTTGAGCAATCCAGGCGGAGCACTGACTGTTTTGAGGCTTCAAGAAAGAGCACTGATCGGAGAGAGAAACCAAGGAAAAGCACCGACAGGCCTGAAAAATTAAAAAACCACGATTACAAGTCTTCTAATCTTGAGAAGCTAGAAAAATTAAGAATTACTTTTGAACATACAGAGAGGTCTCGAAGAAGTGTAGACTGCTTCGAGAAGTCCCGCAAGAGCATTGATCACCAACTAGAAAGAGCACGGAAGAGCGTGGATCGATTGGATAGAATACGGGCTGGGTAAATCCTTCCACACCTATGTATAATTCGGGCAGAATTTCATTTTGTGGAAAAATTATTTGGGGCATTTTATTTATGGTTTACGGCTGTGTAGTTTGCTTATGGAAGTTCCATAACAGCAGTGGCATCAAAATGAGAAAGTGTTTGTTGTCTTGTGTGCTTGTTTTCCCTTTGATTCTTTCTCTGGTATAACAGTAGGAAGAAAAAAATGAACTTTTGTGAGTAAAATATGAGTGAAAGCCTGGGAATTTAGATACAGAGCAAAAGCAAACCTTCAAGTTTATATTTGGATAGGCTCTTTTATTAAGGGGAACTTTTTATTTTCATCATCTTTTTAATAGAATACGCAGGTTTTTCTTTTCTTGTATTGAAGGAGCAGGTACTGCTGCTCGCTGCTTTTAGTGTTCTAGAAGTTAGTTCTGTGTCTTAACCTATATTATAGGGGGACTAGCAATGTATTGGAAAAATCATTTACCATAGATTACAAATAACAGCTTCATGTTCTCTCTTCTCAAATAACGGCTTCATATCTCTTGAAACGCCTAATGATTCACCTGGCCATAACTTAATAGATTGTACAATAGCAGCTATATTAAATTTACGTCAAATTTTGCAAATCATTCGATCACAAGGAATCCCATCTGTTATACTATTTTTGTTTGCAGAAGAGACCTAAATGCTTGATCCAACTTTCAATGTCAGCAACAGTTACAGTAACTAACATTAACACTCCCAAACAAATTTTATATTTAAAATCAGTTATTTATAAATTATCACACATATTTGTTTTACCGTAAGAGATTATATACAAGCACACGTATATATTTAAATTTATAAGTCTTCCTTTCCAAATCAACATCTTAGTCCTTTCTCTGCATTAGAAAATGAAGCACCATAATCTTTCCTAAATTATATTGTTTCCTTTCAAACAAAGCCAGTAAAATTACACGGAAGAAGAGTCACTCCCCAATTTCTAAGCATGCAATCTTAAAACTAACTGTGGAGGAACCTGAGATAACCTTTAATCTTTTCTGAAATCTAAGCAGCATCTCTGCATCAGGTCTGGATATAAAGAAGTCATTCTTCTTGAATACGCTCAACGATAAGGGGACTTTCCTCTCTGTAGTTTTATCAGGGAGTAGTAGGAACCACCATTTCCAATGGCTAGTAGACTGGAATGTGACCCTTTTTCCACAACCTTCCCATTCTTTATTACAGCAATGGTATCTGATTTCTGTATTGTTGAAAGTCGGTGAGCCACAACCACACATGTTCGATTCACCATCATCTTCTCCAGTGCTTCTTGGACTAGATTCTCTGATACACTATCAAGTGCACTGGTAGCTTCATCTAGTAGCAAAATTGCTGGGTTTTTCAGTATGGCACGTGCAAGTGCAATTCTCTGCTTTTGACCTCCTGATAACTGAACTCCTCTTTCTCCACAGTAAGTTTCATACCCATCCTTCATGGAGCTACAATTGTAAGAAAAACAAAAATGTTCAAGTTTAACCTGAAGGAACAAGAAGACACCAAGAAAATATAAGCCGTCGAGCTATGTAGTATATAAGATTTTAGTTCTCACCTGATGAATTCATGAGCATTGGCAAGAACAGCAGCCTTCCTTAACTCTGCTTCTGTAACATTCTCTTTCCCATAAATGATGTTCTCGTGAATGCTTCCAGCAAAAAGAGTAGGCTCCTGACTAACCAGTGCAATATGAGATCTCAGCTGCCTCAAATTGTACGTCTTAATGTCTCGACCGTCTATTTCTACTGACCCTTTTAGTGGTTCATAGAACCTCTCGATCAATCCGATAACAGTTGATTTGCCCGAACCGCTCTGACCCACTAATGCTATTGTTTTCCCAGCTTCAATTGTGAGGCTTAAACCCTGGAAGATCATCTGATCAGGCCTTGATGGATAAGCAAAGAATACATTTTTCAGCTCTATATTGCCTTTAATAGCTTTCTTTGGCTTGATTCCTTGAGGATCATCAGGCTCTATCACACTTCTCCGGTCAAGAATCGCAAAGACCGACTTTATGGCGCCACTACCCTTGGCCAAGTCAGATGTCATGCTTCCTGCATCTGCTATGTTCTTGCCCGTGCTTAGTAAGATAAAGAAAGCTTGAAACATATGCTTTGCAGTTATTTTGTGTTGTGTCAGTAGTATCCCTCCGTACCAATATGTCATAGTTATAGATGCTGTTGTAAAAAATTGAGAGCAAAACAGGCCAAAACCTGCATACCAGGATTGTTTCGTACTCTCTCTTTGAGGTCCTTCTAGGGTGTTTCCAAAGAGGCCCAGAATTCTCTTTTGAGAAGAGAAAGCAGTGATGGTCCTGTGGTTCACTACTGCTTCACTGGCTAGCTGGCTTCCTTCGTTCTGCGCCTTCTGAGCTTTCCCAGACATGCTTGACATCAAAACAGCCCTCGAATAATAACTCGCAATAAGTATAGGCTGCATTGCTATAATCACACTTGCTAGCCTCCACGTCAGAACAAAGCCAAGCACAAACGCAATGGTTGCTCCGGTGAAAGCTTGAACGAGCAAGGAAATTCGATCACCTACTAGGGAGCGAACAATGCTTGCTTCAGTTGCCAGTCTAGCGCAAATTGCCGCGCTTGTGTTTTCATCCTTATCAAACCACCCGACCTCAAATGTTAGTATTTTCTCTAGCAATTTCTCTCGTATCCTTTTGGTTAACCTTTCACCCATGATTGCGAAGTTGTGATGTTGAAGGATATTGGTGATGAGACAAAGAACTGTCACAAGTAGGAACATAATGCAATAAAATCTAGTTTCCGATCGGAGGCGGTCAGGGTCGTCGATGAAGAAAACTGTGATCATTGTTCCCAAGCAGAAGAAATGAGCAGGCTGAACTGCTCCATAACCAATAGCACCTAGGCACCCAAGCAATGCTCTTTTCCACTCGGGCGCGTTCATTCGCAACAAACGCCACTGTGATGGTGGCGGGTAAGATGAAAGCTTTAAGTTTTCCTCGTCTGGTTTGTCGTATTGATTGCTTTGGACAAAAGAGTAGGCTGCACTTGCAGAGTAGGCAGGGCTTGCTGCATGTGCAGGGCTAAAAGAGTAGGCAGCACTATAAGGGTGAGCAGGGCTGGCTCGCCCACTTAACCAAACACTGGCTGGACTAGACATGTTTGTCACCATCCAGTTCTGGCTAGTACCTTCATTAGGAAAATGAGATGGGCTTTGAACTTCATTTTGCATTGTTGTTTGCTGCAATTGCACCATCTTAGAGTATACGCCGCCTTCTCCCTTGTTCATTTTCATCAGAGAATCATGTGACCCTGATTCTACAACTTTACCTGATTGAAGAATTACGATCAAATTTGCATTACGGATTGTGGACAAACGGTGGGCAACTATAATGGTTGTTCTTCCTACCGAAGCTTGATCCAGAGCTTCCTGTACTACTCTTTCGGAATGTGCATCCAATGCACTAGTAGCTTCATCAAGGAGCAGGATTCTCGGGTCTCTGATTAGAGCTCTTGCAATGGCAAGTCTCTGTTTTTGTCCACCAGAGAGCTGTACTCCAAATTGCCCAACCTGGTGTATTGGTTCTTGATTTAGTTTAACTGAAATAAATTTAAGGATCTTTGAGTTAAAGAAGTAGAAGTTAGTTTGATCCTTACTTGAGTATCATATCCATCTGGTAACTTAGTGATAAAGTCGTGTGCATTTGCAGCTTTGGCCGCCTTGATGACAAGCTCCATTGTAGCTTCTTCCTTCCCGAACATTATATTGTCTTTTATGGAGGTTGCAAACAGGACTGGTTCTTGACTAACTAGACCAATTTGAGATCTCAGGCTTTTTAGTTGAAGTTTCTTGATTTTATTTCCATCCAGAAGGATATCTCCTTCGATAGGGTCATAAAACCGTTCGATCAGCGAGATAACTGTGGATTTACCTGAGCCACTCCCACCAACAAGTCCTAAGGTTTTACCGGCCGGTACTTTAAGATTGAGCCCTTGCAGGATTGGGGTGTCAGGTCTTGATGGATAACTGAAATGAACATCCTTAAACTCAATCTCTCCTTTCACATATGACAGAACCTTTCCTTTTTCATCCTCGGAGTCTATGGTGGGGAGGCGATCGATCATCTCATAAATTCGGGAAGCAGCAGCAGTTGCTAGTGAGAAGAATGTCATATTAGGAAGCGCACTCATTAACGACCTGAATTGTCAAGATTGAAAATGTAAGCTCAATGATGAAAAATTCGAAGAAAATTAGTAAGTGAAGCCCTCTTAAACCTTCCTAGTAACAAGGAAATCAATTCAACACTAAGTTCTTAGAAAATGGAGTGCCCTTGTTACAGAGTTAACAGCTGAAAAAACAGATTAAGGTAGAAGGAAGATATCTAGAAAGAAAACTCACATGCCTCCCATGATGATACTGCAACCAGAACCGAAGATAGGGCCTCCTCGTTCCCCTTTTTCAATAATCAAATTACTTCCCACCCAACTGATGAAAGCCCAAGTTGCAAAAATTATTCCCATGCTTCCTATCATTGTTCCCTTTGTAAGACCTTGCTTTATTCCAAGCTCCATACTCTTTACAAGTCCTTTGCTGAATCTCTCCAGAGTCTGCCGTTCTCCCACATAGGAATAAACTGTTCGAATCGATGAGATTGCTTGTTCCGCAATTCCTCCGGGGAGCCCATAAGCATCTTTCATCTGCATGGCTTGCTCCATCAGAAATTTTCCAAATACTACCACAGGCAACACGAACATCAATGAAAATGGAAATGCAGCTAAGGCCAGCCTCCATGAAAGTATAAAAGCAACCACAAGGCAGACGAGGAATCCCGAGACGTGGGTGAGGAAGTTTGGTATCTAGATCACAAGAAACCATGTAGACAACAACTATATTTAGTCAGAAATACTAAAAATGTGTTGCAAGGAATTGAAGGTGTCAAATTCTATACTTTATCAGCTATAACATCTTGGATTGTTTGGGCATCTGATGAGATGCTTGAGACGACCAGGAATGTTGTTGAAGTGCCAGATTGGGTGTCAAAGAATCCAACTTCTTGCCTGAGAACAGACTTCAGGTACTCCATTCTCATCCGAGAAGCCTGTCTCTCGGCTGTTCTAGTCCAACACAGTCCTTCTGCATCACAAGAATGAAGAGGATGATAGTGCAATCAGTGAATTGATATCTGTACATTGATCACTTATTGATATACCAAATTACTAGATGTGTAATTACCAACAAATGCAGCAACTCCAACTCCAATCGCAACGTAGAGTAACTTGCTGGCGTACTATGAAATTGATCCACAAATAGTTGATCAGTTAAACATAAGCTTCACAATGCATAATGCAAATGTCACAATAAGTTCTATACTTAGCTAATTTTGATTAAGTTAGAGATTTCAGGATAGATTAACGCAAAGACTTGTTTAAATTGAAGCTTTTGCACAAATAAAAATATGGTTATCGGACTATTAGGAATCACTGGTTTCAAAATGAGAATTACACTTGATCATGGCTTGCTTTTTGATAGAGGGAAGGATGTGAGAAATTAATAAGCTGACCTTATCAACCACATGGCTAGACAGATCTACAGGGTCTCCATACTTATTGATCACAGCACTGAGAACCACTAGAGTTAGAGGATTCATCAACCCATCTCCAATACAACCAAGAGTTCCCAACAACATCAACCCTTTGTCCACTCCATCAGCGAATCGAAAAAGCTGAAAAATTGACGGAGTCCCCTCACCCGCCATGCTCAAACTCACTCCTGCAAGCCTTACTCAGTCATGTAGATAGAGAGCACCAGAGTAAGTTAATTTCCAAGCAAACCCATGAAAGAGAGCTCTTAAATATATAATTGAGACTTAGTTTAAGACTTGAATTAATACAGCTGCTGATAATTGGAGCCAAATTGCCACCTATATTTTTGTCTTGGTATTTAATTCTAGTTCCAAATGGATTATTAATAAGGAAAAGGGATGTCTTAGCCGGCATTTGCTAGGTGAGGTGACGATTGCATTTGGCTGTGTCGGAATTTCGGTTTCCTATAGAGACAAGTAGCTAAGTTGCAAAACGTAATCTTCTTTTGCTTGTTTTTTCTTCTTTCAGGGTATGTTTGTAGTTGCACTAGGGAAATTCTTGTTCAATCACTAAGCATCAGCATTTCTAGGCCGGCATTTCATATTCTCAAACATAACTGACAGCCCTTTTATAAAATCCTGTTGAACTATTCTATTTTCAAATGGTGTCTAGTGTTGTTGTTTTTTTTTAAAATTTATTAATGCCCATCCAGTAAAAAACCTTGTAAAAGTTAAAATTGTAATTTGACTTGTTCAATTATATCATACATGTTTGTATATACGAAAAAAAAAAAATCTTAAATACTAACTACATTAAATGACATAAATATTAATTTATTTTTGAGGTTATGCTCTTTCCATGTGTGAACCGGCTTCTGATACCTTTACCCTTCAATTAGATAGTCGTTGAACTTGAAGAAGGAAAGCATAGATAAAAATCATCGCCTGTGCTTGTCGGGTCTTTCTTATTTGGGCGCCTCCATCAATGACAGCGTTGTTTGGTGTCTTAATCAGAACCAAACATAATGAACACCAAACCGTCCAAAGCATCATTAACAGATGTTGCGGATAAAATATGTTGATGTATAGTTGTCTAGTTGAGAATAGTTAAAATTCCACTTAAGCCTTTATAAACACCAGGCTTAGTCAAACTACATCAAGTACTAGGAGATTCCTGCCAACTACAAATTTATTCCTTAAGAGCTAAGTAGAAGAATGAGACTCGTATACCTATTATGTAGATGAAAAAAGAATAAAAAAATTACTAACATGTAGAGGATGATAAATAATAAGAGTGCTCTGCCAAGGGCATTACAATATCCAAAATTATATCGTGGTATAGGTTACTATAATAATTTTCTTTTAAGAGATGGATGAAAAATGTTATAGTAACTCTTAACATTACTTGCTTCACATGATAGTTAACATGACACTTGCGTAGCATGACTATTATTCTCACATTTCTGTCATTCTCGCGCCTTGATGGTTGTCAAGGGTGAGAACCATGTTTTTGTAACTTTGGCTCGATTACCTTTCCTAATATTATTATCTCGAGCTTTGATGGTTGTTAAGGGTGAGAACCATATTTTGGTAACTTTGGCTTCATTACCTTTCTTAATATTATTAGGAGTTTTTATTTATACCCACAAAAAACACTCATTATATTTATTGACTATAAGGATATATAGCAAGTGGGTAGGAAGAGAGGTTCAAGTGGGCACGACTAATATCTCCCATGTTTTTAAAAGCACTTCTATACGAAACACTTGTGTGAAAAAAAAAAGCTAGTCTCGTCCAACTTCTTTTAAAGGTAGAAAATTAATTTTGTTACCGAATAGAAGTGTTTTTACTCTAAATCCCTCCCAAACGGGCCCTTAGTAAAATATCTAGGCCTAATAGCTCTTTGGAACCCAACCCAATTATGCATCAATAAACTCGGCCCAACCCAAATATGTTTACGGGTATTATTTATAAAGGAATCGTATTTCGTACACTCGCTTCTTCAAAAGGTTAGCGGAAGCGCAGAAGACGAGCGAGCAGTCAATCAATCTCGTCGTCGTCATTAACAAGGAGGAGAAGAAGAAGAAGAAGAAGAAGAAAAAGAAAAAGAAAAAGAAAAAGATGGTGAAGGTGGCAACGTACTTCGCGATGACTCTGGGAGCCTTCGTGTTCTGGCAATCCATGGACAAACTTCACGTCTGGATTGCTCTTCATCAGGATGAGAAGGTTCCTGATTTTCCTTTTCGAAATATTATCTAATTTGCTCCGAAGGCTCGAATTACATTATCATTGTTTTCTTTTTCTTTTTCCTTATGATTGGGATTTCCTCATATGGAACGTTGTTCTGTTTCACGAATCTGAAATCGGGGCAAAATCATTACGCGTTTACTGTGGTAATGTTTGTCGTTGTGATTGTGTTCTTCGATCTTAGGTTTTTTTAGCATAAGATTGTGAGAGAAGCTGTAGAAGACCGAGATAGATCCTCCAGAACTCTAATTTTTTGAAAATTTGACTTCGATATCTGCACTCTTGTCTAGATCTAGACTAGATTGGATTGGTTAGGTTTTCTAAACTTGAATGTATTTTGGTCGAAAGTTGTTATGTTTATAAAGAGAGGAAACTTCTTTCAAGATCCGCAGCTGGAAAACTCATATTTGATTATGTGGAGCATTGGTTGTTGCTAATTTGTTGGCTGCCCCGAACCAAGGGTGTGGGCGAGTTCTTAAAACCAGAGACTCAAGAATGTCATTGTATCTTTGTGTCTTTGGGTCAATCGGATCCTTAAGTGTCTTCCGGGATCTGGCGATGTCATTGTTTGATTTGATTTCCCCGTTCTTCGTGAAGACAAAAGGCCAATTTTGATCGTGTTGTTAGATTGTGTTGTACCAAAAATAAAAAAAAGACAATCAATTATGACTTTTTTTTAATATGAAAATTACAATCTTAAAAGGAATTTCTGGCTTCAAACACCTAAACAAGAGGTGAGATGTGGTTGTGTGACGCTGGTGTGAGGAGCTGAAGATACACACCACACCAAGTGATTTTGAGTAGGAACGACTTAGGACACAGAAAGAGGACCTCCACAAACCACCAACAACAAAATGCTATCAATGCAAAAAGAAAGCATTAAGAGAAGAGATAGCACCATCTAGGGATTTAGAACAAGAGGGACCTCTAGACTAATATACTCAGGTAAGGCCATGAGTCTGACCTGGATTCTTTACTCAATTATCTAGTGCTAACTTTTCATGGATTAAAAGATGGTTTTGGTCTTGTAATTTTAGTAAAAGTAGAAATACAAATGAAGAAATAGTGAAGATTGCAAGTCAAGAGATATCAAGGAGTGAAAATTTTAGGTATTTGGGATCCATTATACATAAGGAAGGAGAGCTAGGTGAGGATGTGAGCCATAAAGTTAAATCAGGATGGGCCAAGTGGAGGAGTGCTTCGGGATTTTTATATGATAGGTGCATCCCATTGAAGTTAAAGGGGAAATTTTATGGAGTTGCTATTAGGCCACATGCTATATGGTATAAAATGTTAGGCAATTAAAAAACATGTTAACAAACTAATTGAACAAAAATGTTAATACTTAAATGGATATGTAGTAAAATTTTAAAAGATAAAATTAAAAATGAGCATATTCAGAAAATGGTAGGATAGCACCAATTGGAAATAAAATGAGAGAGAACCGACTAAGGTGGTTTGGACGTATACAACACCTGCCTTTAGATGCAATGATGTAGCAGTTAGGAAGAGTGACCTATTAACATTACATGTTAACAATAGAGGCAAAGAAATACCTAAAATAACATGGATAGAAATAATTAAGAAAGATTTAACTTCTTATAATTTGAATGTGACTTAGCCCTCGATAAAGCGGAGTGAAGGAAGCGGATTTATGTAGCCGACTCCATGTAGTTGGGAAAATGCTTGGTTGAATTGAGTTGAGTTGAACTATGGTTCAATTTGGATAAGGCAAATTCTTGTAGCTGACTCCCATGTAGTTGGAAAAAGGTTGACTTGAGTTGAGTGCACATGTGAGAGTGTTTCTATGTCTAAAAGAGCTTTTGTGGTGTTTTGCACAAAATGAAGATGTAACACTTTCATTCGTTTCCTTGATATTTAATTACACAAATATTTATTAGAAACATGAAAAAAAAAAATCGAAAATGCTAATATTTGATATTTACAGATGCATTTATTAGGAACATGAAAGACCAGAGTTGATGTAAATTCGTCGCGGAAGCAAGAACGAAAATACTCAAAAATAAACCAAAATAAAATCTATGGAATAGAATTCTCAAAAAAAGAAAATAATTGATCTTTCTCTCCTAAAATTCATAATTAGAGCTCCTTATGTAGATAACTCCCCTAAAACAACTTTTAAACTACTTAAAACACCTAAAAATTAGTTTTTTAACCTGTCTATAACATAAAAGCAACTTCCTAGTCCTATTAGAACTCTATTTAGATACTTCTAAACACTTTTTAATACACTTAAAAAATAAAAACGAATTTTTAAAACTATCTAGAACTACCACTAAAATTAAATATATCAAAATAAAACCTTCCCTAAAAAAAAAAAAAAAAAAAAACATAAAAAGCATGCTAAAATACATTATTCATCAAGAGTTCTCTTAGTTTCTTCCTTTTCTGGCCTATGCTTGCCTTTCTGTTTTTTAATGTAAATTTTTTGATGATTATATGTTCTTGGTTCAAGACTTTTATATCTTTGATTAGTTGGTTGGTGGTCGGTGATGCTGTATGAAGAAGGGAATTTGCAGGAACTGTGGTGATGCTTGCTGCACATAAAACATCAATACAAAGATGTGAATCTTGTAGCTTATGTTACTGTCAAATTGTATCAGTAATGACTAACAGCAGCAAGCAATACCATCACATGAATGTCAAAATTTAGTGAATTTTTGGCATGGATTCTTTAGCCATCCTGAATAATTATGCAAGAGTGGTTGTCTTGACCAAATAGAAATGATATAGTACATCTTTTTACAGTCATGCAATTTTTAAATGTCAACCTTATTCATTATTTTGTTTTCTCTTTATCTCAGATGGAACGGCTGGAAAAAGAAATGGAGATCAAGAGGGTCAGAGAAGAGCTAATAGCCCAAGCCAAGCTGAAAGATTCTCTTTCATGAGCCTCAAGCCTTGTTGCATTGATTCTATCCGAGAACATCCAATATTTTCTTTCAAAATGAAGTTCTTTGCTTGCGATGTGCGGACCGATTTCTTGCAGTGCCAGTGTAGTCATATTGTTAATTTTTCAATAATCAATTATCAATACTCTGCCCATAAACTGTATTTTCTCGACAATTAATCCCTGGAGTTCGACCTTTGGAATTGGTCATTGTTTTTAGCTAATGAGTCTCAGACCCTTCTTACGGTGAGATGCATAGCTCAATTTTACGGCCAGATACTATTGCATGGGGATAAATAGCGCTGGTGATCATTTCTAAGGATGCCCTTTTCTCCTTTTCTTGAAAAAAAAAAATGTATGCCTTTTCCTTGTGTCTTAATCAGGTTGAGAATTCTTAGATCTTATTTATGATGTGAAGCGTGGAGCATTTGATTCGATGCTGGATTTCATGACCATTTTATTGGCATCTGAACTTGCAGGCTTTGTTTTTGCCATAATTTTAATCTCAATGCGTTGTTTTTGCCATGTCATTTTACGTTGCAAAATTATCAAATATTGTGTTGGATTTGGTTATTGATTCAGCAGAGAATAGCTTTATAATTACTCTGGAGGGGGGAAAATGAAGCATGAATTTGTATGACTATGAAAAGAATAGCTATTAAATACTTATGATTTTACGGCGGCCAGTGGTGTTGCAAATTGTGGATATATTGAAAGCTGAAATTTTAGATATTTACTGTCACTCCTGAGGTCCCTTGAATCCTAGCCATTGCCACTGGAAATGCTTTTGCTCATTGTTAAATCCTTTCCTCATAAAATCCTGTTTAGTCCATTTTTTTCAGTTGCCCTGTATACTGCTAGTGCATTTGTGAAGCAGATTTTGTTCTCCATTAAAGAGGCAAGTGAATTACAGCGTTTGAGCCGCCTAGACTACCCCAAACTTTAACCACGCTTTAAACGGCAAAAAAAAAAAAAAAAAAAAAAAAGGAAAAAAAAGAAACAACAACGTTATTCACCATTTCCCCCCAGGGCATTGGCTTCGTGGTTCGTTCGACTGGCGTAAGGTTCTTTCGCATCGTCAGGTCTCATCTTCAAAAGTTGGTGGCATACTGATTGGTGTTCCCATTAGTCCATGACATACTCTGGGTGGTGTGGCGGGTGGGTCTTGCGTCGGTTCGATCAAGTCATGGGTTGATTGAGGCTCTTGTTGTCTCGTGGGCTGTTAGGTTAGGGCACCAGACCAGCCCCGGGGTGGATTAGTCAAACTTAAGTCCGGACACCACCACGTTTTAAAAAAAATAAAAGGTAAAAAAATAAATTGAAAGAAGCAAGGAGTAAGCTGACGGACAATGCGCAGAGTACAATATAAATCAAATGGGTAGAAACACAACATAGAGACAAGTTTCTTTTTATTGAGTGTAATTGTTTTTAGTACAAAATGAGGGCAGATGACCACTAAGTTTATGCGCTTATCTTTTTACTTAGCACCTCTCTCTCTCTCTCTCTCTCTCTCAAATTAAGAGATGCTTGAAGAGTGAAATGGATTTATAATAATGATTTAAAAACATAATTTAAATTAATAGACAGATATGCGAATTGGACGAATAAGTAAAGGGTTGCAATATCAGATACTTTTAGCTTTAATATATTTATTTATCTAAAAAACCATTTTTTTTAAAAAAAACTCAGATTATAGATGGCTTTGAATCCTCACACCACATGACAGACATGCAGCCCCCGTAGTATAACGTAAGGGAGCTAGCAAAAGTGACATTTTTCTTATGCTAATCTTAGAAACTCCAGAAATGAAATGAAATATTCTCTCTGCAATCTAGGGCATTGCATCATCTATGGCCCAGTTGGAAGATCAAAGATGGTAGATGATCCTCTCTGTTCATTCATATTAGAGCACCAACACTCCTACTTTTCAAGATAATGCTACAGGTCTAGTGCAAATGCTTTCCTTCCCTTTCAAATAATGTTCTCATTTCCTTCCCCCTTTATAACCTCCTTCTGTTTCCTATTTCCATTAAAAGACTGGCGGTTACAACTTACAAGAACTTTATTTCCTGCTTGCAAGAAAGCGTGTTCATGAAGTGCAAACGACGTTAACATGCTTGTCTCTTCCATTAACCAAGTTAGCGTGCTTCACATGTTGACCTTAAAATGTACAAAAACTAACTTCAGCACTGCCTAATACTAACTAAAAGCACATATTCTTTTCCTTCTTTTAATGCTAAAAGCTGGAGAACCCCTTCGCCTATCTTCCCCCTTACAACACCATCACCCATCACACTCTTATAAATAAGAGCATCACATAGCTGCCCTTCAATTCCCATGGTTCTCAAACCCCAACTTCACATTTCTACCTAAAAATTAAGAGACCTTAATTCCAGCTTCTTTCTCAATCTTCAGTTCATAAACTGAACTTTGTAGGGATGATGGCAGTGCAGATGGTGAAAGTTTTATTGATTGTTGTCTCACTTTGTTTGGTCCTTGGATTTGTGAAAAGTTTAGAAATCCAAGAGAAGGACTTGGAGTCTGATCAAAGCCTCTGGGACTTGTATGAGAGGTGGAGGAGCACGCACACTGTTTCTAGGGACCTCCAAGAGAAGCACATGCGTTTCAATGTGTTTAAGGAGAATGTCAAGTACATCCACAACTTCAATAAACAGGACAAGCCTTATAAGCTGAAGTTGAACAAGTTTGCAGATATGACCAACCATGAATTCAGCAGATCCTATGCTGGCTCTAAAGTCAAACACTACAGTATGTTCCGAGAAAGCCCGCGAGGGATTGGAAGCTTCAGCCATGAGAAGGTGCAGACTCTTCCACCATCCATCGACTGGAGGACAAAAGGTGCAGTCACTGGCATCAAGGATCAAGGGCAATGCGGTAAGTGATTTATCTTTCTAAGATTAACGGATAATGAATTAATCTAGACAAATTAATTCAGTATTTTTGCTCACTTGATGTTTTGGTATTGTTGGAGCTATATAGGTAGTTGCTGGGCATTTTCTACCGTGGTTGCAGTTGAGGGCATAAACCAAATCAAAACAAAGAAACTAGTCTCTTTATCTGAACAGGAGCTCATTGATTGTGACAGAGACAGTGACAATCATGGTTGCGATGGAGGGCTAATGGATAATGCATTTGAGTTCATTAAGCAACATGGAGGTCTGACCACAGAGGCTAATTATCCCTACAAGGCTAGAGAGGGGAGATGTGACGCAATAAAGGTTCAGATTTTCGTCCGTAAAACGTTACAAATATGCATACACATGACAAGAATGCACACTTGTGTGCAAATGTATATTTAGAATGATATTTTATGGTTTTGCAGGAGAATTATCATGCGGTATCAATCGATGGGCATGAGAATGTTCCTGCTAATAATGAGGTCGCCTTGATGAAAGCTGTTGCTAATCAGCCTGTAGCTGTTGCCATAGATGCCGATGGTTCTGACTTCCAATTCTACTCAGAGGTATCATCTGCTAATTTAATTAAGTTAAAACTAAATTTACAGTTTCTCTTGAGGCTGAATTATATCTAAGTATCTAACGAAATCGAAAATATGTAATTGCAGGGTGTGTACACCGGAGAATGTGGCACAGAGCTGAATCATGGGGTGGCTATTGTTGGCTATGGGACAACTTTGGATGGAACCAAGTACTGGATTGTGAAGAACTCCTGGGGCCCTGAATGGGGAGAAAAAGGCTACATAAGGATGTTGCGCGGTGTCTCCGCTGGTGAAGGGAAGTGTGGTATAGCCATGGAAGCATCATATCCCATCAAGGGCTCTCCCACTGTGACCAAAACATCCACTCAAAAGGATGAACTCTGAACTTATGGATTTTAATATTCCGGCTCTCCTATGTTCTGATAGATGCATAATATTTCTTTCATGGATATGAACTTTTAGAAGTTAAGAATTAGATACGCTCGGTAGGTTATGTTGTACTGGAATCTTTCCACTAAGTAGAACCAATAAAAAGATCAGAAATTACATATATGTAGCAGTCATGAAAGTGGGCTTAAAGTGTTGACTTGGTACCCAATCAATTAAGAATGGAAGACTAGACCATGATAATTCACATATTAATCTAGGTTCAATTGGGTCTGAGCATTTCAAATACAAATTTTTCTATGAATCCCAACCTTGCTAGCGCAACATACATACATACATACATACATACATACATACATACATACATACATACATATATATATATATATAAAAGGAAAGCCCTGGCACACCTTCTTCAGGGTCATATTAACTTCTTCAGGGTCATATTAACAGCAAAATAACGTATAAGGATTCAGTCATAAGATTTGATCCAGCTATAAGCTCAATCCTCATGAAGAATTAATGAATTAAAACCGCATTTGTTAACTCCACTTACAACCACTAAAAGAAAGTAAAAGATGAAAACGAATAACTATTTTTAAAGTAAATATTTTTTACTTGTTTTACCTCTACTTAAAGATTAAAGCTCTAGTACAAATAGAAGTTAGTTTTAAAGTAGAATTAGAGGCTTTATAAACAGAGTTAACAAATTACCCTATACCTTATACTCAATCTTTATTAGTTGTATGAGAGAAACTTGTATTTCTTTCTTAATATCACATTGAGTATACACATGGATATATATATACATGAAGCCCTAGGATATGTAAGGTAAACCTAATCTATATATGGTAAGTACACACATATATATAGTAACTACACATATATGGTAACTATACATATATAGTAACAAGTTGTAATTCAAAAAACATAAGAAACCGATGCGCAATTCAATGAATCTGCTAATTCAGTGGAGAGACAAAAAAAAACAAGAAACAGAGGAAACACAGATCATGTAAGAATGATCTTAAATTAAATTGCCTACTCAGAAGAAACTCTAATCCAATACACCTACAAGAGAAAGAGCACAAATTTTCCATCCTCTCTAACAACATGACTGTTCGGAAAGTGATTAGCACAAATCCAAAAAAACACCTTCACTACTAGTTCTTCCACAAAATTAAAGCGATGCTGTAAGAATAAAAAGTCATGTAGATTGTGCA
This sequence comes from Paratinospora sagittata, assembly GCA_035771175.1. Classification (NCBI taxonomy): domain Eukaryota; kingdom Viridiplantae; phylum Streptophyta; class Magnoliopsida; order Ranunculales; family Menispermaceae; genus Paratinospora; species Paratinospora sagittata. Next base: position 3,802,595 of record CM069602.1, on the reverse strand, counting down.
AGTAATTTGCTTATGTAAAACTAACTAGAAATAATTAATTAATTAATTAATTAATCGTTTACCAAGTTGACCAATCATCACCTAGTTGTCTTATCACCGGTCAAGAACTTTTCGATTTAAACACCTTTTAAATCATTTTAATCTGAGTTTAAAAGATGATTAAAATGAAAAGAGTAAAATAGTCAAATGCACTTTTTGATAACCTGTAATTTGATTGACTTGTGACAGATTGATTGGTTGAAAATGGTTGAGGACCCAAATGCTAATTTTGAAAACTATGAAACCTCTGCACTCGATAAAGATACCCAAGACCTAATCTCTAAAAATTCCTTATTCACGTTGAACAGACAAAATGACAAAAAAATGGAGTCCGTCATGGTACGACCTAATTTGTTTTGATTTTAACGGCACGTGTTCTTAATGTGCCGCCTCCTCGTGGCACATTAACCATTGTAGACGCTTTTTTTTTTTTTTTTTAAGGATGAAATTTTCATTTCATAATAATCTCGAGACATAATATAAAGCACGTGCTATAAACAATAGGGAGCCCAAAAGTTCAGAATAATAAACAAAACTTGACAATAAGATAAGGTAGCCCTTACAACAAAAAAGACAACCCTCGCAACAAAAAGACAGAACCCTCGCAACTAAAAAAAACATAACACTTATGGTAAGGTTTGTGGGTTACACCATTTTATTAACCTACAAAGAAAAAGCTTGAAACACCTTTCTCCAAGTTCTTGTATTAAGGTCCAATTATAACAAAACAACATTTGAAGGAAGGTGAACTAAGAAGTAAACTCTAAATTCCTTTGATCAACATGAAATCGATTCCAGGTTAATCTAAAGGACTTGGTATTAGAATATACTTCTCTATTGTACCTCTTGATACCGTCTATCAAGATTCTTCAAAATAATATAGTAAATGTTGAAGTAACATAATTTAAATTGTAATTTATATCATAACATTCCAATCCAAAACTTAGAACCACAAGTACACGACATATACAAAAGTTTCGATGCTTTTACAAACAACAACAGCCTCTCTTGTACGTTGTACAAAGTACTGATAACATACAGCTTCAAACCCAAATAAATTTTTTGAGTTCTTCACATGTAACTTGAGCCTAGGACGCACAAGCCCCCATTATACTACTTAATAACTGATTTTCTTTGACTACAACGAATTTGAATTCTAAAACAAGTTGATTACTGTGACTCGATTAGTTTAAAGCCTCTTGACTCCAGCGACACTACCCATGGCATCACTTGATTCCCCCCTCTTTCTTTTGGCGGAAGACAAAGAAGAAATAGCTTTAGCAGACACGACTTTCCGCACTAGCAACCTCCACCTTGCGTCATCTGCTATTTTCTTTTGCTGCATTTTCATTTTGAATTCCCTGCAAAGGAGACTAGAAATTAAACATAACATTCAAAACCTAATGATTAAATGCTATATGACCTATTATTTCCTACCAACCACAAAAAGTTGGAATCTACTTGTCACATTCACGTGTTCAGATTATTTTTTTTAAGGTTTTAAAAAGGAGTATAAAAAATATTAAAATTTACGGGACCCAGCCAAAATATTTTAAAAAAATCAAATGTAATGTTTAATATTAACTATTTTCTTAATTAAAGTAATTTAAAAAATAAAATCATTTTTTTTTTTTATAGTGTATTGTTCTTTTGAATATTGATTTTACAAAACTATAATAAAGCATTAGAAGTTGTAGATTATCTTAGACTAAGACCATGTATCGCAACCTTTATAAACCTTGTTTTAAGAAGAATTTACCTGCAAAGAGGAACCTTGCAGGAATCATGGCGCTCACAAACAGAGGAATGGAGACGAAAGAGCTGCCACATCCGCTTGCAGCGGCCGCAACCTCCTTTAACCTTCTTCTCACAAGTAGCGAAGTGACGAATTAGGAGCTGCAGACCTTGACAAGTAGGGAAGCTTTTGCAGGGCCCTTTGCTCTTCGTAGGCTCTTTATCTAACGGACCCACACTCGTACACCCTTCCGTGCATATGTGTTCTAAGCACTCCATTGCTTCGCTCAGTTCCAGATACAAACTCCGTTCCTCTCTGATCTTCTTGCTACGTTTCTGCCTCTGTTTTAATTACCGATTGTCATCAGAAACCTCTTACACTGAAATTAAAGTGAAGGTAGAAAAAACAAGAAAAAAAAGAAGAGTTCGTTCACTTAGTATTACCAATTCGTGTTCATCAAGAAATTGTAAGATCTCGAGCTCGAGCCAGGCGTCGTGATCTTGCAAGAACTTCCAGCCTTCAGTTTTCTCTACTTCCTTTAAGTCTTTCGAAACCATTTTCATACATTTGAGGTAAAGATCTGGCGCATCGCAGAGCTTCGCTAGCTGGAGCACGTCGACCACGTTCTCTTGGGTTAACTGTCGAGCTAATTCTCTGGTGCATCTCTGTTTCAGCTGGTGCACAGAGAAAACGTGCGACAAGACCAGTAAGTGAATCCCGTATCTCTCCATTTCTTCCTCTGTGCATCTGTAAACAATACGCAAATTCTCGTCATTTCAGATCTTCACTTTCAGGATCAGGAAAAAAAAAATGGCAATCCAGAAGAATGTCTTAGTCGATAATTTAATCCGCAATTATTAACGACGCGATGATGAATCCATGAGCCTCCGAAGGCTCATTTTAGTGAACAAAGATGTATAAACATATGTAAATTCAGATAGAAAAGATCTAACCTGAAGGAATAGAGAAATCGAACAAAAGTTATGATCGCATCACAAGGAACGCCGAGAATAGGAATAATCTTCTCAGAATTCCATCGCTTACGAGGCCGATCTAACATCTGCTCTAGCGTTGTAGATGCCGCAGCCTTCAATTCCAAGAAATTAAAACTCAAGATCAGAAACTTTGCAAAGAAATCGCACAACCAAACTCACAAATTCCACAAAAAAAAAATACAAAATCTCATCACCATTACCAACCATACAACACTACTTAAAACAGATTCTACAAATTTCTAAAAAAAATCATAACCATCTGCAGTTTGCAAAAAAATTCTTTCTTTCAAATAAAAAATGAAAAAAAAAAAAAAACAAGAACAGAAGGAATGAATACCATAACACTAGAATGCGCAGGAACGCTGGTTCCATCGGAAGTGACGATTCGGACATCGGAAGGAGGGACTTCGACCGAGCTCGGATGAACTCCGGCCGGCAACGGCCTGAGCAGGTAGAAGTCGGCGGCGACAAGTGTTGAAAAAGTAACCATCATTACAAAGCCAAGAGATTGTGTCCTTCCGTCAACACGAATTATTCCACGGCAAATTGGTAAAAGTTTAGGAGCGGCAAGGGTGGATGTACTTCGTATTTATAGGCACGTTTCTGAACCGAAAAGCGAGGAAGGACGAAATATCGACCAGCTTTCCTACGGATCAACGTTCCAGCCCACCATCTACTTTTACTTTCCAATTTTGCCCCCCCAACTTGATCAAAATAAAAAAAAATTTAAAGAAACTGACGTGCAATATAGAATGCCTAGTCAGCAGTAAATTGCGTACGGTAGTGAGAAGCAGAAGAGTCGTTTTCGGAGTCGGTGACGTGGGGATCCGATCCTACGTTCCTATCCGCGTTCCAGCTGTGCTGTTACGACAGTAGTTAAGTGACAACCCAGACCCAGAGGCCAGAGGTCAGAAACGGCACTGTTTTGTCGTGGAGCTGCGTCGTATGATCTAATCGGTACAACCGACACCACAATAAAATTAGAGAGAAATGGTCCGGTGGTTTTGCCGGTACAACATTCGTTTAATGGACATGACGCCACGTGTGAACAAGGTTTTCAGTTGTGAATTTTTGCCGCACCGCCGCTCCCACTTATGGTTCGAAATTTTGGTATTATTTTTTGGAGGCATTTTTTGAATAATTTTATTTGGACTAGTTCAAATCGTGAGGACGAGAAAATGGAATGTTTTCTTTTTCTTTGTTTTTTTATTTTAAGTATTTCTTTGACTGAAAGGAAGTGCTTAATCGCCTTTGAGGAATTTTTTAGAATGGGAAAACGCGAGGTTTTTGGAAAGTTTGTTATTGAGTACTCTTGGGAGATGGATAATACGCAAGTTATGGGCAAGCTCTATTGTAAGAGTTTTCAATTATCTTGTTGTTCCTAATATTATTATATAATTATTATATAAGCTATAAAAGAGGAATGAAGACTTAAAAAAAATTTCTACTTGAAAATAAATAAATAAATTTTTTGAATCTTATTTTCCATTCTTGGGGCAGAATCATCTCGTCTGCAATAGAACGTCCTTGCACAAACCTGTCAAGTTGCATCAAGTTGAAATCCATGGATGATATATATATCCTTTTTTATCTATTTTCATTATTATTTTATTTATGATAAGCATGATACCTTATTAGATCAGTCGTCTAGTGTGCTTAAGAGGCTTCCACAAAAGATCAAACAGAAAGCTACAGTGTATCCGCTTCGTGAAGTGTTGCTCTTCCAACTTCAGAAATTTCCATATTAAACAAAAAAAAAAAAAAAACTTTAGAAATTTCCAAACTTGTGTCACATCAAGTAGAAGGTTGTTTTCACTTTGACGGCAATAATGCCGCGACAAGTTGCATCAATCAAGTAGAAAAATCTTTTTGCCCTTTCAACCTATAGTAGAAAACAAGATGAGCAGAGCTTACTGGGTACCCGTCATTTTGAAGGACACTAATTTGTCTAGATTCTTTCCATCATTTTTTTGAACCAAGTGACTAAAGATTTTCATTGATTTTTTAACTAAAAAAAATCAGGTTTTGTTTTTTTTTCTTTCTTTCTCTGTTTTTTGTTGGAAGAGAAACAAGTATTACAACGAGGGTGGGACACCGATCGTAATGATCAACTGGAGGAGGAACCCATCGCCCAACGTCAGCCGAACCGTGCTCCTGAACTTGCGTACTGGCTTTGATAAACTGCAGATTCTCTTGCTCTTCGCTCGTACTGTCCTTAATAATCTATTGATTTCGTTTGGTTGCAAAATGGACGACTAGCGACAAGCCCAAGTTGCAAACTACTTTAGGCTTGCTTCAATGGTTGTCAATAGCTTTGAGGTCTTGGTTGTCAATTAGCCATTAAAAATCCGACAAAAGATTCTATTATGATAGTGATAAGTGTGATATTTTTTTCCTCAACAGAAGTATTTAAAAGACAATTAACCATTAAAAATGCAACAAAAGATTGTACTATAATTATGATAACAAGTGTGATATTTTTTTCTTCAACAGCAGTAGTTAAAAGACAAAATGAGGCTGTAAAAGCAGATAAGCTATCACCTTTCCTGCTCTATGCAGCTCTATGCTGCATGTGCATTCATTACTTGTTCTCTTCTTACCCTTTTTTTTTTTTTTCTTAAGGTTTTTCAGAGATTTGGTTTTATAACACTTTAAGTTGATGATAGAGTTTTAATAAGTTTGATCTTTGATAAATTAGAACAGGGTGCGTCTAGTTATATCCATAGTAAACTCACTTTACCCCGCACATATATACTTAATAAATTTTCAATGATCAGACGTAGCAATTAGTAGAGTAAGTGTTTACACCTTTACAAAATGGATCTTAAAGAACAATTTTTCGTCTAATCTTGCAAGACAAGACAAATTTGCTCTTTGCATATTTACTGCATTTGAAAATCACCAGATTGACAATTAGTGGCTTCAAAATGATTGGTGATACTGAGTTGTCTAGATTTTTATTTTACTTTTTAATCCCTAATGATATATTCAATAAATTATAATCATTTAAAATTATAATTCACTGCCAACATGTAGCACAAATGGTCGCTCGCACTCTCGGCATTATACCAGTCGCGAGTTCAAGTCTTGTTGTTGCGGAAATGCGTTTCAACCGTAAATTATTATGACATGAGGGTTGACAAAGATGTTGTAAAGCTTCATTACGCCGGGAGGACAGACTTGCAAACGCGTTTCGTGTTGTATATGGGGTTGGGTCGGCTAGGGTGTGTTGTACTTATTAGTGTGAAATTAGTTTGTTCCTCAAGAATGAAATACTCATAGGGTCAGAATTTTTACTTGCTTGTATCTTCTCTAAAAGATTTTTTTTTTTTTTGAGGGGAACAAACAAACTGATTAAAAAGAATGGGAAGGAGAGTCAAAAGATACAATATCAACAATAACAGGGGGAGTAACATTAACCCAAATTCTGTCAGAATCTGACCTGCAACCAAAATGACTTAGCAGATCAGCAGCATTGTTGCTTTCTCTAAATATGGCTTGAAGATGACAATCTGCAAACTCCTTTAATAAAGATCTGCAGTCTTCTATTATCTTTCCAAACTCATCTTTGCCTTGCAAATTTGACTTCAGTGCGTTGATAACAATCTGGGAATCTCCCTCAATTGATGCAAGACTTAGCCCATGACTGATAGCAAGTTTCAGTCCCTCCCTTAAAGCCAATGCTTCAGCTATCTTAACCGAGAAACAGCCCATCATCCTCTTCACCATTGAGACAATAGGATAACCCCTGTCATCTCTAATAATGACTCCAATCCCAATCCAATTTAACCCGTGTTTTACTCCAGCATCAAAATGAAGCTTCAATTGGTGGCGTTCTGGAGGCTCCCACTTAGAAAGATCTCTTGATGGCCTGATAACTTCCTTGAAATTCCTCTTCTGATACTCATTAACAAGATACAAGGCATGATCAGATGAAGAAGGAAAATTTAGCTTTGTACGGAATATGGAGGTTTCTTGAATTCCATATTTTCCAACAAATAGCAACTATATCTTCAGCTTGATGCTTTTCAACTTTCACTATATCTAAAAGAATTTTTAATTCACTAATCAAGATGTATTAATCAAACTAACTTATCAACGCCGAGTTTGATGGCTACCGAAAGTTAGATAACACAAGAAAAGAAAAACTTCTATTTTTTATTTTACAAAACAAGAATAAAAAAATAACCTATTTTATATTTTAATAGTTCGCAAACATGTGCATTGTACTTCAATAAAATAAGATTGAAAGTTATCCAAAAAAATAAAATAAAAAAATAATAAAAAAAAAGCTGAAAACAACATAAAATAATAATTCTTAAAATAAGTCTTATAGTTATTAAGATTACTTTTAAAAAAATCTTTTAAGGTCATATAACCGTATTAGTCATAAATGTAATAAAAAATAATAAATAATTTAAAAATTTATAATAAAAGTAGCACCCATGAGTTAAAAAAATTGAGGAGACCAATCCTCTTATTTCAGAAAGCCGAAAGACCCGACTCAAAAAAATCTCATCTTTAAGTTGAGTTTGAAACCATTTGAGGTAGTCATTTCCATTAATCTGGCCGAAATGTAAAATACTAATGAAGATTTTACTTGACTTGTACGGAACACCAATTCAGATGAGCACAAATATATTCGTATCAAATATCAATGATTTAGCCACAAAAAATATATGACATATAGACAACACCAGGGCATCTAGAATCACCACTTCATTAAGCATCTGAATGAGTACACAAGTCATCTTACATAATCAGACCAACTCAAACATCAGCAATAAATCACTAGCAGGAGCCTTCTTTTAACTTACAAACGGCAACCTACATCTTAGAAGCGGTGGTGTTGGTTCTCTCAATTGGTAAAGATAAAAGAAAAAAAATCCCTGTAGAGCAACTGAGATGACAGCTACTTGAGCTAAAAGGAAACTTACTTAGTTTTCCTCCGGACATGAAGAAGTATCACTGCTTTGGCCAAATATATTTGGAATCCCATCCCAGTATGACAGCTAATTTAAGCGTTGAGCTAAAAGGAAACTTACTTAGCTTTCCTCTGGACATGGAGAAGTATCACTGCTTTGGCCAAATATATTTGGAATCCCATCCCAGTTCTTCTTTTCCCTCGTCTCCCAGTATCCACCAACGTATCGGTAGCAATCATCTTCCTTGTCCTTCCTGAACCACTTCGGCTGCCATCCCCTTTCCTGCAACTTCCTTGCCTGCACCGCATTACACAAATAAATTTGTTTCAACATGAAAAAGCTAGACGCCTCATCCAGCCTGAATTGCTATAACACAGCGTACAGCCATATCATGTTTTTAAGTCCCAAAACTTGAATTTTATGTAGCATCTATAAGATATAGCAAATCAACAAAAAACAAAAACAAATATATGACAGCAAGAACTTGCCTTTCATATTAATATTATTCTAAAATTTAGTAAACAAGGAACGAATAGCTTTAGTTTGTCTATACAAAGAAATGTGTAAAATATATTAAAAAAAATCTCATCTCTTAAATATATCAAAAGTAACTTCCAAGTCTAAAGATACATCACTGGAGTTCCAATCAGATCAACACAAAAATGACGGAAGAATTTAAGAAATGACAAGGCAGGTAACAAAAGCTTAGAGAAGAATTGAGGGGAAAAAGATCTGTGCTCAAGCATACCTGTCTTTGTAACTCCTCCAGCCTTAGTTTCTCTGCATTAGCTAGCTCATATTCACCATTTTCTAAGTGTCTCTGATCTGGTCTAAGCCTAGAGTCCGTAGGAGGCAAATTCTCCATTAGACCAGGTGTTATTTCATTCAAAGAAATTGCAAATGGTGTGAGATTGTATCTTGTTTGGGCAACAGATTTTTCTCGTTCCCAAAGAAGCATGGCTTCAGGCATGGGATCATATCCTTTTGGCTTTGTTGTTGGATCCCCCAGTACATAATACATTGCTTCATCCCACTTCCCAACCAACATTGCAACCTTCTCTCCAGTTCTGTTGTCTTGCACAAATCCATGCACCTGCATGTCCAAAATTAGTGTCCACTTATTCATTTCTCTATTCAATAAAGAAGTCAATAAAATGAATTGAATGCTCCACAGGTTTACAAATTTCAGGTTACAACTCATCCAAGAGTAACCAGATTAAGTGGGAGGTAGTGATCGCCTTACTACCTAAATAGTGGAAATTTTGCACATATTTAAGGATGATCAAGACAAATAAAAGAGAACACGAGGCTGATGTCTGGACTGCCAATTTTAAAAGGGAATGGAAGCTAAGTGTTCCTCTGCAGAAATTGACGGGTTTCAGGAAAGAGAAGAGAAACAGAGATAAAAGGGCGATTCATTTGCATATGCAAAATGCAATAGACATTAACCAGTTCAAGTAGTATAACTGTTTCCAATGCATCTGATATTATCTGGCTAAGTAGGGAAGAAAATTCCAAACAAGTCTGAAAATATCAATGAAATAAAAAAAGAAAGAATTATACTAAAAGTGTGAAGGTTTAGGCTCTGGCCTAAAAGACAAGACGACACATGAAGGTCATCCATCATTACTGAATATTACCTCCAAATGCTATCACATGAGTACCTGATGAGGATTTCGATCAATGATAGACTGCTCCTTGAATTTGAGCTTGCAGGAGTACTTTCCACTGCCTCTGATACGCATTGTGCCATAATGGTCACAATAGATTTTACCAAGTATGATGTTGTAGATTGAAGTGGTAACCTTGCTCCACTGAAAAGTTTCTCCATCTTCAAACTCCAAACTTAGAACTCCAACAGGATCAAGCTGGATAGAACGCCCCCAAAACTTTCCTTTAAGATTAGAATCAGCCCAGAACTTCCAACCTCTCCCTTCACAGTGACAGGCAACAATAGTCGGATGGTGACTCACCTGAGATAACGAAACTTATTGTCACATAACAAGTACTTTGCACAAGAAACTGGTATAATCAATGGAAGGATTACCAAACAATGCTCAGAGAAATAAAGCTTGACATCTTTACTCCTAGTAAAGAACAAGAGCAAAGCAAGAAAAAACTCACTCCAGTTTTAAAAAATACATTTTACAAATGGAGGTGGGTTGTTCAAGTGCCAGCCTACCATGGATCAGAAATTTCATTGATATCTAGCATTTGTTTTCTCTCCAGAATTACATATAGCGTATTATTACTTGAAAAAAAAGAAAATTACCTTTTCAGAAAAGAAGCGTAGACCTTTATCAGGATAGTCAGCCTCATATGTTTCTCCAAGAAGAGGGTTGAAAGGTTTACACTGGCGACCTTCTGTTGAAGCATAGCCAGAGATAGCAAATGCTGCGACATTTAAAATACGCATCAAGCTATTTCCCTGCACCAAACACAACCCTGAGTTTCTATTCTAGCACTCAAACAATATCAACCCAGCTCAATCAAAATAAAATAATAGTAATACTAATAATAGAAACAACATTAACAATAAACAATAATTATTTAAGTTATTTAAACATCAGAGAAAGCCTTCAGCTTCTATCAGTTGAAATAAAAATTAAGCAAAATAAGCATGTAAAGACACGGTAGAGCATTCAGTCCATGGACTTGTAGGCAAGATCTTCAAGAATTCAGCAGACACTAGAAGGAAAAGATCTTATTGATTATCCACCAGTAATATTAAACTCTTTCTAGAATAGGCTGTAATTTCCTCCTATTTAGTATCATAGGTGAAAACCAACCAACTTGCACTAATATATGATGTTATGAATAAGAGCTGTGTAACAAAGTTACAGGAACTTTGGCACCCTACAGAGCCATGAGGAGTTGAATATGGTAGAATTGCAAAGCTTAAACCCTGACACGTGAAAATGATTGATTCAAATCTTTTTTGGACATGGGTAAAATATAGATCTGAGGCACATACATACACATGGCATCATTCAAATAATCTCCGGAGCTGTCGTCCACAAACAGTTACTAGTCAAAAACACCAATCATTGAGGAACCTCTTTCTCACGCACATTCACTGTCACATGGGTAAAATATAGATCTGAGGCACATACATACACATGGCATCATTCAAATAATCTCCGGAGCTGTCGTCCACAAACAGTTACTATCACATCATTCTAGTCAAAAACACCAATCATTGAGGAACCTCTTTCTCACGCACATTCACTGTCACTTTGGTTGAAACTGTTAGAAACCACTTGACCTAAAAACTATAGCTATTAGATAAGGGTCCAACAATGCATATCAAGTTATCATCAATACTCCCCCTCACGTGCAGCCCCATCCAGCACGTGGAGAGCCAGAAGAGAGATAAAAGAAAAGAAATAACAATTATGCAAATGGAAAAAATACAAATGCTAATAACCAGACTTGAACCCAAGACCTCTTGCAAAACCAAGGGTCTGATACCATATTAGAAACCACTTGACCTAAAAGCTATAGCTATTAGATGAGGGTCCCAACAATATCATCAATAGAAACCAACAATCACTTAGCTCCCACCAACAACTTGCTTGTTTTGGCCATGGCAAATAAGCATCGAGTCCTCTGTAGCCTAAACCCTGAATCCATTAATTACATGTGATTTGCTATCTGAAATCTGTTCAACTGATCCTACGAGACAATCACTAAGAAATGATTCCCGTCCTGTACATATGGCATCATGCTGATGTAAAAAAATATGGTCTTCACATCTGTACTTGGAGTTTCTTCAACAGGTCATGGTTGAGAAAAAGTCTTGATGGGCACTAACCAATCTAAATCAGCAAAGTTGCAATATTTAGTGGAGGTAAAACATCAAGTTTTTATTTGTAAACCTAAAGTTAGAATTAGTCACCTATTCTAAACAAAGACCTGATATTTTGGATAACATGTACACCTCAAGTGAAGCCAGCACATCGGCTAGCTGGGTCAAAAAGAAAATAGCAGATAATGAATAAGCAACTGCTTTGCCACAATGAAAGCATAGATAGGAACTGACCTGCTTGCCCCATTCAAGTGCTCGATCAACCAAGTAGGAATACTCAAAATCTTCAAAGCACTTCTGCAATGAAGAAAGAGGCTCATTGAAGTAAACAGGGAGACAAACTCCTGATAGATCCTTTCCAATATTGTCTTTTATTATTGACCACAAGCCAACCGGCTTTTCTTTTTCCTTCGGTTCGGGCAACTTGTCCCTTCTTTTGACATAGGGATAATCAACGGTCTTAATCTCCATATCAACTTCACATCTGTGGTCAGAAAAGAATGAATCTATATCATATGCTAAAGTACTACAGGCATTTCCTGTAGCCTCCCTACCACGATAAGATGCACTTCTTAGAGACTCCGAAGACAAAAAGTCCCTTGTATCAAAAAATATCCCATCATCTTCATCTGTTTCAACACCCACTCCATCCTGACTTTCATTATCGGCATCAGAATCACTTGCACTGCCCTCTGACATGATTGAATAGAAATCTGCAAACAGCATAATTAGATGAACTTGCCAACTCAATTCATATGAGAAAAAAAACCTCATTTACTTAACAACATATATATAGGAAGAATAATCATAAAAGGACACTATACTTGTCTAGAAGTTGAATAAAAGGTAAAATTTGAAAAAGAGCTCCTTTCAGCTAAAATGACTCAGCCGGTAGAGATGAAAAACCCCTGTTTCTTCCAGATAACATTCCTTCAGATATAATACATAATGCTTCAAGAAATTTAAAAGTGGTCATAAATAAGCATTCTGTGTGTGTCATTCACACAGAGTACAAGGATGACTTACCACTAAATCTTCCATTCACTTCTCCACAATATGACTTACGACCCTTGGTTTCATCCACCACAGTGGTTTCCAGCTCTACTTTCTCTGTCTGCAAAACATAATAAGATAAATAATGCCCTCAAGGTATTCTTTGAACAGCTATGGTGAACACAAAAAGGTAAAGGCAAAACAAAAAATGTGCAATAGCAGAAGCTGGTCACGAAAACTAAGTTTAACATGAAGAGGAACTAAATCATCTGTCTTAGGATTTGTCCACTCCCAGACCACCTACATACAGTATGGTAAAAAAGCATACAAAAAAGCCCACTTAAACCAACCAAATGTGCAGAAGATGCAAAGAAATTTGACTCTCGGTCAAGAAGCTTTGTATCATAGTAAACAGTTAAATGATGTCTGGCATGAATTCATCTATGTAAAAAATTCTATAAATCCTTGCAAAATTTTGAAAAAAACCCAAATATCAATTAAGTTTAAAAGCTAATACAACATTATTAACTAAAACAGGAATATTTTGCTGAAAAAAAAATTTAGACTAGATCTCTTAAATAAATGCACGTTACTACTTTTATGATAGATCGCTTAAATAAATGCACATTATTACTTTTAGAATAGATCGCTTAAATAAATGCACACTACTACTAGAATTGTTAAGTTTTATGATGAATACCACGCTATTGATCAGGAACAGACAATGTGTCACTAACAAAGCAAAGAAAGAACAAGAATGGTGCAAAGAGAGGCTCAAGGAAATTGCATTATCTATTATTTTGTAAATTGCACTGTGCTATTTCCAGTAATTCTACTGTTTAAGATTCATAGTTGCTTTTAAAATAAAAAAAAATTAACAAACTTTCATAATACATTCTTGTCTTAGTACTCTTTGGTTAATTAAGATGTCGGAAAGCCCTGCGAGACAGTTTTATTTTCATATTTTGAGAGATCAACAAGTAATAGAAAAATTAGGACTCCAAGAAGTGAAACTTCTTTTACAGTTTTAGGCCTACCGCCTACCCAAGAATCTTATAATCCTTTTTGATTTGTAGAAACCTCATCAGAACTTCAATTCCATAATACCTACTTTTTAATAGCTCATGTTCTCAAATCCAACACCAAAGGGATTTCCCATGCAACTGCCACTGGTCAAAAACTTAGAACTACCTAATGAATAATGATGAATGATATCATTAGTGATAGCTCAATACACATTATTCTATCAGCTATAACTTTCATGTCAAGTAACTATCCAACATGATCTTCAGTTCAAGACATGTCTTGGATTCAAGTCCCTTTCATAGCCATTTGCATGTTTAGTATTTGTTGATTCCTTTATCTATCTTTTGGCTCTCCACATGTAGAATGGTAGTATACACGAGAAAGAGTGTTAATGATATCTTAATATGCATTATTAGGCTTCCACCTACCACCAATAGCATAATTAGCATTAACATCAAGTGGTTATCTATCAGATATGTTTATTGATTATTCAGGAAGGATGAATTCCTTGCCATGGAAGCCATCCTCAAAAAAGTTTTAACTCGTAATGAAATTCTTAAACCCAATGAAATAAATTATCAGCATCAAAAAGCAACCATTCTAAATTTTCTAACAAGGCCAAAAATAGATATAAACAATACAAAGAAAAATATCTAATGGTTAAGAAATTGATATCAATGAGTAAAAAAAAAAAAGAATGGCCCACAAAATAATGAATATATCCTACCATATTTCATGAAATTAAAAAATAGAAGAAAGATATGCACAATATCCAATACCTCTAATTGCCTTAGTTTTTCAAGCAGGGCAATATGCTTATGTTGAAGAACCTTGAACTGATTTTGCATCTCAGAAAATTCCAATAGCATAATAGATTCACATTCTGAAACGGCTGTTTCATTCAAGCCTTCTTGTAGTAACCGTGATCGTAGCTTTTCTGTTGAAACAGAAATGTCTTCAGAGGGTGCAAAGTCATTGCTTGTCAGTGTTCTAGGAAAAAGATCTTTAGTAGCCAATAGTGCCTCAATCCATGCAGCCCTGTCATCTCTAGACAGGCACCGCAGGTGAAGTGTCTTAGTGCCTGTAAATATGGAAAGCCTTTTATCATCCGACTTGCTAGCCCGAATTGAGGAAACCTGTCAGCCAGTCATCAAAAATTAATTGACTGCACTATAAGAGAAGATCACATAGAAGTTAAAGTATAACACACATAAACATCTATGTCTCCCTCTGTCAATTGACATTTTTGAATGACAGCCTAGATGCACAACGAAGAATAACAGCAAATATCAGCATTCCATTCTCCAATGCTTCATAAGGGAGAAACTCACAACTGGATTTAGTAAACAAACCTTTTCTTTTACTTCTAAACATAACAATCAGCAAAATTTACTGTGGGAGATTCTCCACCTCCCCGCCCCTCCTTTACTTTCACATATAAAAAGAAAAATAAAAAAGAAAAAAAGAAAATGGCATGGTCCAACTCAACAACATTCGTTCTCCAAGCTCCCAAGACTATCAGACAAATACTTGGAGGAAAGCGCAGATGTTGGCGATAATAAAAGAATTATATGAAGGCATTACCTGGAGAAGAATTCTCAACATTATAGACAAAAGTCATGTAAGAAGTTTCAACACACCTATAAGATTAATAGCATACAGAAATTAATTAATTAAAAGACACTAATTTTATTGGGAAAATTTCAAAATACTCCATAAATTATTAGCCATTTAGTAATCAAGAATTAGGGGACCTTAAAGAGAAAGCCATAACAAGTCCTCTGGGTGGGGGAAACCGTGTGAATACAAACAAACGGTTGAAACCCATGGATAGATCTCATCAGCTCAACAAAAGACCCAATGTTCGTGTCACTACTAAACTTTTGTGCATCTATGACATAGTCAAACAGTAAACCCAATCAAAAAACAAAATGAAAAAAATATATATAAAAAAAAATTAAAAAAAGAATAACACAGAAGAAGGGAGGAAGGAAATAAAATCAAAACCTTCAAATGTATCTCGCCGAACGGCTTCCACCGCTTTGTAGACCCATACAATCCATTGGCCCAGCTAGCCTTCCTCATGTACCTCAAACTCTCTTCTCCGATCACCTTAACACCTTTCTCCCTCGCCGGACTGATCGAAATCTTGTCCGGTCCATGAACCTTGTAATACGAAAGAACTCCATCTTCAAGCACGAACCACCGCGACCTCCAACCCTTCCCGTAATTCACCCATTTATAAAGAATTCCCGCCACACTCCCACCGGCCGCCACACCCGAACCACCCCCCTCTTAGACTCCCTTCCCTCACTCACAATCTCCACAGCCTCATCATTCGGAGCACCAGAAAACCCTAACCCTAATTCCACCTCAGTACCTACCGACGAAACCTGAGCAGAAAAAGTCGGCTTGCTCGAACCGTATCCACCAACAGTCCTAACCGAGTTCTCAAACGCTATCGCTGCACTCCTCGAAGAAGATTTAACCACCGCAGGATTACTCCCGTCTCTCTCGACCGAAACCGGCGCAATGCAGCACAGCGGATTCATCTCAAGAACCACAGATCGATCGATCAATCTCGAAAACGAACACAATCGAAATAAAGAGAATAAATTATAAAAAAAAAAAAAAGAAGAAGAAGAAGATCAAAACACGGCCGATCTCATTGTTTACAATTTGATCCGTTTTCGAAATGCAGACTCTTCCGAAACCCGAACTCTAAGTAATCTCCCTCTGCAAACGAGAGAAGAAGAGGAAGAAACCCTAGAATCGAGAAGCTTCCTTGTTTCCGCTTCAGAAAACAACACCCGATCGGATTTCGAAAGGGCGAGTCCTCCTCCTCCTCCTCCAAATCTTCTCGGCAATGACATAAGAACTACACACGATTCCAACAGATCACAACCTAACAAAAACTCCAATACGGTCTGATGATCCTTAAAACGAGAAGCAAGATCAGCTATAAATATAAATCGCAGTTATTGCAGATTATTATCATTATTATTAAAAGTAATTAAGGTTGAAGAAGCTATAAAGATCTCTGCGCTGCCGCTGTGCAGCCTCGACAGATCCATTAAATTCACAGCGTCTTTTTAACACAGTTGTGTTAGTGTTGTCGCCGTTGTTGGAAAAGAGAGAAAATACTCAAAATAGAAGAACGGCGTCAACTCAATTAAACTGTGAAAAGTTTTGAGAGTTTTAGTGCGCATCCAGCGGTTTGAAGGTGCCTAGTTTAGCGTCACAGCCATTTAGCCTCTTTTATTTTCTCTGGCTTTGCAATCGTAATCATTACACAACCAGCTAACCTGCGCAGTCGGTACGGTGGTGGCGGTGACCGGTCTCTTGTGGGGTTTTGACAAATTGACGTGGTTTCAGTTCAAGACAAACGACTTGCCAATGACCAACTTGCCCTTTCCTTTCTTGCCTTATAATACTGGTGGCTTGGGCCGTTGATATGGGGGGTTTTTGGGTAAATTCGGGCGATGAAAATGATTGACGGACAATGAGTGGCGAAATTTGTATTTGGAAGGATTTGTGAGATGGTTTTGTTTGGGAGTGTGACAAATCCATGTGGGTAGCAGAACCAAAAAGATTAACGACAACCGTGAGGTGCGCGCATCGGCATCACAGTTGCTAATGCTATGTAGGGGTCCCACTACGGTTAAATAAATCTCCTACTTCATCTTGATGATCCGTTGGTGAATGAATTTTGTTAGTGACAACTACCTCGTAACACATCAGATCATGTGATGTACGTCTCTGTTGAATGTGCTGTACAGTTTGGTTTACGGCACCACATGGGATGGGAGGACCACGCGGGATTGTTCTATTTAATTAATCGTAGTAGAAGAGCTGCGCGCATCTAATGAACCGAGTCAGAACTCTTGCTTCTTCTTGTTCTCGTGCCATGTGATTTGATCCTGAAACGAGAGAGAGAGGAAGGGGAAGATGTTGATATTTGGTGCTGCAAGGTCATTGAAAACGCATCAGGTTCTGTTTTTAGAAACCCATTTAAGTAATGAGGTGTGGTTTCACATGCCCTTCTACTTCACATAGCTTCTATCTATTAAGATTACACGTAGAGAAAATGTTTTAAAAACATATTTTTTAAATATATTTTATTAATATTATTTATAAAAATTATTAAATTGATTTAAAGTGATTCAATAACCGTCAAAAATAATGTTAACAAAGTGTATTTAAAAAATGAGTTAGCCAAATATTATTCTCTAGTAAAACCCACCCACAAATGTGTTAGAGAAAATAATTAAAGAACACATGTTATTTCTAGAGACATGGATACATTAAATATATTGCTTGATCAAATACATAGAAGGTACAGTTGAGACTAATTTTTGTAAGAACATGTGGCACATGCCAACTTTACATCTAATAAACATAAGCAAAAGGACATGTAGAGACTTAAGGGAAGCCAAGCCCCTGCAAACAATTTCTCACAATTCCCACAATGCTTTTGTATAATTAGGCATTACCCACCAAACAAGATTAGAGTCAAACAAAGATAATCACTTCTATTGTGTTTATAAATGGGTGAATTACGGGAATGAAGATTTTTCAATTGATAGAGACAGTGCATGTATATAATAATAGCTCCAAGAATGAAGTTGATGTAAAGATTTTTAATTAATGTGTTAGTGTTGTGCTATTCGATTAAGAAATTTCTATATTTTAACTTGAATGGCAGACTGTAGAAATAGCTTACTTAATTAAGATCATGAATTAAAATATATAACAAAATAATTGATTGGATTAAACTATCAATTTGCTAATTGAGTATGATTTCTTTGGATATATACATTTTTTTAAGAGAATGTAACTTCAAATAGTATTAATGGCTGGCCACCAAATTGATGTCTTCACGAAGATATGGGCAAGTTTTAATGTTGCTATGTACTTTTCATTTACACACAAAAAAAAAAAAAAAAAAAAAAAAAGAAGGAAAGGGCATACGTAAAACAATTGAATTTTTTAAAATCTACAAGTAAAGAAACTTAAATGTCACGATTTATAAGATGTAAACGGAGGGGAATTATTTTAGTTAAGCATATATAAGTTTGAGGATTATTCGAAATGTAAATGTTGACTCAATCTTGGATAAAATGAAGTGGAGGAAGCAAATTCATGTAGTCAACTATATATAATTAAAAAAAAGGCTTAATTAGGTTAAATTAAATGTATATTAATAGTTTAAAAAGATGGTAATAAAAAATGGAAGTATATTGATTATATGTACTTAAAGCCACTCGTCCTTATTCACGACGTTGTTGACTTGAAATCTACTTAGAAGAAGTTATGTCGTGAAATAAGTTCAAATGACTTATTGGAAGTTCTTCTTTTAGGGGTTGTTTGGTGCATGAGATTGAACTATTTGTAGTCTCAATCTCATGTTTGGAAGTGAGGTGGGATGAGATTATTTTTATCCCATCTCACCATTTTATCTCCCTCAACTTTTTTCTTCTTTTTTTTTTTTTATGCTGCAACTCCAGCTTCTTCTTCTCCTGGTTTTGCAAACTATATTTTTTTTAATTTAATTACAAATTTTAATTACTTTTTGTTTCAATCCCAAACATACTACCAAACACAACATTACTCTATTTTTAATCTCATTTCATCTAATCTAATCTAATTCCATAAAAATAATCCCATCACATTCCGCACACCAAACGAGCCCTTAGGTTTCTATGTGCCTCAGTAGATCAAGTTGGAAAAAAGAAAAGAAATGAAAGGAAAAAACAATTGTAGATATTAATTATATATCAAATAATAAGCAATGTATATAACCTTGTAACTTGAGTGGTGTCACTTTATCTCATAAGCCCGAGGTCCTAACTTCAAGACCCCGTGAAACAGGTTTCTTATTATAACCTGTAGGATTTCGATCATTTCATGAATGATACGGAGTGATTGAAAATGCCTACATCAGACATCTCACCTCTGACATTTTACACATTATCCTGTAGAAAATTGTGGTCCAGAGTTAATGGATGCCACAACCTAAGTTTACTTGGGGTAGGATGGGATTGTACTTCCTATGGGAGATTGATCGAGATGCATGTAAAGCTAGCCCAAACACACGATAGTTAGTAAAAGGAAAATGTACATATGCATGTATCGTTGGGGGCACATGCAAAGATTTGGGTCAAAACCCACCTTACTTTCCAATATTTGATTTGATATACTATATAGAAAGTGAGATGCTTAAAACCATATATTGCTTAGAGACAAATACTACTACTATTTAATTAAAATTGGAAGTTGGAAAAGGAAAAGTTGGCTGATTTAAGATCATAAATGTATTTAGTGGAATAAACTGGACTTGTAATCTTTCTAAGGCACAGTGGAAACCCACGAAGCTGATGCTTTGAGAACAACATGAAAAAGAAATTAAAGTAGAACCAATCAAAGGCAGCATTCTCTTTCAGCACCACCACCAGCATTACTAATAAGACACTAGTGGAATTGGATACCCTTTGTTGGGTAAAGTCTCAACAAGCAATGGCATTTGTTTGGGCAAACTATTCCATTCCATCTCTTTGGTATCAAAACCCTGTTATTATTCTCTCAAAACAAAATAAAGATCAGAGAATGAAACTATATAAATTATACATAGAGAGATGTTTTGGAAACATACTTTTTTTTTACACATTTTTTACATTATTTTTGAAAGTTGTTGGATTACCTCAAATCACGCAATCAACATATGATTCGAGGTGATATATATATATAGGAGAATGTTAAATTGACTGTAGCAATCACAATTTTTTGTGACCGCTGCTGAGGTAAAGTGATATGAGGAGATGATTGTTTGACCCATTCATTTAGTTGTCTGCTGTGATATCAGGGGTTACCCCTCATATCACGCCACTTTAGTATTCTCTCTCTATATATATTACCCAAACATGTATACATACAGGGACGTAGCCAGAAATTTTATTTAGAGTGGGCTAAAATTTTTTTTTAGACAAACCTCGACAGTACAAGAAAAATTTATTGATTGAGATATGTAAATCACTAATATCCAAAGAATAGACATATGTAGTTCATACATGTAGTTGCAACTTTTACAATTAGATTATTTTTTTTTTCAGTAAAAAAAATATTAATCTAACTCTAAAAATTTGTAACTACGTGTACAACTACACATGTGTATCTATTAAATTATTTATTGCATACTTTAAGATATGTAAGTCGCTAATGTCCAAATGATAGATACGAATAGTTATTTTGAATCTAATTAAACATTATCACAAAAAAAGGTCCAAATTAATTTTTTAAAAAAGTATTTTAATGTTAAAAATCGGTACTTGAGTGACAAATTCAGGGGAGTGAGTTTTCAGGTGTTTAGATGTTAATTTTCTAATTGATTGTAATTATAATTTATTGAATATTATTATTTGATAAATTAATATTTAATATATTTTACATTAAAAAAATATAAGTAAACTTAAAATATATATATGCTACCTTGAGACTCTAGTCCACGTAGGTCTGCCTCTGTATACGTACACATATATATATTCTCTACGGATTCAATTCACCTTAATTTTGTAACGTGGCCAATGATGCTTTGAGAAAGTGACTTGTAGACTTCTGAATTAACACCAGTGAACCATTGATATTTGGAATCTTGGATGAGAAGCTTCTGTTGTGTTTTTTCGCCAAGAACACACACACACACGCAATCATTTTTTCGGGGATACACTACACCACAGAGCATGCTCGGACGTGAAGCTTCATGAACCACGACAATCCACCATATATATTTTACTTTTTAATGTGGTCTATTTTTGTTAGACAAGTTTGGTGCTGGTTGGCCAAACCTGATCTGGTCGGTTCACCCTACTTTCACCGACTAGCACAAACAGTTGGCAACTAATCATCACATTAAGTTTCTCAGTTATGAACTAATTACGGTGTTTGGCCAATTCTCCCAAGATTATTTTAGAAATTTTAATCGCTTATGAGGGTAATTACCTACAAAGTAACTTGAAATATTTGAATATGTTAGCGATATCATTTTTAAATTAAACTTTCAAATAAAACAATATGTTCTCCTTTATTGTGCATGTTTGATAAGGTTCTAATTACGTACCCTCTTATCCATCAAGTGTCACCCTCTGAAGAAAATATAGAAATCAACATTAATATTGTTGATCTAATGAAAATTCTATTTAATATATCTTTTAGTTGTCTCTTAATATATATATTTATATCATAATCAATTCAAATTAGTTTTTTTTATCAATTTGCATGTGTTTTTTTTTAACATGTGCAATGACATTTTTAGTAATATGACTCTATTTGCATTAATTTGATGGACCTAAAGAAAATTTTCTTGGTTTTTTAAGATAGAAGAAGATCTGTCAAAGTACCCGTTTTAACACATGTTGGTGATAATACAAATACATGCATTTGTTTTAACATTACAATTCATGTTGTAAAATCAAGGACCTATATTATGATTCATACACAACTTAACATTATATTCCTCACTTTTATTATTATAAAAACAGAAAAAACAAAATTCTCTTTTTTTTTTTGGAGTTTTAATAGTGGAAGAAAATAGAAAAGAAAATAGCAGAAAAAGAGAGTTTTAAGGCTTATTTCATGAAAATACACTACTTTTACTTAATGTGGTGCAACACATAGTTGAAGTCCGTACTAAAGGTGGTTGAAAAGTGAAGGTCTGAGGATAAAAATTCACACCTGCCTTAGTCGCGCCCAGTTGAGAAGAGCCGCCTAATGTCTTTGCAGTGTTTGAATGTGAATTAGTGCTCGAACTCAAATTAGTCTCGTCCGAAAGATCGAACCACAGCATAGAAAACCAAAAACCAAAAACCAAAAAAAAAGAAAAGACACTACTTTTCTTGCATCCGAAGAGTGGACATCTATTTTGTCTCTTTCTTCATACTGGGATCAGCTTTGACGTCTACCCAGCCCATTTGCGTACTGTTTCTTAGTCTTAACCCAAACGAGACAAAACCAGTCAATCTGGGCCCTACTATTCCACCAAAAAATAAAATACAATACTTAGTCCGGCCCGACCATCCGAGCCCATCAAACTCTTCGACAATTACAACATAAAAAACACAGCAAATCAAAACGCCACCTCGCGAAAAGCTTTCGTGTCCAAGATCAGAAAGAAAGAAAGAAAGAGGAATAATAATAATAATAATAATAATAAACAAGCTGCGTTGCGTTGTTGTTTGGTTCTGAAGAAAAGAAGCCAAAAAAAGAAGAAGAAAGCGTTGTTTTTGACGACGATGATGATGTCAATCTGCGTGCGTTTATGAAAACCTGAAATGGATGTTGGAGCAATAATCTTCTTCTTTAGGTGTAATAGTTGTAGTAGAAGTAGTAGTGGTAGTGGTAAGTTGAGTTGCCGCTTTCGCTTAGGTTTGGCGTGTGGAGATCGCTTTCATCAGGAGGAGGAGAATCTCCGTCTTCGCGCTTCCCGAGGCTCCCACCACGACCATGATCTCTGCCTTAATTACTAAGCCTTCGTTCTTCTTCTTCTTCTCGGATCTCAATCGCAGATCCACCACCACCACCGTTCTTCTTCTTCTCGTTCTCTCTTCATCGCTTCATCATCTTCTACAATGGACGGCGCCGCCGCATCTCGCCCTGCAGTAGTCATCGACAACGGCACAGGGTAACGGACACCACATGTTTGACGAAATTCCCCAACGAAATCTTCTGTCTATTTTCTAACAATTCTGATTCGTGTTAGGGTTTCAATTTCGATTTTTAGGTACACGAAGATGGGATTCGCAGGAAATGTGGAGCCGTGTTATATAATTCCGACGGTGGTAGCTGTGAACGAGTCGTTTGTGAACCAACCTAGGGGGGGTGGTTCGGGGAAGAGCAATAATTGGTTAGCGCAGCACAGCGCGGGAGTGATGGCGGATCTTGATTTCTTTATTGGAGAAGATGCGTTGGCGCGATCTCGATCGAGTAGTACTTATAATCTTCGGCATCCGATTGTTCATGGTCAGGTTGATAATTGGGATAGTATGGAGAGGTTTTGGCAACAGTGTATTTTCAATTACATGCGTTGTGATCCTGAGGACCATTATTTTCTGCTTACGGAAAGTCCGCTTACTCCACCCGAGAATCGGGAGTATACGGGGGAGATTATGTTTGAGACTTTTAATGTTCCTGGGCTTTATATTGCTGTGCAGCCTGTGCTGGCTTTGGCTGCCGGGTACACGACTTCTAAGGTTGGTAATTTTGGATTTTTGTTTTTGTTCTAATGTTGTTTTTGCCTGTTTTGGATAATTTGAGGATTTTTAGTTTAAGTTGGTAAGTTTGATGATTGAGTGTTGGAAGAGAATGAGGATGAGAGGGGTTGTTGAGGGTAGTTGTGAGAAACGACTGACCGTAAATCTGAATTTGGATTAGTTGAATTGAATTTAGGAGGATGATTTGAATGATCGATTAGGATAAGTTAGTTTTCAATAAAATCATTAGTGCGGAGATTTCTTTTTTGGGTGCAATTTATATCTGGTTGGATCAGGGAAATTCAATTCATATTGGGTAAGAGGTCTGGCTTCATCTGGGTACAAGGATAGAATCTTTACACTTAAGAGGATAGCATACCATGAGAATGGATATGTGCATGGAAGAAAGGATGCTAGCTTCTTTTGTTTGATGCGATAAATGGCAAGCCATGGATACTTGGATGATATGGGCAAGATCCCTTAGAGGCTATGGGAATTGTGAAAAGAAGAAAGGAAACTTTGTCAGAAGCTGTGAAAAGTGTTATAATGTAGCACGATCTTTGTGAATCCAGATTGTGCAGTGAAATATGAAGATTTATAATTGGATCTCTTTGTCCACACTGCATCTTTCTCAGAATTTTCATCATGTAAGATCCTAGTGTTTTCCAAGGTCATATCTTCTATCGTAAGGAAATGTAAATTTGAGTTCAGTTAAAAAGCCCCTTTCTGGAGTTGTGCTTGAGGGACACTTCATTTTCTGAAAAATTGATCATGTAGGACACCAGGTCATGGATATTTTGGCCTCTTATTCAAACATAATTTAGTTCATGCAATGTATGTTTTATTTGCAATATGAGCTTTCTTTCTGCATGTGGACCATCTTTCCTATCGTTTAGTATTTGTTTTGTTTGGTTTTTATACCCCCTTTATTGATAGAAGGTAGCATTGGTACTTATATGCTTGTCCAAAAATTATTGATCGAAATGTTGTGATTGTGTCAAATCATCTTGATTGAGAACAAATTTATTCTAATAATGCATTTTTTATTTGGATGTGACAGAAATTGAATCAAATATGTGCCCTCTTATTTGGGTCCCTACTCCCTAGGGGCTAGATATTTGGTGCTTTATCTCCAGATCTGGCACTAAGGGACTTGTGATGTCTAAGCCTATGTTAGCCGGACTCTTTACTTTAGCCTGATGTACCCGTGTTCGACACTTCATGATACGACACGGGCGTGAGATATGTGTCCAACACTTAAGATTTTAAAATATTACTATTTAGATTCTCCAATAGAAAGAAGAGAAAGCATGAAAGAAGGTAATGGCTAATATTTGAAATTTACTTAAGTGGGAGTACAAAACGGACAATAAATGAGTGAAAAGAAGAAAAAAAAAATGAAAGAACAATATATAATATAATTGAGTCCCCATATCCCTAAATTTGAAAGTGAACAAGTCGGACCTCTAGATATGTACCCGCATCCGACACTCATACCCGAGTCCAGGTAACATAGGTCTAAGCTACATAGATAAGGATAGATACATGGTTTTGTTTAAACCACCTTGACACATAAGGCTTGGTTTTTTGACCCGCTCATAAGTCATAAGGCTCAAAAGCGATTAAACCCTGTTAGTTTGGGTTGAGTAGGTTGGGCTTTACTAGTGTTTTGGTTTTTTGCTGACCTCCAATGTGTAGGCATATGTTTTTGATTGACACCATCATCTTTGCTTTCATGTAACACTGACAGTGACACAAATCTTGATCCATAATACATAGTTTAGAAATTATGAAAAGTCATTTAATTCTAGATGGTATTAACAAATCCTAGTCTATAATGTTTCAAGTTCTTTTTCTCTTAAACCAAATACTTGGGAATTACTTCATTTATTGCACCTTGGGTACTACAATACTATGTAATGGACATGCTGGAAAACATTTCTGTACCATGCCATTACGTATCTTTTTTCGTTGACCTGTTAGGAGAGGACTGCAAATTGGAGTCCACTGAAATATCAAATCTTGCGTTTCATTCTATTGACATATTGTCTTGATTTTGTTCTATAATTAATATTTTCTCTCTTTTTTGTTTAATTATATATATATATATACACGATGCCCAACCATCAGTAATTTGGATTTATCTTCATCTTTGTAATTTGTATTACTTTTCATTCCAAAATATGGAGTATTTTGTGTTAGTATACTTCGTGGTTGCTTCTTGCATTTCTGTTGCCTAAATGATATCATCATTGATTGTAGTACATAGATTCACCAATACTTTATATCAGTGTGAAATGACAGGAGTAGTGGTGGATGTTGGAGATGGAGCTACTCATGTTGTTCCTGTTGCTGATGGTTATGTTATTGGAAGCAGCATCAAATCTATTCCTATTGCTGGGAGGGATGTTACACACTTCATTCAGCAACTCATGCGGGTAAAAGAAAAAGTTCTTTGAACTGCTTTTGAGTTTAGTTTAACTATTACCACCAGCATTTTTATTCATAATCTCACACAGTTGCGCATTTTGACATCAATTTTAAACCATCAAAAAATTCAAATGTTCTTATATTTACTGGTGAACCTAAGGACAACTTAAATAAAGCCCATGTGGAAGAAAAACAAAATCCTGTGTCTGAGGCCCATAAGCAGCAATGCACTTTTTTCACTTTGTTATTGCCATTATTATTATTATTTGAGAGAAAATCTAGTATAACTTGCTACTTTATTGAACTTGTGGCTTCCATATATAATATATGAATGTTTATATACTTTGTCATTGTATGAACATCCCACACACACACATGTGCAAGTATGTGTTGCTGAATAACTTGCAAATGATACTAGCAGCCCCATTATTATTATTATAGTGACAGACTGTAAGGTCATAAATGGAAAACGTTTTATATCTGGTTTATACAAAATTGAAGGTTCAATGACTCTGAAATGTGAGTAACAATGGAATCTGCTTGTGGGAGTTGCAAAAGCAAGCATGTTGACTGCTAATTAGTCATATCTCAATGCCATGGAAATATATTTGTATGTTGTTCTGCACCAAATAAATATGAAAGTCGTTGGGAGCTGCAAATTAAATATTAGGAAATTTGAAAAGTTATCTAAGCAATCATTCAGCAAAATGTTTCCATTATTGCAATTTCATGTTTATATTGGTAAACTTGATACGCCAAAGGTACCTTGTAATCAGATTGTATATAATGCTTTGGATTGTTCTGGTGTTGTTTGAATATACATTTTTGTTTGCAATGTTGCATTTTGACACTGTTTGATATAGGAAAGAGGAGAGAATGTACCTCCCGAAGATTCTTTCGAAGTAGCTCGAAAAGTGAAAGAGATGTACTGCTACACTTGTTCTGATATAGTCAAGGTAATAAATCTACTCTCTTAAATAGTTAATAATCTAAATATTTATAGTAGTTCACAACTTTTGTTGGTGGACAACTTGTTCACCAATACAACTGGTTCAGAGTTTGCATCAACAGTTCCCATTCTTTCATGGTTTCAGGAATATAACAAGCATGACCGAGAACCATCAAAGTACATCAAGCCATGGAGGGGGATCAAACCTAAGACAGGCGCACCATACTCTTGTGAAATTGGTTATGAACGTTTTCTTGGCCCTGAGGTTTGTGCTGCTTTTGTTGTGCTGTTGACCACCAAATCTTTAAAAACGTCTTATTTTCTGAAGCTAATGATTGTCTAATGATTGTAATGCCATCACTATATAATTGGTTAATGCATGTTCTAATGACTAATTATTTACTTCTATTTCAGATTTTCTTCAGCCCTGAAATATACAGCAGCGACTTTGATACCCCTTTACCTGCTGTAATAGATAAGTGCATTCAGTCAGCACCTATTGACACAAGGAGGTCGCTATATAAGGTCATTTAGTTATACTCAGGTCTCAGGATAACTATGTTTTCTATTTTGAGAGGTAACCTTGAGTAAGTTCATTTCTATGAGATCTCTGTTGGCATGCGTAGGAGCCCATGAGCAGGGTTGGGGAAGCATCATTGGTGGCTCCTGTGGAAATTTCATTAATAATAAAATTGGTCCAATACAATGATCATGATTGTTCAGCAACCCACTTTTCTGAAATTTTTGCATGTTTTTACCATCTAAAAGAATGTGATATGGAATGGTGAATTATGCTTAAGACCATGGAAAGTGTTATTTGTAGAGTTTTGGCCTCTGAATACAGACTAGACTGGAGTCATCAGATGCCAAGTCCAATCCTATGCATGCAATAGAGTGCCCAAGACCAGAAGTCCCTCATGTTTTGAATTTATTCAGGTATCCTCAGAAATGCTGTTTGATTATTTTCCTTTCAACTCCGTAGTGATTTTGGAGTCTCTTGTCTCAGAATATAGTATTATCTGGAGGATCAACAATGTTCAAGGACTTCCATAGAAGGTTACAGCGGGATTTGAAGAAAATTGTGGATACCCGGATTCTTGCATCTGAGGCTCGGCTTGGTGGTGAAGTAAAAGTGAGTTTTTCTTCCATCAAAACAAAAGTTGGTTTATTATGACTGCAAAGAGCTAATGATGAGTGTCTTTTATTATAAATATTATTATTTTTTCTTCCAGTCTCAACCAGTTGAGGTCAATGTTGTCAGCCATCCCATTCAGAGGTTTGCAGTTTGGTTTGGAGGCTCTGTACTTGCATCAACACCTGAATTCTATATGGTATGTTGCTCTTCTTCTTCTTCTTTTATTTTTTTGGCAGGAGCTCTTCTTCTATTTGATGATATGCATAACCGTCCCCTGGTTGTTAATGGTTATTTATCAAACTCTCATGTAGAGATTTTTTATTTTGAGTACACTTAAGTTGAAAGTGGAAATTGTTGAAATTGGTTTTATGTCTCATCATAACACAAAGGTTTAGCGACTAATCAGCCTTTGCCAATCCAAACTGTTTACGAATTTTGCAAACTGTTGAAATATTCTGGACATTGCATTCAATGATAAAAGTCATTAGATCCTCTATTGCAATAAGGACAGCAACATGTGCCAAGTTCCTTTGCAGTTATGCATTTTCTTTTCCTTTGCAGTTAGTAGTTATCTTAAGTTTTGAAGCCGAGTCCTTTTGTTTTGTTTTGTTTTTTTTTTTTTTAAACAGGCTTGCCACACAAAAGCAGAATATGAAGAGTATGGAGCAAGTATATGTCGCACAAATCCTGTCTTCAAGGGCATGTACTGATACGGATCCAACAATTTCTCACTCCACTGTTTTCTTGGTCATCTCCTGATGAGTGCATTCAGTTCGGTGGTATCTGCCCAGTAATTCCTCAGCCTTTTCAATGGATATGTTCATCTTGATCTTGTCATTCATATTCATGGGCTCTCATTCCTGTGTTTAATATGAGAGCTGCTGTATATTAGAATTGATGTCATCTGTAAACGAGTGGGGTTTTGGTGCTGTCAATTGCAGCTGTATTCTTTTACTAGGGATCAGTCATCAAGTTTTTTATTCCTTTAGGGTCAGAAAAATGTTAGCAACTTGTAGACTTTTACCATTAATTTTAGTCTCGTGACTAAGCTGGAAAGTATTTTTAGTATTCGGCTTAGTGAGAGTTCATAAACAATTTTTTCTCCACTTCGGCAGTATTTTTTACACCTAACCATTTTATATTTCTCTCTCTCTCTATCTATCTCTCTCTCTCTCTCGCTGATTGATTGTATTGTGAAGTAAAATTGCAAAAGTAGCATACACTTTCCAGGAGAATTGAGGATCAGTGCACCCCAATTTTGGTGGCTAAATGATAAATGCATTCTTGTTCGTTTCCATGGTGATCTCAAATGTCAAAGTTTAAAAAATAAAAAAAAATTAAATGCCTCCTGCTTGGTTGTAAATATAAAAAGTAAAATCCAATTACATAAATGGAAAAAGGAAGAAACTGAAACAAAGGAACTCTTCAGATGACAAATTGTAAATAGATCAAAAAGGAGATGGGCAGGAACAATACCCATATATAATTGTGATAAACACATAATGGGAAACATTCCCATCATGTCTGAAGCTGAATTTAAGTTATGTTGTTTGCTCAGAATATTATTAGATGGGAGCAAAAATTGAAGGTCGTGGGGAAGTACTGATAACAATATTTCAAGGAGCTCTGTCAAAAGGCTTTGTGTCATTATAACAAACATCCCAGACAGCTTCCATGGCATCTCTTGCAGCAGTTTCTGAACAGTATGGATTTGCAATGACAGACTTCATAACTCTTCTTCTCACACACTCCTTTAAATATTATAAAGATCCAAATATTAGACCATCTTCAAAGGTCTAAATAAATCTAAAACAAAATGAACAAACAATGATCAAAGAAAGCACAACAAAGTAGGAAATGCATACACCTTTCGGAATCTAAAGGCTCCATAATATTTAGGAGTTCTTCATTTAATGGTCATCATACTTATTGTTCTAAAATGGTAAATGTAATATTGTCATCAATCCCGCCCCCCCCATTGCTCTTTAAAATATTTTCTTTCAGTATCTACTAAAGTTATACTAAAGTTTAAAAACATCTGGCACTCCCATTTGGCTCCTTTCTTGAACTACAATAAAGACATGGCTCCTAATAAGCCATGCTATATTAAAAGTCCACTGAAATAAATTATTGGAGCAGAACTGCTGAAATGGTCTGTCCTCATACACTGACTAGGATAAACATCCTTTCTTATCTAAGTTAATCTGAACAGTCTCCTCACTGCAGCAATGAAATAGAACAATGATCTCAATCTAGGTAAGACTAAAAATGTCCTAGCATCTTTCATATCGAGATTATTCATGGATCCTCAAATACTGAGGGAGTCAGATTCAATTAGAGTGCCCAGGATGTCATGGATGCAGCATACAGATCAACTTCCAAGTACACTTAACTACCGAGCCAATGATGTTTTGATCATAATATATTTTACATTGGCCTGCTTTCTCTCTGGACTCTACTTCTCTAACGAAGTTTCACAGAACAACATGAAAGATCATTTTCTGATAAGAAAACTGGTTTTATGGGTGACATTCTTTACGCTCCCACATTACTTCGCATTAATTTTTGCAAGAGCACCAAATGTTCTAATTGTATCAAGAAAATTCTCATTCTTGACATAAGATGCAGTCCTGTCCCAACTACTTAAGGAAACTGCATGAATGTTGTCCTACAAAGAATGACACAGTATATAAACATAATACCTTAGGTTTGCGCAAAAAAAAAAAAATAAAAAAAAATTGAACTTCGGGCAAGGTGCCCGAACGTATTGGTATCAAGACGCAGGTTCCAATAAGATTCTTGAAATGATCAACAACTTCCTTTGATATCATCTCCTCATTCTGCATTTTGTTTTGCTGCTTGAAAAAGAATAAGAGATTTTCTTTGTTCTAGAAATCATAGACCGATGAAAAAAGGAGTCTGAACATAATAAGCGTAGTTATGAGTGTACTGAAAGATTAAATTTTCTCATCACAGTGATAGCATATTTACTTCCAAGAACAAGAAGCAGAAGAATTAATAAATTATCTAAATATTCACAAGATCTATATTGAGTACAGAAAGAGTGCATAGAAGGCAAACTTACTTGCTCATGACCGCGTATTTTCATGTATCCACGCAAAAGTTCGCGTTTGTAATGGCAATCACCACTTAAATGGCCAGCACGAATCTGAACATGTAGAGTGAGCAAAAAACATTTAAGAATTAAATTAAAATTCTTCCCCTTTCTATGGATAAATATACAATAAAATTTCATCAAGGAGCAACACCTCACTGCAAGCATGATGAGCACAATTCGTCCAGTCCAAGTTTGCAGCTCGACAATCATCATAGGCATGAATCAACTCATGGATTACTACTTGGTCCACCTCATCTTGAATGTTCATGTGGTTGCTACATACCATAATCTGACACACCCATTGACAAGTAAATCTAAATTGAAATCCAAACTCATCAATCATCAAAAAAGAATCTGCGTTTATGAAAAAATCAATCTCCAGCTCTTCTTAAATCATCTCTAGCCTACAAAACCTTTTTCCCAATACATAAATCAAATTGAAATCATCCCCAAAAAACATCAAATTCTTTACATATAAATTTTGTAAACTAAGAAATATAATTCAGAGGAATTAAAGGTCTGTCTTACCCCTTCTCCGCGAACATAACCGCCGCTGATCTGCTTGTCGCAATGTACAGCCTTGATGAACTTTTCCCCAATAAAGCACCCAGATTTCTCCAGATGTTCTCTCAGAAATTTCACCGTTGGACCTGAAAATACCAACAAAAGCATTAAAACTTGAGAAATCTTACTAAAACCCTACAAACAAATTTAATGTTTGTTTTTTTACTTCTGAGACTTCTCCGAATCATGTCTTGGCATTCCTCCACTGTTCTCCCACCATTAACGTTAGAGGAGAAACTTGTTGAAGAGGTTTCCGTCGCAGATTTCTCCTCCATTTCCCTCAGACCTCGGTTAAACCTAATGGCGGAGTCAAATAAATTTTTACCCGCAAGTTCAATAATGAGAAAATAAAATATATTATAACCGCCGGATCATCCATTTATCCAACCGCCACAAAAAGTCCAAAGACAGGAGACTTATTTGTGGCGATTAAATAGTCGCCACAAATAATCAGTCAAAAAAACAAAGAGAGACATATCTAATGGTGATGGTGGTGTAAATTTAACATTATTCTATTTGTATATATATACGATTCAGTTTGAGGAGGGACAGCTTGGTCAATTAATTACTAATTGGTATAGTCAAAATAAATAAAGGTGAAGCGATAATACAGTCTCAGGGTAGCTAATCTGAATTATTGAGGACAGACAGCGACTACTTTTGTGGAAAAATAAAGCTGAAATCGCATTTTCATCCTTGTAACACACGAGTTTGATTTAATCAGAGACACTGATATCCCCTACACCGAGAGTCACAAGATTTCCCCAAACTCTCCACCATCTTCTGCCAGTTGGCACTCTCTTTTTCTAGTCCCACAAGTCCTAGAATTTTCATCATGATGATATTTCGGATGCGCACCACCAACTTTAACCGCGAAGACAAGTGTTCTTCTTATACGTGTCAAAGAGAGAGACACATAGGGGTTGACGAAGATAGTGCACGCTCGGAGCACCAGATCAGAAATGTTGAGAAGCTGAGGATCCAAGAGTTTTAGTACCTAACCTAAATCTCGATCAAATATTTCGATCCAGAACTACATCTTGAGAGATCTTCTGGTCTTCTTCATCTTCTTCTGCTGATTTTTCACTTCTCTTATGGTTGTTGCGTTGTCTGGTAAGGGATTTTTCAGATAGATGTTTAGTAAGACATTAGATGTGTGATATAATCTTTGTTTATTCTTGAATCGAAACAGAATTAGGTTTTAGAAACTGCGTTTTGATGAATTTTTACGGATTAGGAGATAAAAATTTTATTGGCTGTTTTGATTTATGCGAGATTTAGATGATGTTGAGGGTTTGGGATGTTTCTCACTTTCTATTGATTTTATTAGGTTTGTTGGATCTTCCTTTCTCTTCTGTAAGTCTTGTGAAGTTTACTCGGAAAGTCTTGTTTTTTACCCTTTTTTGGATATCTGGAAAAAGGTTGTAAGAATCGACGTACTTCATTTATTATTCTGTTGGATATGAAATGGAATCTTAACTTTGATTGATTTTCTTCTTTTTGTTTCTTAGTGATAGTGATTAAAAGATGTTGCTTTTGTTATTCTTGTTGTTTCTATTTTTTGTTAATCTAGGTTTGGATTGAAAATACCTATTATTTGGTTCTTCTGGAATCAGCACAATGGATCCAATGGCTGAAGAGCAATTAGATTATGGAGAGGAAGAGTATGGAAGTCAGAAGATGCAGTATCAAGGTGGTGGAGCGATACCTGCACTTGCCGAGGAGGAGCTTATGGGAGAAGATGACGAGTATGATGATCTCTACAACGATGTGAATGTTGGTGAAGGTTTCCTGCAGGCTCATCGATCTGAGACAGCCACAGTAGGTGGTGTAGGGAATGGTGGGGGGTTACAAGCTCAGAGGACTGATGGTCCTGGGTTGAGGGCACCTGAACATGGTGGTTCGCAGGAGGTAAGCATCCCTGGAGTTGGGGTGGGAGGAAAGGATTCAAAGACTGGAGCCAGTTTTACTGAGCACAATAACAAGGGAGGACAGTATATGACAAACAAGGGATTGGAAGGGAGAAGTAGCAGTTACCCAAGTGGGGTTTCACAAGGAGGAGGACGGTTACCAGAAATGGGACCTGATCCTCAAGCTGGGAAAGACGAGTTTCGAGGACCAGCAACTTTGCCTCTGAAAACTGGGGTTGATCCTAGTCAGATGTCCGTAAAATTTGCTGTTGAGCATTCCTCATTACCAGATCCTGGGCCTGCTGTTGTTAGAGGCCCCCCACAGATGCAGAATAATCAAATAAACATGAATGTGAACCGCCCAATGGTGAATGAGACCTTGAGTCGTCCTGCTGTAGAGAATGGTACTACCATGCTCTTTGTTGGAGAACTGCACTGGTGGACTACTGATGCAGAGTTAGAAAATATGCTGTCTCAGTATGGAAGGGTTAAGGAGATCAAGTTTTATGATGAGAGAGCTAGTGGGAAATCCAAGGGGTACTGTCATGTTGAGTTTTTTGATCCAGGTGCTGCAGCAGCCTGCAAAGAAAGCATGAACGGGCATGTTTTCAATGGCCGAGCTTGTGTAGTGGCTTTTGCTTCCCCACAAACTGTGAAGCAGATGGGAGCTGCATACACAAACAAAAATCAAGTGCAACCTCAGACACAATCACAAGGAAGGAGGGTGATGAATGATGGGGTTGGTAGAGGTGGTGGAATGAATTATATGGGGGGAGATGCAGGAAGGAACTACAACAAAGTTGGTTGGGGTCGAGGTGGTCAGGGACTGGGTGGCAGAGGTCAAGGAGGACCAATGAGGGGAAGAGGAGGCATGGGACCAAAGAACATGGCTGCTGGTGGCGGTGGGATCGGAAGTGGTGCCAATGGAGGAAACCCTTATGGACAGGGTCTAGCTGGGCCTGCAATGGGAGGCCCTACTGGTGGATTGATGCATCCTCAGAATATGATGGGGGCTGGGTTTGATCCAACATACATGGGACGAGGAGCTGGCTATGGAGGGTTTCCAGGGCCTGTTTTCCCAGGGATGATTCCTTCATTTCCAGGTGTTAATACGGTAGCACTTCCTGGTGTGGCACCTCATGTCAATCCAGCTTTCTTTGGCAGGGGAGTATCTGCAAACGGGATGGGAATGATGGGTGGTACTGGAATGGATGGACATCATGCTAGTATGTGGGGTGATACCAGTATGGGAGGATGGACAGCAGATGATGGACGGACGAGGGAGTCAAGTTATGGTGGGGGTGGTGATGATGGCGCATCTGATTATGGGTATGGAGAGGCAAGCCATGAAAGAGGAGGAAGGTCAACTGCTGCTCCCAGGGAGAAGGACAGGGGCTCCGAGCGTGATTGGTCTGGAAATTCTGAGAGGAGGCATCGTGATGAGAGGGAACAGGACTGGGACAGATCTGATAAGGATCGCAGGTACAGGGAAGAAAAGGATGGATACAGGGAGCATCGTCAAAGAGAGCGTGATTGGGACAATGGAGATGACTGGGATAGGGGACAGGCTTCGTCCAGGTCTCGGAGCAAGTCCAGTATGATGCAGGAAGATGATCATCGATCTCGATCTAGGGATTTGGATTATGGGAAGAGGCGACGCCTACCATCAGAGTGATAAACTTGTGCCTCTGCCACCTTCTCTTACTGGAATTAATTTAATGGCCATATAAGGCCGGATGCTCCACTTTCTTGGCATCACTCTTCATCAGGTGGCTGCTATTGCATCTACAACTACTCCTGGTCATTGCCCCACAGAAAGGAGTGTGGCTTCAGATGAAAGGAGTAAGTGTCCTTTTGACTTGTGTAGTATAATGGACAAGAACATATTTTCCTCTACTTTCGTTTTTGCTTAATTTGGTGCTACAGTTGAAACTTGTGTGCTTAAAATACAATTTGTAGCCTTTAGTGGCATAGTCACGTGGATTTTCCCTATGAAGGGTTTATCCCACAGCCTAGGTTTTCACCTGTTTTGATTTCACCCTACCTGCATCTCTCTCTATCTCTTGCTTTTCTTCCTAAGACATGCTAGGGTATGCAAGTGCGACATGCTGGAAACTTTCTTTATATTTTTCTGTATGATAAGTAGTGTGACTTTATGTGGATGTTTTTTACCAGTTGTCCCAAGGTGAGTTGTTTTGCTATATACCAAATACCTGTAAATTTTTTTTTTCATCTAATGGTTATTGTATGCATTTATTTATATATTTGGGTTGTGGAGTTTCTTTGGTCCTTTAACCTGAAGTTGTCTCTATTCTTAGAATTTTCTAACTAAAGGTTTCATTTATATTTTTTTAGTAAGGGCTTAAGGTTTGTTGTTGCTTTACATTCGTATTGCCAAGCTCTTTTGTCTACTGTAAAGTATGATTTTTTTTTTGTCTCCCTCCTCTTAAAAGAATATTATTGTCCTCCTCCTTGAATCTGCTGTCCAAGTTTCTTTTGTTATCCTTGTCAAGGAAACTTTACTGATTTCTAGGAATGGGCATGTAATCTTGATTATTATTGACATATTTTACCTCGTCTATGTTCATTCCTGAGTGGTTTTTGAAGGTTAGGTATGATCTGGTTGGTATTGCTCATAGTATGTTTAATGCTTTTCCTGATTTTTTTTTTATATTTAATTATTTATGTAGGTTTTCTTCCTAAAATATTTAGAAGTCCTTGACACCACAAAGATGGATGACCAGTTCAGTCAAGAATTTAGGATGGAGGCATATCATGATTATCACTGGTCATGAGCTGTGGGCTTTTAACTCAAATTTTCTGGTGGCAAGTGGAAATTTTTTTAGTATTCATGCTGTTTATTGTTCTTTTATGGTTGTTGAGCTCTTGGTAGGTGCATGGTTACTGGGAAGCTAATGCAACTGAAGTATTTTTAAGACCCAATTCCCAGTCTCTCAGTATGCTTCAGCTTCACCCATCAGCTTCCTATTTGATAGAATGAGTAGGTTACTAGTAAATATAGGTTCATCATCAGAGTTGTTTTGATTAGGAAACTTTCCTTTGATAATTGATTGTTTGGAAGTCCATGGAAATAAGATGCATGGGTGGCTGTTAGTATTGCCATTTCAAAGTTTTGGGATTGAAGGAATTTTGCTTATTTTTAGATATCAAGGTATTGAGCCTTGAATTTTCCATAACACTTTTCCAGTAAAGATTGGAAGCTGATAATAGGTTGTCAACTGGGGGAAGTTCAGGGAATTATTATAAAAATGCATAAATCATAAATGATGCCATAAGAAATGAGGAAAGGTGAATGAAAATTGAGGCATCAATGACTTCTTCTCTTGTTATGTAACCATGAAAAAAGAACGCCTTATCTGAATTACTGACGTTCTATTACATGAATTGTGTTTCGACATTCCAGTCTATTTGATATTTTCCTTCAAAGTCACCAGCAC
The DNA here is from genome assembly GCA_035771175.1 of Paratinospora sagittata. Classification (NCBI taxonomy): domain Eukaryota; kingdom Viridiplantae; phylum Streptophyta; class Magnoliopsida; order Ranunculales; family Menispermaceae; genus Paratinospora; species Paratinospora sagittata. Next base: position 3,765,269 of record CM069602.1, on the reverse strand, counting down.
CTGTATTCTTCCTCTCAATCTTCTTTTTATTGTCCTTTTAATAAGATTAACATGTACCATCCGCCCCTTCTCACAAGCATACTTAGTGGTCTTTGTTGCTCAAGGGTGAAACATCTCAACCAGCGTTATGTTATCTATCACTTTTTAGTGTTGCACACAAGGTCATGCAAATTGGAAGTAGAAAGCTTTTTCCCCTACTGTGCTTTGTCAAACTTGGACTTGCTGTTTATAGTAAATTGTGTATTACTATTTATGATGAGTCCTCATTACTACTTTTCTACTTTTAAAATTTTGATTTTAGCATTTGGTTGTTTTGTGTTAAGTAATTAGATCTAGTTATTAAGATTTCTATTGTTGATTGTTCAAGAAGTTTCAGTTTGTTTTTAGAATTTAAGTTACTTTTTAAGCGAGCTTTTAGAATTAGGAGTTTTATTTGCTTTAGTTGAGTTTTAGGATATAAATAGATATTTGCATATATTTTAGTTGCTTCATTTTCTTTTTAGATGCTGGTGATGTAATGCTTGAAGCAATTTTGAAGTTTAGCTATATTTGCTTGCCAAGGTGAATGATTCCTAAATATCTATGAGTAATTCCTTGGTGACTTAAGTGAATTTAAAAAGTTTTTGTTTAATGAAGTGATCCCCAAATTTTCGGAGTGATTCCTAGGATGGCCAGAGTGATTCTAAACAAATTAATTGGTGTGATTCCCAATCAACCGTATATCTGATGTTTGATGCATTCTAAGTTAGTGAACTTTGTGTTTAATGAAGTGATTCCCAAATTTTCTGAGTGATTCCTAGGAAGCCCAGAGTGATTCTAAACTAATTAATTGGTGTGATTCCCAATCAACTGTTTATCTAATATGTCATGCATTGTAAGTTAGTGAGCTTCTTCCATTTTATCCCTTATTTTCTAACATTTAGATCCTAATATCCTTAAGTCATATATAAATTCCAGCCCTTCAAAACAGTCTGCTGCCTTGAAATATAGAGTTCCTCTTTTGTTAAATTCTGTCCTACCTTAAACCCCGACCTTGATCTGTGTTTTTGATCCCATAAAACCTTACTTTCTAGTGCTTTAGACCGTTTATGTTTGTCTTTAACTACTATAAGTTATAAAATCCAACAGCTTTGTAAGTTGTAACTACGGTGTTGGACAAACATTTCATGCATATTTGTGCTTTGCATGCTGGCATTCTGTGATGATTGTAGTAATTGTCTGAACTGGTAGGGTTTGGGAGGTTGCCAGCTATTATTGGTTTGAGCTGCTGCCTTATTTATTTATTTACTTTGTTTTGTGGCAGTTACATGGTACCTCTTAGGGTTTTTGCTGTGTTGGCATGCATTAGTTTCAATAATGCTCATTGTGTAAAACAGATTTTAGTTCTTTTGTAATGTTTTCTTTTATAAATCAACTTGTATTAATTAGCTTATGGTCTTATACTATGTGGTGGCCCATATATGGCCTGACACATGCCCACAATAATTTGTGTTAGTCATGAACACTGGTTGATCATGGTGACCTTTGGCAGCCTTTTTTATCCATTTTTTTTAACTTGGGATTTTTTTTTTATCATCATATCCAGGGAAGTAAGGAGGTGATTCTTTACAACAATTACTGAATCTTCCTATTTATGTTACCTGAGGAATATGATTTTGGATTTGGTGCCCAACTGGATACATCTGATGATGGCTGTGGTCTCTGCTATGTATGAAATGCTTTAAATTGTGTTGACATTTGCTTTGTCGCTACAAAGAAATATAGTATTCCTCCTTTGCTTTTCTCCAATTCTGTGTAAGCTGTTGTAATATGTCATGCAAGAACTTGCTCAGAAGAGAAACACATTTTGAGTTGTAAAGTGTTGTAAGTTTTGCAAAGAATCATGTATCCTTTAGTTGCTTTCCTTAAAACACTTTGTAAGCTGTTGTAGTAGTGTCATACAAGAACTTGTTCAGGAAGAGTCCATCAGTGAGTTGTAAAATATTGTAGGAGTATTGGTCACCTTGGATCCAGATCACCACTTCCCATTGGTTTGTAATCACAGTTGTGTATTATTTAGACCTCTGTTTGCCTTTAGGTTTGAAACATGTAAAAATCTTTCACTTGTCTTGCAACAGAGAGCTTTGTAAAGCTTTTGTATTTTCTGTCTTTCAAGGTTATACTTGAAGGCATTGTATCTTAGAATCTTAGTTCTGTAAGTCGGCTGCAAGAAGTGGTGGCTTCATACAATGCAAGTAAAGAATGGAGTTTCTTTTTCAATTCTAATTGGCTAGAACAAGATTGAACAACCTCAGTTTCTGTTGAAGCAACTGTATTGTGGAGTCAAAATGTATTTTTCTGTAGGGCTATACTGCCTCGAGGACATGTTAACTGTTGGATGATTGGATATCTGGGGAATTGAGAAGAGGTCCAAGAGATCGTTCAATCAAAAGTGGGTTGGAAGAGTTTTTGTCTTTTGACGGAGGTTTATTGTTTTTTTTTTTTTCCTTGTTTTCTAATTGTTAGATTGTGTGCATTAGTTCATGTTTATTTGGCCAATGTTCAGGAGATCGGAGTGGTGTCACACAATGTAACTTAGATTTTGTGTATTCTCTTGCTTTCTTTCTTCTTTGTGTCACTTGGATTTTTACCAAAGGTGGGTCTGGTCATCTGTGCCTGAGGGTAAGTATGGCCTATTTCAAGATTTGAGCAGTTACCATGATCCATTCCAGGGAAAGCTGATAAACTTCTGGCTTTACCCACGTTGTTGTTCAGGTGGTTGTAACATTGTTAGCAGGCCAACTCAAATATTTTTTTTGTTGTACATATACACTCAAAATTTTGAATGCTTGCAAAGAGGGTGTTCCTTTGTAATTTTGCTGCTATAGTTTGCCTCTTACAGTTTTAGACTTCTGATTGTCTTAATGTAGGTCCTTAAGATTAGTAGTTATGTTGTTCTTGCAGTTCTGTTCTGGTTTGTGGTGTTTCATTATGTAAGGGGGGTGATGTTTCAAATGTACTTTGTTTCTTAATGTTTGTATCATGTCAAAAAAGTCTTGTATAGGAACTTAGGTGATGAAGGAGCAATGTTGCTTGATTTTGATGACTTCCATGATATGCTTTGTTGTACTTTCTTTCTTGTAAGTAGTTGTCTTTGTTAGCAACTTGTACTCATGATTTGTAGCAATTCATTAGCTGGAGAAATGAGCAAGTTTAGTTTGCTGATGAGCTTCTGCAGAATTCTCATCCCTTGTTGTTTGTTTTTAGTATTTATTGCCCTTTGCTGTTTTTTTTTTTCCTCACACTAAATGGAAAAAGGTTTTGTTTATAGGATGGGGTGATTTTCTTTCTTACGCAATAGGGCATAGCTTGTGTTATCTGTGTTCTTGAACAATATGTCCAAATTTCCTATGTTCCGAGCTTTTGAATTGTGGACTGATGCCAAGCTAGCTGGGTCCCGAAACACGAGTGCTTCTAATTAGCGCGGCATTTAGACTCTTGGGTAAATATTAAAATTTGTAGCCAGAGAAGCTTATTTGTTAGTAGTTGAGGCGGATTAAATATCACTGTGCATCCTATAGTTTTGTTCTTGTTATTGTTTTTGGTGGTGGTGTTGTGTTGTTTGATATATTGTATGGTAGTAAGCTGTGATTGCCTTTTGAAAATTCCCCTGCATTTTGTTTATAAATTTCTAAACAAACATGAGACTTATGAGAATGAGCTTTTGTGGCACTGAGTTTGAATTCGGAAATGACCTTTTTGCAATGCGAAGGTCGAAGCTTTGTGCATCTTTGTAGTGGCAGGTGTTTTGTGCCCAGAAGTATGATCTTTGTTCTTATACGAGTTTTCTCTATGTTGTACTGTCCGTGTATTACGTGCATTATACGAGTTTTCTCTATATTGTGCTGTGTGTATTACATGCATTATATACATTTTAAATGAACAGGACAATGTATTATATATTGTCTTCATATATACATTCGTACGAAATTGAAAAGTTAAGACTTTTACTTATGTATGTTAAGTGTTGATGTTGACACTTAATTTTGTTGGATGTTTTAAACATGCGTATGTATTGTGTAATATTTTTAAATACACGCGTATTCTCAAAATTTTTAATTTAGGTGCCAGCGTTGGAAAATGGCGATGGCATTCAGCGTATATGTAGCATTACTTAAATGATAAATGATTGAAGGTGGTTTCTAAGCATTCAAAAGTTTTTAATTTTATTTATTTGTTTCTATTATTGTAAATGTAATTAAGTTTGCAATTAGCATGTTTTATAGGTTTTTAGGACCGAGTTAAGTTTTAGGAGTTTTGACAATATAACTTTCAAAGTCTTATAACTATAAACTTGTTTACATATTTTTCAAAAAAAAAAAAAAACCTTGTTTACGTAGGTATACAATGGATTGTTTTATTATTCTAAAACAGTTTTATATTTATTATTTATGTGAATGATGATAAAGTTCCACCACCAAGCACTTTGGTGGGGCGGTAGGAAGACAAATTCCTTTCCACTAGGTCTCGTGTTTGAGTTTTGGGGTAGATTTTCGTTTTCACCGCATTGGTGAGGTTACATGACTTTTGCTCATATGGAAGCCTTTGAGTTGTAGTCACATGTGGGATTATTTATATGTCATTGAATGAAATGTCACCAATATCTCTAGTGGTATAGTTGTCGTTGTGCATGTAACTCCTCCCAATCAAAAGAGATTAGATTGTGCTTTCCTGCTCTAGGCATCATTTGTCAATCCATCCCATTGGTTCAGATTCAGTAGCTCTGTTGCTTCGAAAGACACTACTCTTGGATTACTTAAAAAAAAAAAAAAAATGATGATAATGCCCTAACACAATACAACATATTTAAATATTATGCTAAAAAGTAGTGCTTGAAAAACATACGTAACCTTAGAAATTCTAAAATGAACTAATGTTGAAGGTATGCTATGCTCCAATGCTTTTCTCAAACTGGAGCCTAGTGACTCTTGGATGCCAAGAATCTTGTGTAGAATGTACAAGATTTCTAGCATCCACAAAATGTTACAGGGTTTGATTATTCATCAACCTAAATTCTCATTCTATCATTCTCACCTCAACGCCCTAAATCATTTCCTTCTCTCTCGTTTCTTTTCTTCTTTTCACCATTTCTTCAAATTTTTTAATCATTCAAAAGGTTAGAACACCATTAGGAAGATTTGTGAGCAATAACGTCGCAAAATCTTACAAAAAAATCAGGTTATTTTGGGTTTTGGAGGCCTTAAACTTAAAGTGATTCAAGTGTAATCTTGATTACAAATCAATAAGTAAATTATAATTTTTACATATTTTAAGTTGATTTGAATGTTTTTTTGCAAAAAAAAAAAAAAAAAGGTAAAAATGGTCAAATGAGGCTGCAGAAATGAGTTTCAGCAACTCATTTCGTACGCCAGAATCGCAAACGTCCGACCTACCAGGGTCGGACACACTCAATTCAGGGACTATTTTTTTGGGTTTCGAAACTCATTTTTGCCCCTTTTTTCTTTGATTTTGGGTATGTTTTTGTAAAAAAAAAAATAGTTCAAAAGGGTGAAAATGATGAAAATATATGCTATTGATTAAAAAAATACAAGAGAATGACAAGATTAGAGATTGAAATGAGTTGGAGAGTTGAAGGGTTGAAGAGTTTAGGGTAGAGAGTGGGTGGGTGAAGAGAGAGGTGAGAAAGTTTAAGGGGTTTAATACTTATCATTTTTTGTAATTTTACATAGACTTTTTTTGTCTTTTTAATTTTTAGATGAGGTAGGTGAAGAGATAAAAAATGGTGAGTGAAATTTTCCGGACCTAATAAGAATAATGTTACATTAACACCTAAAATATATATTTAAAATATACATCACCTTTATACAAATTATCTTGAATCATGTGATAGTTACTAATTTAAGGAAATTCAATGATGTATAATTTAAATGTTACTTTAACATTTTCTTTTGAATAAATGTGTGTTTCTACTTGTATTTCTAGAGTTTACCATTTTAGCATTTTTCTTTGTAAAAACTAGATCAAATAGAGTTACCCACTGACAAGTTGTTACAATACATTTACTTGTGTAATAATATCTTTCTTACATGATGTCACGACTATTGGACGGAACCAATAAAAAGGAAAAGGAAAATACTACTTTACTTTAAACAAAAAAACTACTTTTTACATGGATCGGTTGAACCGGTCAATTTATCTAACTAACAAACCAACTGTCAAAACGGAAATTCACCTTCTAATGGCTTCTCATTACGCGTTGTTCCGTGTTCCTCGCCAACCGTTTTCCCTTCCCAAACCCTATATAAAACCCCAATACCCTCCTCTTCTTTCTTCATTCTTTTTCACTGCAGTGTTTCTCTGTTTCAGAAGTTTCTGTTCCAGAGAAATAACTGCACTTAAGGAATCGAATCCCTCGCTTTCAATCCCTATACTTTCCTTCCAATCCACACAAAAGAATGGCACGACAGCTCGTCGTTTTCGCTCTCATCTTCGTCGCCGTCGCCGGCGCCGTCTCCGCCCAGTCACCCACAAGTGCACCCAAAGCCGCTCCGGCCAAGTCTTCATCTTCGGCCACCGCTCCGGTAGCCTCCTCCCCCAAGACCTCCACCACTCCTCCTCCGGCTGCTTCTCCCAAGGCCTCCGCAAAAGCACCCGCATCCCGAAAGACTGCTCCGGTGTCGCCGCCGGTCGCTTCCACCCCAGCCTCTTCTCCGGCCGGTGACTCCGTGGAGTCACCACCCTCGCCGACACCAGTGGCAGATGCTCCTACCCTTGCCGATGGACCCTCCGGTGCCGATACTCCGTCCGCCTTCAATATGGGACCTGCGTCCGGACCTTCGGAGGAGCAGAGCGGTTCTTCGGCTTTGAAGGTGTCCGCCGTCGTTGGTGCTATTGTTGCCGCCGGTTGCTTCTTCTGAGAGTTGTCGCCGTGAGTGGTGGCCAGCCGGCGAAAGAGGAAGAAAAGCTAGCTGAAAATATTATGAGATTGAGAGAGAGAGAGAGAGAGCGAATGAGAGAGAGAGAGAGAATTAATTCATGCATGCATGGGGTTCTTTTATTCAAAATTTGTTAATGTTAATTAATCTGTTTTCAAAGTGTTCCTATTCGTGTGATATTATTAATGGAGGAAATATTAATATAAGTGGATTTGAGTAACTGGGAGAAAAGATCTTATATGCGTTTTAAGACAGAGGTTTGGTTTAACTTTAAAAATATTAGAAAAATGCTAAAGAGAGATTAAAATCCTCACACCAATTGCGACAATTCTAATGTTTCAAGCATCCAAATCAGATATATAATTTTATTGAAAAATGTGTTGTTTTGATATATTAAAGTTAAAAGTTAATGTAACAATGATTTGTAATAATTGGGAGAAAAGATATTATATATGTTTGATCTTTATTTCATTTTTTTACTTTTCTTTTTTTCAAGACAGAGGTGTGTTTAATTTAGACTTTAAATGATTGTTTTAATTATTTGCCTTGTATCTCAGAGGAGGAGCTATTATATTCCAACTAAAAGAAAAGTATATACTATATAAGACCATTAATCAATCGATCATACATTGTTACATTAATATATATACTAATATAATTCTGTGTCTCAGATTAATTGTTCAGAATATAGGTAATTAAGTTAGTCACATGTTTAATTGAAATTAATTATTCTTGCCTCTCGTGTGGACATCTATGTCGTTTACTAAGTCCTCCTATAAAAGCAGTTAATTAAAATTGTGCATGCATGGTCTACATATTATTTCATAGATGATATATATTTTAAATTTTTAAGTAACATTTATTTGTAAATGAATGACCTGCTCAGAATAAATCTTATCTAACTTCACAAATAAGAACAACTTTTCAAGGACTTCAGAATTACTATAAATAGAAAATAAATAACTCACAAATAGCTGCATGATCTATTTCATTATATAACCTCGATTTTAGAAAAATATATTAGAAAAATATTTGAAAAATAAAAGAAGAAAGTTTTTTTATAGATAAATAGTGGGGTTAATTTGAATCCATTACTTCAATGACTTGCATTTCTTTTTCTTTTTATTACCGGTTTTCCGACACCTGGTGGTGTTCTCCTTCCCTTTGGGCGACAAATCAAAAACAAGAAATGCTTGTAATCAAGAAGTAAGATCACAAACAGATATGATCAAGAAAGAGAACTAGATAGGAAGCTGTAACTTTCATGTATGCTTTGTTTACTTTTACATTGATTTTTATATTACAAAATGGAAAAATGGAGGGAAAAAACTAACTATTAACTCAAGTTGATCAACTAACTCAAGTTAACTTAACTCAATCTCAGCTCAATTACAACTCCCAATAATTAACTACCTTAACCAGTAAAACTACTCAGCTATCTAAAACAGATCATCCCATTGACTAAACTATTTCAGTCGATTGGTTCAATTTACTGCAATACATTCTACATCCCCCCCTCAAGTTGGAGCTTGGTGAAAATCAAGCAAGTCCAACTTGGATATTAATGGAGAGAAAACAGGAGCTGAAAGGGACTTGGTAAACACACCAACAAGTTGCAATTTTGTAAAAATGTGTTGAGGATGAATGAAACCAACCTTGAACTTATCTCGGACAAGTTGACAATCAATTTCAAGGTGTTTTGTCCTTTCATGAAAAACAGGATTAGCTGCAATATGTAGGGCAGTTTGATTATCACACCAAAGAGAAATGAGCAAAGATGGAGGAATGCCAAAGTCTTGTAGAAGATAAGAAAGCTATTGCAACTCACACACTGCGGAAGCCATGCTTCGATATTTAGCTTTTGCAGATGATCTAGAGAAAGTGGTTTGCTTCTTGGTCTTCCAAGACACCAAAGCAGGTCCCAAGAATACATAATAATCAGTCAAAGAACGCCTTGTATCTAGGCAAGAAGCCCAATCAACATCACAATAAGCCTTGAGTTGGGGGGAATTCTGTGAAGGATAAAATAAACCCTTTGAAGGACAACCTTTAAGGTACCAAAGCACATGAGTAGCAACATCCCAATGTCCTTCACATGGTTCATGAATAAACTGAATCAATTGTTGCACACTATAACATATATCAGGCCTTGTGAAGCCTAAGTAGAGTAATCTCCCAACCAGCTTCCTAAATCTGTCAGGATCTTGAAGCTTAGGACCCATTTCATGGGAAAATTTATGTCCTTTAGGAAGAGGAGTGGTAGCGGTCTTGGCACCCAATAAACCAGTGTCCTTTAGGATTTCTAAAGTGTATTTGTGTCGGTTTATGTAAGTCCCTTCAATAGCACGAGCAATTTCCAAACCAAGAAAGTATCTAGCAAATCCCAAATCTTTGATAGTAAATTGAGTATGAAGAAAATTTTTGGCGGCCAAGATAGCATCTTCATTTGAGCCAGTGATTAGGACATCATCAACATGTACTATGAGAACAATGAAGATATCAACAGAGCTGAACAAAACCAAAACCACCTAGTCTCGAAGTGAATTCTTGGTTCCATTGTCTAGAAGCCTACTTAAGGCCATAAAGAGATCTTTTAAGCAAACAAACTGTGGGGACTACCCCCATGTGGCAGACAAGCCGACAAAATGGGGGCATGAACGGCTGAAAGTGGCGCCGAATGCGGCCGCCGCGCGCCGAAAGTGTATTATTATAATATTAAATATATATTATATTATATATTTATAATTACGAAAATGCCCCTGAATACTCCTATAAATAGAGCCTAACTTCATTCTTGAAATTCATTCTTGAGTTCAGAGAGATCTATTCTGTGAGATCTATTCAAGAGATCCAATATGTAAGATCCACTAAGGGTGAAGTAATACAAGTTTGTTGCCTCCCGTGGACGTAGGCAATTTGCCGAACCACGTTAAATATTGTTGTCTTGTTTTTTCCTTTCATGCTTTACCACGATTCCGCACAACACAAACTTCACCTGGTTTAGCTTTAGAATAGCCTTGAGGAGGCAACATAAACACCTCTTCATCTAAGAATCCATGTCAAAATGTCCAATTGATGAATTGGCCATGACTTTGCTGCAACAACAACAAGAAAGATTATAACAGTAACCAACTTAGCAACAGGTGAAAAACTGTCAAAGAAATCTTTCCCTTCAATTTGATTGTATCCCTTTGCAACAAGACGAGCCTTAAATCTGTCCCCACTGCCATCAGGTTTAAACTTTACTTTGTAAACCCACTTAGACCCAATGGTCTTCTTGCCAGGAGGTAAAGAAGTCAATTCCCATGTATGGTTTTCTTCCAAAGCCTGAAGTTCTTTGTTCATTGCTTCAATCCAATCAGCTTGAATACTTGCTTGTTTATAAGATGATAGTTCTTGCACAGGAGACACATTAGCAAGGAAGGCTAACTAGGAATGGGAAAATATAGGTGAGGTAACATAAGGAAAGGTATTGGGTGTAAAAGAAGAATGTGTGTGTGTGACTATGGTACAAGTAGCAGTTGACATAGCAGCATCATCTAATACACTTGAAACAAAATCATTCATCCAAATAGGTTGTCTTGTAATTCTAGTACTCCTTCTAACTGGAATATCAATAGAAATAGTAACAGTAGGGACTAAAGATGTGTCTGGAATTTGAATCAGAAACAGGGGAAGAAATAGAAGAAGATGGTGTAATAGCAGGGACAGAAGAAGAAGAAGAAGTAGGGGTGGTATCTTCATCAGCAAGAATGGATGGTAAAGGTATAGAAGGTGAAGTAAATGGCTCATTCTGAAAATGAGATAAAGATTCATGAAAATGACATCTCTAGTAATGGTAACTTGTTTAGTAAGGTCATAGACCTTGTAGGCCTTTTGACCAGTACTATATCCAATGAAGATATACTTGAAAGCCCTTGGAGCAAATTTGTCTTTGTGAGGATGTGTATTAGTGGCATAACAAAGACAACCAAAGCACTTTAAAGAGTTGTAGTTAGGAGCTTTATTGTATAAAATTTCATATGGGGATTTCCAATGAAGAACTGTACTTGGCAATCTATTTATAATGTAGGTTGCTACAAGTATTGAATCACCCCAAAAAAAATTTGGAAGATTAGATCGGAACATGAGAGCTCTTGCCACTTGTAAGAGATGTTTGTGTTTCCTTTCAACTACACCATTTTGTTATAGTGTGTAAAAACAAGTTTTTTGATGAATTATGCCCAATTGAGGGAACAACTTATAGCAATCTTGATTAACAAATAATGAACCATTATCTGTTCTGACAGTTTTAACATGAACAGAGAATTGTGTAAAGATTTGTTTAAAGAATTTTGCTAAAAATGAGGATATTTGGTGCTTGAACTGAAGAAGGAAAGTCCAAGTAGCACGACTAAAATCATCAACAATGATTAATATATAATGAGCACCAGAAAAAGAGGCTTGCTTATAAGGTCCCCATAGATCCAAATGCAACAATTCAAAAATATGAGAAGTATGTATTTGACTTTTATGAAATGGTAATCTATGTTGTTTAGACATTAAACATATGTCACATGGTACTGTTGGAATACAAGAGGAACTAGAAAAAAAAATCTAAGTTGTTCAAAACTTCATAAGATGCATGTCCAAGTCTCGAATGCCAAAGAAAATTAGGAGAACATCGTTTATTACAAGTAGTAGAAATGAAAGAAGTAGAAGAATTATCATAAGAAGACAATTAAATATTTAGGAATGATGACTCGTCTAAAATGTAGAGACCTTGTGCCACTTTTTCAACTGCTAAAATCTTCTTAGTCTTCAGGTTCTGTAAAAGGCAATGATTTGGATGAAAAGTGAACTCAATGTTTGATGTATGAGTCAATTTGTGTACAGATAAGAGATTGAATTTAAAAGAAGGAACAAGCAAAGTATCTGTTAAAACAAGATTTGGGTGTAAGGTGACATGACCTGTTTGCTGGACATGTTTAACAGAGCCATCTGGTAGATAAACTGGTATATGTTTATTAAGAAGGTTGTGATCTGTACACATGATTAGTAACACTTGTGTCTACTATCCAAGTACCATATGTTATATTATCAAGTGTATTCATAGCAAAATGAGAGTTTATACCTGTAGAATTCTCCATATGAGCAAAATTAACAAGATTCCCAACAGCTACTGATTTGCCTTTAAATGCTTTGGCAATTTCCTGTTGTACCATTTCAACTAATGTAGATGCCCATGGTGATCCTATTGCATTTCCTGATGCCTCTGACAGATTAAGAGGTGTATCAACCATATTTGCAACAACCTTACTCATTCCTTCCTTTTTGATTCTTAAGATTCTTGTACCAATTTGGATATCTGTGTAACTTGAAACAACTTTCTTTAACATGGCCATTTACACTGCAGTGTGAACAAAATATGTCAGATTTCTTGTTAGTTTTCTTACTTGAATTCCATTTAGGACCTCCATCTTTCTTGAACTGTTGTGTATACACAAGCATAGCACTGTTGCTAGCCGTATCAGTGAAGGCTATCTGCACTTCTTTTTGTTTTTCAATCCGTTGTACCAAGGAGTATGCTTGATTTACACTTGGGAGTGGGTTTGTTACAAGAATCTGATTTCGAATATGATCAAAAGTATCATTCAAACCCATTAGAAACTACATCAAATGATTGAATGAAGTTATGTCTGAAATTTGCTTTGCTGCACCACAATTACATTGAGGTATAGGCATTAAGCAAGTACCAAATGGTCCAAAAAAAATAGCGATTGCTTATATAAAAGGCTAATTAATCATATTTTGTTTATCTCCCGACCAAATATGCACATCAGCAAACATATAAAAGTGTTCATACATTCGCATTTATATACATACTTAATGGACAATTTTCACTCTAGCATGGAGAAAAATATATAAAAAAAGAAAAGAAAATAGATTCGTAATTTTTAATGAGTCACATGAGTTCGAAAGAATAAATATCTTGATAGGATTTGCCTCATCTTTTTTTGTCAGATGGCCCAATTGTGAGAAATAAAATTAAAAACAGAAAAATAAAGAAGATGAATTGAAAAAGAAAGAAGATGCACAAAAAATCAAAAGGCTACATTGTTACTTCGTACTTCAGATATTTACAATTATCTTATTATATAAAGAAAAATTTTAAACTAACTAACCAGCACAATTGACTACAGTAAACTAAATTTATTAATTATGATTAACATGCCCCTCAAGCTATTATTTTGGAAAACATTTTCCACAATCATAGCTTGCTTTACATTTGAATTTGCAAGGAAGGATTTAAATGTCGATCAGAACAACTTGATTCCACCCATGACCTAAAGCTGTGTGAATTGATCTGAGAAGAATAAACAGTAGGCCGCCAATGACACACATCTCGATTGCCCAATCGAAGAGAAGAGCCAACCATGAGCAATTGCAACCATGAGCATGCAACACATAGCTTGAGCTTGCAATGAAGAATTTGATAGCTGATCCAAACGCATCATAGCCATGTGCAACGCTGGCAAGTGAGCTTTTGCTTCTGATTGTGTACTAATCTGAGAGGAGAATCAGAAAATGGGTTTCTGTTGTATAAACGTTGTGTAATGATCTCAAACAAGAACAAGTAAAACATTGATCACTGACAAGGGTGTTATCTGAAAAATGCTGAAAATTGGGAAAAACAAATCTAAACATGGGTATTCATAAAACAAGAAGAATATGGGAAGAAGAACAAGAGAGTTAAATTGTAAAATAAAAGAATGGGTGGGCTTTTGATTTGAAACATGTTAATGAAGACTTGGAGAGATACTTTGAGATTTGAGATTTCAGAGAAGGATTGAATTTGAAGAAAGGATTTAATATATGGAGCACAGAGGGATTGATCAAGAGGAAGAGATTTGAAGAGAGAAATGAAGGAAAATAATGAGAGGTTCTTGAGGGCAGAGCAGATAGAGCAAAAAGGTTTGGATGAGCAACGTGAGAGGCATCTGTGAAGAAGAATATGATGAAGCAAAAACTGTAATTTTTTTATTTTTTATTTTTTAAAGAAGATGAAGTGGAGATGGAATGAGCACCAATGGCCATGAAGGTTAGAGGAAATTGTAGTTGGGATTGATTCTAAACTTCTGCCGTGAAAATCTGTAATTCTTAAGTTACTTTAGTATATGAAACTTCTTTTAAAGGAAATCAACCCAAAAAGTAGAGAAGAAATTCAGATTGATAATTAAGGAATTTGAATTTGAAGCATTTAATAAAATGATTTTAAGATTTGAGATTTTTAGAGAGGGATTTAATGATTTTGAAGAAGAAGAAAGAGTTGGTGAAGTGTTGGAGATGGGCATTCCTTAGAAGAAGAGATTGGAGAAGAAAGTGAGATTGGAGAAGAAAGAGATTAAATGGGTATTCATGAATCAAGAAGAAAGTGAGAAAGAAAGAAAAAAGTTGTTAATTAGTGAAAAACATATGTTCCCTAGAACAAGAGGAGAGAGAGAAAAAGGTATTTGAGGAAAAGAAAGATCAAAGAGAAAGGGCTGAGTGAAATATGTTGCAGAAATTTGAAAAGTGAAGGTAAGAAGAAGAAGAATAAGAAGCGATTTGAGATCTCCCATCAATTGCCCACTGAAAATCAAAGGAAAGAGAGGAGAAGATGAAGAAAAATTAAGATTAAGAGATTTTGATGCAAAAATGTTTGCAATATCCTTATTTTTCTTTTACTCTGTTTCTTGCAAAAATGGCTTTGTAGAGATTGGTTGTTGGATCAGATTTTAGAAAAGTTGATATGAGATGAACAAGAGTAGGAATGCATTGTTAAACCGATGAGAAGAAAGCGAGAAGGAGCCCACGATGTCTCTGATACCATGTGAGAAATAAAATTAAAAACAGAAAAATGGAGAAAAATTGAAAAAGAAAGAAAATGTACAAAAAATCAAAAGACTACATTATTATTCCACACTTTAGAGATTTACAACTATCTCCCTAACTAACTAACCAACTACATTACAATTAACTATAGTAAACTAACTTTATTAATTATGGTTAACACTAATAGCGATGTCAAGGTCTTCAACAAAAAAATAAGAAGATAAAACATATAATCAAAGCATTTTATCACCAAGATATATATAATGTGTGGGGTCCACTTATTTTTTGTCAAACAAAGAGAAGGGTTGGTGGCAGCCCACGAGGCGGCCACCAACTCCATCCTATTTTACCAACTCGGCTGCGCCGAATTGCGTATTTAAATATATTATTATATATATTTATAATTACGCAAATACTCTTGAATACTCCTATAAATAAGGCCTTACTTCATTCTTAAATTTATGTTCAGTGAGATCTATTCCTGAGATCTATTCTAAGAGATATAATTCAAGAGATCCAATCTGTAAGATCTACCTAAGGGTGAAATAATACAAGAGTGCTGCCTCCTGTGGATGTAGGCAATTTACCGAACCACGTTAAATTGTTGTCTTGTCTTTTCTTTCATGCTTTACCACTATTCCGCAAAACAAATTGGTATCAGAGACAAGGTGAAGCTTTGAAAGAAAAATGGACACTCTGTCGAATTTTTTGAGACTGCGTCGAAATTTTGAGATTCTGTAAACGTGATCGGAACTGTTTTCTGATCACCCGTGGAGGTAGCTCTTGTTTCCAGGAGTCCAACACAACAAACGGCGAGAAAAACGGACAAGAAACGAGTTCTCAGGAGCCGATCAAAGTTTGATCTTTGTATTTGGCAAAAATTTTTTTGCCACTGTTCATCCCCTACACTATCCAGCCCTGACACTATTCTAACCCGGATCCGACCCAGATCCGGCACTGTTTATCTTCGGCCCAGCCCACTCAGTCAGCACTGTTCATCCTCCTGGTCCAACCCACTCGACCCGCACTGTACACCCGGCCCAGCCGTTTCGGCTGATACTGTTCATAAGGTCCAACCCGCACTTAAACGTTTCAGAAGATACTGTTCATCTGGCCCCAGTCCGCTTTTAAGCCCGATATTGTTCATTTGACCCAGCCCGATACTGTATATCCGGCCCGATTATGTTTATCCCGGTCCGACACTGTTCATCCGGATCATTTTTCTCTGATTTCAACAAAGTCAGACTCGTTTCCACCATTTTCGACCATTCCGGACGCAATCGTACAATCAGTTTTTGCAGATTCAACTCCTAAGTTATTGATATAGCTTAGTTTGGAGTTGTTTATCATTTTTCAAGCACTTTTCGGCGTCATACATATATTTGGTCTTAATGGCGAAAGAAATCCCAAGCACAAACAGGCATTGGAAAAGAAGTTCGATGTCTAACGCAAAGTTCGAGGTGGAGAAATTCAACGGCACCAACAACTTTGGCATGTGGCAATGCGAAGTTCAAGATCTGTTATTCCGGGAAGGATCACATATCGCCTTGGAAACCAAGTCTAAGGATATGTCTGATGATGATTGGAATTTTGTAAATCATCAAGCTTGTGAAACAATCAGACTCTGTTTAGCAAAGGATCAGAAGTACTTTGTCATGAAAGAGACTATGGCAACAAGTCTCTGGAAGAAACTGGAGGACAAGTACATGACAAAAAGCATAGAGAACTGACTCTACCTCAAGAAGAAGCTCTTTCGTTTTCAGTACAAGCAAGGTACTCCCATGATCGAGCATCATGATAATTTCAACAAGATTCTCGCTGATCTACTAAATCTTGATGTTGAACCTCTTGATGAGGATAAGGCATTATTGTTGTTAAACTCTTTGCCTGAAAGTTATGAACATTTAACAACAACTTTGCTATATGGTATAGATGAGGTTAAATTCAGTGATGTTTCAAATGCTTTGGTGAACAACGAGTATCGAAGGAAGGACCAGCGCGATAACAAGGAAGCATCACCAGAAGCCTTGACGGTATCCAGAGGCAGGGCTAACAACAGATCTGATAGATCCAGTGGGCGAGGCCGATCTCGCTCAAAGTCAAAAGGACTTTCATCACGTCAACGTCTTGCAAAGGATGAATGTGCCTATTGTCACCAAAAGGGGCACTGGAAGAAAGATTGTCCAAATAAGGGCAAGACAGATGCAAATGTGGCACAGAAGGCTGACGAAAATTTTGCATTCTCAGTTTCATCTATAGACAATCCGTCTGATAGATGGATATTAGATTCCAACTGTTCCTATCATATGTGTCTGAATCGACATTGGTTCTCAAAACTGGATGAGTTCGATGGAGGAGTCGTGCTCACGGGCAACAACAATACCTGCCAAACAAAGGGTATTGGAACTATACGCCTAAAGATGCATGACGGTACAACAAGACGGCTCACGGAAGTCAGATATGTCCCAGATCTGAAGAAAAAACTGATTTCACTAGGAGTCCTTGATTCCAGCGGTTACAAGGTAACCATTGAAGGTGGAGTTCTGAAGGTTGTACGTGGAGCATTTTTGGCCATGAAGGGTACTCAGAAAGAAAATCTCTATTTCCTTGGCGGACACACAGTAATTGGAAGTGTATCAGCTTGCCCCAGTTCTAATGATGTTTCATCGGACACTTCCCGACTGTGGCACATGCAGCTCGGACATGTTGGAGAGAAGACTCTTCAAACCTTGATAAAGCAAGGTTCTCTGAAAGGTGCAAAGACCGGAAAACTTGACTTTTGCGAGCATTGTATCTTAGGCAAGCAGACGAGAGTCAAGTTTGGAACTGCAATCCACCGCACAAAAGGAACCTTGGATTATGTTCATACCAACGTTTGGGGACCCTCTCAAAATGTTTCATTGGGCGGTAAACGTTGGTTTGTTACTCTCATTGATGATTTCTCACGCTATGTTTGGGTTTATACCATGAAGCATAAAGATGAAGTGCTAGATATCTTTCTTAGATGGAAGAAAATAGTAGAAACCCAAACGGGAAGGAAGATTGAGAGGCTCAGATCTGATAATGGAGGAGAATACAAGTCAGACCCATTTCAGAAATTTTGTGAGAATGAAGGAATAGTCAGAACAAAACGGTGTTGCTGAACGCATGAATCGTACTTTGGTAGATAAAGTTCGTTGCATGTTATCCCATTCTGGACATAGCTAGGCATTTTGGGCTGAAGTTTTGTCATATGCCTCTCATATCATCAATAGACTTCCTGCAACAGCACTAGATGGCAAAACTCCCAATGAGGTATGGTCTGAACACCCCGTTTCAGATTATGATTCTCTGCGCATTTTTGGATGCACTGCATATTTTCATGTGAAGGAATCCAAACTGGATCCTAAGTCCAAGAAAGCGATTTTCATGGGCTTTAGTGAATGAGTTAAGGCTTTCCGACTATGGAACCTTGAGACAAAGTCAATTGTAAAAAGTCGAGATGTAACTTTTGATGAATCTGTGATGTTAAAACATACAGTTTCTGATAAAGAAAATCGAGATCCAGATTTGCATCATCGGGTGGAGTTAGATATTCCAGTAACTCTCAGCAGAGATATCTAACCATCCTGAAGAAGACGAGGAAGAAATCTCAGTTGAGGTGGAGGCTCCAGGACCAGACATCAGTCAACAACCAGAATCAATTGCCACCAGTCGACCAAGAAGAGAAATCTGCAAACCTGCTCGGTACACTGACATGGTTGCTTATGCATTACCAGTCACCGGAGATGATATTCCATACAATTACAAAGATGTTAGTCAGAGTATGGAAAGTGATAAGTGGAAAATGGCAATGCATGAGGAGATGAAATCACTCCATCAGAATCAGACTTGGAAGTTGGTTCCACTTCCGAAAGGAAAGAAACCAATTGGCTGCAAATGGGTTTTCGCTAAGAAGGAAGGCTCTCCCAGCACAGATGGTATCCGATACAAAGCCAGACTGGAAGCAAAAGGCTACGCTCAGAGGGAAGGAATTGACTACAATGAGGTATTCTCACCTGTTGTTAAGCATTCGTCAATTCGAATATTATTGGCTTTGGTTGCACAGTTTGATCTCGAGTTAGCCCAACTCGATGTCAAAATTGCTTTTCTGCATGATAATTTGGAAGAGGAGATATATATGTCTCAACCAGAAGGATTCAAAGTACCAGGAAAAGAGAATTGGGCTTGTAAGTTGAGCAAGTTATTGTATGGCCTGAAGCAGTCACCGAGACAGTGGTACAAGAGATTTGACAGCTTCATCCAATGGCAAAAATATACCCGGAGTCAGTTTGATCATTGTGTCTACTATCGCAAACTTGAGGATGGTGCATTTATCTACTTGCTTTTATATGTAGATGATATGTTAATCGCATCTAAAAGCAAGGTGGAGATCAACAAGCTGAAGGCTCAATTGAGCTCAGAGTTTGAAATGAAGGACCTTGGAGAGGCGAAAAAAATTCTCGGGATGGAGATAACTCGAGACAGGGCCAAAAACACAATCTGTTTGACTCAGACTCAGTATTTGAAGAAAGTTCTTCAAACTTTTGGCATTGGCAGTGACACAAAACCTGTGAGCACACCATTGGCACCACATTTCAAGCTAAGTACATCAATGTCACCAAATTCTGAGGATCAGAAGAAGCAAATGGAGAACATTCCATATGCAAATGCAGTTGGTGCCTTGATGTATGCTATGGTGTGTACCAGACCTGACATTTCACATGTTGTAAGTATGGTAAGTCGTTACATGCACAACCCCGGTAAAGGCCACTGGCAAGCAGTGAAGTGGATTCTACGGTATATTCATGGTACTGTGGATATTGGTTTAAAGTTCGAGAGAGATAAGAAAAGTTGTAAGCATCTAGTTGGATATGTGGATTCAGACTATGCTGGAGATCTTGACAAGCGCAGATCTACTACTGGTTATGTTTTCACTATGGCATGAGGACCAGTGAGTTGGAGATCAACACTACAGTCAACAGTTGCTTTGTCTACTACAGAAGCAGAGTACATGGCAGTAACGAAAGCTTTCAAGAAAGCAATCTGGCTTTATGGATTGACTAAAGACTTGAGAATTGTACAGAAGAATGTTGAAGTTTTCTGCGACAACCAGAGTGTCATTTGTTTGGCAAAGAACCAAGTTCATCACAGTCGAACGAAGCATATTGATGTTCGTTTTCATTTTGTTCGAGAAATAGTAGAATAAGAGAGTATTCTTTTGCAAAAGATCAAGACTACAGATAACCCCGCAGATATGCTTACCAAGGTGGTTACAGGGATCAAGTTCCAACATTGGTTGGACTTGATCAACATCTCACGAGCTCGGAGTGCCTAAGGGCACTAATGGAGGCAGCAACAGTTTTTTGAAGGAAACTTGTTATCTGTAGAGAGATTGCAGGTGTGGAAGATCCTTGTTTTACAACAGGTGGAGGTGGAGATTTGTGGGGTCCACAGTTTTTTTGTCAAACAAAGAGAAGGGTTGGTGGCCGCCCACGAGGCGGCCACCAACTCCATCCTATTTCACCAACTCGACTGTGCCGAATTGCGTATTTAAATATATTATTATATATATTTATAATTACGCAAATACCCCTGAATACTCCTATAAATAGGGCCTTACTTCATTCTTAAATTTATGTTTAGTGAGATCTAATTTAAGATATCCAATCTGTAAGATCTACCTAAGGGTGAAGTAATACAAGAGTGCTGCTGCCCGTGGATGTAGGCAATTTGTCGAACCACTTTAAATTTTTTGTCTTGTCTTTTCTTTTATGCTTTACCACTATTCCGCATAACATAATGTACATCATCCTCTACAATATTTGTTATAGTTTGAAACTTGATAGAATGAATTATGCTCTTTTTGTTCTTGGCAATAATTGGCCCTGCATGTTATCCGGATCATTGCGGTAGACAATATAAAATCACGTACGACTGGCTTTGTGTGGAAACCAGGAGAAATAATCGTGTTTGATTTACCAATCTTAGCACTCCACACACAAGTCTAGATTGATTCAAGAAAATTAACGACTACCACGACCAAAATAGAAAAAAACCAAACGCTACTGCAACTAAAACCAAGTATTCCAACGTCAATCACCTTATAACTCGGTAAACCACCAATCCTCCCTTCTCTTCCCACTTTATAAATTCACACATATTTCTTCCTTATTCACCTCCATCTACACGTACCCACAAAGCTTCTTCTTCTTCTTCTTCTGATCATTAATCTAAACAAACCCAGAAAATTAAAACTCTGATCATTTCCTCTAATATCATCAATCTTCAATTTTCTCGAGAATTCTTGGCAAACATGGCCCGGCAAGTTCTTGTTCTCGCCCTTGTTTTCATAGCTCTAATGGGCTCATTAGTCACAGCCGCCCAAGCTCCTGCCAAGAGCCCATCTTCATCACCCTCACCAAAATCCGCACCAGCTCCCAGCTCCAAAAACTCATCTGCACCATCTCCAAAAGCTTCATCCCCATCCGGCTCCAAGGCCGACACGTCGTCACCAGCGGCGTCTCCGTCATCGGGCAGCAAGGCCAACGCCACGTCGCCCGCTGCGTCTCCCTCCGGTAGCAAGAAGAACACGACTGCGCCTGCTGTGTCGCCCGCATCTTCCCCGGCAGCATCTTCACCTGAAGGAGGCAGCACCGGTGAGTCTTCTCCGGCTTCGTCGCCGACAACGGACTCGGCTAAGTCGCCTCCTGCTCCGACTCCAGATGTTGCACCGGTGGCGGATGGGCCTGCGGTCGCTGATGGACCCGCCACCGGGCCTTCTCCGGCTTCCGGTCCGGCCGAGGCGGAAGATAGCGGTGCTTATGGATTGAAGGTGTCGGCTGGTGCTATTGTTGTGATTGAGATGCTTGCTGGTTTCTTGTTCCATTGATTATTGGAATAAGTTGTGGAAACAGAATTCTGAATGGTTTTTTAACTTGCGCGAGTGTTTGGTTTTTGCGAAGGGACGAAGGCCCATGAAGGAGTTGCAGAAAATTAATTACCTCTTTGATTGATCAATATTAACCCGTGATTTAATTCTCATTTGAATGTGATATTGGAGTTACAATCAGTCTCACCTTAATATATATTTGTGTTTAATTAATGCCAGCTTCTTGTTCAAGAGTTGAGCAAAAGTTTTTTTTTTTGGAAAGGTAAAGAGGGGGAACACCCAGCAAGAACAATTAGCACACTACATCTCGAACTCTCCTGGGCCAAGTAACCCCAGTTGCATCTTCCCTCAAAATATTGAATAACCCACGGGGAGGGGAAGACAGGAAACACACTCCCCGATTGATCTTCAAAGCCTCAGTAGCCAAATAGTCTGCTGCTCTATTACCTTCTCTGTAAATGTGCTCAACTTGAACTAACCAATCTCTCTGAAGGAGTCTTCGACACTCATTTACCAAGTTGGAAAGGCTAAGTTGCGGCATACTGTTGCCTTTTAGCCAACCAGCCACCATAGCCGAATCTGTTTCGAAAACTATAGAACGATGGCCCTCCTCCCAAGCAAGGCGTAAGCCATGAACGGCAGCCCATAATTCAGCTTCAGTTGCAGTACAAGAACCAATATTAGCCACAAACCCCCTCAACCACATACCACGATAGTCACGGAGAAGACCGCCACCCCCTGCTCGCGATGAAGCATTCTTAAGACATCCATCAGTATTAAGCTTAGTCCAACCATGGTTGGGAGCACACCAGCCTACCATCTTCACCCTCTCTATTAGTCCAGCACCATGGACCGCCACTTGGGCTCGAAAAGCATGAATGATTTCAGCCACTTTCCCTTTAAGCCAAGCCATGCTATACTCGAATTGAAAACGAAGATTACGAAAAACTAAATCATTCCTCCATTTCCAAAGAGCCCACACAGCAACTGTAAAGTAGGAAGCCCAGTCATAGTCAACATTACAATCCTTAACGCCAGCAAGATTATGAGCAAGCCAGCTTTGGAAATTCAAATTGCTCTGAAGATGATACTCAACTGGCTGCAATAGACGCTTCCATAATTGCACGGCTCTAGAGCAATTTCGAAAAATATGATCAACATCCTCGATACATCCCACACATTCAATACAGTCGGATGCCATGGTGAAACCCCTTTTCATCCGCTCTGCATTGCACATGATCTTTCGATGCGCAACCATCCACAAAAAAGTTTTGCATCTTTGAGGAACTTTAAGCTTCCAAATCATCCCCCAAAGGGAAGTAGGAACTCCCATAAGAGTGCCAGTAGAAATAGTATAAGCAGAGGACACCGTTAATATGCCACTCTTAGAAGCTCCCCAACAAATGCCATCTGCAACCTCCTCCTCATCCCATAAGAGCACAGCAGCAAGTTTATTTTCAACCTCAAGAGGGAGTAAACCTGATAGAGCATTCCAGTTCCACCCTGAACCTTTCACCCAATAGCTTGAGACAGGCCTGTGCATCTCCACCAAACTCAAATCCCGCATTTTCATATTGATTAAGGCCACCTCACCTACCCATGTATCAAGCCAAAAAAGAGTGTCCTTACCATTACGAACTAAAGCCCGCACTCCGCTACGTAAAATAGGCGAGGCTTTAACAATGCCCCGCCACGCATTGGAAGCCCCATTCTTAGGCTGCAGCCTATCAAAAGTAGCTTCCCGATGCAGATACTTCATGTAAACAACTCTGGCCCAAAAGCTATTCTTATCTGTAATTAGTCTCCATCCCAATTTGGCCAAAAAAGCCAAGTTCATATAAGCCATACTCTTAATGCCAAGACCACCGTCCTCCATAGGTTTGATGATGATTTCCCACTTAATGAGGTTGACGCCCTGCTTCTCATTAGACCCTCCCCATAGAAAACGTCGAACTAATTTATCAATGGTATTACACACCCCTATTGGTAACACCATAGTCTGCATGATGTACATGGGAATAGAGTTAAGCACCGATTTAACTAGAACCAATCTACCCGCAAAGGACAAGAATTTTGTCTTCCACCCCGCCAATCGAGTAGTCACTCTCTCAATGATGTACTGAAAGTCAGCAGGTCGGACCCTCCCATGAATGGAGGGAGCACCAAGATACCGACCCAAGTTGTCCGTAAGGGGAATACCAGAAATAGTAGATATGTCTTGAGCCACCGCAAGCTCCACATTGTGAGATACAAATATAAGAGATTTCTGGTAGTTAACTCTTTGGCCCGAGCACGCACAAAATAAATCCAGACACTTCATAATAACCTTTATCTGCTCTGTAGATGCTTCCGCAAACAAAACCATATCATCTGCAAAGAAAAGGTGGGAGATAGAAGGACCATTACGAGAAAGCTGTATGGGTTTCCAATCCTTACGCTCCACTGCCCCATTAATCAAATGACCCAATCTCTCAATACACAGAACAAAAAGATAAGGCGAAATTGCATCCCCTTGCCGAACTCCGCGCTCAGGAGAGAAACAATCCAAAAGATCCCCATTCCAGACAATCGACATCCTAGTGGAAGAGACACAATGCATCACATTTCGGATCCACCCATCACCAAGACCAATCTCTTTCAACGAGTCTTCAATAAAATCCCAAGATAATCGATCATAGGCCTTTTCAAGATCAATTTTAATTGCCATATGAGAAACACCACTCTTCTTAGTTCTCATTGAATGAAGGACTTCTTGATACACAATGACATTATCTGTAATTTGGCGACCAGGAACAAAGCTGCTTTGGTTGGGAGAAACAAGACTAGGGAGGATCATCTTTAGTCTATTTGTCATGGCTTTTGTAATCACTTTATAGCCCACGTTGCAGAGACTTATAGGTCTAAGCTGGGTCAAGAATTCAAGATGCTGAACCTTCGGTACTAATACCAACAGAGTATCATTGATCCCATCTGGAAGCTTTCCTGACACCCAAAAGTCTTGAACAAGCTTGTAGACAGAAGGCCCCACTGTAGGCCAGAGGCGTTGATAAAAACCTGCATGAATACCATCCGGGCCTGGCGCTTTGAAGGGAGCCATATCAAATAAAGCCTGACGAATCTCTTCAATCTCAAAGGGCTGATGAATCCTTGCCATGACAGCACCATCTAGAATTGGAAAACCCCCTTTAGGAAGATCAGACATATCCCCGCAAGGTTCTTTTGAAAATAACCTGGTAAAAAAATCTTGAATTAGATGCTTCAACTGAGCTGAATCTGAAACCCAATTTCCATCAGCACCTTTTAACCTCTCAATGACATTCCTACTCCGACGAATGACTGTAGTAGCATGATAGAACTTGGTATTGCGGTCACCCGAAAGGATCCAGTCGGCTCTAGATTTCTGAAACCACGAAAGTTCTTCTTGGTACAGAACAAGGTCCAGCTCCTTCTTAAGCTTAGACTCCAAAAGATGAATACGGTGTGTAGGGTGTTTAGATAAGACACGTTGAATGCCTGCAAGTCTCGCCCAGAGCCTCTTCTTCCTCCAAGAAATACTCCCGAACTCGGTACTATTCCATGAAGTAAGAACCGAGGCTATATGCCGATTATTTGTATCCAAAGATCGGTCACGACTCCAATTCTCCTTAATGACATTGTAAAATCCCGGATGAGTCAGCCAAGCTGCCTGAAATTTGAACTGCTTTGGCCTCACAGTAGCACTTGAACCCTTTAAACGAACCAAGATGGGAACATGGTCGGAGTGATGTTTAGGAAGGTGAATCACTCTAGCGTCCTCAAACATATGCCTCCAAGCTAAATTACATAAAACTCTATCCAGGCGAGCTCCCTTAAACTGACTCCCTATACCCCTACTCCAAGTATAGGCTTGTCCGGAAAATCCCATGTCCAGCAAATCATGATCAAAAATCCAATCCCTAAAACCAGAGCTGCCATGATGAGTCACAGCATTCCCACTACTAACTTCTTCGGAACATACCACCGCATTAAAATCACCCGCAATAATCCAAGGCTCACTCATATCAAAAACATTCTTATTAAGATCCCTCCATAACAGCTTCTTCAAGCTGGCTGTAGGACTACCATAAACAACAGATAACAACCACTGATGCATACTACTATCCCGAACCCTCATATGGATAAATTGGGGATGAGTAGCAATAATATTTATTTGACAAGAACTATGCCAGAACACCCAAATACCACCACTGAAACCCAATGATTCTACCCGGACCCATTCATCAAAACCCAGCTTTTTACAGAGAAAATCTGCCTGAGATCCACTCACTTTGGGCTCTAACAACCCCAATATACCTGGTTTATGCATCTTAAGCAGGTCTTTCAGGGAACGGTGAAACTCCTTCGAAGCCGCCCCTTGACAATTCCAGATCATAAAATCCATAAAAACAAGATAAAAAAGGCTACCCACCCCTACCGAAGACCAAAAATTGACAAACACGGCTTTAAGAGGAGAACCCTCCATCAACAATATCCATCCTCCCAAGCGATTCATCCTTGTTACTAGGAGCTTCGTTATGCACCCCCACCATATTAGCTTTTGTTCCACCAAGTTCTCGCCTACCAATAGCAGGAACATGCCCAGAATCCCCCACAGTAGGAGGATCATGATGATGTTCTGGTATCAAATTAATTGTAGGATGAATACCCTCCATGTTCTCAACCTGATGCTGGGGATGAGAGACCACCGATCGAGAAATCAGCTGACCTCTATTGGACCCACGCACCACAATATGTTCCTCCGCAGCGGCAGCTTGCTTGGACTGAGAAGAGCTAGAAGTGATGTCACGAGTCAGTAAATTCTTCTTTATTCTAACCGCCTTGCTGGTCTCTACAGCCACTTGAGTGCTTGGGCCATTGTCCACTTCCTTAGTATTTATTGGCACATTGGGCCTTCTCCCTTTACTCTTGACATATTCATTAAGAGATACCCCTGAGCCCATGTGCACGCCAATATCCTTATTAAGATGAGTCCCATCTCGTTGATCACTATCAATATTTTCCTCAGGAATATCCTCAACCGCTAATGCCGCATACCGAGAAATATGTTGCTGAAAACCAGCATTTTGTTTAGCACCAAACAGTGGCATATCCCGAGGATCACGTCCAGCTCTCCCACTCTTTCCATTTTCAGTGTTGGTCATACCTCTACGGGATCTTCTAGAAGCCAACATCCATGGCCCATAACTTTCGGTTATTTCCTGATTCACCGGAGGCTCGACCGGCCTAGATTGAACTCCGACCATATCTCTAACATCTCCGGCTAGCACTTCCGCCGGTCCACTATGATGAGGCGTTTCTTGGCCCTCTTTCTTTGGACACGCATCTTTCCGATGCCCATAACATCCACAATCAAAGCAAATTAAATGGATCCCCTCGTATTCAATCCGTCGAACCCGACGTCGCAAAGTGAATTTAGATAGAAGTGGCTTGGTTATATTTACCTCCACACATATACGCGCGAACTTCCCCCTAGAGACGGTGCTTGTTGCATCATCAATCTTCACCGGACGACCAATACGCGCCCCTACTTTCATGAGGAAATCATAGTCATAGTATTCAATTGGGAGACAAGGGATTCGCACCCACACCAACAATCTATCCAAGTTCTCCTGCCCCGGGTCAAAATTAGGATGCCATTGCCGCACTGTCAGATAATGATCAAAGATCATCCATGGGCCCTCAAATTTTGCATACTCATAATCCTCCTTGGAGGCAAACTTGACAAGAAAATAGTCTTGATCAATAGCAACTAATTCAATATGAGCCTTCGGACGCCATAAGGCCTTAATCTTACGTAACAGGAATGTAAAACCAATTGTTCTGCCCAACAATTTGATGATAAGTGTCTGTCTCCATGGGCGACGTAAGCGCCTCTTCTCCTCCTTGGATATGTGAATGACTGGACACTCGGACTCGGACTCCTCAGCCCCCATCTCTCCTTCATCATCTGAGGTCCAATCCTCCTCGGACGTCTCACCAACGTCCATCCGTCCCGTATATCCCAAAAGTTTGTCTCTAAATGTTGGCAAGGGGGCGAATATCCCATTCCCCTCAGCATTCTCCTGGCATGCCTGAGTCTCCTCCACCATATTTACATCCGCCATTGGCGACAAATCCACTTCCACTCCATCCACATTCATCTTAACTTTTTTGTTGCTTCGTTCCAGCAAATCAGTTTCCGGTTGAGAGCGACTTGGAGGTGAAACCATCCAGTTTCCTCTTTTCTATGTTAACTGACTACTCAAGTAACGAAAAAAAACTTCAGGGAGTTTTTGTAGCCAGAGTTGAGCAAAAGTTGGCGTATATATATATCTGAAAGGAAAAAAGGACAAAAAAAGAAAAAGAAAAATTGTTGAAAATTCAGTGAATATCTCTTTATTCATTATATCTCTTTATTTATATAAATCACTCATTCATGCCAGCTTTTTCTTCAACATTATAACCATCATGTTGGATTAATTTTTATAAAGGGTGGTGCTAATTCATTACAATTTTTATGACCTATTTTCAATAGTTATTAAATACATTGCCTAATGTTCTTAAATTATGCATTAATACATTATTCAAGGTCATCTAATATATACTATAATATTACATGGGTGTGTGCTCCAGAGTTATGTGTTAAAATTATGTACACTTAATATTTTTCTTTTACTAAACATTAAAATTTAAGCTAAATTACTTAAACATTTGGATGGTGTTATATACAGGGTCTTGAAAACCAAACTCAACCAATGCATTCAGGGCCTTGGATGATTGAAGGGACTCGAGTATATACAAGTATATATACCGGTTGAATTTAGTTTCTAAGTTCCTTCATCATTTTTGTTAAACATTTTAAGTTGTCTCAAATTATACATTAATATGCTTTTCAAAGAAATCTAAAAAATATTGATATGATAGTAGATTTTAATGCGAGTTCAAATCTCTTTTTTAAGGAAAAAAAAAAAACAAAATCTCTCAAGCTTAATAAAAAGGCACGTGCCATGTGCACATTTGACTCAAGAAGTCTTATTTCCCTGTGTCAACAAGATGATTTTTTCTAAGAACTAAACAAAATTACCAGGAAGCTGCCACTAAAATGTGAGAAAAACAATATCTTGCAATATGTATGATGAATCAAAATCTTAATTTTAGTTGGTCATGTAAAATAATAATGGAAGTTAAATAATTATCAATTATCAAATTAATTGAAGTAATTCGATCAATTATTTCCAACCAAACCATACACATTTACATACAAATAAAAATATGCCTTGCCAAAAATATTTTTCTTACTGTTTACTAGTATACATGGAAGTGGGTGAAAGCATTCACACGGGGCCCCAAAAGTACAGTTTACTGATTGTCATTAATTTTTTATAAATGTCATTAACATTAAAACATTAACCTATTTTTTATAATTTGATTAATTAATAAATGACGTGATTATTTAGAGTTTAGACCTGTTGATGGACATCAAGAATTTTAGAAAAATATAAAAAAAGAAAATTAAAGCGTCTCTTCAAAAAATACATTTAATTATTTTTTATATTTTTTATAATCAAATTATAATAAATGAAAAATAAAATAAAAAATGGAGCGGGAGCTACATGAATCGCTGTTTATTTTAGCGAGTGAGCCCTCGCTAGTATCACTTGAGATTTAGGGCTCCAATATTCACTTCTCAAAGGTTCCTGAGCCTCCTCCTTCGCTTCTGTCACTCCCATGCTTCTCCTTGTATCTCAAATTTCTTCATCTACAACTTCACTGATTTCTTCGTTTTCTGATCGTTTTGATTGTTGATCTATCTCTTTCTCTGCTTCGTTTCTCGGTTCGTTGAAGTCGAAGGCGAAATGGCGTTGGCCTTCGATGAGTTCGGGCGGCCGTTCATCATCATAAGGGAGCAGGATCAGAAGAGCAGATTGAGAGGTATAGATGCTCAGAAAGCCAACATTTCTGCTGGAAAAGCAGTCGCTCGAATCCTTCGCACGTCTCTCGGTCCCAAGGGAATGGACAAAATGCTCCAAAGCCCCGACGGCGATGTTACCATTAGTAAGTAGTTAGTTCTCTACTTTTTTTTTCCCATCTTTCAAACTTTCCTTTTTCATTCAATGGATCGTGGCTAGGGTTTTATGTGTTCAGTAGTAAGTTATGTCCTGTTCGTTGAAAATGGATCTTATTTTGGATGCAAAATGCTTCACTGTCTGTTTTGGCTCTAAGAATGTCGGATCGCTTTGCGAATCATTGTTTTTTGAGTTTTTTTTTTTAGTTGACTATGTTTTGCTGCGTATTGTGATTGTCATATACGGCTGGAAGAGAAATTGCTAATAAAGTAACGATTTTCTCCATTGCGATACATTGTGCTTCAATTGCGAAATAACGTTAGATTCGCTGGGATTTACTTTTGTATCAGGCAGGGTTCATAAATTTAAGAAAATATGATTCTGTGATTGTTAACTGTCCTCAAATGATTTGTGTTGTCAGCAAATGATGGGGCAACGATCTTGGAACAGATGGATGTGGACAATCAGATTGCAAAGCTGATGGTGGAATTATCCCGCAGCCAGGACTATGAAATTGGTGATGGAACCACTGGAGTTGTTGTTATGGCTGGTGCTCTTCTAGAGCAGGCTGAGCGACTATTGGACCGTGGTATTCATCCTATTCGGATTGCAGAGGGCTATGAGATGGCTTCGAGGATGTCATTTGAACATTTGGTGCATATTGCTCATAAGTTTGAGTTCAGCGCGACGAACATAGAATCTCTTGTTCAAACTTGCATGACTACCTTATCCTCAAAAATGTAAGTTTTGCATTTTTTTTAAAAAAAAAAGCATATTATTATTCCTTTGCTCCCTACGTCTTGATATTTAGTAAATTAGCATGCACAAATGTTTTCTAAAAGTGCTGAATTTCCACTAGAAATTAATATAAGAAATTGTTGTGGAATCCTTGATTGGTTTTCCAGAGCATATTGATTTTTAACTGTATTTTTGCAGATAAAAAGAATCCTTTCTATGTTTATCTTTGTGCCTTTTATTTATTTAATTTTTTTTTTTTTTTTGCGAATTTGAAGCCTGATGTTGGAACTTTTTTGTTGCAGTGTCAATCGTTGCAAGCACCATTTGGCTGAGATTGCTGTTAAAGCAGTTATGGCTGTTGCTGATTTGGAGAGGAAGGATGTCAACTTAGACCTGATTAAAGTAGAGGGTAAAGTTGGGGGAAAGTTGGAAGATACTGAGTTAATTTATGGCATTGTTGTTGACAAGGATATGAGCCACCCACAGATGCCAAAGACTATTGAGAATGCAAAAATTTGTATCTTGACTTGTCCATTTGAGCCTCCCAAGCCAAAGACTAAGCATAAGGTCGACATTGACACTGTTGAGAAGTTCCAGACTTTACGCCAACAAGAGAAAAAATACTTTGATGACATGGTTCAAAAGTGCAAGGTAAGAGCTAACCCCCCAAAATTCCAAGGGCGGATGTGACAAAATATCCACTTTTTTTTTCTTGTGTTTAAAACGGAAAGAAATGGGTACAGGAGTTTTACTGATATCTGTTTATTGTTTTCAAACTTATGCATCTTATGTTTTAAATGGTTTAATGTGTATTGTTATTTGCAATGTTGAATAAATTGCAGGATGTTGGTGCAACCCTCGTTATTTGTCAGTGGGGTTTTGACGATGAAGCAAATCATTTGCTAATGCACAGGAACTTGCCTGCTGTTCGATGGGTTGGTGGAGTAGAATTAGAACTGATTGCCATAGCTACAGGTTTGCACTAGTTAAGTTGTTTCTTAATGCTATGGATTATTGAGGTGTCAACAACTCTCTTTGCACTTTTGTCATTTTTGGCTTATCTTGCTGTCTTGTAGGTGGAAGGATTGTGCCAAGATTCCAGGAGTTGACACCAGAAAAGCTGGGGAAGGTAAGTTTACATTGTTGCTCTGCTTGCTACTTGAATGCATTTTCTAATTCTGTTTTAACAGGATTGTACCCTTTCATAGACTAATAACTAAAGTGCTAAGGAGTAAGGACTATGAGTGCAAAGGACCCTCTTCACTCCCATGATCCTTTTGCCTCCTCCCCTGCAACATGCATGGGGCCCTCCATAATACCCTTTTGACTATGAGTTATATGAGAAGTAAACACTTCCTCTCTACATTGTGTTTTGGTTAAAGTAAACTTGGTGGAAACTAACTTCCTAGTTTAACAAGTTAAATTGAAGTTATGTTTTTTTGTTTATCACATGCATAGATCTAAATAACCTACATGCTACAACACTTTTCTTTAATTCTTTGGTAATTTGTCTCTTATATTGCATAATTGTTCGTCAACTCCAAAAAGGGAGCAAAAGTTGTAATTGTATGTTCACAAGATCACATAAGACTGGATTAGCATGAATAGGATGATTGTTGCCCACCAGTTCTGTTATTCCTTATTAATAGCTTTTCTTTTCCCAAGTATTAATTAGGGAAAAATGTAGCTCTGCATTGCGCAATCATATGACTGAACCACTTCAGAATGGTATACACATCAAAATATAGGCAATCTCTAAATGGACTAACTAACAAGGCAACAAGTGTTCTTCACAGTTACTTTCAGAAAATGAAGTTAATAGTTTGACAATATCAGTACACTTTGAAATGTCAACTTATTGCTTATGATTTTTGATGCATATTTTGAATGTTTTGATGTGATTTTTTGTGGGGACTGATTTTTTTGTCTTTATCCTTTCAGGCTGGTTTAGTTAGAGAAAAGTCATTTGGAACCACAAAAGAGCGAATGCTGTACATTGAGCAATGTGCGAATTCAAGGGCTGTAACCATATTTATTCGTGGTGGTAAGATTTCTTTGCTTCCCTCTTTGCTATCTCAGCCTTACTATGCAATGCATAGTCGAAAACAATGTACCTAAAGGCGTAAGACGCATTTAAGGCGATGAAGGGCCCTAGTGCTTGAGGCTCACACTTGAGTAAAATAATGTGCGAAACTCTTAAAGAACTTAATCATATATTAACTTTTTGGCAAAAGAATTTAAAAAATATAAAAATCATTAAAAGTCTAAATTTTTTCTCATTATACATCATAATGTTCATAGTAGCACTAATGTTTATATTTCATTTTTTGTCATTAATAGTATGTTAAATTCTTTTGATATTTAAAAGTGAATTAAAGCAAGAAACACAAAAGCAAAGAAGAACGAGTGCTAGTGTTACACTTTTGTAACGAAAACTTCTTATAGATGTTATAAAAGCGAAACACAAGTTTCCTTTATTGTTTTATATTCTATATTATTTATTATGTAAATTTATTCAAAGAAAAGAGAAAAAAACGTATAACACAATATTTATTTCATGATTAAATAAATTTTTTTTTTTAAATATGGGGAGCAAGAAAGTGAAGCGCACGCCTGAGTTAGTGCACCATGCATGTCAAATATTGAGGCACAACGTGTGCGCCCCTCCTCAAGGCGCGCCTGAGGCGCACGACTTGACTACAATATTCGAAAATATAAAATTTGCCAACAATACTAATATTGTAATTCATTATTTATAGTTATAGAAATTGTCAACACTTTCGCCTTTGTTAAGTATTTAGTGATATATCAAAACAAGAGTTTGTATTATGGGAAGAGATTAAGCTAATGGCATGCACATGGGTTCTTACCTCTTCATAGGCAAAAGGATTTCTGGTCTCCAATCGGTATGTAAATTGGGCTTCATGTACATATTAAGGATAATAAAAGGATATCCTCGGTGGGCAGGTGAATTCTAATAAACTTAAATAGTGGTTGTTATGTTTTGTAGGAAGATAGGTCCACAGGAGTAGGGGGTTCTCCATTGAGTTGAACAATTTACATGCACCTTTGGTGCAACTTGTAAACAATGGATGTCATGATATTAATAAAATATTTATTGTTTCTTCTAAAAAAAAGTGTCTTGGTGGATAACTCCATGTAATTATAATGTCTATTGAACCTATTGATATTTCTAACTCATATGATTAATATCCATTACGATTTTATATGCATAGCATTTGTGGGATATAAAGAAAAAACATGTTAATAAACTAAGTGCAACAAAAATGTGAATGTTGGATAAAGTGTAGCAGTAACATCATATTAATGAATAATGATATAGGCACTTATATTCATTGGGTTCTCATTTATTAATTTGCTTTCAATCTTGTAGCTTATTTTATCCTTATGAAAAAGTTAGGGCTCTCCTCACTTTGTTGTGGTGGATGGCCTCTACATAGCAAGGCTTACGTAGTTACATCTCATATTTACCCCTTGAGGATTAAGGCACAAGGCTAGGCACCCTAGGAGTTTTTTAAAGTAGGGCTCAAGGAAAGCTTACATGAACAAGTTAGGCTTAAGCCTTATTGCTTTATGTTGTACGTCTCAACACTCTGGTCTTACAGCTCAACGTTACTCCTTGAGGCTTAAGCCACAAGGGTAGGCACCCTAGAAGCTTTTTGAAGCAGTGCTTGTTAAAGGTAGTTAAAGGCGTAAGGCGCACTTAAGGGCGACAAGGGGCCTAAGGTGCAAGGCAAGGCGCACACCCAAGTAAAATGAGTCACAAACTTAAAAAATATTAATTTTATATTAATTTTTGGTAAAGAATTTGAAAAAGGTAAAAAATCAATAAAAATGTTAAATTTTTGTAATCATACATCATAATGTTCATAATAGCATTAATGTCTCTATTTTATAGTTAATAGTATTATGTTTATTTCTTTTGATCTTTGAAATTGAATTGAAAAAAGCAACACAAAAGAAAAGAATAACAAGTAACAACTATGATACCTTTGAAACAACTATTTATGTTGTTATAAAGGTGGAACACAAGTTTTCTTTAATGTTGTATGTTTAATATTGTGTATTATGTATTTTTATTCAAAGAAAAGAGAAAAAAATATAATACAATACTGACTCCATAATTAATTAATTTTTTTTTTTTAAAAAGTGAGGAGCAAGAAAGTGAGACACACTAAGTTACACGTCTGAGTTAATGTGCCCTGCCTGTCAAATATTGAGGCGCAACATATGCACCCCGCCTCAAGGCGCACGCCTTGATAACACCGGTGCTTGTTGAAAGCTTACATGAACACGTTGTCACTGTTATATTCTTTTGCCTCATGAGATAGTGGATGGTAGCCATTCATGTCTCTGCTTGTATTTTTGTTTTATGCTACTTATCACATTATTCTCATTAGAGAATTACAGGAGTTGTTTTCCTCTTGGCTTTGGTGCATTGTATTGTAGTTAAATACTATTTTATGGGGCTATCAGGATCTCAAGGTTAGGTCTTTAGATCTCTGTCATTTGAATTTCTTACTACACCTGGCTTCTCTGTTTAAGACAAGTATCATGCTTAAGATGCATTTTAAGCTGCTTGGGAGCCTTGTTTCTGCTGCTCTGAATTGAGGTGTAGGGTAAAGCATGACATATTGAAATTGCTTTTGCTGTTGCTGTTTGAATCTTTGCATTTTATACTACTGCAAATTTTCTCATCAATTTTTGTTCTGAATGCAACTTTGGAAGAAATGTGTTGACTTGAAACAGTTTTGCCATGCATGACTAATAAATGGAATTTAAACTTTTTGGTCTGTTGTCCTGAGCATAAATAACTCAATTGGATGGGAAGGTTTGATTGTTAAAAAATGAGGAGGCACTAAAAACTGTTTGGACAATTTTTTAACTTCTAGATGTGCTGATGCCTTATTGTATGTTTGTAATTCTGGGTCAAATTTAATGATCTTGAAAAAGTTACTAATACCAAAAACCAATTGAAACTGTTGAATGATAACTTACAAGAGGTCACTAAACCAGAGAAAAAAATGTAAATGTTGTTTATTCTTATAGCATGTCTGAGTTATTATACATTTAAAGTTTAAACCTGACACATTGTACAGTATAAGTGCTATGCTTTTTAAGGAAATCATAAAATTTGATACAATAATTACCTTTTGTTGATGCTCGTAGGTAACAAAATGATAATTGAGGAAACAAAGCGCAGTTTGCATGATGCTTTATGTGTTGCAAGGAATCTCATCCGCAATAACTCTATTGTGTACGGTGGTGGCTCAGCTGAGATTTCTTGTGCAATTGCTGTGGAAGCAGCTGCTGATAGATTTCCTGGGGTTGAGCAGGTACTACAGCTGTTTCTTTTTCAAATCAATCTGCTTTTCAGTAAATGTATTTATCAACCTATTCTTTTTTCTCTTTTTTGCTTTCAGTATGCAATCAGGTCATTTGCAGATGCTTTGGATTCAATTCCCATGGCATTGGCTGAGAACAGTGGACTTCAGCCAATTGAAACACTATCTGCGGTCAAATCCCAGCAGATTAAGGTAAGCAGACTCAGGCTTGTAATAAATTACCTGTACCATTTTCTGCTTACACATCTTATCTTTGACATAATTTGCCATGACTACATCAAGCAATATATTTTGTGGGTGCAGGAGAATAATCCTTGCTCTGGGATTGACTGCAATGATGTTGGCACAAACGATATGCGTGAGCAAAACGTTTTTGAGACTCTAATCGGGAAGCAGCAGCAGATCTTGTTGGCAACACAAGTCGTGAAGATGATTCTCAAGATTGATGATGTAATATCTCCATCCGAGTACTGATGAATGAGGTTGCAAATTCACGTCACGTTATGATTTTGCATTCAATGCTTTCTGCTACTGTTTTTTCCTTCTAAGATTATTGTGGTGATTAGCACTGGAGGTATTTTATGGGAAGGAAGGATGCTTGTCCGAAGTGCTGAACAATGTGGTTTTGTAGCATGAACGTAATTAGTTGTTTATCTCCATATTCTCATTTCTTGGGACTTTGATTTAGGGTTCTTTGTTGCGATTGGCTTATGTATAAACATTTGAGGAAAGATTTTGATGTTTTTATCGCAACATTGGTAATAGAGTGTTCTGCATCTGGTAATCGTCTGTTACTGTTTTCACGAGTACTGATACATCTAATGCGGCGGGCTGCATTTGGTTTTCTCTGGTCGTATATCTCAAATCTATTTGGAATAAATACTTTACTACAAAGTGGAATGCACATGTTATTAGCGTTTCTTCGTTGCTGCCTGAAAAATTAAGAAATGATTAGAATACTCTCTAGTGTAAGTTAAAATATTTTGAAGCCTGGCTGTAAATTTTGGAAATGATCTTAGAAAGGTTTTGAAGGATTTTACTGTTCCGTAATGTGGCGCACATAGTAATGCTCTGATAACAGAACATTCTTTCAAGCTCATTAATGTGAAATAAACGATTGTTATTAGGACAATGATATTCCATGAAGTAAATGCCATTTAATGAAGAAGTATATACTAATTATTTTAGTGAGATGAGAAAATACATGTACAGATAAAATTAGAAATCACACAAAAGGAATGAAATATCCATTGTGCTCAAAATCAGAGATTGGGAGTAGAGCTTGGATTCCACTGTAGGATACTGGTTGGTCTAACCCAAGAAAGTTGCAGAGACGAACAGTTTCTTCCTAAATCAGAGTGCGTGGAGAATTAATGGCTTTGAGTCCTTCCATGCAATGTTTGGTGATTGAAGGCGACTATGATTCTGTCATTGGGAAAAGGTCATCTATTAACAACATTTGCCAGGGATCCAAAAAAATATTTTATTTTTGCTCCTTTGGTTATGGAGAAACATGTATCTTGCCAACTGGGATCTCTACTGAAAGGAAGAAAGGAAAGCTACTTTTAATTTCATTAGGTGGTTAGACATAACATGGATAAAAATAATTAATAAAGATATAACTATTTATAATTTAGATATTGATTTAGACCTTGATATAGTGAAGTGGAGGATGAAAATTGATGTAAATGCTCTAATGTAATTGGGAAAAGGAAAAAAAGAAAGAAAGAAAGAAAACCATTGGTTTCTTGGTTCTGACTTGACCCATTTACTTGCATCTCTCTATTCAGCTCTATTACATCAGGATAATTAAGGAGGTTCCTAGATAAATCGCTCTTTTCCAAAGGATATCTTAACTGGGCCATTCCAGATATTCTGTGAACTTTTGAATTGTTCAATAAATTAAGTAATTTTAGTGTCACTGTCACCTTAATGGCCCCATGTGATTATAAGGATAAAGCTGGCATAAGTTTACAATCGTCTTATAACTCTCTTAGTTTTGTTAGGATGATGCACAATAATGGAGATATCATGCTAAGCAGTAAGCAGTAAGCAACAACATTTACTATTAATCAATTGTTCATAAATTGAGCTCTGACAACATGTTACCTCTTACAAAGATGTTCAACACTACATATATAAAGTTAACACTAATTTTAAGAACTTTATAAAGGAAAATGTTGAACATCCATCCATTACTACAATTATATGACAGCTGCTCTTAGCGTGCAAGATTGAATTAATTTACTTATCATCTCAATTATTTTAAGATTTGACACTAGCCCTGTTAATGCCTATGCTTGTGAAGAAGTTTAAACACAGGATCTCCGTAATAATGATAATATTTTGTTAACATTAATGCTTACTTGATATACATAGATGAACCTTCATAAAAAAACTATAGCTTTTTGGTGAATCAGTTTCTAACATGATATTAAAGTCTTATTATTATGAAGGTCTTGTATTCATGAGTAATGCTAAATGTACGTGAGTGCCAACGTTATTTCTTGACTCGGGCACCCAGCCTCCTTTAGATGTTGAGATGTTGTGCAATACACACTCATTCCTAAAACATTGAAAAGTGTCAAATGTCAGCATCAGGAAATAGCGTTAGCACCTATCATACGTAAATCATTTTTCTTTCGGTTAAACGGTTTCCATCAAGCCCTTAGCCCAATTCACTTGATTTATAGGCATCCATCCATTCATTGTCTCCGGTACTCAAATTCACAAATTGAGACCAAAACGCTGCAATGCTGTCGGC
The DNA here is from genome assembly GCA_035771175.1 of Paratinospora sagittata. NCBI lineage: Eukaryota > Viridiplantae > Streptophyta > Magnoliopsida > Ranunculales > Menispermaceae > Paratinospora > Paratinospora sagittata. The sequence goes on along the minus strand of CM069602.1, from coordinate 3,726,618 downwards.
ATGTACAGCAATTCCTGAACAAAGACAAAATAGGTCATCTTCTAAGCAACAAATTATGACCAGCTCTGCCTTCCCTCATTTACTCAACAAGAAGAAAAAAAAAAATGCATCTCGAACTTGTAGTTTCTGAATCATAAGTAACTCCGCAATAGATGCTTAATGGGCCTCATCTTCGCATTCAATGTAGTTCCTGGTACTGCACCAATGTCCTGCTAACTGTACCTAACATACTTCCTAACCACAAACTTATACTACAATGCCATGAAATTCCACAAACCACATGTTCTTGCAAAAGAAAGAAGAAATAGTTATGGTTGAGCCCCACATCTTTGTTGAACATTACTACTATGTTTTAAAAAAGAAAAATTCCTTCTTTGCACGTACAAAGGGATGGATTCAAGTGGGTAGGATTGGGAATCGTGTACACATTGTACCACCCATATCAAAGTTAGAACCACCATTTCAAAAGAACCAAGGTGGAAGATCCACTAAAGTGAAAAAACAGGGGACCCCAATTAGATTCAAAATTAACTTTAGTAATTTTTAGTATTTATATTTATACTTATGTTTTAATAAGACTAATGTACACAAAAAAATCATTTGGTTCCCTCTTTCAACTGGGTCTCATTTAGTACAGTATACACTTATTTTTTCAGAATGTATGAAAATATTCTATCTTTCAACTAGTTTTTATCTCTATAAAACATGTCATGTGGTTCACTTAAAAAGGTTTAATTCCCAAGTGTGGCTTTGGGTGGGAAATGGGTTCATATCACTTGGTCAGAATCACATTTGCTTAGGTGACTCTTACTAATATAAACCACGTGGTAGGGTCTCATACCTTGATGTCATGAAGTCACTATCTAACTAGAATTAATTAATCCCCCACCTATACCTATATTACTTCAATTCCTTACCCCCTTAATCAGCGGAGAGAATTTCTCTCAGTTTAACTCTTCCTCTAATTACATGACAAGAACAAAAGAAAAAAAGCCCACTTTTTCCCCATAAATATTCCTTGTCAAATCTTCAATCCATCTCGAAATTATCTCCATTTTTTCTTAATGGGCATAACATATATCTTATATATAATAACTTAAAATGGTTGAAGTCTCCTGCATTGTATATATATATATATATATAACGACTTTATGGTAAAAAAGGATTGATTATTAATTCCTAGCGGGTAGCTTTAACAAAGTAATTAATACAGTAAAATGCTAGTATATATACATACTGTAGTAAAAGATAAAGATGTTGTTTGAATAGTGCAATTTCATGAAGAGAATACATTAAAGAAGAGCTTCATAAATATATTAAAACTCTCTTATGGCAAAACAACAACGTGCTAATGCTCCAAAACCACATGGCTGGCTTTACATGATAAGCATCCAGCATTATTAGATAGACAGTGATGAGAAGAGTAGAATTGTAGAGTCCAATGGGCATGTTAGAGAAGAAAGAAGACTGCTATTCAAGGAAAAAAGTTGTCATAATGAAGGGAGGTGGAGATAGTTAATACTTAATATCAACTTCAAGCAACCATGGGAGACAAAACTGCTTTTTTGCAAAAGATTTATTTATTTAGAGACAGTGGTATTCATTTTCAGTGCCCTACTTTTTATAGTCCTACTAATTCAATGACCTACATGCACCCACCATACATCAGTCCAAAATACCCAAAGTGTTAACCTTGCCAAATCAAGATTAGAACTTGTCAAATTAAGATTAGAACTCCAACCTCTACCTCAGTCCAGTCCAACTCCATACCTCTACCTTAGTCAACGTATTTGGTCTCTCAGCCAAAGATACTAATATATGGTTGTGGGGGATACTAATTTCAAACATGGAAGTGGTGTGCAGTCAGTGACTTTGTCAAAGATGTAAAATTTTTGTCCATTAAAGCTTATTGCTCTAATTTTAAAGAGGATCAGTGAGTGCATGTGCTCCCCAGTTTCATCTATGACCCATCAAATCCTAGTCTACAAAACCTATTTCTAAAATGCACCTAAGTGGGCTACCCCTTTAATTTGAATTGAGTATATATTATTATGATAACATTCTTTTTGAGAAATTTTCAAAGTAGAAAGCCATGTATTACGGTTGTGAGGATTTATGGTTTAACTTAATAGTTGTATAATCTGTACCTTTATGACACTCGGTATATTTAGACTTATTTAAATGTGAACGTAGAATGCTTTGCTCTGTAGTTGTTGTCTCCTTCTTTAGTTTTGTATTACTTGTGTTAATATAATTATATCTTGGCATGATTCCTTGAATCCATTATAATATAATTATAAAGATTTTTGCAATGATTTCAAAAGGGGTTGGAGTAAACTTTTTTATCATGTTGGAGTAAACTTTTGTTCTTTTGAGGCGTTGCTCTACATGTATTTGGTTGCAGAAAACAGAGAAAAAGAGATAGAGAGAGAGAGAGAAAGACACAAGCTTTGATGTATGAAGCCAGTACATATATAAAATACAATCTATCAACACTTCTGCACTTGTTTCTACTTAGTGATCCCATTAATTTAAGACGATTCTGAAAAGAATCAAATAATGGGTCTGAGGAAACAGGCCGAGGTTGTAATATCAGATTAAACAAAGCCAAAAAGAAGAAAAGAGAAAAGGGTAAAAATAATCAAAAGACATCTAAATGCTAATGAAACGCAAATGTAACACCTCCTTCTCCCATTTGCTTCAACTTTTCATTACTACTTTTCTTCTTCTTCAGTTTTTTTCTTTTTTCAAATCCTTATATTTGGGAAATTATATATATAAATATATGATGATCAACAACGAGAGCCCTTCCTGCAGTTGAGTGCACCCGATGCCACTGTGAGAGAACTCACAAGTGAAGATGGCCTTGCCCCCAAACTTGAAGCCCTTGCATAGCTTGAAGAAGCTCCTGCCCCAGATGGTGTGAAATATGCACCATTCAACATTAGATCTCCTTCTGACCTCCAATTCCAATTTTTCCATTCACCCTCTGGTGCATCTTCATGTTTTGTCACCTGCATTATTTAAGAGGTGGTTTAAAATAAAAGGGTCATTTCTTCTTTTCACCAGGGGCATTCGTGGCATTTTAAAAATTAATTCACTGAATTATATATATTATCACTGTCTCTAAAGTAAGACATGCTATAATAGCTCTTAACGTGTCACGTTAAGTGTTTTTGTAACATTTTTTGGAAAAAGAAAAAGAAGAAAATATATCAAAAAATTTAGAAAAAAATTGAAAACTAACCTCCTTGCTGTTGTCGTTATTGGGTGCAAGAAATCTATTGCCCTGACTGTTAATGGTGGGTGATGCACTCCCACCAATGGCATACATTTCCCAATGCGTGTAGTCATTGTTCACCACATGGAAGTATCCATGCCTACACCTGCATCCATACATCAGAATAATTAGGTTGTAAAAAAATAATTGAAGTCAAATATATATATATACAGATCAATATTAATTCTATCTTTTTTTTTTAATGTTCTTTACCTTGGCATCCTTTGAACAAGGCCTTCTCCAAAGTGGTTGAAAGCAATGGTGACTTGCATGTTCTTGTCCTGAGTATAGGTATCACTGTGGCCCAAGAGCATGACTTTATCATGGTGGGTCATGTAGTTGTTTGATATGGTGATGGCAGTAGCGCCGTGGATGGCATCAACAAGTCCATCATGGCAGTTTGATAGAGAACAATGGTCCACCCATACATGACTTCCACCAAAGATGGAGACCCCATCACCATCAGAGATGGTCCTCCATCCATAATGACCAGGTGAGTCTCTCACATTAGTATTCCCACCTTGTGTACAATCATGTATGTGGAGACCATGGATGATGATGTTGGTCACATACTGAATGGTAATGCATGGCCCTCCAGCAATGTGAACACTGGCTCCTCTACCATCTATGGTCTTAAACGAGTTCATGATCAATTCCTCCTTCAGTTTAATCACCATGTCGCGTGCAAAAATGATCCATAGAGGCTCCTCTTGGATGACGGCATGTCGGAGAGTGCCGGGCTTCGGGTTCACGACGTCGTAGTCGCCCGAGTCGGTGATCACGTAAATCCGACCGTCCCGACCGCCTATGGCGTCCTTGCCAAACCCGATGGCGCAATCGGCTAGCCTTTGTCGATTCTTCTCCCAATTTGGGTCGCACCTCCAGCAATCGTCGATTGGGTTCCCCGTTCCACAAGAGAGGTAGCCCAAGTTCCTCCTCGACTCGTTGATTTTCCTGAAACAATTGCAAAGTAAACCACATTGTCATATTCCGAGCTCAAATTATAACGAAATTACCAGAACACGTATACTAACATAACGACAACAATCAATACCTATGAACTTCTTGGACGACAAGTTCAGGGTTTGGAACGGGGGAGGAGGAAATGAGGGTTGGTGATAGAAGAGTGAAGGAGAAGAAGAGGGAGAGGGAGAGGAAGATGAAGAGAAGAGAAGCCATTGTTGTTGCTTTTGAGGTATAATAAAACAGAGGAAAAGAGAGGAAGAAGAAGGATGAGAAAGCAGAGGAGGCGGGAGAAGGGGATTATAAAGGGAGAGAAAGAGGGGTGGGGTGGGGGGGAGTGATTGAACTAAACATGTGGGCCCACCCTCTGCTTCGTGATTTCCGGTTTTACGGGATACCAATTTGGATTTGGTAGTTTGGCCGTTAAGCAAAGCCAACATACATAACACTGCCATACCCTTTTTACATTTTTACCTTTTTACCCTTCTGTCTCTATCTCTCTAGTCGTTTTTCTTTCTTTGATCAAATAGGCAGGCGCAGGCCCACAAAAATTATCAGATATCAAAGCAAGAATCAACGGAGCTATTATTTCATTCCAACACGCGACTTTCATTGGTTACAATAAGGTCACGGGCCACCGAGTCTACTCAGTACACTTACTTTTATTTTTTTAATATTAGGTATGTGTATTATGTATATTGATAAAATACAAAGATTTTTAATTTATTTATTTGGTTCGTTTCGTTTTGAGAAGAAAAGAAAGAGAGAGAGAAGAATCTGACAACGATATTATTGAAAGAGAGGTTGAAATAGTTATTTAATGTCAATTTTGTCCTTTTGTTCTTGCGGTTGATGCTGTTTATTGTTTTTCTAATGTTACAGTTATGCTGACGAGATACGTTTTGGCGTCCCAAGGCCTTTCTATTTAGACTGCTTTGGCTTTTGTGCATTTTTATTTATTTATTTATTTATTTTGTTAGTTATTCTAAATGGGATCGGCTTTTATATATTTTAACTTTGTTCTTATAAGACCACTCAACTATAAATTAGATCGGAATGGAAATAATATATTTTTGGATAATTGTACATGTAACTATAATTTTTATTTATTTATTTATATGCTTTATAAATTTTTAACAATAATATATAATAAACGGATATAAAAAATATTTTTGATGGATATTTTTAAAATTACCTTATGTTTTATCTTAGTTTGCTTTTAATGATACAAACAAAGGGTTATGTTCTCTTGTAGCGAATATCTTACATTTTTATTATGAGGGCTATGTTTTCTTATTATCAGATTTTGGTTATTGTTCTGAACTTTTAGACTTTATATTATTCATAAGATATGTTTGTGTTGTATCTGTATTGTACTTGTAATTATTTAAATATTTGTTGGTAAAATGTACTTCAGACTTTAAGATTACTATCAAATAAAAATTTCATCTTTGACAAAAATAAACATAACGTTTTTAAATTTAAATTTTTGTTATCTATTTTTTGAACTATCTTATATCTAGATAGACGTATATTATCTGTTGTATATGTATGGAAAGATCTCACATTAGTGGGCCATGATTGTTTTATGTGCCTTAAAGATTTATGGTGATTGCTCATTCTTTTAGCATTACCTGTAAGTTACTATCTACGTTAAGAGGCTATTAAAAAAAATTAAAATACAAAAATAAAAAATGAAAGGAATCTGGTTTTGATCTTCTTCGAGTACTAAATTGTTGTTTAGGTGTCAGGATACCGATAACAACAATGCAAAAGATTATGAGTATAACTTTAAATTATATATTTAGTATGAACCTTTATGTACGTGCACATACATGTCTATCTGTCACTTTATTAGTTTAAATAATATTAAATGTCATGCATTTGTAGGTTTTGGCATAGTGTATATATACCATACTCACCAACTTAGCGGACATTATTTGAGTTTATATACTATATTACATTGAAATTTCTTAAATCCTATAAAATGTATAATTATATAAATGCATAAATTATATCAGCCCTCTTGGTAAATGCTTTTAGAACAGAGCCTAACCAGCATGAGCTAGCAATCGTATACTCAATTAAGTCTCCACAGAAAAGATAATATTGAAAATTCAGTTACAAATTAGTGTACTAAGAATACTTTACTATAGCATTGTATAATTAACATTATCATAAAAACTTTGGAATAATAATAATAATAATAATAATAATAATAATAATAATACCACGTGATTAACCCTAATAAAAACGAATCATGTATTTGCTAATTGGAATTTATTGGGAGCGCAAAGCACGCCGGATTGCAAAAATAAAAGGAGTGGTGTGTGAATGACATTGGAGAAGAAGGACACGTGTCAGCTCGAAAATCGACCGACGGATAGTGTTAATTAGTAGAGGGGCGCATGGCATCGGGAAAAAAAAAGAAAGATAAAATGGGGAAAGGCACGTTCTCCCATGTGAGCTCTGTCCCCTCTCCGACGATTCGGCCGTTTGGGTCACATCAGTTCCGGATTTCAGCCGTCCATCCAGGATACGATCCCAGCTGAACCGTTGATTTGTCTTCATTGAAAAAAAGGTTAAAGTCTTCTTCATTACGTGGCAACCGTTCCTATTTTTGGCTTTTTTATATAACGAGACCCGCGATGGGGATAGGCTATAGCTACTCTTCACCAAGAACCAAGGTATCTTCCACTTGGCACATGTTCTGTTTTCAACGACGCCACGTGTTATTCGTTCTCCGCCAATTGTTTTTAGGCTCTGGTTGCCCTTTTACGTGGGGACGCACGAGCTTGATGCCGCCCAGTTCTTCCCTCTCGTAACTACTACTAACGACCCAATCGTTTCTTCTTTGTTTTTTTAAATACAACTTATGAATATTTATAATGTTTCTTAATACAATCCAAGAGTTACATGATTGAGGAAATAATCATTTTATATCTTACCTGTATATTATAAGTTGAACGTGACATATTCAATCAAAGTTAGACCTTGAAAACCTTATTAAAGTTTAGAGCTCTTAAAAAGTCCAAACTATTAGTGTCACCAAAAAAATAATGGCGAAGCCAAGCTAAAATTTAGAAAAAAAGCATTAATATATGTTATTTAAAAATGTTATCTCATCTTTGACATCGAAAGAGCTATAAATAAATATCTAACATGTATATGTATTAACTATAGTCATTTTACTTCTTTTTTTCTTTGTTTTTTTTTCATAGATGTAAGAATAAAGTTAAAGAAAAAAGAAAAAAGAAATTAAACTGAGAATAGGTCTTTTACATAACGTTGTATAGAATAGTCATACTCAGAAGATTAAACGGATCAAGACCGTAGAATAATATATGGACCACAAGGAAAGTGGATTAACTCATTATTAAATAATTGAAATTTTTAGACTAAGGCTATTATTAGAATTATAAATGAATTTTCTTCAAAAGGTTCCACACCAATATGTCAATTTAGCCTTCTAAACATGTCCACGCCACCGACACCCTCAACCTTCATAGTTGGGTTCTAATATGGAGGGGACCCAAACAGGCAAATACCCCTTATTCCTATTCTAACAAGAATATATTTTCAACCACTATTGGCTCTACTTATTCAAGAAAAATGATTTTTTTTTTTTTGGTGAGTTTTCGTTCTTACACGCATCATAATTTAATCTAGAGTAATGTTTCACTAATACTCTTTCCAAACACACGTACTTTGTTAATATTGTCCCTGAAAGTTATTTGATTGTCTTGAGTCACGTATTGATGCGTAATTCAAGACGATCGAACAACTCTTTAAGGTAATATTAACAAAGTGTGCTTAAAAAATGTGTTTCGACCAACGATGGTTGGCTCAGATGGTTCAGAGATTCAACTTCTCACCATAGACGAGGGTTCGAATCCTGTACAAGTCATCCTTACCTTCGAAATTAAAATGTATCCCTCGTTAATGGGCGATCTGTAAGTATCACTGTAAACCCTCTTTGAGGTCTATGACATGCTCTGACCTTAGACTGAGGTAGCCTCCCGTCACCTAAACTTTTGCATGATTGACAGTGTGTTTTCAAAATATTTTCTTTTAATCTATGGTTTTGAGTTTATTAAAGAAAGTATATCAAAGTCAAATATTGTGGATTCATAACAAATAAATAAATAATTTCATAATTTTTTAATAAATTTTAAATTTATTTAATAACGTGAAGAGTAAATTTACTTGACAATTGAGCTAAACATAAAGATAGTGTGAACTGAATTATATAAGAAAGCATTCACGCACAAAAGAAAATAATTGAAATAAAAACTTGAGGTATAGAAGACTTAGAACATGCGTACTAGCTGTTACATGTAGGTCCACTTATGCTGTTGGTAGAAGGAAAAAAGAAGGGTACTGGTGCCCTAGAATTAATGGAAGGGCTGATGTCCACTAAGGCAAGAAGAACAGAATGAATGGGGCTGTCTGTAGAAGAAGAGAGGAACTGGCCCATTTCCTTCATTCAATATGTGTATAATTTCAATGCCCTAATTTGCATCATTCATTGGTATATACATATAAGGAGTGTGATGCCCTAGCAACCAGTAGGACATGTCACCATTAGAGGGCTATCCCAATCTCTCTTTCTCTCTTAGTCAACCACATGCCAAAGTGGGCACCTGCCCTTCTTCTCTTCTTAGCCATTCTTATTGGAGGTCAGCCATTAATTCATTTATCCAAAAAAATCAATAATATTGCTCCTTTTCTTTTATATATATATATATATGTCCTTCTTCATATCTGGTTATTTAAAGATAGAACTATATGACATCCATTATCAATGAACAAGAATACAATAAAAATTGGGATAATGGACCCAACAGTACTAGGCACTTTTGCTTTTGGGGTCTTGTAACGATTATGATGGACAAGAAATGACAATGTTTTAAAGAGAGATTTGAAACTTCAGAGCTTGTATAATTTTCAATTAGATGTAGATAAGGTTATTATATATATATATATATGTTTTCAATTCTCATTCAATGTGTATGTCTGATTAATTTCATGCTAATCTTTTCCATTTCCACTACTCCAAATAGCACTACGCTTGCGTGTTTAATAACTCAAAGATTGTTTTTAGTCTTATATATATTTAACTTAACTATAACTTTTTTAAAAAAATGCTAAAGTGCTGGGAGCTATATTCCATGAGCTCTATATTAGGCCCTCGAGCCTCTTACTGAAGTCCTTGTTCGTAAGTCGTAGACTCCTACAAGGTCATTGTATATATGAAAAACAAAAAAATAATAATTGATGCTTCTATTTATATATACCCACCAAAAACCTACATTGGTCGACTATATCAGTTTATTTTCTCTACTTTAATCTTTCATCAAGACCCAATTAGATAGTTAATGACTTAACCTTTCATGTTGTTTATTTCTAAGTAGAATGAATTTTATTGTTAAGAGCTAAGTTACGCAATATTCCAAAATTTATATAGGCTTATAGTCGTACTGAATACGTGTGAACCGAAATAATAGTCTTACATCAGATATAAACATGTTTATTATATGAAATATAAGTTAAAATCTCATCCTCATTAGTACCGTGACCTTTTGGTGTAAAACTCCGTACTTGAGCTTAAAGGTGGTTAAGTTGAAAATAATATTAGTACTAATAGAGATCCAGGCTCGTCCAACAAGTGATATCAGAGTCAATAATTCAGTCGGGACGTACGTATGTCAAGGTGGAGTATGTGTGTGTGCTTGTGGTCACAGATGGTTCCTTGAGTTTTTCCTCCTTGAGATGATGACGATGGTTAATCTGACATGGATCGTGCGGTGTGATCGTGATAAAAGTTGTATTTCTGTCTAAGGTGGAGATTTGTTGGGTATGTGTGGATCAAAATAATAATTCTACATCAGATATGAATATGTTCATCACATAGAATATAAATTGGAATTTCACTCTCATTAATACCGAGATCTTTTGGAGTAAAATCTCACACCTAATCCCAAAAGTGGTTAAGGTAAGGACAAAATATGTATTTATAGAAATTTCGGCCCGCCCAACAAGTTGTGCTTGAATACGTACACATATACTCAGTACAAAAAGAATTAATAGTAAGGTAATTTAATCATGTATCATAATGTTAATTTGGCATCTAAATAAGCTAGCTTGGAAGCTTTGGTACCAGTTTTGTCATACGTGTTTCTTTAATAGCCGAAAAAACGTTCGTTTGAATAATAAATGAGAATTAGTAATTAATATTCTAAAAGAAGATGGTGTGACACTTATTATTTTTCCTAGCTTTATGAACCTGGAAGCTACCAGGAGTAATTGAAGCTAGAAAATGAGAAATGGACAAAGAAATTAGGATACTAGGCTTTGTTTTCTCTAATTGCAAATAGTTTTTACATCATTATTTTTCTACTCAAATGAACTGATTTGATTCGAGAATTATCATTGTTGTTACAGAGTCACATCTCATATTAAAACTATTGTCTTGCTCTCAACTATATGTTGCAATAAAGCGATTCTTGAAAATGACAATTGATCAAATCACTTTAGCAGATCATTCAACAATTTGATTTAATTAAAGCCATCATGTTGGTCTAGAAATATTTAATCCTGTGTTATTGTTTGTTAAATGGGATTTTCATGAACGGTTTCATTAAATATATTGGCAAGTTTATATATATAATATCTGAAGCTAGAACAACATATATATATATATCTACTAGAACAAAAATATCTTTTCAGAAAACTACATGCTATATATGAAAAAAGACTATACTAATTATCCAAATTAAGTCAACAATATTTTAATTGATGAAACAGTATAGATTAATCCTTTGTATAAAAAGCCCATTAAATTACTTCAAGAAATCATCATCATCGTCATCTAATTAAGCAGCCCATATGTTTAGCTCTAAAGCCTCTAATTAATGAGTCTATTCTATGATATATTTCAGCCTTTTCTTTTCCGTAGACCCTGGAAAATAACTGTAGCATCTTATATCATTCTGGTCATTAGTGATGAATGTTAAAGCATGGAATATTAATTAGGTTGGTGAGCATACGGAGGCCCCAATAACATATTCATTCAAATTATGGCTCAAATTATCATAACCTTAATCTCTACCACCATCAATAAAAAGACAGAGTAGTGTTATATGTATGTTAGGTATTAATATTCTTTTGGTTGTTGAAGATGTTGGACAATACATACGTAATCTCAAAATATTTAAGAGAGTTGACTGCTAATATCAGAAAATTGTATTGACACCCAACTCATCTATATATGAGTGACACCCAAAGATGCATATATATATATATATAGGAGGAGTTTGCAATTTTGCATGGAATTGAGTATTATCTTGCAGTTTATCTTGAGTAGCATGAAGGTTTTAGAGAGGGACCCCTTCTTCTAATTATTATGCTCAAACATGTGCGGCCAATTAAGCCTAATCAAACACTAAGAGGCAAATATATATATTTAAATATTTAGCAATCAGTTTGCTTTTTGCATATAAGTTCAGTGAGAGCAACAACATATGCACTTAGAAATGATTTGATGTCATGTGCCATGGTTAAGGTACTAATCATAGTAAGCACTGCCTTATGTTTTACATGGAATTGATAGCAATTTTGCACTTTAATCGATTGAGTGGTGTGTTGGAGTTTTGATTTAAAAAGTCAAAATGGAACATCATTGTGCTCAACACCTTTAGGATATTGCTTGAAATATATGCTCTGTATGGTTATTAATTTGTGGGAGACATGAGAAATTGAGGAAATTAATATAAAACTAAGCATATATGAAATAAATATATGGTTATTTAGATGATAATTATTTAAGGGACTAGAAATTAGTCCCAAAAGATTAGAGGTTTGCTAATTTATTTCTTATTGATGAAACTTGTTAAATTGAGTAGAGAGGCATTGTTGAGGGGAAAAAAAAAGAGTATGTATGGTTGACTAATTAATTAAGCAAACATAATAATAAAATACATATTTTTCTCAATCATGGGAGGCACTGAGCAATTATTATTTAGAAGGAGCATGAATGAACCATTGATGATTGAACCGACAGAACCAAAATCATCAAAAGAGCCTTTTGCACGTGGGCCGGAAAGTGGCCATCATTTGAGGCCTTTTTCTCCAAGGCTTTGGCCCGGCCCAACTTTAATGAGTTTCGATTATGCTTGAAACACACGATTCGCGGCAAGAGAGCCAAAATTATCCAATTCAAACTTCAAACTTCAAACTTCAAACTTCAAAAGCACGCGTTGCTTGTTAAAAAATGTGCCATCTTTTCTTTTTGTTATTTTGACTCGAAAACCCTAGTTTTGTCTCGTCTTTTTGTTTTTTTCTCATTTTTTGACAAAACTAACAAAAGTTAAAGTGATTAACGCAAGGAATACAGGATATGTACTAGAAGAATGGATCAAAAGTATTATTATTATTTTTTAAAACTTGGATATCTAGTTCAGTTTATGTCAGTTTGTGCGCATCTCATTAATTTCATAGGGATGCAAAGATGCAAGCCCCTAGTTTGTAAAAAAAATACCTCCTGAAATCTCAAAGAAATTTTTCGTTTAAGTTAGTATAAGAAGAATAAGTGGATGATGTTCGAATTCACACCTCCTTAGTTATTTACTCTTCTACCAATCAGAATTATCTTTAATATGCTTAGAATCAATAATGGTTGCTAAAATCCCTTGAATTTTCTAATGAATTCCCACAAATATTTGACCCAAGAGGTTTAATCATGCGGGGTCGTCTATGCTATTTGTTTTTAATCACACGACAAATTACATTGTTGAAGAAAATCTAATGCAAACAAAGCATCCCAACTCATGTTGAATTTTTCAACGCCAATTAATCAAACCAATGCATACGAGGAAATATTCAAATAAATTAATTTTGTTTTGGCCAAACGTGTTTACATGTTCACACAAAGAAATCAATGTATTATACTAAAAAGAATGGTAAGTAAGGTTATTTTCCTTAGCTTTCTATGTACCTTTTGTTACGCAATCATTCATGATCTCACAACCTTATCACTCGGTCGACTACCTTATATTTGTAACAAATAAACTGGACTTCTGATACAAACTCCATCAATTAGAGCTCTAAGTGAATCCAACAATTCCACATTTTTCTTAAATTATTAGAAGGTTTGACAGCAAGGATACTTGGTTTTAATTTCTTGGAAATTGAACAGACATATGATGGGTTCGACAGCTGACGCAACTAAGTTCATTAATAATTGATCAATGTATGGAAAACTAACAAAAGACACAACATGCATGTAGATGTAGTCTAGTCTGTCTTCATTCAATGGTGTATGGAGCTTCTCCTGAAACTTCGATCATTCTATGTCAATCCTCAACACTTTCTCAAGGGGTTATGACCTCATTCATGTCCACCTTCATTAGTCGTTTCTGCACTAGTACTGGTTGATTTTTTTTTTGTTTTTTTGTTTCTTACCAAGTAATGGAACTCCTGAGTGATGAAGAAGGGTGGCTTGTCTTAGCTTTCTCTCTTACTGCTCTGCTCTACCTTCTGCTTGTTCTTGCCCAGGCTTCTTGGAATACTGTGGCAACGTCTCTGCCACTTGATTGTTGTTTTCCCATTGACTGATGAAAGCTTTTATGTAGTATATATATATATTTGTGTTACGAGTTATTTTCTGATTTCATGAATGCTTAGTTCAGATATTACTCGTATTTCTTCTTGCTGGTTATTTATTTTTCAATTCAGTCCTGTGGGAGATATATACATATTGTGTTTTTCATTGATGTGGCACTGAAGAAATTTGAATTCTAGTTGATTAATTTCGATTGTTTGCCTGGTGATCTTTCAATTGGTTGGACCAATTGAAATGAGCAAGCCCGTTTGACAATGGGCTACAACTAAGTCTATAAAATTGAATAAGCCCATATATTTTCAGGAATTATCTTCACACGGTGAATTTCAACAGTATGTAAATATTTGAAGAGCTAGATTTATTTAAAACGCATTTCACCTAATCACAAAATCTCAGAAAATTCACTCATTTAATGAAAAATCTATTATAAAGTATACCAACATATCAATCAACACTGCTGATGTGTGATAGATGTAAAATTATTGGATGCTTCTGCGCGTTTCATTCCATCTATCTAATCTTGATATCATCTCACAAACCAAATTGCACTGAATAAGCAAACAAAATCGTTCAATGTGTTCTCCCAAGTGACAACAAGGTTTTATCTAGTAATTTTAGTACCCCCAAGTTCATTGGCCCTATTTAGGAGAGTTTTTTCAAAGTGTTTTTAGAGTAATAACATTTTTGAAGGTGTTTGACAATATCTACTTTTAGCAAAATTGTGATAGAAAAAGCCAATTTCTACTTTTAAGAAGAAATTGGAAGGGACTAGAAAGCGGTTTTAGAGTAAAGCTCTCCCAAACGAGGCTATTAGATCCATCACTAATTCTGTTACAACTTTAGCTAAGCCCTCAAGTCAAAAACAAAGTGACTCAAAACCATGCATCCGCAGCTGTTTTGACAAAACCAGCCGTTGGGCTTTTCTGGCATATTTCTGTACACACGTCCATCATGGACATTTAAGTCATAATTCCCTCAAAGTCCACACTATTCATATAATATTGCTAATGACCCAAGTTCATGAATCTGTATATATTTCATTATATGCATGATTCCTTGTTCTTGGCCTTGAGACTGACACACCTATAAGTTCATGAATGTGCCAAAATTAAAGAAGCAAAAGAGAATAGTTGTCTGTCCACATTCGTTGGTATTGAAAAATCATCACTTCTATCGATCCCTTAGTTATCTGCTTCTATCCCTATTTATTTTGATGATTTGAGCAGGGCTTCTATCTTCTTATTGTTTGTATCTTCATCAGTTCTTTCAGTCTAGTTTTAATGGAAGTTTTCAGCTGTGAAGGTTGGCTTGCTTTTGCTTTCTCTCTTCTTCTTGTGCTTTACTTGCTACTTGCTCTAGCAGAGGCTTCTTGGAATTATCAACCTAATTTCTGCTTGCCTCCGGATTGCTGTTTTCCGGTCAACTTCTCAGTGGATCATCAACCTAATTCTCTTATTCTTAACCACAACTCTGGCTAGAACTTAAAAGAGTTTGTCTTGATGTTGTTACTGTATTTTTTGTCTTTTTCTAGTGATGGATTTCTAGTTGCTGTTTTGTATATATATTATAAGGTGTGTTTGTGAGAGAGAGAGAGATTTTTTTATCTTTTGATTCTTGGTGGGGATGTTTAATTAGGGTGAAGATCTTGTTAGAATAGAAATGTATAAATAATTTTGGTTAGCAACTGATATATATATTTTTTTGAATGTTAGTTTCAAAATTAAACTTAACAACTCAACCAAGCATTTTCTCAACTCAAAATCTTTTTTTGTGGGTTTCAAAATTGTTGAAGAGAAAGAAAGAAAGAAAAAAATTATTTGCTGCAAAAGAATAGGAAATTGATGCACAAATTAAGAAGATTTGAACTCCCAATTTTTTTTTAAATTTTTTTTTTTTTTTGTGTGTGTGATAATAGCTTGAGAAGGAAAAGGGACAGAAAATTAAAAAGAAGGATTTATATTTGTTGCAAAATTTGTATTTTGAAGAAGCAAAAGAAAAATATATTTGAACCATCTTTGGCCAAAGGGGAAAGTATTCCATTGTGGAATAATAAACTGAAAGTTCATATTTGTATTACTGCCAATTACCTTGCTTCTTCAGTTTGTTAACACCCCTCTTCAAGTCAAGTCCCTAAGAGCCTTTAGTTATGAGAGTTTTGCCCTGCTGTCTTCAGGCCTCTGTCCATCTCCTCATGGGCTTATGTACCCTTTTTTTTTTTTTTCAGCAGCTTATATATGCTCACTTTGGCCCTGTTTGGGACACAGAGAAACCGCGTTGGATTTTTACAAACATGATTTTGAGGGCATTTGGTACTATGTTTGTGTTTCAAATGTCATTTTTAAGCCTTTTCAAGAAGTTGCTTCCCCTTTTTTTTCATTTGTTCATTGCGGTCGATAATCTAAAAACGCAAAGCGCTCTTAAACAGTGCCTTTGTCTCGCGCCTCACCGGAAGTCATCAATTCTCTACGCTGCCTACGCGTTCTCTAAATTAATTTATATCGATATTGACAAGATCTATTCAAGAAATAGAGAGTTATTATAAAGAAAAAACAAAAAAAAAAGGGTCTAAAATATTGTATCTGAAATAACAAGTTTAAGATTAATATATTGATAATTCAGCCAATATCTATAATTTTTTTTTATTTTCCTTTTTTTGAAACCGTGCTATTCCAATTCCCAACTCTTGTGTAGACTAATTCACAGAAAATTATACGCACCCCAATGCCTTGCTCTGGAATGTCTTAGCCAGGATTCGAACATGCAACGTCTTCACATTCGCTCCTCCTCTCAACCAGCAGGCCAAACCCCATAAGGTCATTCAGCCATCCTTAATCTCAGCTATATATCCTCTAATCCGTATACCAAAACCATGTAATTTCCATATCCTTATTAGACTTGAATTTTTCATTGGAATAAAATATCCATTATTGGGAGCTTTACTAGCCTTGTGTAGAAAGGCTTTCACCATAATCAATTTGTGTACGTACCCAAGTAAGCAACTCAGGAGAACCGGACTATTGGTTTGCGCAAAATATGGGATTTTAATGTAAAAGGTTGATACTGGAGCGCACGCTATTATTATTATTATTTTATTATTTTTTAATTTTTAATAGAAATTAATGGAAAGTGGAAACTGAGGAGGATTTAGAAACTGACTTAAACTCTAATTCTTTCCTTATTTAATACGAATTCAACACTTGCTTCTATAAATATTACTACTAACTAAATATATATTAACCTCACAACCGCCTTTCTCTTTAGTCGTAGTAAAAGCTCTTGTTAATACACAAATTCATCTATTGCATATGGGAAATCCAATAGGAGTATATCCGGAGATCAAGAATATCGAGGAGAACAGAGAATGGGACGAATTAAACACAGATCTTATAAAGATTATGTTTCAAAGATCAGGCAGAATGGTTTCCCATATTGTAAACTTATCTCATGTCAGTCGTTCATGGAAATTGGCTTCCACTGAACTTTTCTTCCAAAACTCTATGGTTTTCGACTTACGAAAGGTAGACTTGCTTCTACTAAAAAACCAAAGGCAACGATTCATGGAGCTTCTTTTACTGGCATTGAACAATCAAGATCAGCAGCACGCCCACTTTCTCAGAAAAACCACGCTGATCTTCCCTGATTATGTTATCATCAGTGACCAACTCATCTCCTTCCTTGCCCAAAGGTGCGTCAATGCTCTTTTTTTAAGTTATATTCTTTTGTAGTTAAAAATAATAAAAAAAAACAATATAAAAAATAAGATTTTCTCGAAAAAATCTCAAGAAAATCACTAATTTTCTTGATTTTTTTTATTTTCAACAACTAAATATATCCTTCTCATTTTCTTGGAGTCGAAAAGTAATTCTTAAAAAATTAAAATTCTCATCACGATGGAAACGGGAAGCATGCCCTAATTTGTTTTATTAATTTATTAATTTAATATTTTATTAGTTTACTTAAAAATCAATTTATTAATTTTAGAAAAATAGTTCAATTAATCTTTTTTAAAAGTTAATGTAATTTATTTTATATTCAAAATTAAATTTATTATTTTATTCAAATTTAATAAATAAATCTAGAACTAAATTTAATGAAATCAATTTTATTTAAAAAAATAAAATATTTTTTAAAGAAAATAACAAATTTATTTAAAAATGAAAATTATTTTTATTTAGAAAATAATTTAATTATTCTATTATTAAAAAATAATTTTGTTATTTTAATGACAATATTTTTATTGTTTTTATTAAAAATATAATTTTATTATTTTATTAAAAACTAATCTTATTGATTTTCTATTAAAATTAATTGAAACTAATTTTATTAATTTTCAAGTAAATTAAATTTACTAATCCCTATTAAAAACTAATTTTATTAATTTTTGATTAAAAAATTATTCTAATAAGTTTCTACCAATGATTAACTTCAGATATTGTTCCTTAAATATTAATTTATTATTTTTGTCATTGGAAAAATACTTAATTGAGATAAGTTTGAGTTTAGTTATTCTTATTTTTTTAAAATTAATCTATTAATTTTATTAGATATAATGTTAGTAGGTAATTATATAACTAGCTCTATCACCAAACTACACTCTTAGAAAGGTATCAGGCCTGTTCGTAACCCATTAATAATCCTTAACTCCCTAAAGTGAGGTAGTGACAAGAGTTGAGTCAAGAACTTTTAAGTTCCAAAACTACCTCTTTACCAATTACACCAACCTATATTGGCCGCATCCAAAACTAGGAAGTGTCAAAACAATGTAAAATATGTACACAAGCTGATATGGTGGTCACCATGTTACCACATCATCAAAAAGAGAAAATCAAGGAAAGAAACAAACTACTCAAATCACCACATCAGCTTGTCTATGATTTTTTATACATTCCTTTGAGGAGTTATAGAATTCTGATACTATATAAGCTTGTATATGATGTTTTGACATATTTATTTGGGTTCTTTTAGCATTTTTGATTTCATATGTAATAGTGTGTGGTTGCCGTTTCGTAGTCAGAATTTTCTTTTATGTCCATCTTGCTAATTGGATGATTGATTTATAGAGAAATGCTTTTGAAACTTAAAAATTATAACTAAAATCATACCTATGCATGCTGACGTAATGTATGGTGAGTGAATGTTATTTTTATTTTTATTTTTTTATGTAGTGTATTGTTACGTCAGTTTGGATTTAAACTTGGAAATATATCTTAAGTCATTTTTAACACTCCTCTGATTTATAATTGGGTTTTTAATCAATCTACCATTAAAAACAGGCTGCCAAATCTAAAGAAACTCAGCTTGAGAAATACCCCATGCGCCTCATTGAAACAAATTCTACAAGCACTGCAAGAGTGCTGGACTGAGCTGGAAGAGTTCGAAGCGCTGTTACATCCCAACATTACCAAAAAACTCTTAACTCAACTGGGAACTTATTGCAAGAATATTAAAAGGCTCAAGATCGAAGGAAGAATAAGTAAACAAATAGCATCGATGATTGTCTTGTATTTTCCCTTGCTCAAGTACCTTGATCTAAGTTTCTCTACCGTATCTAACGACGCTTTGTCGATCATTACTAGCAAGAATCAATGGAAGCTTGTTCAACTTAATCTCTCACACTGCATGTGCATTGACGATGAAGACATGGCAGATAAAATTGAGATGAGGGTGTTGAAGGATTTTAGCGAGGATGTGATTAGTGAAGCAAAGTCAAAAATGGGTGATGGTATGGTTGTGTGTGCCGACAGGAGTTTTTGCAAACGTTGTTGTTTTTATGTTGAAGTGGAAAAGGGGGAGTTTATTCTTGAGAGAATAAGCTCTAGAATTTTGATACGCGCCCAAACCACCGAGCACTTTTCAAAGCATGACTTAGGCATGTTTTAGTAGATAGTACTAGAAGCATTTTAATGTTTTTTTCCTTTTTTTTTTTTTTTTTTTCCTTATGTGTATGGTCTCTTGTTTAATTAGATTTTGTTAGACAGAACTACACTAGATTGACCAAATATATACATTTTTTTATATTTATGTACACTTTAGATGTCACTTTAGCATTTTTCTTTTTTACATTACTAGCCCGTAAAGGGAGTATTCCCTTAAAATTTTGAAAAAAAATCTATGATCGGGTTCATATCTTGGAGGGGCTAAGAATAGATAAAGCTTAAATTCATAACTTTTCACTTACTTACCCTTTTTCTTAATCATTTGGCCAATAACTGTTTGGTAATGATACTTCCAATATGAGACTATTGATTTTGACATTATATTGTTCTTGAGGATATAAACCATGACTTATTATAACAATTCTTGTCTTAGAAGATCTTTGACTCCTCAAAAATATCTCTTAATGATAATTTGTCTTATAAGAATATTATCATATGACCTATCGGTTATATTTAATGCAGTATCAGATTAGTGTACTAAAACTCAAGATTTTTAACAAAATCAACTATCTAATCATTTTTCATATCAAAATGAAATTTTTTTTTTCTGCCCCCTTCACAAATTCCATGCTACCTTTTTATTATTTTACATTGAAATCTTTTGGAAAAAGAGCCTTTTTTTGAAATTTGTTCAACAATACATTACAAAATTATTTTACTATTTAAATATCTTTAAACGAGTGCACCTAATTAAAAATTTTTAAGCACCCCTTAATTTATTGCCACTTCCCATATCACTGACTTTGGTAAAACTTATTTAATTAATCATTCGCACACTTTTTGTCACGTGCTAGTCTTCGTAGTACCACAGTAACCACCTCGTTTGCCGTTATCGCTACGGCATAGCCTTTTCTGTTTCCAACGAGTTTCGCCGTCATCTCCAACGTCTATCTTACAAATTTACCATCGATATTCCTAGATATTATTTATATCAACGGATAATAGGTGAGGAGTAGGAAACTCCGGCTTCGTCCTTGCGTCCTTGTTGGAGTCCGCCCCACCAACGACACAGCTTTTTGGCCACGGAAACCGGGTGACTAAACCGGCGGTTCATAAAAGAAAAACCGTGATTCCAAACCGGAATTAGCGCCTCAACAACAAGCTCAGTTTACGAGAAACAAAAAAAAAAAAAAACTCTTACCTGCAACATCTGGAGAAAGAACAAAAATTTCTGAAACTTTCTGTGTCACGTTATTCAGAAGAATGGCGTCATTTATGCCCTCGCTCATTAATTGTATTTACTACCTTACCACCCACTTCACCTCTCTCTTCAATCACATTCTACTTCTTCTTCTTCTTGTACTCTACGCAGCAGCAGAGCTCAAGCACCAAGAACACCTCTGCTCTGGCATTTTAGGGTTTTTCTTATTTTCTGCTTACAATGTCGACCACAACTACTATAGTGCTACAGAAACGGAGTCTTTGATAATGTCAGTTCATTTCTTCTGTAATGTTCTTGTTGTTTGCTTAATTCCTTTATCTTTTTTTTTTTTTTGTTGGATTTTTATTTTGGGGTTCTTGTTTATGGGATGACGGGATTATTATATTGTTTTAAGAGATTCTTGTGAGTACTATGGAGCTGCATTGTGTTTTTGGTGCTGTTTTAGTTACTTTTTTTTATCTCAAAGTTAGAGATTTCTAGCTGCTTACTTACTTTACTGCTATTGATTGTGGTGGGGGCCTCATGGAAAGTGAAAGATAGGTTGATTCTTTTGTTATGACTTTACTGTTGATGATGTGGTTTTTTGAATTTCGTGTTTGGTGATGTTGATGTTTTCAGATTGGAGGACAATGTAACGGCTCCTTTTTTTGGTTTCTTTTGAATTGGGCCTAATTGTCTTGATTTTGTGAGGATTTTGGTTTGGGTGTATATAAAGGAACAAAAATGTTGGATGGGCGTCGACATTCGGTCGATATTCCTCTTTCGAAAGCTTTAGTTGCACTCAGGAGAGTTAGGTCATTGAGGGATCCTTCGACTAATTCCATGAGCAAGTTTCCTTCTTTCGTTGACAATCTTACTTGGGAGACAGAGTCTTGTAATGGGATTTCTCTCCAATTGGTAAATGGTTATGGAAAGTCTCGT
Organism: Paratinospora sagittata; assembly: GCA_035771175.1. Classification (NCBI taxonomy): domain Eukaryota; kingdom Viridiplantae; phylum Streptophyta; class Magnoliopsida; order Ranunculales; family Menispermaceae; genus Paratinospora; species Paratinospora sagittata. The sequence continues at coordinate 3,704,734 of CM069602.1, read as the reverse complement.
TTTGATAATGAGATTCCGGCCCGAATTCGTGATTTTGGCTTGGATGGAAGAAGAGCAGGATCGCATAGTGATCCTGAATTAGATTGTAGTTTGACAAGACCTGATTCTAAGTTAGTTTCTTCTGAAAATTTAGCTTCCCTTGAAAAGAGGAGGCTTGATTCAAAGAAGAAAAAAAGGGGTAATGTGGCATGTAGAAACAATTTATTCGAGGAAAGACTTGAGAATGACCACAGAGAGAAAACGTTGGACTTGACATACCTTCCTCCTTTCAACAATCACAATGACAGTTTGGCAGCTAACATGGGAAATTTTGAAACCAGTGTACAGAAGCTAAAATCTAGACATGATAGACGAATTAAATCACCTGAGGAAGTTAGAAGCGATGCTGGTAGTCGTGTAGGAAGTCCTTACCCATCTGTAAGTGATGGGCAGATTGATGGGTTCAGCCGCAGTGCTTCACTTTTTGCTAACTTAGATGAACAAATTGCGGGTTACAGCAATTGTGGATGTGGGATCAACTCTTGCTGGTCAAGAACCCCAAGATTCAGGGAATCAAGTCTTCCTTCTGATGTCGAAGACCATCCTTTATTGTCGGGGGAGGGTGGAGAAACAAGCTGCACATATGCTAAAAATGAAATCACTCCACGTCAGGGAAGCCCGAGAAGTCTCAGTCATAAATTCAGGCCGAGATCATTTGGTGAATTGGTGGGACAGAATGTTGTTGCTAGATCACTTCTTAACGCCATCTTACGAGGAAAGATAACCTCATTGTATCTCTTCCACGGTCCACGTGGTACAGGCAAGACTTCAGCCTCCAGGATTTTTGCTGCTGCTTTGAATTGTCTCTCTCTAGAGGAACATAGGCCGTGTGGATTATGCCGAGAATGTATGCTTTTCTCTTGTGGAAGGAGCAGAGACATCAAGGAAGTGGATCCAGTTAGAACCAATCGGATGGATAAACTCAGGTTACTCCTTAAAAATGCGGCACGCCCTCCAGTTTCCTCACAATTTAAGGTCTTTATCATCGATGAATGCCAGTTGCTTCAAGGTGAGGTATGGGCAACTGTCTTGAATAGCCTTGATGAACTTCCTCAACATGTTGTTTTCGTGATGATCACGGCTGACCTAGACAGCCTTCCACGGAGTGCGGTGTCGCGATGCCAACGGTACCACTTCCCAAAAATAAAAGATGCTGATATTGTGAGCAGATTATCAAGAATCTGTCTTGAAGAAGGTTGGGAATTTGACAAGGTTGCATTGGACTTCATTGCTGCTAAATCTAATGGTTCTTTACGAGATGCTGAGATGATACTTGATCAGCTGAGCTTACTTGGGAAAAGAATCACAATTTCATTAGCACATGAACTTGTGAGTTACTTATCCATAGAATGTCATATGTTTCTTGTTGTCTTACCTACTCATTACTCTTTATGGATGACATGAGTTCTACTTCTGTTGTCCTTCTGCAGATTGGAATTGTTTCAGATGAAGAGTTGCTAGATTTACTGGATCTGGCTTTATCATCAGATACTTCAAGGACAGTTAGAAGGGCTAGGGAACTTATGAGGTCAAGGATTGATCCTATGCAACTAATATCACAGCTAGCTAATCTCATTATGGACATTCTTGCTGGAAGATATCAGAGTGGAGCTTCGAAAACAAACCATTTCAGACGACAGACTTGTAAGTTTAGTGGTTTACTATTTCTTCTTGACAGTTTATTCTCCAAACCGTAATATATACAATTTAGTGATCAGTTGATAATGTCCCCTAAGAACCCTAGAAAAACATGATGAGAAGGTAATGTTAAAAATCACTAGAAACTCATAAAATGGGTTACAGAAGATGGAGGAATCCATGCCCAGGGCATCAATGATTACTATTATTGTACAGTATAATCCACCACCTATTCAATTGGGTCCTTCTGATAATTTATGATGATTTCATAAATTATCTCTACTACACAAATTTTTTGTATGGAAAATATTAAAGGCTATTATATCTTGATTCTTTTTTTTTCAAAAAAAACCAAAAAGTAATGATATAAGGATTTTTAGAAAGGTGATTCAAAGTTCTGGGTCACTCTTGCTGAAGAAAAAAATGCTTTATGCTGAAACGCTTGTAGTAATATCTTTATGAGGGTGTCAAATTGTGACTGAAACAGGCCTTGAGAATTTACTTGTTACTTGCATAAATGATATAATGAAAATTCTATTTTCCTTCCATGTCCATGGTTCAGAAATTCTCCGAAATTCGGCGAACTTCCATGAATTATTTCCTTTTTTTTTACCATCGAAGTGCGACGTGGATGTAAAATAAAAAATACAAAAATTTGCCAAAATAATTTGAAAATTTGATAAAATTTCTATTTTTCAATTCAAAAATGCAAAAAATGGACAAAAAATTCGATAAAATTCGACAAAATTAAATGAAATTCGACGGAGAAGTAAAAAATTGTTATTTCATCAATAGAAAACAAAAAAATACCAATAATTATGTATTATTTTCAATTTCATCAACCAATATAGCAATATAAATTTTAAAAAATAATTTAACAAGCTCACAAATTATGTAGTTTATGGGATATCATTTACCAAAAAGAGAAGAAAAAAAGTAAAAATAAATAAATAAAGTTGAAATAAGATAAAAACTTAAAAAAAATTACAAGAGTTCCCAAAAGTCATCTTCTTTTAGTTAACTCTTATAAAACGAGATTAAAAAGAAATATTTAAATAATAAATTAATAAATTAAGCATGGTAGAATTCAAACTAGCAAAGTATATGGTTGAGAAGCAAGTCACCACAAAATTAAATATCAAAACAAAGAAAAAGAATTAAGACCAAAAGCCACCATTTCAAATTCATCAACCCACTTAACAAGATTGATTTTGTGAGGTCACTTATTGGTATTTTTATATATTAAAAGTGTTTACTTATATTAGTTTTTAGCTTATATTACAATAAATCTAGATATTTAAGCATATATACAAAAATTCTTTGAACTTCTTTAATTTAGCGAATTTTTACAAAAATTCTCCATGTCAAATTAAACTTCTTCAAATTAATTTCAATTTTCAAGTGACCGAAGTCAAGTCGAAATCGAATTTTCGATCCTTGTCCATGCCTTAGTTCATATCTCCATGAAACCATCTTCATTTTTTGGGTGAGAAAATCACTATCTCTGACAATGGGTACATATGGTTTGTGAAATGCATTGATATTTTATGGGTATATTATCTTATACTAGTTGTTACCTGTTACTTTTGCCCCAGCTGAAGCAGACCTACAGAAGTTGAGAAATGTTTTAAAAGTACTTTCTGAAATTGAGAAACAGTTGAGGACATCAAGAAATCAATCTACATGGCTCACAGTAGCACTTTTACAGTTGAGTTCTGTAGATTTATCTTCCCTGGACTCAAATGACTCTAGAACCTGTCTGAGAAAGCATCCAGGTGAGGCTGGTAAATTTATTCCTTATTGACAAGAAAATTTCTAGAATAGGACCAGGAAGGTTACTAAGGTTTCATTTTTTGTTGCAGATAATGGATTACATAACACATCCACCTGTGGAGAGAGGCTTAAGCTTCCTGTCTCTTGTTTAGTTACTGACACCAAGTCCCAGAATTTGGAGATACACAGATATAGTGAAAGAAAATTGGAAACCATTTGGCGTGGAGCCATAGAAAATTGCGTATCTAGAAGATTCAAGAACTTTCTACTGAGAGAAGGGAAGCTGTCTTCAATAAGCGTCCACCATGGTAAATGCATGATTGAAGTTTTCGTATTTGCCATAATTCATGGTTAATTGTCATAATTGGTTTTTCCATCTAAACATATGCAGCACCTTATCCCAGTATGTTGACTTGGAATATCCTGTTGCAACATTCAGTTCTTTATATAGCAATGTCTTATGTTTATCCTTGCATCTTGACCTTTTCATGTTACTACCTTGATTTCTAGGCTGTAAGTGCTTGTTTTGGATAAAAACTTCAAAATAATAGGGAAAACATATTAATAAACTAGCAAAAGTCAAGGAATTCACCATAATTGGATAATCCACACATTTTTATTTTGCAAATTATACATAAATTATTCTCTAATTATTAATAATATTTTAAGAAACTATACATGTTATATTCTAATTTCGTTTTTTCTTTTCTTTCTTTTTTTCCTTTGGGCTTTCTCTGGGAATTTATTTCTGATAATCCCAAAGCTAAATGAATTTTTCTCTCCCAAATATGCTAAACTATGCTCATTTGCAACTTCTTTGTATCAAGATTCCTTTTCCTTACTATTACTCCAATCCAGAATAATTTCTTGATAACATCCAGATCGGGGACTTTATCTTACTTAGATTTTATTGAAATGTCTTTTAAGTTAAATATTTGAATATGGATTGTAATTAGAAATTCTATCCACAACCTTACATGATTGAGTTGCTCCTTGAACTTTTTCAGATCTAGCGGTGGTTGAGGTGGAATTCTGTCATCCTGATCATGTGAGCAGAGCTGAAAAGTCTTGGAAACTAATTGCAAGCTCACTTCAACTTGTGTTAGGTTGCAATGTAGAGATCAGAATTAAGCTCGGGCCCTGTGCTCACGCCAGAAAGAAATTGAAAATGAAGAAGCCATGCTTTGGTCTGTTGAACTGTTCCCGTAGAATGCTTTCTACAGGTGATGATGGAATTGATAAGTCCGAATCTTCTGATTTCACCTCTGCAAGGGATATTATAGGAGAAGAAAAACCTGTCGAAACTTGTTCCACTGATCATTGTGAAGAAGTAGCCGCAATTGTTAGAAAAAAGAAAGGACGTGATAAAGGCAGTGGCACTCCGGAGGATATATTGCTGCAAGATGATTCTAGAAAAAGATCACCGCTAGGAGCTCATTCTTCAAAGCTAGAGGGAATTAACCAAGAAATTCAGGTTCTTTCCATTCAAGATCCCCAGATTGCTGCAAGTGCTCAAAGAAGGTTACATTCACCTGATGCCTCTCACAAGATCTGTTTGAGGATCCAGCCACAGGAAAAATTTGATTTGGCTAGTCCCCAGAAACAACCTTTTGAAACATATTTCTGTGCAAGTGATCCTTATATTCTGTGTTCCAGTTCTAATACACTTGGCAACAGTTCCAGAAATGAAGATCTGTAAGCTTCTATAATCATTTCTCTATTTAATTTTTTCTTCTGTTTTTCATGCAAATAGATTTTTGGAGGCATTAGATGTGGCTCATAGACCAAAATTGCTAGTTATATATAGTAATTTTTTTCTTCTTCTTCTGAACTAATGGTTCTGTTTTATATTAATTTGAATGAGTTATAGATAATTGATTAAGTTCGAGTTGTATTTGATTATTATGTTCAGGAGACAAAGGAAGGAATCAGAGTTAGACTTGAGGGGGGCTCATTGCTGGAAAGCTCCTAAGTTCGCAATAAGAAAGGTAACCATTTTTTATATATTAAATTAATTTTTTAGAATTTCCACTTGATGAAACCTTGTTTTTGATTGAATACATGAATATGTACCATTACAGGGGTGGCAGCTAAGGTCACAGCAACAGAGATGCCAGTTAGCAGGATGGATCTTACCCTGTGCAACTGTCGAGTAGTTCTGCAACATGAATAGACTTCCTGTATCATCTATGTGCTCTACTAAGCTATAAGCAAATCTTTGGGGGATTTCTGCCTCAATATCATGTAAAAACAGAAATATGAGAGATGGTTTAGCTTATACGTATGTAAATTGGGAAACTATGATAACTGACAATGTAATTTAAGAATTTCAATATTCAGTTAGCTTCATCATGCAATCCCTCTAGAGTACTCGAAGCAACAAAAGAAATATTTAAGTAAATAGATAATATACCATTAATTTAACCATATTTCTCATTTGACTGAGTATTTTTTATGTTTTAAAAAAAGGGTTTTATTATTCTTTAAATTATAAAGTACCAGATTTGGTACTTCCGCGTAAGGATCGCTAAGAAAATCGAGACTCGGTTAGAGTGAACTCACCAACTCGCAGTCGGAGAAAAAGAGGAAACACTAGAGTCTACAGCAACAGCGATCTCCGTAGTCCATCTATCTGTAAACTGAGAAGATCTTCTGTCGCCATGGAGAACGGAAGCGAGATTAAGAGAAGTATTAGGGTTTTGTGCCGAAAGCTCGTGATTACTAACAAGGAGCCTGGGCTTCAATGGCTCATCGGCTCGCCTTTCTTCCCTGAATTCACAATCGTATCCACCATCAGATGCCTCCGTGGCGATACCACCGCACCGAATTGCTCCAAAGAAGCAGGTAAACGAACCTCAACCCCTCCTTCATTTTCCAATCTAGTCAGATATTTTTGTCTTGAGATGATGTTGATTTCTCGTTCTTGACCTTATAGATGATCTTAGAACGTTGATTTTGAGAGGATTTGAGGTAATTGGGGCGTTAGTAGTCTCGGATCATGGTTTCGAAGATAATGCGAAGACAGCAGCGGAAGCTGCTCGGAGAATCAGAAGGTTTCTTTCCGTCGATTGTGATGGAGGCGATGATAGTGTGATCGGTGCAGCTGCGGATTTAAGCACTGGTGAAACTCGGTTTTTCGTATCTACAACTGGGAATTCTTTCAAATATGAACCTATAAGTGATGTTTATCATGAGGATTTCCCGGAGAAATTCGTGTGGGAAAGAGGCTGCTTACTTAGGTGTGAACTTGGGATTAAGTTGCCGATCTTTGTTCCAGTAAACAGGCCAGCAGGTGAGTTATTTGTCATTGAACGAGATTGTATTTTCAATGAACATAAGGGCTTAAGTTCACTTGTTTAATAAGCAGCTTGTTTAGCTATAGCTTTTGGAAACTAGGTTTATATTTTACTATTTTAGTTCATGAGCTCTTTGTACTTCTCGAAACTATTACCTGTATCACCAGCAATATATAGCTATTGGAGGTTATGCTTTTTTCTTGAATGTTTACACTTAGTTTAAAGTGTGATTTTCTATGATGCTAAGTGATATTAATGTTTCTTAGATGCTGAAGAGATATTTTTATATGCAATTGATGGAACTGCTGCTATGTTGAGAGATCAAAAGATTGTGTTTGTGGTTAATGGCAAAAATGAAGCCTCTGAAGGGGTACCAAATACTGTCATTCTTCGAGGCGCCGATTTAGATTTCGACACAGGTCTCACAGGTGTAAAGTTTCAGAGGAACGTTGCTACAAAATCCCGTGCAAAGAGTCTACCCTGTTCAACCTTTTGTGCATATAATAAACCTTTTTCGTCACTGGCTGTTTGGGAGGTAACTACAATATATTGAAGATGCTCTGTTAATTTCCCCTTAGTGTACTACCTTGTGGTCACTTGAAGTCTAAGCGAATCCAGTTGTATAAAGCCTGTTTAATTTCTTATGACTAGCACCTTTGGAGGGTATGATTCATAGTTTCTTTACTTAGAGTGCAGATACAATTAAAGTAAGTGTCTTGCTCAATCAATCTGGCAAATCTTCCAGCTTCTCTGCGCCTGTTGCCGAGTATTTTCCTGGTATTGAACTCTCATTTTCGGAACTTGGATCTTGATTTATTGTTATCAATCACAATATGCAACAACACATTATTGAGATGCTGCATTTTGATGCTTCATTTCAAGCTTATGAGGGATAAACATGTCTTACCAGTGTCAGAAGCAGCAAAACTTTTAGTTGTCAGTTTTAAGCTAGAGGTGCTCTGTTATGCTGCAAAAGACCTTCCTCTGGCTTCTGCAATTTCCATGTTGGTAGTTCCTGGTTTGGTTGACCAGTTATTCGCTGTGAAGAAAGCTTTCTTACCGTGCCTTCTATCAAAGCATCCTCAGGTATGGCCTTATAATTCAGCGTAATCTACGTTATTGACATTTGTCATCTAGAATGCTGGATTAAGGACAATAGACTCATGAAGTTTGTTTCATGCTTTTGACTTGTGGTTCTTTGTCCCATATAGAGAATGCTGATAACTGATTTTTGGTGAAAGTCTCAATTCAATAATTTCAGCCTCATAAAAAAAAAGGCATGGAAGAGATCACCTCATTGTTAGTTTGAACATCTTATTGGATTAAAATTTCAAATCTCTTAATGAAGAGGTCACCTGATCCACAACATGTCCATTTTGAAGTATGCCTGCAAAATGACCATGAGTAAGAAAATGCATTTACCTTAGATAAAATGAAAATAATTTTATGCAGTAGCAAGAGTTGGCATACCTGTACATGAAAAAATCAGATAGAATAGAGCAGAAGAAATGAAGTATGAACTATGAAGAGCATTTATTATTTATTACATTCTTAGAGTAAATAGGGGAGCCTTAGCGCAACGGTAAGAGTTGTTGCCGTGTGACCATGTGGTCACAGGTTCAGGTTGTGGAAACAACCTCTTGCAAAGCAAGGTAAGGCTGCATACAATAGACCCTAATCCTTCTCGAGGACCCCGCATAAGCGGGAGCTTTGTGCTTCGGGCTGCCCTTTTTAAAGTAAATAGGGGATGTTAAGTAATATCTGCAATTCTGCAGGGCACATACAAGCGCTAATAGTCTTAAATGATGTTAGCACCTAGTTGCCTAACACACTTGCTATTTTAACTAAATTCTCATATTTGGCAGTTACATCCATATCACTTCTGTCCTTCTGGGATTCTGCATCCACTGACAGTTATCTATGAACTCAGTTATGGGGAGACAGAGATTAAGCAAGGTACTTGAGACAGTTGGTAATGTGAATGTACTTAAAAAGATTAAGAAGAAATATCAATTTCCTTGACAAATGATACATGCTCTTATTCTTTTTTGGGTACCTTTATGGTGTTCCATTAGTAAAATACTTTGCCTGCCTTTCTTATATAGTGCATACAAATCAAACACAGAGTTGGAGATAGAACATTGTGGTTCATGGTACTGGACATTTTCAGAAAAAAACAGTGATCTCACATTTGAAAAATTGTAGTTACGAGGCTTGAATAGAGGGGGTCTTTCATTTTCCCATGATGATTTGAACTTATTGGCTTTTGTTTGAGTCATGATTAGCATTTATCATTGTTAGTGGCTGCAATTAGTTTAACTCAAAAAGAAAAAGATAAAAACAGTGAGTTTTTATAGGAATACTGCTTCTGAAACTTAAGCTCTCTAGACTTGATGGGGCTTTTCCTTCCACTACTCTTTTGCTTATATATGTAGTATTAGAGAAAACCTTTTACAAGTTGTGCTATAATTGTCGTTTCTATAGCTACATTAACCTTTTTATTTGTATTATAATTTATGTTTTTGAAATTAAAGTTATTGGATCTCAAGTATCTTTTCTTTAAAAGGGCTTGGAATTGGCTGTGGTCAAGCTTAACTTCATGGTAGTTACTAACTAAGCCCTTTTATTTGCAAGCCATATATGCCTCTGTTTCATCTTCTGCATTCTTTGTCTTTTGGAATGGGGTTGCAATCTTGTTTCACATTGCGCTGCGGTCACAGCTCAGTGTTTTTACTAATTACCTTTGTTCTACAGTTGAAATGAGAAGAAAACTACACTTAAGGCTGGGATTACCCCTGGATCGCCCTCTCCTGCTGATTGCTAATTCCCTAAACTTTGCCATTAAGAAAGGTGCTGCAGCAACCAACTCAATGAGAAATGGTAATTATATTTATTCTACAGGTGGACAATTATCTTCTACATGTTAGATGTATTTGACTGTATACCGTATTTGCTTGTACCCAAATAACAGCTTCACCATTGCTTAAAGATGTACATGTCGAAGTTCCAAGCAGCGGGGGTTAGTATTTTGATATGGATATCTCTACATATTCTTGCTACTTTTGTTCATTGCTTAACATATTCCTGCTGGTTCTGTTTTTCAAGTTTCCAAGTGGTTATCCTTGTATCTAATCCTGGTTAACATTTTTAACTAATGCAGTTTCTGGAGGCGTTGTCTCTCTGGTTGATGGTTCTTATGAATACTATCATTACCTTCAAGATGGTTTTGATGATTCTGTAATGGACTTTACCCTTTCAAGTAATTTTTGCATCTGCTTACTAGCATTTCATGAAATCTTAAGCTATGATAATCTTCACATTCATTTGAATGCATAATCTGTTGCTTAAAAGGAAAGATTTGAAGATCCTTGAATATGCAAAGACGGAACTCCAAAAGTGAAATGTCAACAGTTGAGGAATGCCATTAGGCAAGCCATGTCCATCCATCCAGAGAACATTTAGCTGAGAGATTTAACGACTTTTGGAAGAACACCTTATTGAGGGTTCTGAAAAATCAGGATGAGAGTAGATGATATGGATTGACTTTGGTGTTAGTTTATATATAGGCCCTTGAATAATTAGTATACATAGCTGTAAATATAATTTAATGGAGGAAAAGTATAGTTGCTTGGGCCTTCTGTATGTAGTTGGAAAAACTGAAAAAGTTCTGTTGATTTGATGCTGATGTTGATTTCTATGATATACTGAATGGTTTTGAATGCTACACGTTTGATAGCATGAAACATGATTGGCCAAATGAATTGAAAAAAAATTACCTTTGCCAAGTTAGCAGTGAGGGTGTCACTTAGTTACATGACCTATGCTATTAGGCAGAAATTGGTTTGTGCTAATGTTTTGGACATCGAATATGCAGTTGACTAATGGTGCTTAATACCATCTGACTTTGTAGCATTCAGTTGAAGGGATTGAATTCCTTATAAGTTTACTTCTTTACACTTGACATTCTGTGATTTAGCTTGTTATTTCATGCTCTAACTACTCATGCACTTGTAAGGGCTGGGGTTGTGCTTATCGCTCTCTGCAAACCATCATCTCATGGTTTAAACGGCAACATTACACATCAATTGAAGTCCCTTCTCACAGGTATAGAAGATAGCTGACAGAGAATGATGTCTATTCACTTATTAATATAGTTTTTATGTGTACTATGTATAATTAGTTTGTATTTATCCATATTTTTAACTTCTAGACTTCTAGTAGCATAAGCCGTTTAAATTGTTTATGTTCCAAATCTTGTCTGTTTCTTAGAAGACCACCTAAAAATGTACTCTCACAGTATTATGTAACTTATTTGTAATCCAGAATTATAGGTGTAATGTTATCACTAAGTGTAAGTGTTCTTTTTTTTCAGGGAAATTCAACAGGCACTTGTCGAGATTGGTGATAAGGATCCATCTTTTATTGGCTCACGTGAATGGATTGGAGCCATTGAATTAAGTTTTGTTTTGGACAAGCTTCTTGGTGTAAGTATGCTATGTCATGTTGACAAAATGATAAATATAATAATAAGATGTATCAACTGGGATGATTTCTATATCACCTACATATGGGTGAAATTGAAAGATACGAACCAGAGCCCAAGTTATTTAAATAGGTATCCTAGGCTTTATTGGCCATTGCTACTTGCTACACTTAGATGTCACACAGTGGCTTTTGTGACTTTGCTCATATGAATCACTGATTAAACAGGTCAGCTGCAAAATCATAAATGTGAGATCTGGATCTGAGCTTCCTGAGAAATGTCGAGAGCTGGCATTGCATTTTGAGAACCAAGGGACCCCAGTGATGATTGGTGAGTTCTAAGGACAGGTTTTTCTGTACATTTTTGTTCTCAGATTATTGTTTAAATAGCTACAGTTGTCTGTAGAACCATTTGACAGAATTGGCAATTTGGCGTAAATGCAGGTGGTGGTGTTCTTGCTTATACCTTGCTGGGAGTGGACTACAACGAAGCAAACGGTGACATTGCCTTTCTTATACTGGATCCTCACTACACTGGTAGCGATGACCTCAAAAAGGTCATCAATGGTGGATGGTGTGGATGGAAGAAGCCCGTTGACAGCAGGGGGAGGAATTTCTTCTTGCATGATAAGTTTTATAATCTTCTTCTTCCTCAGAGACCTAACTGGGTCTGAAAGTGACTCTTGCTGTAAACTTAAATTTTGTTTTCTCTCCATTAGATAGACAAATTTGGAAAAGATAATCAGGGTTTTTATTATTGGCAGTCCTGGTAGGATTTGTATGCAGATTTTGTTTTATTTATATTCTTAAATTATGAATAATGCTCCCTATTTTTGAAGTCTTCGAGTCCTTCCTTCTTCTTCTTTTTGGCCTTTTCAGAATTTTCTTATGAATTTATAGTGCACATGATGTGGGAGTAATCCTAAAATAAGGAAAACTGATGAATTGTGCACATAAAATAATAAAAAGAGGACCTATTTCCTCGAATGAAATGTGTATATACTAGATAGAAAAAATATTATTCTTCCATAAGGATCTTAAACCTAAAATAATAAAAACTATATCATTACCTAAAATCCAATCATGGAAAATGAAAATTAAACATATAAAACAATCTTTAGAACTACAAAACACAAATCTAAATGTATCGTAAGTGAGGCAACTCGTGCGTGCATGGGCATAAGAAACACCCTGAAACAAGACTCTAAACATTATCATTTGAGTCAAAATCTAAAACCAGACAACTGGGGCTGCAGTTCACGAACCGAAGGAGAAGACAAAAATGGCGCTGAAGCTTCTCTGCTTCACCACCTCCTCTTTCCCATCTTCTCTTCTCTTCCCAATCTCAAACCCTAAACCCAAATCCTCCTCTTCACCATCACACTGTTCTCCTCTTCACCTCTCCCACTCTTCTTCCACACCACTTCGCTGTCTCTCTCCCTCTACACAATCTCCAACCCATCTCTTCCTCCCTTTTCTCCAACACGAAGACGAACCACAACAAGAGCACGAAATCCAAGTGCAACAACAACAACTAGACATTGAAGACCCAATCGTCAGATTCTTCAAATCCCGTTCTGAAACCGCCACCGAAGAAGATCCGGGCAAAGAAGGCCGGAACCTTCTGCAAAAGAATCGCCGCTCTTTATGGCGTCTCTCGGATTTGGACTCCGCGGAAACTGATTCCGAAGATGTCGAAGAAGAAGATGAAGAATTGGGTTCTGGTGTTTCAAATTCAAGTCCTGTGGATGGCAGCATTTTGGGGGAAATTCTGCGAATTGCTAGGAATGTTCCAGAGAATTGTACTTTGGGGGAGCTTTTGGGTGCTTACGTTGGGAAAATTGGGGAAAATGAGTGTGTTGAGATGTTAAGTTTATTGGGGAATGAGGGTCGTGTTATGGGCTGTTTGTATTTCTTTGAATGGATGGGAGCTCAGGAGCCATCGTTAGTGACGCCTAGGGCTTATTCAGTTATGTTTACGGTATTGGGCAAAGCAGGTGAGTGGGAGAAGTTGATGGTTTTGTTCAGTAACTTGCCGCAAATGAAGCAATTTAGAGACGTTCGTGTGTATAATTCGGCCATTTCAGGGTTGTCCTGTGCTGGAAGGTAAGAAGCTCCGTTTGTGATCATTTTACTTTTAATAGTTTAGTTTTTTTCCTTCCAGCTATAGGTGTCTTTATCTTGCCATTTTGAATTGAGGCTGTGTTTGCTTGTATATTTATTTGTCTATTCAAAGGATGTCATAGTTGATCCGACAAAGTTTTATGTTGGTTGGTGGCAGCTACCGGATGAATAGAATTAGAAATGAACATATTCAAGAAACGGTAGGAGTAGTCCTAATTGAAGATAAAATGAGAGAAAACCAATTAAGGTAGTTTGGACATTTACAACAAAGACCTTTAGATGCTTCAGTTAAAAAGAGTGATCTTTTAACAATTCACGACAATGATAGAGGTAGAAGCAAACCTAAAATAACATGGACAGAAACAATTAAGAAAGATATAACTATTTGTAACTTAAATGTCGGCTTAGCCTTTAGTAGAGCGGAGTGGAAGAAATAGATTCATGTAGCCAAACCCCATGTAGTTTGGAAAAAGGCTTAGTAGAGTTGAGTTGAGTTGTTTAAAGGATGATTAATAGTATTCTAAAATTGATGACTTCGATGGAATTACGATCTTCTTACAAGAGCTGGTGAAAATCCATTCAAATTCAATTTTTTTGTCTTGAGTGCTAGTACTACGTCAAAAGCTAAGTTTGATTTGTTAGTTTATTGTTCCTACCCTTATCAGATAGGAGGATGATTGTTCATATTATGCACCTTTCCCTACTGAATTCTTAAGGTTCAGTTGATGATTTCAGGTTTGATGATGCCTGGGAAGTTTATGAGGAAATGGAAATGAATAGCATAAGGCTAGATCACGTGACGTGTTCTATTTTGCTAACAGTCATGAGAAAACGCGGTTGTTGCGCTAAAGATGTGTGGGAGTTTTTTGAGAGGATGAACAGAAAGGGAGTAAAATGGAGTTTGGAAGTATTGGGTGCTCTTATAAAATCTTTCTGTGACGAGGGATTGACAAATGAAGCGCTTCTTATCCTATCAGATATGGAGAAAAAAGGAATATCTTCAAATGCTATCATATATAACACCTTGATGGATGCTTACAGTAAAGCCAACCATATTGAACAAGCTGAAGGTCTCTTCGCTGAAATGAAAGAGAAGGGACTGAAACCCACTTCTGTGACTTACAACATTCTGATGGATGCATATAGCAGAAGAATGCAGTCTGAGATTGTTGAAGATCTGCTCTTGGAAATGCAGGATTTGGGCTTGGAACCAAATGTTAAATCTTATACTTGCCTTATAAGTGCTTATGGGAGGCAGAAGAAAATGAGTGATAAGGCTGCAAATGCATTTTTGAGGATGAAGAAGGTTGGGATCAAACCTAGCTCACATTCATATACCGCCCTTATCCATGCATATTCTGTGGATGGTTGGCATGAAAAAGCATATTCTGCTTTTGAGAGCATGAAGAGGGAAGGAATAAGACCCTCAGTAGAAACTTACACTGCACTACTCGATGCATTTAGGCGGGCTGGTGATGCGAAGAAGTTGATGGAATTGTGGAAATTGATGATCCACAATAAGGTTGAAGGGACAAAGGTTACGTTTAATACTCTCCTTGATGGATTTGCAAAACAAGGCCAATATTGTGAAGCTAGAGATGTTATCTCAGAGTTTGGGAGGATTGGATTTCAGCCAACGGTGATGACATATAATATGCTTATGAATGCATATGCACGGGGAATGCAACACCAGAAGTTACCACAACTACTGAAAGAGATGGCAGCGCTTAATCTAAAGCCCGACTCAGTTACATATTCAACAATGATATATGCTTATCTCCGTGTTCGTGATTTCAAAAGGGCATTTTATTATCACAAGCTGATGGTTAAGAGCAATCAATTGCCAGATGCAAAATCCTATCAGAAAATGAGAGCACTCTTGGATGCAAAAGCTGCACAATTTAACAAGAGGGACAAGAGTGCTATCGTGGGTATTGCTAGGAGTCGTATGGGAATCAAGAAACCTAAAGGGAAGAAAGATGAATTTTGGAAGGAAAAGAAAAGGCATCACAGGACTTTTGGTTCTTCTATTGCTAGGCATAAATAGTGTATTTTTCGTTATAACTTATTATATGGGAAGCTTTCTGGGCTTGGCAAGACACGAGGATAATGATCCACGCAAGTTCCAGCCTGTTTGAGTGACTCATCTTCATCCTGTCATTCTTGTGCCGTGGCCCATCAAGGTCTTGTGTTCGACTTAGGTGCATTTGCTTGTTGCAAGTCCCATTGAACTAACTCGTGCAATTATCAGGTAACGCTTCTCTCTTAAATGATATATTCAAAGGACTGCGTGCTAATTTGAATGCTCCCATTAGCAGAATCCTTGTCTGTACAAGCCAAAATTCTATGTATATTATTAATTTTTTTTGTTATCTTAGTTTCCTGCTGTGGTTGATCTATTACTTGTGACATATCCCTAAATTCCAAAAGTAGGGACTACAAACTCGAATTTTTTGTAATGTTGGTAGGCCTTTCTTTTGTTAAGTCTCTCTAATTGAAAAGAAGAGCATGTAATATCATTACAAGCTCTTAAAAACTCCCTCTACTCACCTGACTCCTCTTTAAAAAGGATAATAATATTTTTTCTTTTATCTACATACGTACATCTAACAAATAATAGCATTTATGTTTGGCAAATTTTACAATCTATTTGTACCTAAACCCAACATATAGCCATTAGCCAATAAATAATGGTGGATGGGGTGTGAAGTGAGTTTTTATTTTTTTATTTTTTTATTTTTTTTATTTTTTTTGAGTTCGACGAGTATCAAAATTTATTTAATTTTTTATTAATTCTTTCGAGGCACAACTACAGATACCCTTAGACCTGCTGAAACATATTAGTGAGTGATATGAGTTTTAATTCGAACTTTTCGCCTTAGGGTTATTGAACCAACCCACTGATGGTTGTGAAGTGAGTTATTATATGCAATGGATTGGTTATTAATTATTGAAAAAATTACTTGAATACCTTCTTTTTTATTTGGGAACACGAGATTAATTAATTTTTTAAAATGTTAAAAAATAAAATCAAAAGAATTTATTTAGTAATTTGGACGTGGACGGGAGGTTGATTTGGAGCCAATGTGACGATCATCTAATCAACCTTCCTTGACCTAAGTCAAAATTTATCATCGGTCAGCTCAGCTTGGACCACCAAATGAACAATGGATGGTTCCGTACCCTCAGTCGCACGTACGAATAAGCACTTGAAATCATTTGCAAGGGATTGGGAAAGGAAAGAGAAAAACCCTAAAGGGAAGGGAATACCGGACTGGGGAACCATCCCGATTTGAAGGCCAAGGCCACGTGGAGTGACGAAGCGATATACTCGAAACTCCCCCCTCAAGTGATGACGTGTCCAAAGGAACCGAAGCCTCCCTATAAAAGCCCTCTCTTCACCACGACTTGCCGCCCACTCAGCTCTCGATCGTCTCTCTTCTCCTCCACGGTATTTCCCCTCATTGCTTGTTTGTTCTTTCTGCGATAAAGAAGAGAGAGGCAGAGAGAGAGATCGCGTTTTTGGATGTGTAGTTGCTACAATCTAGGGTTTCTTCTTCTTCTCCTACTTCTTCTTCTTCTTAAACTTGAAGATTCGCTAGCTTCTCTTGTCTTGGCTCGTGATCCGGGCCAAGATCAAGAGGCATTTGAAGATATCTCTATCTCTTTCTCTCTCTAAAACTCTCTTTCTCTCTGCGATTATGATGGTGAATTAGGGTTTTTATCAGTTAGCTATTCTTTCTTGTGTTAATTTCTTGTTTTATTTTGTATAAGAGTTGAAGTGCTCAAGTTTCACTGCGCATTCTGTAGGTAAAGAAAACTTATGCTTTTTTTTTTTTTTTTTGAACTGTAGTACAACTTTTATTGATTTGGGAAACTGTGTTTCTTTTTATTCTTGATTCTGATTCGAAGTAGTGGTTTATGTAAAAGAATGACTGAAAGAAAGTAGGGAATCTCTGATAGTGGTTGGTTGCGGTTATTGTTTATTTGTAGATTAGATGGCTTCGAACGAGGGGTTTCTCACTGAAGAACAGAGAGAACTATTGAAAATAGCGTCTCATCATTCTGAAGTGCTTTCTTCCTCTCCCAAATCCCCAAGATCTTCCTTGCTTTCGGACCATCAGATTAAAGTTGCCACCGGCGGAAAGGCGCCTACTGTTGGATTTGCTGTCAGGCATGTTCGCCGGTCTCATTCGGGAAAGCTTATACGCGTTAAGAAGGGTTAGTTAGTTCTTTCCTTTCCTTTGCAAGTTCCTTCTCAACTTCCTTTTCGTATTTTGTGTGTTTTTTAAATGCCTAATGTGATATAGGCTGAGTACGAGCCTCACTGCTGGAGGTCTGTTTGTAGGGTTTACTCAATATAAATTAATATCGTGTGACATTTATCTATGGAATTTTAGCTTCAGCATCTGTTTGCTGTTAAGTGTCATAGCCATTATTGTTCGTCCTTGCACCAAAAATTTGAACCCTGAAAATGGTGTTCCTTAAAATCCTTAAGTTCTTGAGATATCCTCTTACCTGTTTAAAGTGCTTGAGTTGTGTTAAAGCTTTCTTTCTCAGGTTCTGTAGCTTGCTTTTGTTGTAATGGCCTAAATGATGTTTACTGTCATTAGGTAATTGATTATTGTGGTTTCTCCATTTTCTCAATGGATCTACTCATTTAATATATTATGTTTAGCAATATTTGTTTGCAGTACATACATTCACCCCATTTTTTCCTATTCAATGTTTCGTTAGTGTGTCTTTTGTTGGCCTTTCTGTTGTACACACAATTTCTGGGATTTGTTGAAGAGCATTTCAAGATCTTTCATAACTAAAATTTATTAATAGAACCTGAAACTAGGAGACTGATTCGAACTAATTGTTTTGTCTTGCTCCATAAAGACCTTCTTTAACAAGAAGTTTGCAATCCAGTAAATAGTTGAAATTTTGTAATTGACTAATTGGTAGATGAACCCATAATGTTTGGTAATGATCAATTTGGAATGTAAATGATCTAGGAGAAGTATTTGCATCATATTTAACTCGAGAAAAAAGGAAACTGGTTTAGAAACTTGATATTGAAATAGATGTTGGTTGTCAGCTGCATGAAAGCACTTGCTTTAGTAAGTGTTTGGTGTTTTATGTTTAAATGGGTGTAATATTCTAAGTTTTGACAGATTTAGATTTGATATATCACAAAATTCCACAGTATGCTCAATAGTTTTTGATAAGTGTTTTCTGAACAAAATTGACTTTCTTGATAAGCTGTGGATCATTTTCCTTCACCTTGTGATTTAGTCAATATTTATTGGATTTATTTATTTTGGTTATCTTGCAGAATGGGTGTGACGTATTTGATGTCATTTGCTATTGAACTAATTCTTTTGGAACTAAGATGAGATGCCTTTTCAAAAGAATCAAAATATGATGAGTGAAACTTAACTTCACTTTTCATATATCAATTGCAATACTTTGAATAAAGTAAACTTAAGTAGAGATGCCAAAAGAACCCTAGGTGCCTAATAATATTAGAATGAAAAACACCATTTTATCTAATACCACAAATTAAGACTAAATTCAAAAAGTAAAGCCCTAAAGCACAATGTAAGATCATGAACATGAAAAGAAATTTTGCTTACCATTATTGTGAACAAATTGAGGCCAAGCTTTGGCACAACAATCAAGATTGCTCCATTATGACTTGGAGGCCATGGTGGTTCAAATCTAGAAACAACTCTTTAATGTGAAGATAAAGTTGCATATCTCATACCTTACCTAGACCCGGCATGGCGGGAGCCTTGTGCAATGGATACATCCTTTTAATATATTATTATGAACCAAATAGAGCCTACTTACCCATCACTTGTACAAAATTTTGGCTCTATTTTTTTTTATGAAGTTTTTTTATTAGCTAATTCTCATAGATATACGGCCATGGAGATAATTTGTTACATGTGAATCGATCTAGATGTTAGGGTTGAGCGAATTGCTTAAGTAGCTTGGTTTGGGATAATAAATATGGTTTGTTGCGATTAACTTAAAAATCCAAAAGTATGCTGAGTGTAAATTTATTGTTGCAAATACTTATATTTTTAAAACTCAAATAAATATTTTTAGGATATCAAAATTGTAAAAATTATCATATGATTCTCAACTTGAGAATTTCTTTGAATTCACAATATACCACTAATAAATGAAATCACATTAATAAAAAAAAGTAGTTGTGTTAAATTTAAGTACATAGTAGTCTTAATAGTCGGAAATATGTAGAGGCAAAATTCATGTCTATTGTCTTGTAACATCAACAAATCTGACAAAATTCATTTTTTTAAAAGTTCAAAATTGCTTATGCGAAAGACACTAAATATAAGATCTAGTGTCTTTTTTTATTTTTGCAATTTCATTTAATGTTATAGTATGATTTTTTTAGAATTTTCATGTTGAGAATTATAATATTTATAATTTATAATTTTGATTTTCTATGATTATTTATTTAACTCTTTAGAATATAAATATCTTACCCAATGAATTAACACTCAACTTATCTTTGGATTATTAAGTTCCTCTGTTATTTAGTAAGCAAGTTTTATTTTATTGAAGGAGAGAATTAAAGTTGGGTTTAAAAAAACATAAAGAGGATAATTGGGCAGTTAACGATGAAGTCTTTCTACATTAAAACTACCTAAAATACCCTCTATTACACATTCAAATATCAAATTTTATATTGCACATCGTTAATTAACAAGGGGGTAATTTAGTCATGTAAATTATGTAACTACTAACCCACGACACTAACCACTTGAGTAGTTACAAGTTTACAACTAGACTTCTCTCGTCTTAAATGTCATCTTTTCGTGCTCACATTTTAACATGTAAATGCACACCAATCCAATTTTTAAATTGACGATTAGGAGGGAATGGATTTTCTTGAGAGAAACAACGTTGTTGCAAAGACCCAATAGAGAAAACATTAGGTTTGAATAGATGGATCGGATTGAAGTTATAGTTGCATTGATTTCCAGAGGTTCTAAAGGGTGATGCGTGATAGTAGTGTGGCTCAAAGTGGAGAAGATTAAATTTGTGAAGGTTGGTGAGATTTCTTTGTAAATAATTCATCACGTGCAAGGCACGTTTCCGTTTACTAGTACTATTATAATAAGGATATTTGGGAAGATTGACGATGAGGCTTTGTTGCCACTGAAACTGCCCTAAATGTCCTTCCATAGTAACTACCTAAACAATTTGCCATTGTAATACAATAACTACCTTAGCAACCTACGATTATCTTAACTATTATAACTACATTTCTTATTATTTAGGTAGGGCATTTTAGGCAGATTTATAATGATTAAGTAACGGTGGGTTGCTAGAGTAAATATGGTGGGTTGGTGTAGTTACTATAGAAGAGAATTTTGGATAATTTTGGTGGCAAAAAGGCTTCGTCAGCAACTCCTTATGTATCCTAATTTTATTATATATATATTAGTCAACGGTATGTGCGTTGCATGTGATGAATTATTTATTGAAAAATCTCACTTATTTACAACAAACTAAGCTTTTATTTGTAGAGAAGTTTAGTTGATGAAGATGGGTTAGAGATTTAGATTACAGTTTAAAAAATGAAAGAGGTGTGGTTAGTATCGTGCGTTAGTGGGTGGTTTGTTAGATAACTCTGAAGTAGTGGAACCTAGCAAAGATTTTGATTTTTGAATTAAAATTTGGGAAGGTGTTTTATATATGGCTAAATTATTCCCTTGTTAATTAAGAATGTGCAATGTGGAATTACCAAGTGAAGAGAATTTACTAGGTAAAGAGGGTATGCATCCTTGATGAAGCCAAAAATATCTAGGAAGCTAAAGAGGTTTGGAGGATTAGTGCCAAAAGAGTTGGTTGTGAAAACATGTCAACAAAGGTTGGTTTTGTCCATTGAACCAAAAAAAAAATAGAATACATGTCAACAAAGGTTGGTTTATCCATGGAACAACCTATCGGATGTGAAGGTAAGGTTACATACGTCATTTCTTCCAGGGGACCTCGTGCATTGGGTACGCTCTTTTTAAGATAAAAAGAATATGAACTCTTTAGAACGAAATAATTTTTTAATTGGTTCTTGAGAGCTAATTTAAAAAAAACGTTGAACAAACTCATAAGAACAATGACGAGAGGCCTTTTTTTCTCAAAAAAGAACATGAGAATTTAATTTTTTATTTCTCAGCTAAGCTTTTTCCCAATTTACATGGGGTCGGTTACATGAATTTGCTTTTTTCATTTTGCTCTCTTGAGGGATAAGAAGGCATTTCGTCCTAGCCCTTCACGTAGGTTGATTAGGATTCTTATTTCTCAGCCAATGGGAAAAAATTATGACACAAATCAGTTTGTGGGTTTTCAATATAAGATCTTCTTAAGGCTTTGAGCTTGTAACCCTCTTTGATTATTTTTTTCCTTTTTTGATATTGTTTCCCTCAATGTCTTCACGCTTTATCCTTGATGTGGCCATGGCATTGTTCATTGAATATCATGTGTTTCAAAAAAAAATTTGTATTTTTGTTACATTGATGCGTTGCACCTTTTTGTTTTTTGTTTTTTATTTAATTCTTTATTTTATTTTATTATTATTTTTATTGAGTGAGAGAGAGAGGAGAGGCTTAAGAAAGGGGGTCCATACATGTTTGCTTGGTTTTCAAGGTGCTCTCTAGGTTGTGCCTTAGTTGCACTTTGCCACGAGGCACAACTTGAGCACCTTACCAATGCTTGCCTTAGCCTAGGACAAGGTGCACCCAAGTGATAGCCAAATTATTTTATTTTATGAATTTTTTAGTTTATGTTTAGATTGTTGCATTGAATTAAATTTGTATTCTTTGTTGGTTACCACATACGAATATGAAGCTCTACAAATTAGCACTC
The DNA here is from genome assembly GCA_035771175.1 of Paratinospora sagittata. Classification (NCBI taxonomy): domain Eukaryota; kingdom Viridiplantae; phylum Streptophyta; class Magnoliopsida; order Ranunculales; family Menispermaceae; genus Paratinospora; species Paratinospora sagittata. The sequence continues at coordinate 3,682,496 of CM069602.1, read as the reverse complement.
ATTTACAAGGAGCTATTTGAGAGGATTGAAAGCTTCCCCCGCACCACCTTTAGTATAAATAGTTAAATTATATTGTATTATGTGTATATATAATGGTTGATATGATCACATTTCTGAAAATGACTGCCTTATCATTTTCTAATTGATTGAGGATATTTGAGCCTCTTGGGGCTCGTAACTAATTTGTGTAAAGTATGTTGGCATGTGGGTGGTGAGATGTGTCAAAACATTCCCAAGTTCTTATAAATTATAGTGTGCAGAGGACCCATGAATAGATTTGTTAAAGCTTTTGTATGAATGCTAGAATGCCTTTTTTCTATTTGAATGCTTTAGAAAATTAAGCTTCTTAAAATGTATGGTTTTCTTCCTTAGCTTTGTTATAACCCCTTTTTCCAGGTGTGTGGCGGACTGGCGGTGAGGATTTATGCCTTCTTTCTTTCTTTCTTTCTTTTTTATTTTTTGTATTTTTATTTATTTGTTTGTGTGTGTGGTTTTGGGAATTACCTCTGGATATTTTGAGGAAGTTATCAAGAGTGTTCTTTTTTCCCTCAATGATTTGTAGATGATAATATTGTCAAATTGCGGTGGACTTTTTTTTTTCTTTCTTTTGGTTTTCACAGATACCCTGGATATTATTGTTTTCTATTTTATCTCTATTTCTTCTTTTGGTTTGGTATAATGAAATATAAATTTCCTATACTGAATCACCAATAAATGGTAACAGATGGAGCTGGTGGCAAAGGAACATGGGGTAAATTACTCGACACTGATGGTGGTTCTCATATTGATCGCAATGATCCTAACTATGACAGTGGAGAGGTAGTTGCGAATTCTATCTGACTTTCATCTTTCCATGCTATTTTATGTTAATTTTTTGAGAAGTCAGATTTTTTATATTTTCAATGTTAGTATCTCTTGCCTTTTATCTATCTTAGTTACAGTTGTAAATAGTAACATCCAACATGAACTCAATTTTTTCTTCTCTTATTGTCTTCTTGGGCTCCTGCAGGAACCATATCAGCTCGTAGGATCTACGATATCTGATCCTTTGGATGATTATAAGAAAGCTGTTGTTTCCCTGATAGAAGAATACTTTAGCACAGGTGACGTGGAATTGGCTGCATCTGATCTCAGAGATCTTGGTTCAAGTGAGTATCATCCTTATTTTGTCAAGAGGCTGGTCTCCATGGCCATGGACAGACATGACAAGGAAAAGGAAATGGCATCCGTTTTACTGTCCTCTCTCTATGCTGATGTTATCAGCGCAGCTCAGATCAGCCAAGGATTTGTCATGCTTCTTGACGCTGCTGATGATCTTGCAGTAGATATTCTCGATGCAGTTGATGTGTTGGCTTTGTTCATTGCAAGAGCAGTGGTTGATGACATTCTTCCCCCAGCTTTCCTTAACAGAGCTAAAAAAACACTCTCGGAATCCTCCAAAGGACTTCAGGTTATAGAAACTGCAGAGAAGAGCTATCTCTCAGCCCCGCACCATGCAGAGCTTGTGGAGAAACGATGGGGTGGCAGCACCCACATCACTGTTGAGGAGGTTAAGAAAAAGATTGCAGATCTACTAAGGGAGTATATTGAGAGCGGGGATACAACAGAGGCCTGTCGTTGCATCAGAGAGCTAGGACTATCATTCTTCCATCATGAAGTTGTGAAGAGGTCCCTGGTCCTTGCCATGGAGATACCATCAGGAGAGCCACTCATTATGAAACTGTTGAAAGAAGCAGCTGAAGAGGGTCTAATAAGTTCCAGTCAGATGTTGAAGGGGTTCAGTAGGCTGGCTGAGAGTCTCGATGACCTTTCCCTTGACATTCCTTCTGCAAAAACCACATTTCAGTCTCTGGTTCCAAAAGCGATTTCTAATGGGTGGCTGGATGCCTCTTTTTTAAACTCCACTGGGGAAGATGGAGGGGGACGGGATGAAGAAGATGAAAAGGTGAGGCGATACAAGGAAGAAACTGTAACAATCATTCACGAATATTTTTTTTCTGATGACATACCAGAACTCATTCGAAGCCTTGAAGATCTTGCTGCGCCACAGTTCAACCCCGTCTTTCTCAAGAAGCTAATAACCCTTGCATTGGACAGGAAAAACAGAGAGAAGGAGATGGCATCCGTACTGCTCTCTGCGCTTCATACTGAAATCTTTTCCACTGAAGACATTGTTAATGGGTTTGTCATGCTTCTAGAGTCTGCCGAGGACACTGCACTTGATATACTGGATGCCTCAAATGAGCTTGCTCTCTTCCTGGCCAGGGCAGTGATCGATGATGTCTTGGTCCCTCTTAGTTTGGAGGAAATCAATAGCAAGCTGCGGCCAAATTGCAGTGGAACTGAGACTGTACACATGGCTAGATCACTTCTTGCTGCTCGTCATGCAGGTGAGAGAATCCTACGGTGCTGGGGTGGTGGCACAGGTTGGGCTGTGGAAGATGCCAAGGACAAGATAACAAAGCTTCTGGAGGAGTATGAAAGTGGTGGAGTGGTAGGTGAAGCTTGCCAGTGCATTCGTGACCTTGGAATGCCTTTCTTCAACCATGAGGTCGTAAAGAAAGCACTGGTTATGGCGATGGAGAAGAAGAATGATAGAATGCTGGATCTTCTGCAGGAATCCTTTGGAGAAGGGCTGATTACCATTAATCAGATGACAAAAGGCTTTGCAAGGGTAAGGGATGGGATTGATGATCTTGCTCTTGACATTCCTAATGCAAAGGAGAAGTTAGGGTTCTACATAGAGCATGCGAAGAATAATGGTTGGCTGCTCCCATCTTTCACAGCATCTGCTGCAGAAATTCCCGCTGCCTGAAAAGCTGTCTTTTATGTTGTTGCCTTTTACCTTGATGTACTGTAACTTCTGTTTGTATGGCCTGGGGGCTTGTCCGGTGTGGGAAATTATAGGGGTTTTTAGCAGTCTATGTTTCCTCCTTGGTTGTTTGATGACGATGGAAAGGTTTTTTTTCTTTATTATTATGATCTCAGCTCATGTACAAAAGTTGGTTCTTGATTCTGTTTACTAGCTGTTTGATTAGCTTTGCATCAGACTTAAAAAGAGGACAGGCCGTGTTGCTCGGTGAAACTTGAAAAGGATATTTCTTAAAGGAGGATGTTACTTACAATGATGATGCTAAAATTCTTCGTTACAGCCTCTTACCGTGAGTAAATTAGAATCATTCCACTTCTAATAATTTTTTACTCTTGTTACATACCAAGCTGTTTTTGCTATTACATGGGTTGATGACATGAATGTATTTAAGGGTTAAGTTAGCATTATATTCTTGTTTCATATCGTTCAAAAATAAAGGAGAAAGTGTCATAATTGACAGTTAAATAATTAGAGGTACTGTATAACACTTGAATTTGAAATTTATAACTTAAAACGTCAAAAATGTGTTCATAATAGTTCGTACTCAACAAAAGATACGAAGAAAATATTTATAATAGCATGGTGATAAGTGTTTTGATGCACTCCATCCCATCTAACGTGACAATGACAATGATTTATTTAATACATGATACTTGAACGACGTGCAAGTTACGGTGCTATATATTCCAAAATTAAGCCACTCCAAAAGCTTTAGATATCGTCAATTATAGTTCTTATCATCCATTACAGTCCTACACGGACATGACGTCTTCACCTAAAAATTTTAGGTTTTCCTAATGAATTGCCACTTTCTTTTTTTTGTATTACAGTGGGGATTCTTCTAATACAAAGCCCAAACCTTCTAAAACATGGAATATCGTTAGAATCATCGTTATAAACGAACGGTCAATCATCAGTCAACGTACTTTGACCTCCAACGACCAAAGGGAATAATCTGGTACACTTTGTCACACATAAGGAGGAGAATCCTAACCATTTAATCAATAATACAAACAGAGGGCATATACACGTGTCAGATTTGACGTGGTCTTCACCGTTGCATTATCTTCTTCAAAATAGGATTCACGTTCAGAAAAACGTTTAAGAGAAAAGAAAACAATACCATAGTTTTCATCGACAGAAAAAGAGAAAGAAACAAACAAACCAATGTTCCCACGTCTTCTTCTTCTTCTACTCTATTGCAAAACTTTCACATTCTCGCTAAAACCTCGCCTTCCCTAAGACCACCTTCCCGGAAATCCACCCTCCATAAAAATTTAAAACAAAAAAAAACCACCATTCTCTTATCTCTCCACACCCATATATATCAATATATCATCTTCATGATGAAACCCATCCAAACCACCCCTCTCATTCTCAAATCCTTACTCATCACAATCTCCCTCACGTTCCTCTTCTTCTTCCTCTTCTTCCAACCCAGTCCCTCCCGGAAAACCACCACCACCACCACTTATCATCATCCTCATCCCCCCGGAAAACAACCCCCCTCCTCCGACCTCAGAATCCGACCCGGCTTCACCTCCTACGAAACCTACATCAAACGCCAGCTCAACAAAACCCTAAACCCAAAACTCCGGCGAATATGGACCACCCGGGACTGGGAACGCAAGATCTCCGTCTTCGCCACCTTCTTCGAAAAGCTCAAACGCGAGAACCTTCTCTCCAACGATTCCAAATCGCTCTGCGTAGGCGCCCGAGTCGGACAGGAAGTGGCCGCTCTGAGGCGAATCGGCGTCGCCAACTCGGTCGGTTTGGACTTGGTTCCGTACCCGCCGCTGGTGTTGAAGGGTGACTTTCACGAGCAACCGTTCGATAACGAGACGTTCGATTTCGAATTCTCGAACGTGTTCGACCATGCATTGTATCCGGCGAAGTTCGTGTCGGAGATTGAGCGGACGTTGAGGCCTGGCGGAGTGTGCGTGTTGCACGTGGCGTTGTTGAGCCGGCCTGATAGGTACTCGGCGAATGATTTGTATACCGTGAGGCCGTTGGTGGAAATGTTTCGAGAGTCGAAGTTGGTTGGTGTACGGACCATTGACGGGTTCGGGTCCGATACTGAAGTGGTTTTCAGCAAGAAGACGAAAATGGAGGTTCATTCTTCATGAGTTTTTTCTTTTTTTAATTTCATTTTGGTTTTTTTTTTTTTGAAAATTTATACGTGAGATAAAGGCAATTTTGTTCCTTTTTTTTTTTCTTAAATTCTTCGTTTTTTTATACATGCATGGAAAAAATATACATAGAGGAAAAAAACTACCAAAATTTAAAAAAAATAAATAAATTAGGAACTCTAAAACGGTCTAAAATACATATCTAAAAATATACGATTTTAAAAAAATAAAGAAGAAAAATACTAAAATGATCCAAGATATGTACTTAAATTTATATCTAAGTTGATGTAGCAATACATTACATTACATTATAAAATATAATTTTTAAAAGAAAAAAAAATAGCCATCAATTATTATATCTCTCATCTATAGTTTTGAGTACAAACTTACTCGTATTTTTTTCAAAAAAAAGTGAGGATTTTTCACCCCCAAATTATTTCTGCCATGAATCTTCTTTTCCCTCATTTTTGCACGATATGGGTGTCAAAAAAGATTTTTATTTTGTACGACCAAAAGTATGGTCTTTTTAGCAGTTAAAAAATAAATAAAAACAAATATTTTTGTTGTATCGTAAAAGGATAAGAATAATTTTGAGGCCAAAATGGGTGCATGCAGTGATGAGCAGTGGAGGGGTACGGTTGCTAACCGTTTGGTTTGTTTTGTTTTGGTCGGAGCACGTTAAGCTGTACTGATGGTACTGGTAACTTCTGGACACGTGGGAGTTGATAGGAATACATGCAAAAAGAGTGGGGTATGATCTGTCAGTTCATCATAGCCGTTTGAGTTCTTAGACTTAAATAAAACTTGATATTTATTAATTGATCTCAAAATAAAAATGAAAATAATTAGATGTTGTAAAGATAACCATTAATCAAATATAAAGGAGACATTGGGAGGAGAAATAGAGAAATGAGAAGATATTTTATTTTGATGATATTTTATATTTCTTATATATAAGTTTTTTGTATATCTAGTGCAATCTAAGCAGCTTCTTATATAAGCTCATGGTCATAATAAAAGATTAAATTACATTAACAATATCAATAAATCTAATGGTTACAAAAATTAATTTCATTGGTTATTACAAAATTAAATCAAACACTAATACGGAGGTTACAAAATCCTTATAATGAATTAGAGGTTATGATGATATTCAAATACATTTATAATACTCTTCCTTTTGAATATCATTATACATAGAGAATATGCTTCGTTAAAACCTTACTAGAGAAAACTCAGTGAGAAAAAAATCTAGATGGAAAAAGAATACAATATTCTCTTTGAAACTTATATTGTTAGGACTGTCTCGTTAAAAACGTTGCAAAGAAAACCTAGTAAGACAAAACTTTAGCTAAGGAAAAAAGAGTACAATGCACTAATCAATAACTCCACTCCATAAGAATTCTCTCTCTCATGTTGACATTATTAAATTTTCTTCAGTAGCTTGGCGCTTCAAATACCTTTCAATCTTTGTATGCTAATATTGTAAATTGGCTCCACAAATATTGCAATTGACAAAACTTTAGCAAAAAATTGGTTAGAATAATGCATCATGATCATATTTCTACATATTAATTTTATCACTTTTTATAGCTTATAGATTTCAATGAAATATGTTTATTTAATAAACCTTTTGAACTTGTTACATATCCAAGTAATTATGATCTTGACGCTCTTGAAATAAAATAAATTCATATTACTTGTCATATGAAAATACATTATTTTAATGCTTCAACTTGATGTAAAGTTGTATCTTGCTAGCTAATAAATTACTTAAGAACATAATATAATGTATGTTCTTTGTATAATTTGTAAGATATATAAGTACATTAATTGTATAAAAATATGGTAATTCGATATCAAGTAATTTTCAATCATATTCATTATAATGAAAATGATCTTTATTGATTTCAAGCGATCAATTATTAAAGATCTCAAGGGATATGTTTTATCAATATATATAGAGTTAATTTATTGTAATCCTCTATTTCACTAAATTGCCTGAGGGATAAAAATTCCACTGAAAAATAATTCATCTGCACGCTAAGACAAATTTTCTTTTATTTCTCTTTTAAAGACATACTAATAAATTCTTCAAGAGTTCTTATAAAACTCAAATAATCAACATATGCCATAATAAATAAAAATCAATAAATATATATATTTTTCATAATATGCATATGATCACAAATACTTATTAAAGCTATTACAAAATATGTATGTATAATAATCATATAAACATGAATGTAGTTTTAAATCAAGCAATTTTGAATCATCCGATGCTTTTGCTTCAAGCATTTTAATCCTAAAAGGATTTTCATAAATATATATCATCATTCATGGATCCATTCATTTCCTTGAATAGTTTCATATAAATAATCATTTATATCTAAAATGATTTTACGCTTCATGCGTTTGAATTTCATTTCAAATAGCTCTCGTTCATCAACGAGTTTAGCTAATAATATTTTACTTTTGCCAATAATTTTAATGTCGACATTCTTCACACAATCTATGGTGTGGGATCTTCATTTTAAAAAAATATCAATGGACACATGAAAATATCAATAGAAATATTACGAGCAATATTATTTTCATCTCATGTCTATTATATATATATGTATGGAATTTTATGAGATTCTCTCATAAAAATTTATTTCTCCTTGAGGAATATTAATTCTTGAAATTCACATATTTTTAAAATATACTTATGTCCATTTATTGAACATTTATATTAAATTTATTTATCTTCAGAGAATATTTATTCCATACTCCATAACTCTTCAAGATATTTTTATGTCTCTTTCATGGACATTCATTTTTCAATTTATTCCTCTTCATGGAATACATATTTCTCAAACCATAACTCTTGAAGAGATAATCATATATGTTTCTTCGTTAAACATATATTTTTTTCCTATTAAAGGAATATTTAATCATCAATTCATACGTCTTCATGAGATATTTATTTCTCAATATTTTATTCCTCTTTAAGAATGTTTTGTATATATATTCCTCTTATAGGAAGTTGTGTTTTTTGACTTACCGGTCAATTACACTTCAGATGTGTCACATATTCATGTGTTAACACATAAACAATTTGTCCTATAAGGACTTCATTAACAAATACATCAGTTAACTAATCTGCAATTATTTTGCACATGATTGATTATGTGAACTTAGACTTCATTTTCTTTTTTTTTTTTGGCTTCTCCTTTGAGCCTTTAGTGCACATAGCCTCATATTGCTTCTAGCAATTTACATGTCAAAAACTTGACTTTTCTCTTGTAATGAGAAAATTAAACTATATTGGCTCATATTGCATTAGTAATTTTATATGTCATTATTCTAAAATTAACTTTCCTCTCCCAAATGGCAGAAAAATTGTTTCACTGTACATTGGCCAATTATGCCATTAGTAAAAGCATTATTGATCAAGGTTCCAAAAACTTGACTATCTATATCATTATTTAAAATATCATTGAGGTTTCTCAAACTTGGCTAATTATGTCAAAATATAAATATATTTATGTCAAAGAAGAGCCCATGGTTCCCGGTCACAATATAATTCAATTGACTTCATAATTTCATGATATAATAAGCCAAAAAAAAAAGAATAGGAAGGCCCTCTAAATTATCCTTTTCCCAAAAATAAATGAAGCAATATATAAGAATATCTTTTAATATGTGACATATCTTTGTTCATATATTTTCAAAATTAAGCAAATGATATAAAATATAAGGCATTAACGTCACTATGAATCTTGCTTCATTTCTCAATATACTAATTACTCTTTATGAGCCATCAATAATTTTTCTCAATCAATTTTCTTTATTGAGGCTTAATAAAGATCAGTCATTTAATGATACATGTATCCAACCAATGTTAATATATTTCATACATAATGGAAACATTTTATATTATATAATTTCTTTGTGTTGTAATAATAATATCATTCCACTTTGGTGGAAGAATAAATATATTTGAAATATATATGGCTATATCTATATTTTTAAGAATTATAATCATCATGATTCTCATAATAATCTCAATTATGACATTTGTCATATTTAATTTCTCATCCATAGTTATGAGATTTGTCATATTTATTTTCATCCACCATGTCTTTGCCACTTAATCTCATCCATCATGGCCTTTATGATATTCATATTTCATGATATACATGATCATGATCATATTCATTTCTCATGTATTATGGTCTTTGCAACATTTATTTGCACTCATGATCATTGAAAAAAATATATCATTCACTTTAGGGAATGATTTACAACGTTAGACAAGTTTGGTAATTCTCCACCATAATTATTTTCTTGAGAAGACATCAACACATGATTTTCCATCACAGTTTTTTTTTCTCAACATGTGATTTTCATCACAACCTTTTTCTTGAGAAGACTTCAATACTCTCTATTTTACTACTTCAGGAGCATATTTGAAGTTTAAAATAATGTCTTCTTCACTTTTTTTCACATAACTTTGATCTTGCAACTTCAATGGATTTGATCATAAAAATTTTTAGATCAAAGATCACAATATTTACATCTCATTGGTATTGCAACTTCGGGTGCAATCAACCATAATAATCTTCTCAGTCTAGCTTTCGGCTAGAATTTTTTCTTCACAGCTTTTTGCCATATGAATCAAAATATAATAATATAGTTTCAAACACATAATTTTTCTACATAGCTTGAGGCTATAAACAAAATATAAAATAACTCAATATCAAATAGTATCAAATAAAAAAAAAAGATATATAATATTACTACCAATATACCTTTTTCATTTAGACAAACAATCTCCTTCAATTTCTAAAGCTTTCGTGTTGATAACATATTGTAAAATAAATTAATAACTATTACATATAATCAAATATAAAGGAGACGTACTTGAGAGAATAAATAGAGAAATAGAAAAATATTTTATTCTCATGATATTCTAGACTTGTATAAGCCTTTTGTACATCTAGTGCAATCTAAGCAACTCCTTATATAAGTTCATGGACATAATAGAGGATTAAATTACATTAACAATATTAATAAATCCAATGGTTGTAAAAATTAATTTCATTGGTTATTACAAAATTAAATCCAACACTAATATAGAGCTTACAAAATCATTGTAATGTATTGGAGGTTATGATGATATTTACATATATTTATAACATTAGAAAGCTAATGAGAGAGAGAAAAAGAGTTGCAATGGGAATGAGCATTTCTAAATGTACCTATCAAAATACTTATTCGCCTACGTGTTATACATCATCATTGAAAATTTATTAAATAAGTGGATCGAGTAAGTATTTTTGGTGGTCACAATAAAAACTTTGAAAGGGAAGTCATGCAATTGAAGGAAACTAAAGCATGTTAATGATCTGCCTAATTTGACGCTATCTTTTGAGTAATTGAATCAAGGGTAGCAAGGAGAGGCATAAATAATTAAAAAATAATGTTGACAAGTGGATGTCAATAGTTTGGCTAAAATTGTGAAACCGAACCAAACTGATGCGTACAATTCAGTTCAGTTCAATTTCTCACATATTAGGTTCGTATTAAGGATTGAGAATTTAAAAATCATACCAACTCGACCGAACTAATCAAGGTTAATTTATATTAAATATATTAGTATGTTCTTGCTACATAATTAAAAATATAGTTCTTTTTATAAAATTATATAATTTTGTTATATTATAATCTTTAGATTTGAAATAAATATTGTTATAGGTTAAAAGGTCTAAACAGATTAACCCAAATCAAATCAAATCGACTTTGTTCGATTCAATTCTGTTTGGGTTGGATAAGTATTCGGTTAGGTTTCGATTTAAGCATTAAATTGACCCAAATCGAATCGATGACACTCCTAATAATAGACATAGGTGGCATTGGATTTGGATCAAGAAATGGACAAATATAATTGAAAAGGTCAGGTACCTTGGGAACAACATTCCGTTTTTAATCAAAGAGCTTCATAATTATAATTATAATTATTGTTCATAATTATTATTTTATAATATTTTTTAGTTTATTAGATACATTGGTGATGAAAAGAAAAAATAAATTATGGGTCCCAATTACATTAGGTACTGCAAATCGAATGGAATTGAGTTCATAGATATATTCTCCTTTGCGTTTTATTTAAATTATTGTTCTCTAATTTTAATTTATAAACAAGCCCTCTATCCTTTTCAACTTATGAACAATAAAGATTTTCTATCATGAACTCTCCAAGTTGCAACACACGTTAGGGGTTCTAGTACTCTCCCTAATTATTTCATGGGCTAAGATAATCCTAAAGGGTCTAAAACTAAAAGTTCAGGTCCAAGAACAAACAGGCATATGATTGTAGGCCAAGCCCATTCACCTGTTCCAACTTCCAAAGGCCTATCAATTCAATCCAAATCTGGTTTGTTGCTATTGTTGTTAATGTCATAAGTGGTATCTGAAATATTAGGCAGAGTCGCAGAGACATGGATATAATTCAGATTTTCTTCATTTTCTTTCCTTTTAAAGTTTCAATTTGCAGTAAACGGGAAGATAATTGCCAAGTTTTAACTTTACGTCAAAATTATTGAAGAATTGACTGTTATAAATTAGATTATTATACACTAAACTTAATTTAACAGTCATGTTTTTTTAATAATTCTATCCAAATGGAGCCATTTTTTCTTAATCATTCAATTTCCACCATTACATGATTTTGGGATTCCCACTTCATGGTGGGTATGTATGGATCCAATAAATAATCTAACATTGAATATGTGTGAATACGTGTGAATTCATCCCTATTATTTAGTACTAAAACCTTTTGAAGTTAATCCTCACACTTAGCACACTTAGCTCAAAAGTTATGAAGTAAGGACAATATCACTAATAGTTGAGACCTCCCTTTAGTGATACAAATCATGCTTGGCTTGAAATGCAAATTTAAGATCCTAAAATTCAACTTTTCACCAAGATAAAGGATTCATCCCTGGAAGGCCTAATTAATTAAAAAGCTTATAATTTTTTTTTTCTTTTCTCTTTTTTTTTTTTTTTTCTTCTCCTTATGGCAGCTTGATACTTCATGGCTTTCCTTAATGTAAAATCTATTGAATATTGTAAGATGTAGTAACTACGTAAAGGCAAAAAGCAGAGTACAACTGCCATTACAGAGCTTTCTTCACAAGTCAAATGTGAAGCACAGAGGAAAGAAGACAAGCTTTAGAGAATTTCTAGAAATATGAAGATGAGTCAACCTACTTATTATCTGAAACCAAGAAGCCTACCAAATGAACTTTGCCTCCAAATGATGGGATATAATCCATTTTGTGGGTAAGATCATTTAGTCCATCAATGGAACATATCCAGAAGATTTCAGTACTGAAGCTAAGCCCAAGATGTTTAAATTAATTAAAAATCCTCTAATTTATGATGCTGATTTTTGGTTAAAAGGAAAGAGAGAGAGAGAGAGAGAATGGATTAATTTTCTGAAAGTATTGACAGTAATGAGATGAACAATGGAAGAAAATTAAGTACAGTAAATAAGATCACAAACTTTTACAAATACACACAGAAACTTTATCAAACTTTGCTTTTAGTGGTTAGTACTTAATACTACAAGTAATTTAAAATCCTTACATCAAATTTACACACTAATGGTTCTACAAGAAGCCCCAAGTGGTTGATCTCTTGCAAAAGCATGTAATTTCCCCTCTTTAATGGCTGGATCTTCCAATAACAACACCTTATCCATGTCCCCTACTCCAACCATATGCAGGTAATCACCATTCTCTCTTTCTTTCCCTCTAAACAAAATCCTTTGTTCTCTTGGTTCTAACCCGGTCACCAATGACAAAATCACCTTCAATTCCCCTGAAAAGTTAACAAAATTAAAACAATACCCATCAGAGATTACCAAAAGTTCATAAAGAATATGTATAAAATGATAATTTTGAAAGGGGGAATTTGCTTACCAAAAGTTGAAGTTGCTTCAATGGAGATATCATGCCACTGTGAAGTCCCAGTTGAGACTCTAACTCTGATCATTCCTTCTCCATTACTGCTTCCTCCATCTTCTCTCTTTTGTACAAGCATCCCTCCTGGCCTTACTTCCCACTTGATCTCACCACCATTTCTGCACCCATTTTCAACCACTCCACCATTACCACTAATCTTAGAATTGCTCCTGCAAAACCTCTTTGATCTCAACTTAATCATCTTTATCTCTTCTTAATTAATTTCTCTTGCTAGGTAGCTGAGGTCTCTGCTATATGTTGTTCTCTCAATTTATGGCTGACGGAGGAAGATGGGTGTTCATGGATGGTGCTTTTATAACAGTTGGTGACACGGATTAAGACAAAAATGAGAGGATTAAATTAAATTAATTAACAATGGAAGCCGCCCACATATGTAGAGAAATGTTGTTTAAGTAAGCTTTCCAAAAAAAATAATGAATTGATAGTACAATAAGACTTGGAGTGGAGATTTTTGTGGCGATATTTTGGGGCTAAGGCACATGGGGCGGAGCAAATATTTAGAGGGCCAAACAAAATCACATCTAATTGTCGGTTGCTCTTTCAAAAAGCTTACTTTTTAGTGCAGTCGGATGTCTACAAGGGTAGAGCTATTGGGTCTCAAAGGAAGATCTAAATGCCCCCACAGAATATTTGTGCTCAAAATAATGGGTGTCAACGTTATTGGATGTCAACGTTACGTCTTTCTTAAAAGTTTTGAAGACGTGTTATATGCATGCATCTTTAAAATATTAAAAAGAACTAAGTGTTAGCGTCGAAAAATAGCGTTAACATTCAACGAATATAAAATATTTTTATTATTATTATTTATTTAATATATTTTTTTTGTCAGAATTTGGTTGGTATTTAGTGTGGAGACTTTGATCTCTTTAAATTTGTTAGGTGGGAGAAAGGCATAGAAGGGGCGATATTTTCGTAGTGGTGGTTAGGGTCTCCCTCCATGTGGGGTGGTGTAGGAGATTCTCTTTGTTCTTCTATCACACATTCATTGCATACCCTTAATATTCTTTAATATGATATAATATACAGGGGCCAAGTTCAACTATCAATTTCATTACAATGTGATATTATCATAATCTACAATATTTTTTTTTTCTTGTTTTTTTTTTCCTCAACAGAATGCAAAGCACCAAGTGAGAGAAACAAGTAGAAAGAATCAAGATGCATGGTATGGTCACATAAAGCTAACAAATTTAGAAAGAAAAAAGAAGAAGATTTCGTAAAAGATAATTAATAAACAGAAACCTTGTTATATATGTTTTTTTCTTGCTTATCCAATATCGAAAAACAACTCATATTGGAAAATAACAACAATATTAACAAAGAAGCTTAATTGAAAATGCAACTGGCCTATTCTATTTTTATTAGTTACCAACACTTACACACTGCTGGCCTACAATATGTGAATTATTCATGTGGGCAGAAAGTAGTTCTAAATGTAAAGACTATATATATATATATATATATATATATATGAATAATGTTAGGAAGACACGTATTATTGATATATATTGTTAATATTATAGATAGAAGTTGTTAAATTATTTTGAATTACATATTAGCACATTGTATCATGTGTTAATTATGTAATTTAAGGTGATTTAATAATTTTTATTTATAATATAAAAAAAGTGTTATTAAAGTGGGTCTTTTATTTTATTTTTTTTTCTTGATGGGACCCAACTATTTATAACAGAGGCATCATCATATGTGTACTTGGGTTTTTGACAAAATGCGTGTAGGTTAGTTCACAGTATTGATTGACCATCTTGGTCACAGCTAGCTAGAGCTAGCTAGTACATGTAGTGATGAAGAAATTGATCTACTGTAACCATAGTATTAAATGGTGCAAAAGATTTCAATGTCAAATGATTTCATTTGACTAGCAGGGGCCGTGTATATAGAAGTACAACTTCAACAACACTCTAAAGCTTCAAACATATTTTGTTGAAGGTTTTCCTTATTAACTTTGTGTCAGTGCATTCCTTGGTTTCTACAAAGGGAATAATTAAAGGTATATATACATATTTTGTTGTCACAACATTTGGCTGACACTAGTAATGATAAGAATAAAGAAACACGCTGAGCTAGAATTATCCATTTAGGCGTTGACCTGCCAACTCAACGCCTCAAACTAAAAAAAAAAATAGACTATTATAAAAAATAATGATGTAAGCTCGAATTATCCATTTAGGCGTTGACCTTAAAAAAAAAATAGACTATTATAAAAAATAATGATGTAAGCTCGAATTATCCATTTAGGCGTTGAGTTGGCAACTCAACACCTCAAACTAAAAAAAAAAATAGACTATTATAAAAAATAATGATGTAATATTTGTTCAAAATTTTTTGATGCCTAAGTCAATTTAAAACTCCGTAGAATATTAATTGCACGGGCTTGATAATAAATTGCGTACATCATTAATAAAGGGTTAAGAGGTATTTATAGTAAATAGGATCATCAACCTAGCTAGCGTGTAGCTATAAAAGTCACGTAGAATCCGAAATTTTTCATAATAAATCTTGCATGATTCTTATTTATTTTGGATAATGATTTTATTGGTCAGCTCGATATATCGAGCTAATGATTTATCGTCGTGTATGAGTCTTTGTGTTGATAGGTCAATACTAAGTCGATACCTTGGTACCTGCTCGAAAGTATGAGCTGGTGTCCATATTGCCCATTGCCAACAGGTTGACTATCTTTTCGACCGGTCGGTATTTGTCAACATGAAGTTGATATCGTCATAATCACATGATGGTTGGTTTGACAGATGTGACTGATGACATAGCATCAAGCGTGGTACATTAAGAAGAAGGTCCAACATATTATTTGGTGTCGAAATTACTGACTAAACTTGGTCCCTCCTAATAAATCAAACTAGCGACCTCCCAGCCTAAGCACGGCTAGTGAGCCCATTGCCGAACCATCAACAAACCTACGCCACGATGGCCTAAGATAGGTTTTGATATCCTGAACTAAGATATAAGATACTGATGTTTGATGATATTCTCTTCCCTATTATTTTGGTAGTTTTCCTGAAAGGCATGGCTGCCTTGAGCTCTTTTTAAGTTGATATATAATTATAATTGGAAGTAAATGCTTGAAAGAGTTTCATTGTACAATACAATTTGAAAGCCTTCAAATGATAAAACTAAAGACAGAAAATTAAAGATTTATGTATTAAATTAAACTAACCTCATGTTACTGAAAAAAAATACTGTCTTGAGTCGGTAAAATCAATCAATAAGAAATTCATTTTTATATTTTGCATGTAAGAGTAAGAATATCTAATAGCAAACTTACTCAATTTAATTTGTGAATAGAAGATTTTCTTAAAGAAAAAAAAAAAAAAAAACAGAAAAGAAAGACAAAATATTATAGCAATTTAGAAGACAGCGGCACATGTTTGCCGGTACAGAAAGCTGAAAATAGTGAAGCATCGACGGAGCGCCATGTGGATGTGGCAGAGAGGTGCAAAACTGCAAATGGAATCGACACCAGACATCTGGCAAATGATTCGTAATGGGGTAAATGGGGTAAAGCACATTTTGTCTCAGGCCCACACGTCCCATCCTCCGTGCCATATCCATGGGATGGATCCGTTTCTTGGACCATTCACTCCACCTGGAGCATCAAGACAAAAGCCCCCATACATAACATATTAATGGCTAACAAAACTTCTAAATTAAATAATCTCAAAATCATCATGCTTCTAAGGTAAGATTCAAATTTATTTTAGTTATTATCATCATAAAATAATCTCAAAATCATAATCATTATGATTAAGATTATAAATAATTGGAAGTTAGAAAAATAGAATAAGAAAAATTAAAATTTTAAAAAGTCTAAATTGTAGGAAAAATGAGCAGAAAGTAATAGGTAATTAAATAATAAATTAGTATTTTATTCTTATCAATAATAAAAGTAAATATTTATATAAAAATTTAAGATATACTTTTAAATGTATTTTAAGAAAGAAAAAAAAAACTTTATGGTGAAAAATTTAAAGGATTCTGATTATACATAGTATAGATACATGAAAATTTTCATAAGGACTCGGGCGCGGATGTCAGTAACCGGGCTTTGCAGGCCTGTGAACAAGGGAAAAATGACTAGCAACCTAATATTCGTGGACTGGGCTGCTACCAAGCCTTAACAGGCCCAGTAATCTTAGCTATGATGAAGACCAGCCCCCCTGTAAGTTCAGGACCCATTTCAGTTTTCCGTAGATACACTACGCAATCACAGAATGGAGAAAGAAACCTTACCTATACTACTGACTACACAGGACAGTAACTGCAATAGATTGAGAAATTGCAGCATTAGTAAACCTGACTTCATCATTTTAGAAAGGAAAAAGCTTTTCCTATTTCGGAAAGCAGGTTTGTATGCAAACTATGAAACTTGAATTTTTCAAGTTTTCTTCTTTTCGTAAAGGGAAGAGTGAAAAAAAAAATGGATTTTATTCTACTAAATATGTTTTTATGCACTGTTTTGATTTTTTTTTTTATTTTAAGTGTAATTATACATGTATAATTATTAAATTATTTATTACACACCTTGAGATATATAACGCACATCCATCCAATGATTATAAATGTGTATTTACACTTGAAGTTATATTTTTTGTAGTTAGATTAATATTCTTCTTTGTATTTATGTTTTACACTACTTTTTGTACTCATGTTATACACTAGCTCAACTATGTGTGTATGCCAAGTTTTTTTGGATCTTGCATATGACATGTGTAACACCCCCTCGTTTTAATTGTATACTTAGGATGATTGATACGTATACGTATGTAAAAATTAAATATATGTGTATATAAGCAGACATAAATTAAGTAGATTGTATTATTAAATGTAATACTATTATTAGATAATAAAATATTATATAAATGATACTTGATATTATAAAATATTATAAAATATTATAAAATGAGTAATTCTCATTTCTAATCTCTCTCATTCCCTCTTTTACAAACTTGACATTGGAGAAAAAAAAAAAAAAAGAGAAAGAGAGAAAGAAGGAAGAGAGAACTAAGAGAATGAGAAAAGGAGAGTGTACAATCTTCGCCGAATTAGGACTTATAATAATTATTTTTCACTCCATTTTTTCGTGAAATTGATATCTAAGCTAGATGTAACGTTTCTTTCGGAGTAATTTTTGCTATGAGAGCCATTTTAAGGCGTTTTTAAAAATTGGGGTTTTGACCCAACTTGAATGAAAATCCATTAAGAAGGTTGGAAAACACTTCTTAGGCTGTAAGAACCTTAAATATATAGTTAGATTGAATTTATTTGTTAGTTTGTAATTTTTATAGCTATTAGAAGTTAGATTTTATCTTGGATTCTTTTGGAATCCTTAGATTTGATATTTGAAACATTTGAAACACCATTAAAACCCGATGAAACTCTGGTTTGAGAGTGTAGAAAGATAGATCTACTGATTCCGGACATTTTGAGGTTAAGATCATAATGTTTGGATATTGTTTGATATTTTTAGTAACTAAATATAAGGTTTTTAAAGTAAAATTGACTTTGGATGCCTATGCGAACATGTAAAATTTCAATAAAACAACTGTTTAAGGTAGTAGAATGGTAGTATGACTGATTTTATACATATTGATGTGGACAAAATAATTTTAGGAATGTTCTATATTTTTAATAAATTGATATATGTTTCCATGTGCTTATGTGAGTACTTTGGTGTTAAAATCTAGCTTAAATAAGGTATTTTCATGGTGGAATGATTCCATTTCAATTGTAGATACCGCTAGGGGTTGAGAGCTCCTGCAATGATAATTTAGTGAATTAAAATGTTGTTTTGTGGATTATAATGACTTATTGTAGTTTAAATTTCATGATTTCAGTATTTGAATCTAGAAACTAGCTGTATTGGTGACTGATATTGTGGGAACCTTGATGCTGGACATTTTAGGTGTGTATTAAATTGGAGTTCTAATAATGGTGTTTTAGTAAGATTAAATACTATTTTGTTGATTTTAATGATTGTGTATGGCTTGAATTGTATATTGTAGTAATTGAGTTTGGATATTGAATGTATTGATGAATGCCCTTGAGGAGTAATTATGTTGGAATTTATGATGGTGCAATGAATTGGGTGATGATACAAGTGATTTTGGTGATTAATTTTGCTAGATATTGGTGTATTTACTACCTTAGAAACATCACTTAACCACTATGAGTATATTTCTTGATTTTGGTTCTTATATGACATTCTATATATATGAAATGTTTGAATTTAAGCATGTTATGTATATACTATTGCCTTGTGTTTTAACTTGTATTTATAAATGATTTTAGCATTTGGAGCATGAAATATGTTGTCATTTCGTTAAGAATTAGCTCTAGATGAGGTTTTGCGTAACCTTATTGACTGTAGGATTGTCCTAACAAAGATTTGAGATCCTTGAAATGACTGTGGAATTAAGTAATGTGAGGTCGGAGTGTAGGCTCCCTATCGGTGCATAATAAGGAGTTCGTACCCGCTCCATTACAAGAAGGAGAGAGATGGTCGTTTTCTGTGAAAAACTTGTATTGCTTTATTTAAATTCATGAAAAAAAAAAATATTGTTAACATGTATGAATTATTTGCTAAATGATGCATATGTGGTTGATAAATGTTTTAATGGCTTTGAAATGTCATGTTTATCTAAATGCATATGATTGTCATGTCAAGAACTATATTCATTGAGTTGTTGTTTGCTTACTCTAATTCCTCCACTCTTTCAGGTCAAGACTCAAATGGCAAAAGGAAAGATTAAAGAGTGATTGTCACATGATTTAGAGCACGTAATTTAGAGCCTCACCTTTTGATGTATGTACTCATTGGAGGAAATGGTTACTGTTCTTATTTCGATATGTATATATTTATCACATACACTATATATTTATCACCGTCGAGATGGGTTGCTTGGGGAAAAAGAATTATAAATGGCTACTTTGGGTTTATGAGATAGATGGTTATGATATATATATATTTACATGTAGCAATGACGGATGATATGGTTTGATCAATACATGTATTTGAGTATTTTGGTATATTGTAATACTTGTGAAATGGGAATGATTATTTATTTTGGAATGAATTGATTATTATATTTATATAAATATGATTTGATTTGTGGTATATCAGGAAATTTGTGATATGAACATGTTATGGGGAGATGCCGCTAAAATTTTTAGGAATAGTTGTGAGTGTTCTTTGTGGCTGATAGTATATTATATTGTATAAAAATATGTACAATATATAATATACTATATCGATTATAACGTCAACTTACACCAGAAGCGTCGTGATAACATGTGATAGAAAATGATCTTATACTTCAGCATAGAATAAAAGGAGAGGTTACGTGCTATGACTATTTAAAAAAGAAGAAAAAAGTAAAGATCTAAAGGTCAAAGTATATGTATAATGGCGGCTTAATGTTGATATACTAGCAATTAATCTCAACCAATTTTTATATGCATTAATGAAGGCCTCTTGTTTTCAAAAAAAAAAAAAATAAAAAAAATGAAGGCCTCTTTTTGGTGTATTAAGATGAAATTTCTAAAAGTTAAAAAATTTCTATATTATATGCACTGAACCGACACCTAAGTTATAAAACAAAGCGATTAAACCTGAAGAGGAATAAGGACCAACTGAAACTATCTTCAACTTGGGACAGTCTAAGGGATGGTAACAACGAAAGGAGATCCTGAAGTTGACAAAGAAATCTAAGCAACAAATCCAAGGGCTATTTAAAACTGTTAATGTAGCTAACCTGAATACATTTTATTTGTTGGGCCAGTTATATATTTTTATATATTTTTGTAAATTCACATATATCTCCGTTACTTTATGATTTTTTATTTTTTTGAATTATTTTTAAGTTCTAGGTGTTGATGAGATTGCTTTAATGTAGAAAATTCTAACTACTTCTAAATATAAACTATACTCTTCAAAGCATGCCGACTCCTGTAAACTTAATTAACAAGAAGTTAAAAAATATATTTTTAACAATTTTTCCTCACTTTATCAACTAGTTTTATTATTTCTTTAATTCTGCTTTAAGCTCTCTCTGCCACTCCCTCTCGCACAGTCACGTCACTTCACAGAAGGAAAAATGATAACTCCAACTGTTCATTCGTGTCGGAACCTTAGATGAGTTCTCGCAACGGTTATCTAACCGTCTTCCAACCATCCAACACTTAAATTTTTTCGATTTTTTTATAGTTATTTTCAACTTCTAGTTCATGCATCTGATGATCTCTTAAGAGTGCCGCCGAAATAGACCCAAAAAGATGTGATTTTTGCTTAGTTTTTTTCTGGGTGTGGCGAATTTTCATCTATTTTTTTTTATGGGTTTTCGTGTTTCATTAATTTAAGTTGATTTAGCAAGACGAGGGTGTTGTTTCTGATGTGTTTGAAGTGATTTGAAGAATTGGGTAAGAAAAAACATGGAACCTCCAAAGGGTTTCTGGGCTTCTCTGTGGAACTTCATCTGTTTCTTGCCCTACTTCTTCGGGCTTCTCATCTTGGGCAGCATTAAAGGTTGGTTTTTCTTTTAAATTTTATCTTTCCCCCTTTAGTTTTTAACTTTCTTTGGCATGCAGTGGAAGAAATGAGCATTTTTTGCTGTATTTTTTTAATTGATTTCTTAAATGGGGGTTCATCCCTTTTTTCTATTTATTTTGAGAATCTGTTCTAAGCAAATAGTAAAGACTCTGTGCAATTGGGTTAAGGAGTTTGAATTCTGGGTGAATTTTCACCTTTTCAGTCAGTTCTTTTCTTTACTCAATTTCTCCTCTTTTCCCAATTGCTGAAATCTGCCCATTTATGTTTTCTTTAACCGAGCACATGATACATGATATGAGATCTGCCCATTTATTTTGTGAAATTTGGTTTTTAGTGGAAATTAGATGATGATATGAAAATATTTGGAACTTGTGATTTTTATGGTTTTTAATTGTCTTTATCAGGGGTTATTCTCTGCCCGCTTATGTGCCTTATCATTACATTTGGGAACTTTGCAATCATTCTGGGTCTTTGGTTGGCACACAGTATCTGGACGTACTATTCCATTGCAAGGTGATTAAATGGAATTCCTTTTGATGCTTCTTGCTTTGTTTGTTTATGTATTGTAGTTCTACTCACCTCTTTCTTATTGTCATTAATTGTTTGTAAGGCAGAGCAAAACTTCTTGGACCAGTTTTGAAGCTTGTGTTATGCATTTGCGTCCCTTCTCTATTGGTTTTGTGGCCAATGGTTGGTCTTCTAGCAAGTATAGTAGGGGGAGCTGCTTACGGCCTTCTAGCGCCACTTATGGCCACCTTTGAAGCGGTTGAAGAGGGAAAGACTTACGCGTTTTATCACTGTTTCGTTGTATGTCATAATTTAGTTTTGACCAGATTGATTATCCTAATTTCTAAGTATAGTTGCTAATGATTCTCCCTTTTTTACAAAATAAGAAGTTTTCATCTTATTACTCTTGCAGGATGGAACTTGGAGCACAGTTCAAGGGAGCTTTACTGTGGTCAGGGACTTTATGGATGTGTGCTTCTTTTCCTATTTCTCAGTTATGGATGATCTCCGACTCAAAGAACCACCAAATGGAAAACCATACGAGATCAGGCATGTTTGTTTACACTAATGGAAACAATGTCTTGTAACCTTTTTTTATAGAAATGTCCTGTAATTTGTTACAGTCTTCCATTCAATATATTGCAGGTTGCTTCATCTGCCAGGTGCTGTTTTAGTTGGAATGCTTGGTGTCATGGTCGATATGCTTGTGATCACATGTGTCGCTTTATACAAGAGCCCGTACATGCTTTTCAAGGGATGGCACCGGTTATTCCATGATCTTATTGGTCGGGAAGGCCCTTTCTTAGAGACCATATGTGTACCATTTGCAGGACTTGCTATTCTACTCTGGCCAGCGGCCGTTGCTGGTGCTGTTCTGGGCTCAGTGGTATCAAGTATCTTTTTAGGTGCTTATGCTAGTGTAGTTGCATACCAGGTTAGAATCTCATGCTCATTAACATTTTTTTTATGTTTTTCATTTATAAAGTAGTTCTGACTGATAATTACCACATTTTGGAATTTTTAGCATTATTTTGTGATTTTTCTGGAAACAAGTATTCTAGTGAACTCAAAGCACTAATTGCAATCCCTACCTACTATTTCTCGAGTTCACAGGAGTCATCTATATTTTTTGGCCTGTCATACATTATCACTTCATTAGCAATCTATGATGAATACAGCAATGACGTGCTTGACATGCCAGAGTGGTCATGCTTTCCCAGGTGCTATTTTGTTACACTTGACTCTTCAGCAATGTTTTGCTTTTTCAAATACTTTGCACTTTCAATCAGAAAATTGTTCCTTTATGAAATTGACAGGCTTAAGTACCAAAAGAAGAACCCTCCTACTCGTACCAGCTCTCGTGCTTCTTCTTTCTCGAGGCCGAGCTCCAACCGTGGTCTTCCGTCCAGATCAGTCTCCCTCAAGAACTCTTATCTTGAATTGAAGCCACTTGAGGTATGTTGTTTATGTCACAGAAACTTAATCCTTTACAAAAGCTTAAGTTTATTTTTTTATTTTTTACTTTTATGCTCAAACATTTTATACATAACTTTTTGTGTGGAATTTATCAGAAATAGTAATAACATGAATTAGATGCATGACCTTTCATCTCGTCTGAATTGCAAGGATGATTGATATAAGTTGGTGTATCAATGTTTCGTGATGGAAACCAACAACTTTTCTTTCATTTGTGGAACATCCTCTTCAACATGTTAGCCACTAAGTACTACTTTCTATTCTCCATTGTCATTTCTCTCAATAGTTTACTTTTCTTCCTGAGTAACCAATGATGATACAGCAGATAGAAAGAATTTTCTGCCTCAAACCAAATAGAGTTGTTTAAAATCTTGCTTCCCCTATGATATAACATAATCATGGAGTATCTGACCTCCAAAATGAGATAAAGCTCTCACAAACTTTAACCTCTCGCTGCAGTTGTACTAGATCCTGCTCTTTCTGTTCATGCATCTCATTGGTTCTGAGGGGCTTGCTTGGTGAATGGAGAATTAATTTCAATGGGTATGTTGAGCCTCCATTTCTCATTTCCAAATTAAGGCTACCAATTTCAAACATCTAATCTTCAGAGTGTCTATGGTCTAAAAATCTGTTTAACAAGTAGGAAATTTTAGGACTACTCATTTGATTTGCAAGCTACTGTGAAAATTTGTTTTGACGTTTTTCTGCTGAAAAAAAAAATCAGAATAAATTGTGTAATCCATTATAAATACAGTTTAAATCATATAGTTGTACTTTACAACTATGATTCCCATGTCTGGGATCTGCTTTTAGTGAGTTATAATATTTCTCAAGCTAAAAGACAATATCACTGCAGTAGATATGTGGGGTGTGCTCTGTTTTTTGCTTTGGATGGCATGGTTTTGGACACCTTTCACCCACATTAAAGTTGTCTGTTCACTGTGGCATAAAAAAGTTAAAAAAAAAAAAAACCCTTCAGTTTCATTTTGATGAGAGACACATTCAATGTGGTTACATTATTCAGTGCTTCTGTTCTTAATTCCATGGATTTCGAGTTGATAAACTCTCAAACTGTTCATCAAGCCTAGCCTCTACTGCTTCTGCAGCTAGTCATTGCCTAAGCCCAATCTATGAAATCCTTACCTTTAGATCTCTATTTTCATGTCATTTGGTTCATTCCTTTCATCCGAGATGGGATATGTTTATACGATCTATTGGCCTACACAACAACACATTCTCATTATAACTTTTTTATCATGTAGGATAAAGCCAAAACAATGCCCCAATTTGCTCTCCTTGAAAATCTTGTTAACTAAGACTATAACTTCTTAAATCAAACTCCTGCAAGAGATTAAACACCCACGTATTTGGCAAGTACGTATTTTTAAATATTTATCATCCAAGACAGTGAATGCATTTGCCTTGAGGAAGCTGCAGACAACATTTGCAACTCAAGAATTGATTTATTCAGAACTTTTTAGCCTTTCCTGTCTACTTCTTAAGCTTTTGGTTTTATCGATTGAAAACATTTTGCGATGCATTAGCAAAAGTTGTGTGTGTGCAGTTACTGGATCGCTTATTTTCAGAGTCAAAACGCCAAGGGGAGATTCTGATTTCTGAGGGACTAATAGAAACACAAGATGTTGAAGGTTCAAAATCTAGTAAAGATGAAAGCCAAGTCATAAATATTGGCCTCCCTACATACTGCATCCTTCAGTTAATTTTACGCTCTATCAAGGCCAACTCTGAGGGTCTACTACTAAGTAAGACATGGCATTTCCTTTTCCTTTTCTCTATGTAGTGTAAAAGACTTTTTTTTTTTAGCATAAATCTTTTAGGTATTTTCAGGTGATGGTGAGACTGAGATAACTACCATGAACAGACCAAAAGATGTCGTTTTCGATTGGTTCTTAAATCCATTATTGATCATCAAAGACCAAATCAGAGCTCAGAATCTATCTGATGATGAAGAGAACTACCTCTGCAAATTGGTTCTGTTAAGTGGTAATCCTGAGAGATTGAAAAAGTTAAATCTTGAATCACTGCCAGATACAGAGAGGAAGAGGGCTGAGCTTGATGCATTAGCTCGAAGGTTAGTCCCAAACATCTAATAAAAGTCATCTTCTCTTTTATTTTTATTTTTTTTCCTGATATTTCTCTTTGTTCCATCTTCATCATCTTGTATTTTACTTATCATGATTCATGAAGGCTACGAGGGATCACCCGATCTATCTCAAGGTACCCTACATTCAAGAGACGTTTTGGTTGTCTTATCCGTTCTCTATCTGAGGAGCTCACAAAGAAGAATAGTGGAAGCCTATCTATCAATTCGTCTCAAGTGGTTCCAAGGTCAAGAAGCAGATTGATTCGATTACTGAGTGAGGGGTCATTTAGAAGTAGAGCAAGCAACCAGAACCGTGACAAAGATGAAATTCAAATAGAACTTTCTAAGGATATAGACAATGTATAATAAGAGATATTTGATTGTTACTGCTGTTGCTTTTCCCTGTGGCCCCCTTGCACTTCAAAGTAATCCAAATGTATGAATATCTAAAAATGAAATGAGGCCATAATTTTCAAAAGTTCAGTATTGAAACAGGACTTTTGCTTAAGTTTGTCTTGTGCATCCCCTGATTATTTTGAATAATCCTGCTCTTATTGTGTTTTTTTTTTAATATGCCATCACCACTCTAATTCTCAAGTACTACATCAAACTGGAGCTTGTTCATTCTGCAGCTTAAAACCCAAAAATGGATGTCAGTCAGACTGCCAATTCAATGGTTTATGTTGCACTCCGATCCCAAAACTCAGAAACAAGAAAGGGTAAGAAAACAAACCATTTTTAAGACAAAATCAGAAAGTTGGGACAAGAAATTAACAAGAAGGCTCATAAAAAATGGATATCATGAAGTACAAGTGCTTAATTTGTTAAATAGTCATCCATCCAGGATCCAAGGATATGTTAAAATATAATGTAAAATGGAGCAGAAGAACAAGACGTGGCCACAGATTTCAAACTCAAGTTGCAGGTAATAAAACCCAGGAACTCACTAAACCTATCCATCCTCACCCACATGAATGCGGAGGAACAGGAAGAGTTCATTCCTTCTTCCTAGAGTCTTTGAGTTGACCCTTCTTCCTAATACCAATGGAGTACTGTAGGCGCCATGCGTCAATGGCAGACTCAGGCAGCATATATATCAAACTCCACAGAACAGCATGTGGCCAGTAAGGAGTGCAGCACGGTTCATATCCTATCCATCGCATAGCAGCACGAGCATAGCCATTTGTTGATGGCACCAAGAAAGAAGATCTTCTAATTGACGCCATTTTCGTTGCTACATACAATGGAACCTACATGAAGAATTCAAACCAAATCAACAAATGAAGAAACGAAGAAAGCATGGGTTTAACAATATCTTACAATTTGAACTTCCCTGGTCAATCAACAAGCTTTACAAGCAAGGTCATTCAAAATTTCATTCACTTTTTCTGTGTTCTTAAATCCCTAGATTACATCCAACCCTAAGGCTCATCAAACTAAATCCCAAATATCTCAAATTCATTAGTCTAATCATAAAACTATCCTCAGACCATATGGGGTTGGGCAGGGAATGCAGGTGGGCGACTCTCTCAAAGTTGTGTGGTAAGAGTAGCAATTATTGCCATGGCCTTTGTTAATATTGTTACAATCATGTTCATTACATGACTACTAGTGAACTACACGTGCCATGCACGTGATTGTCATCGGTTGTCGGGCAACTCATTCTAACATTTAAGCAAATTCTTTATCAGTAAAGGTTAAAAAGGGAAAAAATCTATAAAAAAAGAAGGGAAAAAATCTATAAAAAAAGAAGAAGAAAAAGATAGAGGATTTAGAGCAAAACTGGACTTTCAAAAGGTCACTATCAATTGAACGAAAAAAGAAAACCTGTCCTTAATTTATAATACAAACCATTATATTATCAATACGATGATGGCCATCACTGACATTCAATTCAATATTCAATAATACTCATATATTTCACACAGATAATGATCTTAGGGATAATTAGACCCAAAACTAGTGCATGAGCCAAGCAGTCTGAACTGATGTGATGGAGCAACATTTTGAAGGCAAATTATTGCCAAAAAATGAGGACTAAGTCAGCAGACATTGCTATACAAGGCTGACAACATATCATTCTGGTTCAACAAAATAAAAACAGAATGAATGTAAAGAGCATCAGGAAAACATTTCTCTGATGCCAGTTAAGCAGACGAAATATAACTACAAATTAATAGAATGCCAGGTCCCTGATCAAACTGATTCATGAAGACAGGTATTAGTGGGTAAACAAGCTAGGTCCCTTTTTCCCTAGCATGCACATGTTCGGCAATTCATATCATATAATGCAATATGAATCACAAGATCTAAAAAATTCAACCAAGAATCTTCACAAGATGTTTTAGCTTCATGGTACTTACAAGAAGTCTAAAATATTCCAATTTCTCAAATCCAATAGATGACAGCATTTGGATATAACATACCTGACACTGCACATCAATCCCACTCTTTTTGTATTCCACATAGAGACATCTGGAGAACTGGTTGATGTACCTGAAAACAAAGTAAAATAACCCACCATCATTTAGTACTCCAAAAACTTGAACATCTACTAATACACTCTATGTAACCCCTTTCAAAACAAAATTGGAAAATTACTGAGGACAAAACTTCTAATGTTTAGCTTTGATCCAGTATAGACATCAGAAATCAAGGGAATTTGCTGCAAACTGTTATTTTCTTAAGAGATCTAATTAGAAAACAACCTCATAAACCCAATTTCTAAAGCAACATCATTTAATAGACTTTGATGGAAAAATATCTCAAGGGCTACTAAGTCTATTTCTAACATCATCAAACTAATAAAGGGATTCAACTATGAAAATATCAAAAGTTGCAGAAAAAGATCACTTACGCTTTAGTCCCGGCATAAACAGCATAAAGAGGATCCGACGGTATAACAGTAGCAGCACCCGAACCAATATTCACAATAGCTCCTCTCTTCCTCTTCAGCATCCCTTGCAGCACAACCTGCGTGACCTTACTAGTCCCTTCGATATTAATCTTAATCAGATTCTTCAACAACTCCTCATCGACCTCATGAAAGAACCTAGCATACGGGTACGATATTCCAACATTATTAATCAAAACACCCACATCTAAACCTTCAATCGCTTCCTGAATCCGCTGAACCCCCTCTGAGATATCACCCGAGAAATCCACAACAACATTCTTGATCTGGGTCTTCCCGAATTTCGCCTGAATCGCATCAGAAACTTCCTTCAATTTATCAGGATTCCGAGCAACTAAGATCAAATTGAGCCCTTTTCGAGCGAGTTCAAAGGCGAAACCTTTACCGATGCCGTCGGTGGGTCCGGTGACGAGCGCCCATGAGCCGTATTTCTTGAGATTCTTGGCGGGTCTGAGGAATGTGATGTAAACCCATTTGACTAAATTGAAGGAGAATTTTAAGAGAGAAATGGTGCCCAGAATGAAAAGTGGAATGCACCAGGAAGGTAGGGTTTTTAGTTGATGGAAGAGACAGGGCTCCATTAACGCCGACGACTGTGATGATAACTCACTAAGCTTTTACAATGGATCTAAGAAATGGGTTTTGTTAGAATCGATTAAATAAGAAAACCCAGAAAGCAAATTGGATTGTTACACTTGGATTTTTTTAATTTATTAAAGGAAGCTAAGATTGGACATGAAATATCACGATCTCAACGAGGGACGGTATGGTTAGGAAGAAACGGGTGGGCATTGAATTGATGAGAAGAACAAGGAAGGAGAGATTAAGAAGTGGTTGAAGTAGATGAACTGAAAAAACAGTGACTGGTACCAGCATTCAACTCTTTTAGAGGTTAAGAGCTGTTGCAATTGAGCACGGAAGATGAGGGACGAGCTGGCGCTGGTGAGTTTCTCGAGGACTGAGCTAACTAAGGCTACTAAATCTGCACATCTGTACATTAAAGGGCATTAAAAGTATTTTTATTAACCTGTCTGCATCTTTTTCTATTAATTATCTTCATTGATAACAATTCATTAATCTTATGGTTAGATCTCTGTGATATTTGTGATTCTGTGGTTCATTTGTGATGTTATTTTAGCAAAAAAGAAAAAAAATATATCAGAAAAACTCTCACTTTAACAATTTAAGGTAGTTAATTAAAATGATAAAAAGGTATAAATTAATGATGATTTACAGTATAATAACATAAGTATGTAACAGAAAACAAATTATATTGTTCCTTAATATATATGTGTAGACTAAAGATTGGAGATTAGCACAGTACTCTTAGGGAAGCACTCAATTTTTTTTTAATAATTCTGATTTCATAATTTTTAGAAATGGTTAGCTTACATATTTTTAGCGCTTATTTTTTAACACACAATCTTATTATACATAGAGGATGCTCAGAACCATGCATTGACGAGGACATCAAGGTATTTAATAGTTTGGTTGATGAAAATGTGCATCATGAATAGTGACTTTCTATATTTTTTTTTATGTAAAGCAAAAGTAATTGAAACCACAGATCCATTCATCCACAAGCCCTTGTCAAGAATATTTATATAATGATGTATGCAAGTGTAATTTTACCAAACCATATATAAAAAAAAATACAATCAATATAGATATTTTGCGCCACAAAGTTACATTAATTTTTTATTTCTAAAGTACATCCTTCCAACAACGGCATAAATCATTCAAAAAAAAATATAAAAGGATATAAATAAACATATAAGCCCATACATGAAAGCGAGTAAAATGTAAAAATAAGATGATAAAGCTCGCACAACAAAAATTATAAGCTTACAACAAGACCACGGAGAACTAATATCCATAGTTACTTTATTATTTTGTTGGTAAGGAGACTAGAACCTTACCAAGTGTAAAAGGGTAACCAACCCGCTAAGGAAGCAGTGGTGTGCCAAACAATATAGAATTCAAAGATTTAACAATATGCATTTAACAAAATGCACTTCAAATAATTAATTAACATCAAATATATAATTGAAATAATAAAAGTTTTTTAATAAGATCATTCATGGGTAATGCTAATTAGTTACGGGTGCCTGACTCGTTTCATCCTCGCAATGCCCAGTGAGAGACGCCAGGAATCAAGAAGGGATTCCGGCAACAAGCGGGCAAAGTACCATTGAAGTGCATGTGACCAATATGGTGAGCATATTGATTCATAGCCTATATAACTAATTGCAGCCCTGGCATACGCCTCAGGTGATGGTGTAAACAACGAAGGTCTCTCAACAGAAGCCACTCTCGCTGCCATGTTCGTTGCAACATATAGAGGAACCTGCATCCACAAACAGCTTAATTAAGATGATTTTATTTTATTTTTGGTTCGCAGATTAACCCATCATATCATATTATATACTATGTACAATACTTCATATAATAACGAAATATAAATCCGACTTTGTTTAGACTCTTCCATTTTTTTTTTATTTTTTTTTTAAATTTTTGTAAGATAATTTTATTCTTATAGTAAAACGGGATGAGTCAAGTGAAGAAGTGCTCTTAGAGTATTATATGATAGGCAAGTCATATTGAATTTAAAGGAAAAGTTTTTATAGAGTTGTTATTAGCTAGGCCAACCATGTTATATAGTACAAAATGTTGGCAATTAAAAAATAACATGTTAACAAACTAATTGTAACAAAAATGCGAATGCTTAGATGGGTATGTATGAAAAAATTTTAAAAGATATAATTAAAAATGAATGTATTCAAAAAATAATACAGAGTAACATCAATTTAAGATAAAATGAAAAAAAAAATAGACTAATTAGGTGGTTTGCAGTCTAATGCTTGATTAAAAATAGACTAATCGGGACTTGATCAGATTCTCAGTGGCGCGGTGGACATCTAGAACAAGGGTATTGGTGCCTCTGAGGCTAATTATGACTCCAATGAAGAGGAAAGCATAACCGGTGAAGATAACAAACAAATCTTGTTGGGAGAGTCTTTTATTGCACCCATCTTGGATGAGGAACATGACTCTAACAATGGTCAGGTATGCCCTTTAAATTTAAATTTGAATAGTAATATTGTGCAGTCTAATGCTTGTTTCTTAGTTGCATGTTCCAATCGTTCTAGTCCCAATATTCCTATTTTCTCTGAAACACAAATTCATGAAGCTTACCAAAACCAAGTTCCTATGGATAATTCTACAAATGAGGTGTTACATGAATGCTTGGATGTTAACGTTGGGGTGGGAAAAGAAGTGGGGACGAGTTCTGGGTCTCTAATAAGATCAACAAAAACTTTAGCTTCCTTTATGCAAAGAATGAAACTGACGGCGTGCATGATCCCAAGAGCCAATATGGGGGCTTCGTACACCGGGTAGTAAGGGTAAAGGAAGACAACTTGGAGTGGGTGGGGGTTCCAAGGCTCGGCCATGAATATCGTTTCCTAGAACATTAGGGGTTGCAGGGTTAGTAGAAAATGTAGCTTGATTAAGAAAACTATCCGCAAAGTCAAACCGGATATTGTGGCGCTATAGGAGGCAAAAAAGGAAGAGGTGGATAACAAACTTATCGAACAACTTTGGGGTTCATGCTTCAAGAATGGGTGTTGTTGCCGGCTATTGGATCCTCAAGAGGAATCCTTATGGCTCGGGATGTCAAAACAGTTAAAGTGGTACAGAGTTTAGTTGGTGGTTTTTCAGTTTTCATTCAGATTTGTGGTGGAGAGGGCGAATTATGATGGTTTTCTGGGTGTATGGGCCAGCATATGCGGTTGGTAGGAAATTAAAGTGGCAGCTTTGAGTGCGATTTGTGATGATAAATGGTGTCTTTGTGGTGACTTTAACACGGTCTGGTTCCTAGGAGAGAAACTAAATAGTGGAAGGTTTACATCGAGCATGCAAAAATTTGGCTTGTTGATCTCAAAGTTGGATTGATTGACCCTCTTTTGTTGAATGCTCGATTCACTTGGTCAAACTTCAGAGAGATTCTAATTTGTTGTCGGTTGGATCGCTTCCTTCTTTCCCTGGGATGGGTCAAAGAGTTTCTTTCATTCTGACAAGAGCCTCTCATGCATATTATCATATCATTGCCCGTTGCTTCTTGACAAAGATTTGGTTTCATGGGGCCTTTCTCCGTTCCGATTTGAGAACTCATGGCTCACGCATAAGGATTATGAAGGTTCAGTGGGTAGATGGTGAAGGGAAGTGTCAGTTTATGGTTTTGAGGGGCATAAATTTATGTTAAACTTGAATCACATCAAAGCTCAAGTCAAGGAGTGGGATCGATCAATATCTAGGACAACACAAATTAAAAAGAAAGGTCTACAAGATCTCATTCTACATTTAGATAATTTAGAAGGGCAAGAGGGATGGACAAATGATATGGTGGAGATGAGAAGAAGGGCTAAGGCAGAGTTGGTAGATATTTTGCTAAGGGAGGAGAGGAGATTGATGCAACAAATCAGAGTTAGGTGGATCAAGGAAAGCAACATCAATACTAGCTTTTATCATAGACTGCTTAACAGTAGGAAGGCCAAGAACACTATCACCAAGATTGAGACTAATAATGGGGAGTTAAGGGAGTCTGAAGAAAGGGTGGTGAACATGATTATCGAATTCTTTGAGAAGTTGTATTAATCTCAAAATAATCAAGTTTGGGGGTGGATAGTTTGGTTTGGGACATATTGTTTTAGGTTGATGCAGGCATGTTGGAGCGACCTTTCAAGGAAGGGGAGGTGAGTAATGCAGTGTTTGAATGTGGGGGTGATAAAGCTCTAAGACCAGATGGCTTCAAAATGACTTTTTACCAAAAGTCATGGGATGTTATTAAAGAGGGCTTAATGAGGGTGATGGAAGATTTTTTCCAGAATGGGGTCATAAATGTTAAAACCAATGAAACATATATTTGTTTGATCCCCAAAAAATTGAACTCTTGGAAAGTGTCTGATTTCAGGCCTATTAATTTGGTGACCAGTCAGTATAAAATTATTGCTAAGGTCTTAGCATCCATATTAAGAACAGCTCTCCACAAGACGATAACACCTACTCAATTCCCCTTCATTTATGGTCATCAGATTTTGGACACCTCTCTTATCGCAAATGAGGCAGTTGAGGAGTATAGAAGGAGGAAAAAAAAAAGGATTGTTTTTAAAACTGATTTCGCGAAGGCGTATGATTTGGTGAATTAGAACTTCCTTGATTTTGTCATGAAACAAAAAGGCATGGGAGTGAGATAGAGAAGGTGGATCAGTGGTTGTTTGAGGTTTATGACTTATTCAGTAATGGTTAACAGCAGACAACGGGGTAAGTTCGTTGGGCATAGAGGGCTAAAGCAGAGAGATCCACTTTCATCGTTTCTTTTTTCACTATTATTGTGGATGTGCTGAGTAGGTTGATGAACAGAGCATGCGAGGTCTCGCTCACTAGAGGCTTCATTCTAGGGTGAGAAAAAATTGAGGTCTCACACCTCATATATGCAGATAATTCACTATTTCTTCTTTAGGGGGATGAAGATATATAGTGCTTTAGGTGCCATCAAAGTCTTAGAATGTTTTTGCATCATGTCCGGATTGAGAATCAATATGGCCAAGAGTTAGGTGGCGGGCATTAATGTGGAGGCGGATGTTCTTGTCTCAATTGCTAAGAAGGTGGGGTGTGCAATTGGTTCATAGCCAATGACTTATCTTGGGTTGTCTTTAGGTGCGAGCCCATATGCAAGTAAATTTTGGGATCCAGTAATTGTAAAGATATCTAAGAGATTAGATGGGTGGAAAAAGTATTTTCTTTCCAAAGGAAGAAGATTATCCTTCATCAAATCTGTCCTCACGGCATTACCTACGTACTTGCTCTCTTTGTTTCAGATTCTTATTGGTGTGGCCAAGGCTATGGAGAAAAAAAATGTCATCTTTTCTATGGAAAGATGTGGATGATCAGAGCAACTATCACTTGGTTAATTAGAAGGTGGTGCAGCAACCAGTGGGCAAAGGTGGCTTGGAGATTGGTAATTTAGTAAAGAGGAATGAAGTGTTGGCTTCGAAGTGGTTGTGGAGGCTTTTTCAAGAAAAAAGGATTCTTTGTGGGTGAAAAAAATTCATAGCATTCATGGCTCCTCAAATGTAGGATGGGACATTAGAACGTCCCCTCTATCCATAAACAGAAGCCCATGAAAATTTATTCATTTTCGTTTTCCTATTATCTCCCCACATTTGTCACGGTCAATAGGTAATGGTATGGTTTTTCATTTTTGGGAAGATATTTGGTTTGGTGATTCCTTTTTTACATCTCGTTTTCCTCAGTTATATCAATTGTCTAGTGTTTGAAACAAACCAATTGCCATTTTTGTTAATAGGTCATTAGTAGAGCCATCATCCTTTTGGGATTTTCATTTCACTAGAGCTCCATCTTCTTGGGCATTATCGCAATTTGAGGACCTATCCGCTGTTTTGGGCAATGTTAGGGGCAATGTTAGGTTGTCCTTAGACGAGGATTGTTTCAAATGGAATCTTAATCCTGCACGCAAGTTCTCTTGTAGATCTTTTTTTGATGTGTTGGTTGAGTACCCCCATAATGGTGTTTCTCCCTTCGTGTCACATCTTTGGGCTGCACATATTCATTTGAAAGTTAAATTTTTAAGGTGGTCTCTATTGCATAAAAAGATTAATACCATTGATGTGTGCAAAAGCGTTTCTCTAATAGATTTTTTTCGTCTAGCTGTTGTTTGTTATGCATGAAGAGGAAGGTCAATCTGCTCCTCACTTGTTTGCCAAATGTCATGAGTGGATTCGGTTCTTGTGGCTACAGTGGTCAGATGTGCGTAATAGCTCTTTTGCCTCTCCTATGTCTCTCGATGAGTGCTTCGCTAGCTCTTAATTTCTTAATTTGTCTAGGAATTCGAAGCATAAGGAGATGGGTAAGATTATGTCTTTTGCATCATTGTGGGTAGTTTGGCTCGAGAAGAATCGAAGGATTTTTCAAGATCAAATGAAAGATTGTTGGAGGCTTTGAGAGTAGGTGTTGATAGTGGCAGCAGGGTAGGTGGC
Source organism: Paratinospora sagittata (assembly GCA_035771175.1). NCBI lineage: Eukaryota > Viridiplantae > Streptophyta > Magnoliopsida > Ranunculales > Menispermaceae > Paratinospora > Paratinospora sagittata. The sequence continues at coordinate 3,646,819 of CM069602.1, read as the reverse complement.
TTCAGGTCGCCGGAGGGTTCTCTGTGGCGGATTGGAATGGAGATTAATGTGCATCTATGGAGTAATGTGGGAGGAGTTCCCAGTTGATTGCGAGAGTTTTTAGTGGTGAATAGTTGTTGTTGATAGTGTATAGTTTTGACCGTCTTTGTATATGTACTTTGCAAAACATTATATTTTTTTTTATACGTTAATATTATACTTGTTTCTTCTAAATAAAAATAAAATAATTAGTACCTGATACTGCACATCAATTCCGAAGTCCTTATAATATTCCACGTAGATGCTCCTGGACCACTCCTTCACATACCTGCGACCACCGCAAAACCAGTCATGTTATTTTCGCTTTATTAATTTCATTCATGAGACTACTCGTTTTATTAATTTCATCTCATTTTCCTTCATCAATTTTATGGACCTCCTTCGGTCTCGTGATGCCTGCTGCATATGTGCCTGCACCTCTTCTTTAGGTGGATCTTTTCACCAACACCACCGACCTGAACTTAAGTAATTAACCACCGACGACCACCGCTACACTTCAAAACTACCCGCGCGATCTCAATTCCTTTTATTTGTTTCAAATTGTGTTATTCAAAGATCATGTAGTTTTTACCTCAAATTCATAGTAGTTCTTACGTAAAGAGTATATACTTTCAAAAGCTTAAGTTAATGAGAGGGTGGAGGCATATAAGGCCCAACTAAAGCTTGATTAGCTCAGCCAATATTTAAAAAACTACTGTATCAATTTCATTTTTAAGTTGTTGCTCGACCAGTGAGTACACAAAAAATTTTGTTAAGTCATTCCAAAGGGTGGGGCAAGGCAACAATGTAAAAAGCCTGACTCTATATATAGTAAAATAAGAATTAATATTAACAAAAAAAGAGAGAAGCTAGGAGCACTCTTCTTGCTAATTAAGTCACTACATATATAACAATTCTCAAATAAAAAAAAAATTCTTCTTTTTTTTTTGTCAGAGCATTTTTCAAATAGTCAACCCAACCTATATACAGAAATATGATACCAACAAGTACTACAATAAGTAAATAAATCAAGAATGATCAGAGCAAATTAAGTACTTACGCTTTGGTTGCAGCATAAACAGCGAATAAAGGATGCGAAGGTACAACAATTCCAGCACCGGAACCGATATTAACTATTGCACCTTTCCTCCTCTTCACCATTCCTGGCAACACCGCTCTTGTAACCATACTCGTTCCTTCTACGTTCACTCTTATCAGATTCATCAACACTTCCTCCTCCACTTCATGGAACATCGTCGCCTTCGGATACGTAACACCAACGTTATTAACCACAACTCCCATATCTAACCCTTCTATTGCTTCCTCTATTACTTGTAATAATTTCTCTTGATCTTTGGACAAGTCCTCTGTGATGATCTTGATCTTGGTGTTTGGAAACTGGGTTTGAATTTCTCTTGAGACATCTTTTAGTTTCGTGGAGTTTCGACCCAATAAGATTAAGTTGAAGCCATGACGAGCAAATTGGAAGGCGAAGGCCTTACCGATGCCATCGGTAGCTCCTGTAACCAGAGCCCATGAACCATATGATAACTTGAGGTTCTTGGGAGCTCGGAAGAAGGTGATGTAGAGCCATTTGAAGAAGGAGATGGATGGTTTTAGGATAGAAAACAGCCCAATAGATAAAACAAGAAGAACCCATGAAGGTTGGGTTTTGAGATGCTCATCAATAGCAAGCAATTCCATCTGATCTCTTTCTTATCTCTTCAAATGATATATCAGAGTCTCGGATAGTTAAATAAGGTAGATAGACTATGTGGCTCGTCATTGGTGGCTCACCTGCGTCCCATCGGTTCAGATGTAGGCTGGATAAGTTGTATTAATTTAAGAAAATTACGTCCTACACCAATAGACAATTCGTCACATCACTAAATTTACAAAAGAAGTCAAGTTGACGAAACAAGTCACCGCACCACTACTTTCACTACTTTAAGAAAAGAAAATTGAAAAAAAAAATCATTATTTACCAAGTATAGTTTTAAATATACATAATTTTTTAATCATGTTAACATTTCTCTTGTGATTGTCTATAATTATAAATTAATATATTAATTTACAATATGTCATGTGTTTTACCTTGCATGATTGATAAGTGTGTTGATTTTTTTTTATTAATGTTTACTTAACCTTAACAATATAAGTTAGTAGCTAGAAGGAATTCATCGTCATGTAGTAGTTAAGTTGAGTCTACTAGCTACAATTTTTGATAATGCATAGAAAAAAAAATTAAAAAAAGTTTAGAAAATATTAAAAAAGAAAGAAAGTAAACCTAAAGTAAAGGAGGCCTTCAAGCCAAACCTTCCGGACCTCCGTACATCATACATATATCCAAATAAATAGTAATATAGTCATGCATGCAACGTTACTTTACGAGTGTGTCTCATTTCGTGTTTGCTTCTTTCCATTCCTTTTTACACCGTTAATCTTGCCTAGGGATTCACAACCAAAAAATTAAGGAAAATAATATATTTTCTATGAAGGTAAACGACAGGTGGAGGTGGTAGAGGTGACTGGTGACGATCTCATATAATAAAATCACAAAAAGGCTTGTGATGCGAATGTGCACCACTAATCATAGGGAGTTTTTAAAAAAGGTTGGGCCCACTAAAATAGGACTTGCGTCAAAACCAACACCTGGCCCCACCCATTCATTGTCTTCGCCTGCAACTTCCCCAATCACCTGGCCCCACGTGGCACCCTACCCATCCACCAAATCATGCTCTCGCCTTTATAACGGTCTCTCTTTTCTCGGAGTGGGAGAGTGAGAGTGAGAGTCGGAATAGAATTAAAAAGATAAGTAAAATAATAAGATACATGGGTAAAGATTGGTACCATATAAGCCAATTATGATTTTACTCTATTTTTATTATGAAAAGAAATTTTTTTATTTATTTGTAAAAAAAAAAAAAAAATTGAATTAAAATGAAGAGTTCGGATCTACAACTTAGGCAACTTTTACCCTAAAAATATATACTTTAATATGTTAAAAAGTAATATTTCTAATATATATATATATATATACATAGAGAGAGAGAGGTCATAATAATTTGGTTATTAGCTAGCTTAGTTATTTATTTATTTCTGTACTGCTGCACTATTGTCACTGTCAATGAAAAGCAAGACCAAAAAATTAATAAGAAGAGATAATTCTATTAATTTCATTTTCTGAATGAGACAACTTTTTAATTTTTCTTTTAGTGGTGGTTGTATATTTAGTGACAATTTTTATTTATGATATATATAAATGATTTTATTACAAAAGATTTTTATACCTACAATACCACAACCTAAACTTAATCGGTCGAGCTATAATAATTGAGTCAACAGATTTTTTTTTATTATATAAAATAGAATTGAATAAGAAAAATCAAACCATGCAAGATATTTAAAAAACTTTAATCATTAAAAAAAAAAAAGAGAGATAAGTTAAGAGAGAATATATGGATAATCCAACTTTAGTATTAATGCGGCCGTCTATAAATAATATAAAGTTTTTTGTGGGCCCAAGTTACATGGTAGTGCAGGAAGTTGGCAGCAGCACCGGGTGTGGTGGAATCTAATAATGGCTTAAACTACTATCAATAATATATACAAAGTTCCTTTTTAAAATTTAGAGCTAAGAAAAGTAATTAATACGATAAGAATGTCACATAGAAGCAGCCATAAAATAAATAGAAATAACAATTTTTTATGTTTAAAAATACTGTAAACATCAAAAAAATAAAACCCTTTAATATGATTTTTAGTATTTTTTTTAATAAATGTTTTCTTTAATATAAGCCATATATAAATAAAATTTCAGATAAACTAATTGATCCGAGTAGCCTTTTATGTTTTGACCTTTCAAGTTGAGAATGAACACTCCTAATGATGTTACTTAAACATGCAAATCTCCTTTTTCTTACGTACTTGAAAAGTTTTTCCTAAACTTAAAGTTAGGTAGTTTCGTTAATTGTAAAACAAGCTATAAATTGTGATTGAGGAACGAGGTCTCAGTTTTGAATCAGATTTCGTGCCTACGCCTATAAGCCCACTCCGAAAAGGGACTGCTCAATGTCGTGTACCATTTCCAACTTCAAAATAATCTTGTTTGATGGTTTGGTAGTGGGCTCATTAGGCATGCTTAGGCTAGGAGGTTGCTAGTTCGATTCTTTAGGAGGGGCCAAGTTTAGTAATTCTCATGCCAAACAGTACTTGTTCTCGGTAATTCCTTTCCTATGCTACGGTGATGTGGGGATTAGTAGTCACATATGAGACTCACACCCCACCCATTAGGGGAGGGCTCTGTACACTAAGGGCGCATTTGATAGATAAGATTAAATGTGATAGAACTATTTTAAATTATATTTACATGTTTGGCTGTCAATAGGAATATGATTAAAAATAATTCTATCACCTATTTTATCCCTGCTCCTCATTTTTTTTCTTTTTCTTTTCTTTTTCTTTAAAAAAATAAAAATCAAGCTTGCTGATTTTGCAAATGGCGATTTTGGCTTCTTCTTTTTTTGGTTTAATCTAAGTGATGAAAAATTATTTATTTAAAAAAATTTAGTTTAAAAAAATTAATTATTTTTTATTCTAATCCTAAACATGTCAAACATAAGATGACTTTATTTTTATTTTTATTTTTATTTTTTAGTTTTATTCTATGTTACACCAAATACATGATACTTATTTTTAATTCAATTTTATCCTATTCAATTTTATAAAAATAATTCTATCCTATTCCACGCACCAAATGAACCTAAAGGGTTGCTTCTACTCAACAAAAAAAAAAAAATTAATTTGTGACGCCTCGAAAATTATTTCATCTAGTCCATAACCCAATTGTATTTTGCCCAAACTCTACGTGTTTGCCTTGATATGTTTGGTGTTTGTTTGATGATTGTTTAATGTTTGTATATTTGATGCTTGATAATGTATATAAATATAACGCATCTGTTATTATTTATGCATGGGTCCATTAAACCATGAATTGATATGAGTTAGGATTGATTGGATAAAAGGATAAATGAGAATGAAAACTTGGTGTATTAGATGGATTGGACATTTAAAATACATGGAAGCATGAGGTTGGTTAAAGTACATGTGGTTGATATGGGTAGTATGAGACCAACACATGTCAAGTTGGTGCATGAGAATAGACAAATGTCCTATGCCCCATTTCTCTTCTCCAACACATGTCAAGTTGGTGCATGAGAGTGGACAAGTGTCTCATGCCCCACTTCTCTTCTCCAAGGAAGTTCTAGAGAGTGAGATGAGTGGAAGGAAAGGAAAAAAGAAGATAAATGAAAGAAGAAGAGAAAGAAAGTAGAAGTTGCTTTGAGGGAAGTCTCAACAATGTTTTCATCAAAGAGCGGGATATTCGTGATATACGGTCAGATTGAGCTCCAACTTTGTCAGCCAGTTCATATCTTATGGTCATTCATTCTGGCCGGTGGAGATCTTGATTGTTGATTTCTTCTGAGAGATATAACCTCCCAAACAAAGCTGGTCGAAAAGTCTTAATTTCTCGCGCAGTTTAGATCAGACTAATAGATCTCCAAAACCTACCGTTGGATGGATATTATATTTCAGAAGATGGTTCACAACTAATATTTCTGCCTTATTAATGGTTGAGATGTTGATGGTCAAGTATTTTGTGTGATATAGTTATCTGAGTTCAAGTATTTGCAGTAGGAAAAAAGAAATTGTCTGATTAGAGACTTGTTCATCAAAAAGGCTTATCTCTTCGGTCCACCGTTGGATTGAGCTGATTTTTTGACAGAAGGTTTGGTTCTTAACATACTTCGATCAGTACGGTTGTTTTGGGGAGTAAATGTTTCTGTTGGCAGCTTCACACATCTGAACAAAATATTAAATGGAAAATTGGTAGAGTTGTTTGTATTAGACATAAATTTAAAATATAAACTTAGACCTTTCCAAATAGATTACATGTCAACTATGTTGACCTAGTTGCCATTTTTTATGAACCCATGATACAAAATTAGTGATATACATGGCTGAACATGGTGACCTAACGTAAATCGACAATATAGCCTAAGTATGAAAAATTTCATGTTTTAGGGTTTTTGGCCTAGAATCATTGAATTGATGCAATTTATGTTTAATTAAGCATGATTAGGGTTGATTATGCTACTGACTAGGTGGTTGTGACCATATCATGGGTTAGGCCTACTTGTGATCAAATGGCCCAATTTGGGCATGTTTATGCCTAAGGAATTGAAAATCAATATTTTTGATTAATTGAATGGTTTATGAATGAGAACTATGCATTAGAGGCCTAAGTCATGTGATTTGAGTTGAATGATAGGATTAGATGAGATTTAGGCATATTGTCTATATGTGGGCTTATTTAAGGTTGATGTGTAATGTCTATGTAATTGAGCGTAAGAATTGATTCATGGTTGGACATTAATGAATGTTTCAGGACTTTGATTGGGTTGATTCGGCTTGGTGTTCGTGTGTGGTTAGATACTCTCGCGAGGCTTAGTTGTGAGTAAACTTCATTTTATGATTATATCTTTTATGTCATCATATCACTTACATATATTGTATGTTGAAAGCATGAATGTGTTCTAATGTTTTGAATGATACATTGATTTGAGAAAACTTTATGACTTTGGTTGGGTCCATCTATTTGGCAAATATGGAGACTTAACCTTGTCATAGGAGGGTTTTAGAAATAAAATATTTGGGGATGAGAACGGTACGGTAAAATAGATGTGCACTAGTAACCAAAATGCATGTGGAATGTGGATCCAAATTGATATGTTTTTACTTGCATCGAACTTATTATAAATGTTTGATATCTATATGTTATGAGCTTTTAATCATGCTACCTATTGACATGCATACATAATATTTATTGATGAGTATTGATAGCATATTTGAATTCTATTCATTGGGCACTGTTGGCTCATCCTCATTTTCCTCTTTCAGGTCCTTTACTCCCGAATAAGGGCAAAAGAATAGTCATATCTTGAGGGCCTTGCCGGCTAGAGAATCCAGGGCCTCGATGTGAGTTGAAAGGCATTTTGATTGAACTGTGTTTTAAATTATAATGTATTATATTTAAATTATGATAACACTTACCACATTGTAATATGGGTGAGTCGAGACTTGTTAGATAGACCATGTGAGCATATGACGGTTTTTTTGTACCTATAGTTTTGGACTTTATGTGTATGTCTAGGTTAATGGACTGTAGGAATTATGATTTTATTTATGGTTTATTTTTATGGATTATCTTTTGTCTTGAATGATTAATATGATTAGTAGTTTTATTTAGTACATTTTTATATTATGTGTTGTTTAGAATAAGGCCCGTAGTAGGATATCAACCACCTCACGGGGGTTGAGGAGTAGTTGAAAATGATTACGTCAGGCGTTCCGCTCTGACAATTCACATGTCATTTCTTGCGAAGTTGGTGGTTGAGAGCACGGGGTCGCCACATAATTACGCATATGTTTCACCAATAAATCCGTCCAAGACCAAGATGATGACTGACCCTAGTAGTGCACATGGTTATGTGCATGTCCTTACTACCGGCATTATCCATGCAACAGAACAGGGCACTGAGAACAGCGGTGCCGCTCCATTGTTTGGTGTCCATTTTCTAAATATAATAAGATTCCGAAAAGGCGAAAATGCTGTCGTCTGTTCCCATTTTCACGTGATATGCATTGTTTCCATGGAAGGACATTGTTATCTTTGTAAAATGGTAATTATAATTGTACCTGAGATTTAAAAAATATATATATAATTTTGGTTCTTGTGAATAAAACACATTTATATAACTGATTCCATATATTAAAAAAAAAAGCTTTAATATGTGTTTTTTATTTTGCCCGTCCGTCTTACTGATCATTATATATAAAGGTTGCAAAAATAAATAAAAAATGATCATTATATTTTTATTTTTTTATTTTTTTATTTTTTTAAGCGCAAAAGAGGCAAGAGGGGTCGATTCTATACCTTGTATCTACTGTACCATTGACTGATGCTTCGAAAAGTGATGTTACAATCTTAAATCCCACCTCATAAACTTATAATGAATTAACTATAATATTCTAAATTAAATGTGGTCAAGAATGAACACATGTTTTCACTTATTTGTGTTATTTTTGGTGCGAGTGTTCTGCATAATAGTTTCGCATCAACTTCAAAACTTTTAAGATTCTTATACTTAATAGTTTTATTTTCTTTTGCAGTTGGTAGCAAAACGTCTTTCTCTAATAAAGAAAGCAAAATCTCGTGTGAAACACCTAATATACATATTAGACTACAAATCATGAGAAAATTGTTTCATAATTGTCATGATTTTATTACCATTCAAAGGAAAGTTATAAGGAAACTCAGGAACGTCGTCGTATATTACGCGATCACCCGCCTTTCTATCATGGTCACTCCCAAAATTTTCTAGATCTACTCCTTCCAAAAACCTATTCTTTGACAACATTTTATTTTATTTTATTTTCGGGCAATATTTTTTTTTTGAGAACACATTTTTTAAAAATGAAACATGACAATGAAATGAGTCATGAACTTGTCTTTTGAAATGAATAGCTTATCTTGCTTTAGAAACCTTAATCCAACACTAATATTCATGATTTGATTTATTTCCATTTCTAAAAACAATATATATATATATATATATATATTATCCTAATATAAAACAAATGATAAATTATTTCTGCAATTAGCCCTAGGTTTAAAAGCAACTAGGTATTGACTGGCTTAAGATGTTTAATTGATCAAAAGTGTCTTCCCAGTAATATCATATCAAAATGTCACATAGATTAATAAATTTAGAGCACTCAATACATAATCCTAAACCTGAAAAAGAAACTAAACTAAAGATTGATCTATCGGTTTTATTCATTACATCTCCACATGGAACTATGAAATTTTAATACCTATATTCAAAGGATAAAATACATCCATTGCACCAGCCACATCAACTTTTTTGTATAATATATTTTTTATATAAAAAATATTAAAAATTAATTGAAAAGTCAAACGGGTAGAAACGTGGATTAATTAAGCACTTCGACCATACAGGGTTACCATGTGTAATTAAAGAGTCCGCGTTTCTATTGCGTTAACTTATTTTTCATTTTCTCCTAATATAATTTTTAAAATTTTAATAATAAAAAAAAATAATTGTTTACAAAAATAAAGGTAAAAAGGGCAAATTCTCAGTGGCAAAAGAGCAAATAACCGAGAATATAGTGTCAATTTCCACACTTTCCTCAAGCCGGAATAAAACTACTCTCTCTCTCACGCCTGTGTCCCTCGCTCTACTCTCCCACTTGCCCTTCTTCTTCTTCTCCCCTGTTCAGGAGAGAAGCAGAGCAGAGCAGAGCAGAGCACCAAAAAACAGAGCAAGAGAGCCTCAAAGAAACCCTAAAAAATATAACTTATCTCAACTTCCCCAAGATTTTCCCATGGCCTGAAACTTTTCAAATGAAGAATCTCAGAATCTATCTCCTCATCCATTAATGGCAGCAGCGGTTACAGAACAACCTCCAGAGGTCCCTCAATGGCTCAAGACCCTACCTTTAGCCCCAGAATACCACCCAACCCTAGCAGAATTCGAAGACCCCATCTCCTACATTCTCAAGATCGAGAAAGAAGCATCGAAATACGGAATCTGCAAGATCGTCCCACCGGTACCACCTCAACCAAAGAAAACCGCAATCGCCAACTTGAACCGGTCCTTGTCCGCTAGAAACCCTAACCATGACTCAAAATCCGCACCCACATTCACCACCAGGCACCAGCAGATCGGGTTCTGCCCGCGCAAACCTCGGCCGGTTCAGAAACCGGTGTGGCAGAGTGGGGAAAACTATACACTTCAGCAATTTGAGGTGAAAGCAAAGCATTTTGAGAAGACCCAGTTGAAGAAAAGTGGGAAAAAGGGGTTTTCGGTTCTGGAAATCGAAACCCTTTTCTGGAAGGCTAGTGTGGATAAGCCCTTTACTGTGGAGTATGCGAATGACATGCCCGGTTCGGCTTTTGTGGCGGTTAACGAGAAGAAGCGGCGCGAAGCAGGGGATTCCCCTGCTTCCTTGGGCGAAACGGCGTGGAATATGAGGGCGATTTCGCGGGCGAAAGGGTCGTTGTTGCGGTTTATGAAGGAGGAGATACCGGGGGTAACTTCGCCGATGGTGTATATAGCAATGCTGTTTAGTTGGTTTGCTTGGCATGTGGAGGATCATGATTTGCATAGTTTGAATTATATGCATATGGGGGCAGGGAAGACTTGGTATGGAGTGCCAAGAGAAGCAGCTGTTGCATTTGAGGAGGTGGTTAGGGTGCATGGATATGGAGGGGAGGTCAATCCTCTTGGTGAGTTCAAACTTTAACTACTGCTCAAATCAAGAAATGATGTGAACTATGTTATATCTCTGTTTTTTATATGGTTTTTGTTATAGTTTGATGTTTGGGTTTTGTGCTTTCTTTGATTTTATGAAGTGTTATGTGTTATGGAATTGTTTGGTTAGCTCTCATAGTTGATTTGACCCTTGTGGATATCAAGTTTTGCTGTGTTTAAGTGGTGATCAACTAAGAATAGGGATACTGAAGTAATGCGGACGGTTGACACTTGTGATATCTTAGGCATGTACGTGCCTATTTGGAACAGAGTCACTGATTTACAGAGTCTTTTGTTTTGTTTCTCAAATTACTGGTAATTCAATGTTTTTTTGTGTCTTTCCCAAATAATTGGAGTTCCAATTCAAAATGTGATTTCTTTGGTGGTTTATGGGCACCATGAAATGCCAGGAGATGCCCATGGGATGGGAGTCTACCTATGATGTGATACTCTAAGCATGTTTCAACTTATTGAAGTGGAAGATCTCTGTTTACTCCTTGATGGTAAAACGTCATGCATGTTGTGCATCTGCATCCTATGAACAGGGGAAAAATAGTTAAAGTTGCGTAGTTGGTTTATAGTTCAGATAAGGGAAATCTGCTGCCAAGTGACAGCAAAAGAAAATGTATTGCAGAGTCATTGATTTTGATTCTACAGTGCTAGTAGGGAATTTTTGTTAGAGTTCATACACCTTCATAATGTAAGACTATGCTGGTATAACAAAGTTGCCATTGCTGTCAATGCATGCACTTCATATCACATGCCCTATTATTGAAGATTCTGGGGTATGAATGGAATAGCCATCCATTCTTGTTTCATTCTGGAAATATGCTCTTTTTCTATTACTTTTTCTTTGAGAGATGCCATATTGGAGCTCAAGTTAAGAAGAAATTGAAGAAGTGATTTTTGTCTTTCCCAAATCATTGATGCTAAGCATGAAGTTGAAGAAATGATTGGTAGACCATGAAATGTGTGGAGATGCCTATGATGTGATGCCCTAAGCACGTTTCAACTTTTGAAGTGCAATGGTCTTCTGTTATGCATCTGCATCTGCATCCTATGCACAGGGGAAAAATAGTTGAACTTGTTTGATTGGCTTATAGTGCAGATGAGGAAATCTGCTCCAATTGACAGAAAAAGAAATGTATTGCAAAGTCATTGATTTGATTCCACTAGGGAACTTTTGTTTAGATACACCTTCATGAATACCCAATTGTGAGACTATGTTGCTGCCGCTAAGCTGCCATTTCCTGTCAATAGACACACTTCATATCACATACCTACTATTGAAGATTCATGGTGTATGAATAGCCATCCATTCTTGTTTTGGGAATATGCCGTTTTAGGGCTCAAGTTGAGAAGAAAGTGAAAAAGCAGTGGAGATACTCATTTGGTGGGTGCCAAAGCATTACTTTCACATCCAAGTTGATGACTGAAAATGATGAAGGTGATAAAAGGATGCGAAAAGGGTAATGTTGATTGAAGAGACTGTGTAAGTTTTGGAAAAATATGGAGGTGATATCGTTGTTGTGGTGGCAAAAGAGCTTCTGAATTGCTGGTGAAGCTTGGGGAATTTTCTTGAAGTTGGAACAGGATAAATGGTCCAATGAAAGGAAGGGCAACACTAAATTCTACCATTAGCTTGTAATTGTACGTGGAAAAATTAGATCAATTTACTAATTGCTAGTCAATAAAGCTAAATTGACAAAAGGAAGAGGTTGTGGATTTTCACTTCTAGATATCTCTTGATATCTTAAACTGACATCATATTTCCCTAGTTGGTTGTTTATACTCTATTTGTATGTCTTCCTAATTGTGCTTGGGTTGAGATTCTTGAGAAACAGTTTGAGGAGGTTGATTAAGAGTCTTGTAGGAGGGTCATTTCTCTGGTGCAATGGTAAATGTTGCTGGCTATTATCTGCCTTGATTGACTACATGTATTTGAGCCTTGAGGGAAGCCATTTCTTCCAAACTTGTTAAAGGCTAGCATTATATGGTGCTTAGACTCTCCCAATCCTGTTTGGTATAGAGGCTTGCTCTTATGGTACCTTCATTTCTCATCATAAAATTTCTGGAGCTAAGTTTGTCTCTACCCATGGGTCCATTAATTTCAGGTGCATGTATTGAGTTATACCTGATCTTTAGCCTTAGGATGGCTTAAGGTATATCCTAATAAAAGACAAATGTTTTGGCAAAAATATGGAGGGTCAAATTTTGTTTGTAAACTTGACAAAAGATATACAGCATTAGAAGTTAGAACCTAGTGTTATGATTATCAAGGTGTTTCTTAGACATTTGCAACTCAAATTCTTGGATGATTCTTTAAGTAGGTTGTAATGTATTCTCTATAATTTTTAAAATTTGAAGCACATAACATTAATCTTTGGAAATGTCTTAAATAGCTATAAAATGATAAAATGATATCATCAACTTTATTTTTTTATTTTATTTTTTTCGTACTTTTATCTTTTGCTTTCCCACTCATGCATAAATGAAAGTTGGAAAGATTTTTTTTTTTTTTTATAATCATAAAAAATGACATATTTTCGTGTTGAGACATCTTTTAAGATGACATTGTTATTTTTTGAGGTTTTAAGTTCAGAAATGCTTTTTCGAAGATTTTTTAGAACTGTTCTTATGACATATATAAGTTGTTAAATTTTGAGACTCTTAAAGTAGTTCATATACTATGAAAAATCTTTATACATTTACATTTTATAATTCATTTGATTCTTATTGCTTAGGTATTGCTTCACCAGGTTGCCTAAGCCAGTCATAGGGTAAATATCTTAGGCACCACTTTAATACCTTACCAGCAATGATAGAACCATGCATTTTTAGACCTTCCTAGGCTGTTAATGATTATAATTGAACTTTTGAGTTAAATGAAGGTTTTGGATTCAACTTAATAACTAAAATGTTTACAGTGATAATAAAGATGCACATCCACTCTTCAGTTGTAGTTTGCTATTAGTCTTTTTGTTTGCTACTCATCTTTTGTTTATTGTTTTCATTTCTTTATTTTATACCACTCGGTGGATTGGCTTTCCCTTCTTTTAAAATGTGAAAGAAGCACTGTCACTAAAAAGAAAGAGATGAAACAAAGACCCAAAAACAATAGGACAAGGAGTCCTCAAAAAACAAAAGACCACCACAGAAAGGAAAAAACAACGAAATTGTAAAAAGCTTAAGGCTAAAACACAATGCTCCAATCTCTAATCACGTTCAAAAGGTTGAAGCTTATAAAATCTTTCTCCAACAACGACATAGAGGATGCTTTTCTGAATCTAACTTTGTCCCATTTTCAAACTCCAGTTCTAAAGTAAATTTAAGAAGTAAGTCCATTGTAGCTCTAGTATCCTGAACTGGAATTGAATGTTTTTTCGGGTGGGGGGGTGGATGCTTCACCAAGAAAATTGGACTTTGCATTAGTGAAAATCATAAGATTCACATGCATATTGTGAATCAAGTTATATTATGTGCATATATAGTAGAGCTCATAGGCTAGTATAACTTGACGTATAATTTTATTTATGGACTTCTGCTCGTGTGGAAGTTTGTAATAGGATGATTCTTGCCTTTTTAATCATGATGAGCTGATTTAGTATGGATTATCTTTAAACCAAGAGAATCATCCTCATAAAAACTTAGTCTCTTCTAGGGGTGTTTCATCCTATTGACTAAGCCAATCGACCCAAACCTAATGGGTTGGGTTGGGTTGGGTTTAGAATTTAGTAGATCATGCAATTTTATAATCTGTACATTGAGTGGACCAACTTGACCAACCTCAAGTCATTGGGTTCAGTTTAGAGGGTCTATTGGGTTGGATTTGTATTTGCCCAAAACTCAAACCAACCCAACCAACGAACACTCCTAGTCCTTTTTGCAACTAGTAATGTTGTTGAATTGCTTAGTGTTCACTCAAACTTTCACTAAAGAAAGGGTGTACTGAATGGATGAGGCTTTTGCCAATCACCATTGCAGGGTCTAGGAAGAGATGATATACGCAACCTTAGTTCGAACTCATGACTTCTAGGTCACAAGTGAACAACCTCAACCGCAAGGATTGAAATTTTGACTTCGCCTAGAACTTTGATCGCTTGAAAATCAGAATTAATTTAGGGAAGTTTAATTCAACATAGAGAATTTTTTCGTAGATGCTAAAATATCTCGATTTATTGTAATATCTGCTAAAAACTAACATAAATAGACACAATTAATACATAAAATATCCATAAATGACCTAAAAAATCAATCTTATTAAGTAGGTTAATGAATTTGAAATGGTAGCTTTTGGTCTTAATCCCCTTTCTCGGTTTTGATTTTCAATTTTATGGTAGCTTGCTTCTCGACCACATACTTCAACAGTTTGACATTCTACCTAGCTTAATTTATTAGTTTATTATTCAAATGAATTGCTTTTTCATCTTGTTTCATAGGATTTTAACTAAAAGAAGATGGCTTTGAGAATTCTTTCAGTTTATTTTAAGTTTTTATTCCATTTATTCTTTCTTTTCATACATTTGTTTTTCTTGCTTTTTTTTTTTTTTTCTGTAGAACATATCCCATAAAATTACATGATTTGTTACCTTGTTAGATTGCTTTTTTATATATATTACTATGTTGGTTGATGAAGTTAAAAATAATGCATAGTTATTGTTTTTATTTTTTTATTTATTTTTATTGATGAAATAACACATGTTTACTTCTCTGTCAAATTTCATTGATTTTTGTTGAATTTTATCAAATTTCATCCTTTTTTTTTGTTGAATTTTTGCATATTCTAATTGAAAAATCAAACTTTTATTGAAATTTATCAATTTTTTTTTTTAATATTATCAAATTTTTTGGCGAATTTTTGCATTTTTTTCATTACATCCACTTCGCACTTTGATGGTTCAAAAAATCGAATTAATTCACCGGAATTTCAGTGAATTAATTCGATTTTTTGAACCATGCTCAACTATTGCACCAAAGGGCCCTTTGAATGAAGTCGAGCAAGCTTTCACTATACTATGAACAAATGAAATGGTTTTTTGCAAAGATGTCTCTTTCTAAGAGATCATCCTCACCAATGATGCGCTATTTAGAAAGTTTTGTAGCTATGGACGTTAAGCTTTTATAATATGTAAATGGAATCCTTGGTGAACCTTGCCAAATTCAATTAACGAAAAGCAGCAATTTGGTTAGTTTGTGGTAGTTGGTACAAGTTCATGCATATGGAAAATAGTTTTGTGGATCATAAAATGACATGATATGTCTCGCTATTCTACTCTTGGTGGTTGGTGCACATACATGTGTGTTTTTGCACGTATATACATGTGTACACATACACTAGATATATATATTTTTTTAAATTGGGATATTAAGACATTATTTATGGTCTCATATTCCTTAGCCCCAATCGAAAACAATATGAGAGAATCAATTAAAGTGGTTTGATTGCATATAATGAAGTTGATCAGATGTGCTAGCTAGGAAGCACAATATATTAACCACTTACAATAACAGTAGAAGAAGTGAAAGAATTGAAATAATGAGTGGAGATATTTAAGAAAGTTATTGCTACTTGTGAGATAGAAGAAGATTTGGTTATTGATATAGTGTGGAAAAGAGGGAAGTAAATTTGTGTAGTTGACCTCATGTAGTTGAAAGCTTTAAAAAAGGCAGTCCGATGGATGAAATTCCTGTTTATGTGGGTCCGGGGGAAGGGTCAGACCACCTTGGGTCTATTATGCGCAAGTTGGATTGAATTGAGTTGAAACACATTCATCCCATTGTTCTTTCTTTAATTAAAACAAAGATGCCTCTAGAAAGCCTTTGGATCTTCTTAAGATCCCTTGAAACCAGAGATTGATGACTTTTTTCCACCGTAACATGTGAGCTCTTGCCCAAATCAATATCCTTTTTAGTCTTGTGTTTTTACCCCAAAATATCTCTTCTCAGTTCTTAGTAACTCCAAATAGATTTTTAAGTGCAATACTATTGTTCATATTTAATCAATTTATCTAAAGGGCCTCCCTTCTCTTGTTGTCAACATATCACAAAGCAAGACCATTATTTTCTTTAGAAACAATGCAACGGAAATCATTAAGCATGTATATGTAGTAAGTTAGATATAAAACACGAAGATGATATTGTTCATAGTTAGCATGTCAAAATAAATTGGTTTTTTCCCCATCTCAAACCATTAGACTAGTGTGAAACAAATTTTCCAAGAGGCATTCCTTTTTTTTTCTTCTGCTATTTTCTTAAATCTTATGATTAGATTATCATTAAATATTTGGCCATTCACTTTCAATGTTGGTTCATGTCAAACCAAGGCCGACCCCCTTTACAGACTTCTATAGCGAAGACAAAATATTGCTCCCTTTCCTTGTTGCAGCTTAAAAATTTTGATATATGATCTTATTTTTTAACCTTTTCCAAAATCTTTTTTCTTGTGTCTCTCTCTGTCTCTCACCCCTTTTCTCTCCCTCTTCGTCTCCCTTGAGCAAGTGATGAAGTGTCTGGGGTAGTGTCCAAGTGTCCATGGTGGTGGGATGGAACAATGGGTGATCGCAACCTGCGTCGATTGTTTCAGAAGAAGAAGACGAAAAAGACGAAGTAGAAGAAACAAACCAAATGCCAAAAAATGAAAAGGGATTTTTGCCCTTTTTATGTTTTAGAATTTGCTTTTTTTTTTTTTTTGAGTGATGTTGCTGTTGCTGTTGTATCATAAATGTGTACAAGTATTTTATAAACATTTAAGCAATTAGTACAAGTATTGTCCAAATTTTCTCCAAAAAGAAATTGCTCAACCCTTTTATTTGCTCATCCAATTTTTTTCACATATGAAGGTAAGAAAATACAATTTTTTCATAAGAACTTGATATTTAATGAATATTGACCAAGAACTTGTTTTTTTTTTTTGGACAAGAAACTGATAAACCACCAATTACGCGGGTCTATGAAAGAAGGAGAAAGTAAAGGCACGTGACTGTTAAAACATTGTATGTGTGTTGTAAAGGAAATTGTGTTTTTGTATAAATAGATCACGTAAGAGAAAAAAAGGCATTCTTTTGTAACAATTGTGGTATCTTGGAAATAAAGTTCTGGAGACTTCTTGATTCTTTCAAGAAACATCTTTCCCACCAAAATCAGTTCCTATCATTTTGGTATCAGAGCATACGATCCAAATGGCTCAAAAGAAAAACGATGGAAGAGTTGAATCTTTAGAGAAAGAAGTGGAAGAGATGAGAGGCGAGCTTCAACGGCTGCCGGAGATGGAATGATCGGCAATGGATCTTGCTTAGAATATGGCTCGTGTTTTGCAATCGCTAGAGGCGACGCAGAAAACCATCGCTGCCCTAAATCAAACCCATACGCCTAGATCGTCGATGGGGAATGAGCGAAATGAGGCAGATCGACATACCCCTGTATCTAGACATCAAGATCAGAGGGACTTACCGATAGGGGGTGCGAACTGTGGGGATTGGGCAGGTGTTAACGGTGGTTTCAGAGGGGAATGGCAGAGTGGACGGAAGTTGGAAATGCCGATCTTTACCGGAGAAAATCCAGATGGATGGATTTATCGAGCAGAGAGGTATTTTGTTGTTCATGATCTTATGAACGATGAGAAGTTGGCGGCTGTTGGTCTTAGTTTAGATGGGGATGCACTGTCTTGGTTCCAATGGACGACATCTCGATCACCATTCACAGGGTGGTTTGATTTCAAAGAACGTCTATTACTTCGATTTCGTCCGTCCGTCTCAGGCAGGGAGTTTGTGTGAGGAAGTTCTTGAAACCGCTTTTGTTAGCGGCTTATTGCCGAATATTAGAGCTGAGATTTGATTGTTAGAACCTCGAGGATTATCGCAGTTGATGTTGATGGCGCAAAGAGTGGAAGATAGCAATTTAATTTTACGTTCTTCGAATTCTTGGGGAGGATCGAAATTGCCTAAATTCTCTTTGCCTCCAAATAAAGGCGAGACGTTTCAGACGAAGGCAGTATCTCTTGCTGATTGTCAGTCCGTAATTCGAAGGGATGTACCGACGAAGCGCCTAACGGAATTAGAGTTACAGGTTCGACGAGAAAAAGGTTTATGTTTTCGTTGTGATGAAAAATTTACTGCTGGTCATCGATGTAAAAAGGAACTGTGAGTAATGTTGGTTCATAAGGATGAGATCAATGGCGTCGACAATGGTGATCTTGAGAGTCTTGATAGCGAGAAATGTTGGGTCCTGTGGAATTATCAGAGACGATGGAATTGTCATTGAATTCGGTTGTGGGATTGACGACTCCGAGCACTATGAAAGTTCGGGGAACTATTGGCTCGACAGAGGTTGTCATTTTGATTGATTGTGGAGCTGGCCACAATTTTATCTCTACAGAAATTATGCGGCGATTGGCCATTCCGACTGCAAAAACTACTAGTTACGTGGTAATGGGGAATGGAGTTGCGGTGCAAGGAAAGGGAATTTGTCGTGATGTATGTATATCCATGCAAGGATTTACCGTAGTGCAAGACTTTCTTCCATTAGAGTTGAAAGGTACTGATATTGTTTTAGGCATGCAATGGTTGGGCACATTGGGGAATATGGAGGTTAATTGGAAGTCCTTGGTGATGAAAATTAGAGTAGGAGAATCTTCTATGGTGTTGAAGGGTGATCCAAGTCTTCGTAAGTCCGGCGTGTCCCTGAAGGCAATGTGTAGGGCGTTGCAACAATGTGGGCAAGGCATTTGGGTGGAATTACAACAACTCACCAAGGAAGACATATTAGAGGTACCGAAATTCGTTCAAGACATTCTTGATCGGCATCAACAAGTGTTCTACCCTATTACGTCCTTGCCACCGGAAAGGGACATAGATCATGCCATTCTATTGACGGTAGATGCAGCACCAGTAAATGTTCGCCCCTATCGCTATCCCTATATTCAAAAAAATGAATTTGAATGTCTTGTTCAAGAGATGTTGGAGGCCAGCATTATCCAACCTAGCTTGAGTCCTTTCTCTAGTCCAGTTTTATTAGTAAAAAAAAAGGATGAGAGCTGGAGATTTTGGATTGACTATCGAGCCTTGAATAAAGTAACAATTCCTGATAGATTTCCTATTCCAGTCATTGATGAGCTTCTTGACGAATTATATGGAGCGACTATTTTTTCATAGCCAGATCTCAAATCGGGTTATTATCAAATTCGAGTTTGTCGTGAGGATGTTTCGAAGACGGCGTTCAGGACTCACGGGGGTCATTATGAATTTTTAGTAATGCCATTCGGGCTTACTAATGCACCAACAACTTTTCAATCCTTGATGAATAGGATATTCCGCCCTTACCTTCGTAAGTTTGTATTGGTTTTTTTTTATGATATTTTGGTCTACAGTGCAGATTTGGAAGAACATTGCAACCATTTGCATTGTGTGTTATCCATCTTAGTGGAGAATCACTTACATGTGAATGCTAAGAAGTGCTTATTTGCGCGTCCCCAACTAGAGTTCTTGGGTCATCATGTTTGAGCTGAGGGTGTAACCGCAGATTCGAGCAAGATTTCAGCCATGTTGGAGTGGCCGTCTCCCAAGTCACTTAAGGAGTTGAGCGGTTTCTTGGGTTTGACCGGATATTATTGCCGATTTGTTGCCGGTTAAGGTGCTCTTTCTTGGCCTCTTACACTGCAGCTTAAGAAGGACGCATTTAATTGGAATGAGGAATCCGAGGATGCCTTCCAAAAATTAAAGGAGGCCATGACGACGGTTCCGGTGTTGGCCCTTCCTGATTTTACTAAACAGTTTGTGATGGAAACGGACGCATCGGGCTGTGGATTGGGGGCTGTTTTGATGCAAGATCACCGTCCAATTGCATATTTCAGCCAAGTTCTTTCACCTTCAGCCCAGCGCAAATCTGTCTATGAGAGGGAGCTCATGGCAATTGTGCTCGCAATTCGGAAGTGGCGGCATTACTTGCTTGGGCGCCATTTCATTGTTCGTATAGATCAGATTAGCTTGATGTTTTTATTAGATCAGCGAGTCATCAATGAGACTTATCAGAAATGGGTGACTAAGTTGTTGGGGTTTGATTATGAAATTCAGTATAGGCCGGGCTTAGACAACAAAGCGGAGGATGCGCTGTCCCGTATTGCACCACCTGCTGAATTGCAGACTTTGGTCATTCCTTTGAGTTTGGATACTTCTCTCGTGCAATCTCAGGTTGCAACAGACAATCACTTGTCTCATATTCGTCAGGCATTGGCAAATGACCCCAATTCTTTTCCTAAGTACTCCCTGCATCATGGATTACTGTTGTATAAGGGACGTTTAGTGCTTCCCAAGTCTTCTTCATTGATTCCGTCCATCTTACATGAAGGTCATGCTAGTGTGGTGGGAGGTCGTTCCGGGTTTTAAGGACATACAAACGTCTCACAAGGGATGTGTTTTGGAGTGGGATGAAGAACGATATCAGAAAATATGTTGAAGAGTGTTCAATTTGTCAACAAAACAAAACAACGACATTGTCGCCGGCGGGATTGTTGCAGCCTTTGCCTATTTCGGATCAAATTTGGGAAGATGTCTCAATGGATTTTAACGAAGGTTTACCTAAATCAGAGGGTTATGATTCGATTTTGGTGGTTGTGGATAGGTTGAGTAAATATGCTCATTTTTCCTTACTTCGACATCCTTACACGGCTCAATCTGTGGTTGCCTTGTTTATTCGAGACATTGTTCGTTTACATGGAATACCGCGCTCCATTGTCTCGGATCGTGACAAAATCTTTCTTAGTCGCTTTTGGATTGAGTTGTTTCGATTGCAAGGCATTTCTCTTCGTCGGAGTACTGCTTATCATCCTCAAACGGATGGTCAAACTGAGGTGGTTAATAGGTGTTTGGAGACATATCTCAGATGTTTTTCTTATGATAAACCACGACGATGGTCATCTTGGATTCCATGGGCAAAGTATTGGTACAATACTTCATTCCATAGTTCAACAAATACAACACCATTTAGGGCTGTCTATGGTAGGGATCCTCCTTCGTTGTTACGTTATGGTTCAGACTCTACTTCAGTTTCTGCCGTGGATTAGTTGTTACAAGAGGGAGACCGAGTGTTGGAGGAACTTAAAGATCATTTACACCGTGCTCAGGTAAAGATGAAACAGTCAGCTGATGCTCATCGACGGGATGTACAATTTGATGAGGGAGACTTCGTGTACATCAAGCTGCGGCCTTACCGATTTCTTTCTTTGGCTAAACGGGTGAAGAAGAAGTTATCTCCAAGATATTTTGGGCCGTACAGGGTGCTGCAGCGCATTGGTCCAGTTGCCTATGAATTGGAGTTGCCTCCTTCCTCATCTATTCACCCCGTTTTCCATGTTTCCCAACTTCGACGTGTTATTGGTTCCCTTGCGTTATGCCAACAACTTCCTCCTTCATTAGATGCTGATTTGGAATGGCATGTGGAGCCAGAGGAATTATTGGGAGTACGTCAATCTCCTCATCTTGACCCACCGGTGACTGGGTTCTCATTCAGTGGCGTGGTCTTCCTTCATTTGAAGCTTCGTGGGAGTTAGCTGACTCTATTATACACCACTTTCCTCACTTTCACCTTGAGGGCTAGGTGACTCTCATGGGGGGGAGTAATGATAAACCACCAATTACGCGGGTCTGTGAAAGAAGGAGAAAGTAAAGGCACATGATTGTTAAAACATTGTATGTGTGTTGTAAAGGAAATTGTGTTTTTGTGTAAATAGATCATGTAAGAGAAAAAAAGGCATTCTTTTGTAACAATTGTGGTATCTTGAAAATAAAGTTCTGGAGACTTCTTGATTCTTTCAAGAAACATATTTACCACCATAATCAGTTCCTATCATAAACATAATATATTTATATATATAAGTTAGTTTTAGAATAAATTTGAATCATTAAATATGCATATATGAGTACTAGACTTGTTTATATATATTATTTGAAAAATCAGAAAAAATCTTACGATTTACGATTCGATTTAAATCTTATCCTTAACGATTTTACGATCCGATTTTGATTTAACAACTATGATTGTGGAGATGTGGGTAGGCTGGTGGTGGTGATTGTGTTGTGTGATGGTAGTTAGGGATCATTTATTATCGGGGTGCTGTTGGTTTTGGGAAGGTGATGGGTTAAGATGTTGTTGGGGTTGCAAAAGGGGAAAATGAGTAATTTGAGAAGGGAAAACTTGTCTTTTCTGGAAAATGTAACCTCTACCAGCCAGCTGTAGACATTGCAACAAAATATTATTTGATTTTAAATCCTCAAAAGGAGAAAATCGAAGTTCCGTTACCTTTCTTTCTATAAAAACTCTAAATGGTCTATTATGGTCCAAACCTAAACTACCAAGTAAATGGCCTAATCCATAACCGTAACATCCACATATTAATAATATTATTCACCCTTTATCTTTTTATCCTTATGAACTACACCTAGAGCATTTTTTATATTTTTCCAACGCTTTTTTCATAACTGAGAATCTTCCTTTTTCTTGTTTCCCCATCCAACTTTCCTCGTCAATGTTTGTCTAAGATAGATTAATATACTACTCCTAACATCAACTTTTGTGGATTAAGATTTAAGAGCACCTGTTTATTCATAATTTTAAAGATTTTTTTTTTGACATCTGTGCTATATGGGGTTTCCTTCTTCACAAATATATAAATATTTTCCTAGGTGAATGTTGGGTGAAAGTTTTAACTGTACAGGTAACGTAGACCTAGGGGGTGAATGGGTCTTTTCTTATATTTCAATCGTGCACATACCAAATACAATTAAATTATTTCAAGTATTAAACTAATCAGGCTTTTTATAATAAGATGGTACAAATTCTTAAACACTTTATCCGTTCAATAGTGTAGCTCACTAATAGTCAATAACTGAAGTATAATATAGTAGGAATAAGAATGCTCTCATATTGAAGTTTTAAATGTGACAACATCTACTGCACAATATTTTATGGGGAGAACGTCAATGTGGTAAAAAACCATGGATCCCAAGTGGATGTATGAGAAAAAATTCCACTATAGAAAGCTTGTACTTGTAAGTTTAGATTAGAACTGCACTGATGGTATGCTAATTATTCTTAGGGTGTGTTGTTTGGTTGTTGAGAAAGTGAAGGATAACTGAATAACTAACCAACCATGAGAAAAAATTCTCATGTCTAACCAAACAACCATGAGAAAATTTTCTTAAGAAGATTTTTTTGAGAGAATTTTTTAGAGAAAATGCTATTTTCTCAAGGAATATTTTCTTAGCTACCAAACACACCCTTAATGATGCTGACTCAGACTATTGCAGACTATTGTAAGTGCACTCGCCTAGTCCACCAAGACTTACTTACAAGGGTACTCTCTTTTGAATATCTCTCCTCAAAAGGATCACACACAAGATCGCACTACCTTCAAACAACATAACACTAGATAATCATTTAAACGGGAGCCATCTAGAACAGAAGATACATAAAACACTCAAAAAGCTCATATAACTTCAGAACCGTTGTGTTTTGAAGGAGAACATCTGTTGGCTGTTAGTTGAGGATCCAGGGCGCGTTCAAAGCAACTATGTAGTGAGTGTTTGAATGGGTTCTATTCAAACTTTGTGAGAACTCACTCTTTGCCCTGGTGAATTGGACAAGCTACCTAACGAGAGCTTAGGATCTTGGGTTGCATTTAAACATGCTCACACCTGTTGGCTTGAGCCCTGCACCTGTGTGAGCATGTAATTTCGCCATAGGTGCTTGTGCCGTGAAAATAATTGTGCACTTTGCATTCATGTTAGCTGCAAATTTTTTGAATTACTTTATCCATTTTCTTTGTCCTTAATTGTGTGACAGTAGATGGAGTGTGTTCAATGGTTGTTGAATTGGAGATACTGGTTGTGAAGTCCAGTAAATGCTAAAATGTCCTGTTACAGCTCAGTAAGAACCTTTTATGGCAACACTCTAAATAACAATGTACGATCTAAGTTAATCGCTGAGTGAAGTAAAACATACTGCCATACTGAATCTTCAAGCTCAGTTTGATCTTGTATTTCTCCGCTTTGGAGCAAGTTCCATTCTCTACCTCAGAGAAATCAACTTCCTGTGGTCACTTTCCATCTTTTATTCTGAGAGTGCTGCCTTGTTCATTTGATTCTTGAGGGATTCTTTATTCTTTTCCCCTTCATTGTTTGAGTTTATAAAGTGCTTTTATTTTTCATTGTGCTTCTATTGTCAAGCAGACATGTTCATTGTGCAGTAAACTGTCATTTGCAAACTAGATTGCTTTGGTTCTGTTCATGAATCCCTCCTTTTGTCCTAAGTCTGGGTCTGTTGATGCATTGTTACTTTTATGGTTTTAACACTTACTTTGTCCTGCCAATAAAAAAAAAACACTTGCTTTGAAGTCAGTAAACTTATTCATTAAATCAATGGATTACTTTGTAAATTTGGTTGTTGATTATTTTGGTTTTGTGGCAGTTACATTTGCTACTCTTGGTGAGAAAACCACAGTGATGTCTCCTGAAGTACTTATTGGTGCCGGGATTCCTTGCTGCAGGTGACCTTTGATTAACATTTTATAGCTTAAGGGCGTTTGTTGCTTTCACAAAAAATTTAAAATTCTATGTAGGGGCATGAGTATATACTTTTCTTTTTTTTTATCATTTTATTATTATTTTTTCTAATCTTTATATCAGATTGGTGCAAAATGTTGGAGAGTTTGTTGTCACTTTTCCTGGGGCCTATCATTCAGGGTTCAGCCATGGTGAGCATCTATCAATTGCATTATTTCTTTGCTAGATCAGACAAAAATTTAATTTTTCACTGATCCATTACACTCACTTAGAAATATACAATTTTGATGGTTTCAGACTCTCAGAAAGGCTCTATGTTATTGTATTTCACTGATTCGTTACCTCTCTCTATGTTATGGTCTCAGACTCTCAGAAAGACTCTCCCTGTACCCTTATTGATGTATTTAGAGAAACAAACCTGAATTATGCCTGAGATTTCACAACTTCGGAAATTTTATCATTTTGTGGGCTCTTCATGCATTTGTATTCTTTTCACTATGGAGTCCATTTTTCTTTCAAAACTATTGGATAAAATAACTACTACAAATTTCACTAGGATAACATTTTATGCTACATTTGATGGGAAAAGTAATATACTGATATTACTAGGACACTACTTTCTTTTTCTAATCACAGAATAATATTTTATGCTACATTTGATGGGAAAAGCAATATACTGATTACTAGGACACTACTTAAATAATAAATAATTACAAGATTATATAAGTAAACCAATTAATTCCATTACACAAACGATCCATTATAAACAACAGTAGATTTATGGTACATCCAAATTCTTGAATACGTTTGAGAGTTGGCCAATTTTTATTTGCTGCAGGAGAGTTATTTATCAGTACTTGTGGTTTCTAAAAAGAAGTTGTTCGAGCACATAGAATCCTGATTCTTAATTATCTGTTTTTGTTAATCCCAAAATGTCTTCCTTCGCTGCTAAAGTCTTGTATAAAAAAAAAAAAGCCCCACCTTAATCATACATCTTGAATATGTCGATTGCTTGCCATTGTTGCTCTAGAACAAGGTTTTTACAGGTTGTGGGTCTTAATTTTTCATTTTGTTTTGTGTTAGGATTTAATTGTGGTGAGGCAGCAAATATTGCAACTCCCGAATGGTTGAGGTTTGCGAAAGAAGCTGCCATCCGCAGGGCTTCGATCAATTATCCACCCATGGTGTCTCATTTTCAGCTGCTTTATGCCCTTGCTCGAACATTATCTTCAAGGTTTTCCTTCTCACTCTTGGAAATACTATTTTCGCCCATGATACTACTGATAAACTTTTGTTTAATTCCTTGATTTTGACTCGCCCTTTCATCATGCCATTGTGGTGTTAGAATTGTATGGTACTGCTGCTGATAATGCACTGAATTTATCTGTATGAGGTACCATCTGTTTTTAGTTGCGTCTTATTGCTTGTGTACGTGTTCTAAAGTCTTGGTCTTTTTGACGAGCCAATGGAATGAGAAATAATAAAAGAGTGATAGTTCTTGATTAAAGAAGCAAATATATGTTCTTTAATCTTTTAGATTTTGTGTTTTCAAAATACATGCTCTGTAATCTGTATAAATGTTGGTGATAGATGAAATTTGTTTCCTTGCTCAATGCCCTTGATGAACTTGAGTTATGCTGGCTGAAAGATCTGATGAATTTCTGTTGATTTTTAACAAAACACTTAAGTCTAAAGTCATCTAATTTTGATTCTTAAAAGAAAAGTGTAAAAAATTGGCTGCTGTTAAGCTTTCTATGGAAAACATTGTGTTCGATTTGTTTTTAGAAGAATGAATGATAATGGGCACCTATCTTAAAAAACAAAAAGGAAAGTGGTGGTAAGGCTGCATACACCATCCCTTCCACAAACCTTGTGACAGTGGGAGCCTTGTGAAAGTAGAAATATAGAGGGAGAGGGGGTGAAGATTGGATGTGTTGAGATATCAAGGAATGGAAAAATTAGGCCTTTAACATTCTCACTTCAACGTCATTCTTATCTCCAAATCCATATCCTCTATACCATGTCATATCCAGACTTTTCTTTGCCTACACGTCCATTAAAATCTTTTCCCACATTTATCTTTTCTCTTTGGGGTATTTCTTGAGTTGCTTCATCGAGGTTTGCCCCAAAATTATATTTTAATTTGTTGGACTAATCCTATTTGGGGTGCATATGCACTAACTGTATTAATTATGTTATCTTCTATTATTAGTTTTATTGATATAATTCTATCTCATTTCCTAATTACCTTAACGATATATTCCTTTAATTTCTTGTCTACAATTATTCCTACTCCAGTTCTATTTTTTATGTTTCCCAGTACAGTATAGTTTACACCTTGTGTTCTGTATTTCTCTAGATCTTTTACTTACCCATTTAGTCTCTTGTAAGCACATCATTTTTTTACTTCATCTCTTACTTTTTGTTTGGTGGCAACATATGAGTCACGAATCTATGATTACTTTGGTAAGCTACAGGAGGATTTTAAGACAACGAGCTATTACATTTATAAGTTTGAGTAGTTGCAGAGTGACAATTTTTTGTTAAAATGAATTTATCATCTTTTTATTTTATTTTTTATTTTTTGAGAAGAAACAATGTTAGTAGTTAGTTTGTCATAATACCGCACTCTCGGGGAGGTATTAGGCCGTTCCTAACCCATTAATCCCCCTCACCCTAAAGGGTGAGGCAGTGGCAAGAGTTGAACTTGGAACCTTGGGATTCTAAGGCCACCTCTTTACCAACTGCACTAACTCCATGTTGGCAAATGAGTTTATCATCTTAAGCTTTCCATGACGTGGCCTATTTGTGCAGGGCATCTACAACCACTGTTTCTGAGCCACGCAGCTCGAGGCTAAAAGATAAAAAGAAGGGTGAAGGTGAAGGCATGGTCAAAGAATTATTTGTGCAGAGTATGTTACAAAACAATAGCTTACTAAGTGCTCTTCTGGAACAAGGATCATCTTGTGTACTTCTTCCGCAAAATTCTTCAGAAATATCTCTCTGTTCAAATCTTCATGCTGGATCGAAGAGAAAGGTAAAACCAAGGTTATCACTTGGTTTAAGCAGTTATGAGGAAGCTCCAGGAGCCTCAACAATTCTACTTTCTGATGATATTATGCTAGATAGGAATGTGCGGCTCAGGCATTTGAGTGGTTACAGTTCAGTAAATGGGAAATCTCTATCTACAAATGGTGGGGATAGGCTTGCCTCATTATCCCTTAAATACAAACAGTGTGAAAATGATAATATTTGTGTGTCTACTTCGGTGACACGGGACACAGATGATGAAAAAGAGAGTACTTCTCAAGGTTCTGGTTTGTTGGATCAGCGACTCTTTTCATGTGTTACTTGTGGGATTCTTAGCTATGCATGCGCAGCTGTTGTTCAACCTAGAGAAGCGGCTTCTCGATACCTCATGTCTGCAGACTGCAGCTCCTTCAATGATTGGAATGTTGGATCTGGAGTGCTTACTGATGGACGTGTTGTTGCCAATGTGAAAGAAGATAGTAGTGAACTAGACAAAAACTCAGGTGAACTGCTGATCTAGTGCTTTATTTTTGTTCTCAATGAACATATTACTGCTACTTTTTCATCGTTCATCCTTTTTTCTTCCTTACAAAATGCTTAAGTAACATGCCACTAAAGTGACCAACGAGTGGTTGGCTCAGTGGAAGCAGGTTGAGTCTTAAGGTTGTCCGTGTATAAAAGTTTCAGGGTTCGATTCTTGGAGGCACCCTCGTTGGGAGAGGTCTACCATTCCGCTCCTGCCTCGAACGAGCACTAGTCCCATACCCAAAGGGTGAGGGGATACCTTGTGGGAAACCAAAAAATAAAGAAAAAAAAAAAATACCACTAAAGTAATATAAATGCTACAATAGTGCTGTTTCTTCCAAGCCACTTCTAAGATTAGCCTGTGAAGTTTTCTGCAATCGGAAGACCCTAACTCTTTCCCAAGAAGCTAATGGTTCCGGGCATGTCAGAAGCAGACAATCTGATGGTTAGATTGTCTGCTTATAGAACTGCCGAGTCTTTGTTCATCCAATAATATCCCCTTAATAAAATTCATATACGGCATGCTGTAGTTGTAATGGTCTCAACTATGTTTTTATTTTTTGGTGAAATGGTCTCAAATATATTTATTATACTTTTTGTTGATCTTATTATTGTTTGTATTTTGAAGGTTTGGAGAAGAATTGCAGAGATGATCTATATGATGTTCCAGTCCAATCTGGTGGTTACCATGCTAAATTTTCCGATCAAAATGTTAAAGCTGCATCAGATAGTGGAGACGGGAGAGGCATCTCCTCTCTTGAGCTGCTAGCTTTCGCTTATGGGAACTCATCGGACTCCGATGAAGAACCAGTTGAACCTGCCGAGGTTCCAGGCAGTTCTCAAAATGATGATCTTGGAGATCAGTCACTTTCTGGATCTGGAAATATTTTCCCAACTAGAAATAATTTCCTCCGTGGGGATTCTGGATCTCATTCACCTGAGCCGGAATATCAGGAAGGAGCGACTGCATGCTCTCGCGCTTCATCACAAGAAAATGAAGTTATGCATGCATGGACGAGTCCCAATCTCAAGGGCAGAAGTCAACATACTTCGAAGTACTCTCTTGAAGATGGCATTGAGACTTCAAAGCCCATGGCATCAATTTACTTCAACGGATCATGTAGAGATCCTGTGGTCTTGCCTGCAAAATCAATAACCGGATCTGCTGAACATCAGAGTGATGTGAAGATGGAAAAGTTGGAGTGTGGTCCTGCTGACTACTCTAGGCCCTTACGTTCCTTGTCTAATTCTTCCCCAGCCAATCGCTCGAGTGAAATAAACAAATCAACAAATATTGATGTATCTATGAGGAATACTAACATGTTTCTGCAAAGATCTGATGAAGATTTTACTAGGAAGCATTTGTTTTGTCTTGAACATGCAGTGGAGGTAGAAAAGCAACTAAGACCAATAGGTGGAGCTCATATGCTGCTTGTGTGTCATCCAGGTGATTGCATAGAAACAGTTTCTATTTTGCATTACATTTTTTGCTTCCTGTCAACATTTGTTTGTTATTTTTCCTATAGGTTAAGTTATAGTTTGGTTTTGCTATATGATCATTTGCAGAGTATCCCAAAGTAGAAGCAGAAGCGAAATTATTGGCAGAAGATTTGGGAATCGATTGTGTTTGGAAAGAGATCACATTCAGAGAGGCTAACAGTGAGGACGGAGAGATGATCCAATCAGCTCTTGATGACGAGGAAGCCGTACCTGGGAATTTGGATTGGACTGTAAAGCTTGGTATCAATCTGTACTACAGTGCCAATCTCAGCCGGTCACCTCTGTACACCAAGCAGATGCCATATAATTCAGTCATTTATAAGGTCTTTGGCTGCAATTCTCTACCGAATTCCCCTATAATACCAACGGTTAATACAAGGGGACTCAGTAAACAGAAGAAGATAGTTGTTGCGGGCAAATGGTGTGGAAAGGTCTGGATGTCAAACCAGGTTCATCCATACCTAGCTCACAGAGACACTGAAGACGAAGAACCCGCCATTAACTTCTTAGCTCGAGTGGCTACATCAAATGCAAAGCTTGAGAGGAATGCAGAGAAGAGCCACCAGACTGAGAATGCAACAACCAAAGAAGAAACCTCCTCACCTTGCATTACCATGACCACTTCGAGAAAACTTGGTCAGAAGCGGATTAAAACATTTGCCAAGGGGAAAACGAAGAGAAGAAAATGTCCCCAACAGGAGGACAACTCTGTTGGAGCTGCTGAAGATTCATCAGAATATGATTCCCCTCGAGTATGTGTAGAGAGCCTTCGAAGTGGGCAAATAAAACGTGAGAATCCAACACTTAGTTGCAATGGCTTGAAGAACAACAGCCGGAAACATGATCCAAATATGAAAGAAGAGGTTGATGGTGGTGGACCCAGCACTCGCCTCAGGCGAAGACCACCGAAGCCTGCTGTTGCAGAGGAATCAAAAGTCAAACCGTCAAGCGAGAAACAAACTGTTACAAGTAAAAAGAAAGTGAGAAAAGCCAATGCGAGCAGCAACGAAGTGAAGGAGGAGAAAGCGGAATACCAATGCGATATGGACGGGTGCACGATGGGGTTCAGCACGAAGCAAGAACTTTTGCTGCACAAGCGCAACATATGTTCGGTCAAGGGTTGTGGAAAGAAGTTCTTCTCTCACAAGTATCTGGTGCAGCACCGGCGAGTTCACATGGACGATCGTCCCCTTAAGTGTCCATGGAAGGGATGCAAGATGACGTTTAAATGGGCTTGGGCTCGGACCGAGCACATAAGGGTGCACACCGGAGCTCGACCTTACGTTTGCCGGGAACCAGGTTGTGGTCAGACGTTCAGGTTTGTGTCGGATTTCAGCCGTCACAAGCGGAAGACCGGCCATTCGGTGAAGGGTAAAGGATGACAAATAAGGTTAGAAGGAGAAGAACTGGTGTAAACTAATGTTGCTGATGAAATTGTTGTTCCATTGATAGAAGAAAAAGGTTAGGATTTGGAGATCATCATTCTCTGTAATTCCCCCCCTCCTATTCTCTTTTAATTAACATTTTGGACCTATTTTCAACCCATGGGCCTTCATTGGGGCTCATGTAATTAACCCACAGCAAAATTGCTTTGGACCTGAAACCAGGTTAGCATTATGTCTCACCCTTTTTCTTCAATCAACTTTAGTTAATCTCTTTGATTTCAATGCAGGATCATGACTTTTGTGTTTATTCACTTGTGGTGGGTCCCAATCCAATAACTTGTGGTGGGTCCTGTACATTGAATCAGACCAAAATCAAGAGTCTCGTGTTTTGTATTAGTTTAGCTTTCACACTTGTTCATACTTAGTATTAGTTTGCACTAAGCAAAGTATATTTATTTATTATTTTAAGTAATCAAAGGCATCTTTTCTGCTATTATTGGGTTTATTTATTTATACTTGATGTTGTTGTTCTAAAATTATTTCCAAAATCTATAAAATAATTTGCAGTAAAATCTATATTTATCACCGACGAAGTCGGGCTTCTAAAGTGGGGGATGTCGTCGGTAGACACAAGACAGGCGCACCGTCACTTCAGAATCTCAGCGGCCGTCAGTGTCACATCGAGTCGCGATTCAGACCCTTCGATTTCGCCGTGTAACGTATTTAAAACTGGCGCATACGAATACGTATTAATTGTTTTTTCTGTAGTAGTATGTCTATACGTATTTTGTCTTCTACTAAGTCTAACACAACCGTACGGTACACCGCACACACACACCCCCCCGGTATTCTCTCTTATTTCGTCCTTTACTCTTTCCTTCTCCAATGAGGAAGCTGCCGTCTTCTTCTTCTTCTTCTTCTGCACAAGAGTTGTTTGTGTGGTTTAGCGAAAACTGTGTGAGGTTCTTCGTTTCTGATTACTGATTAGTGATTTAGTTCAAATTTCATTTTCTTGTTTTTGGAAAGAAAGAAAGGAGATTTTGGGATTGAAATGTAGTGTGAGAGAGAATGGGGGAGTGTGAAAAGGGTTTAGGGTTTGAAGAAGCAGAGAATCAGCAGAAGCAGGTGGGATTGGAGGAGAAGGTGGAGTCTCCGTCTAGTTCTTCGCCGGATCTTGATCCTCCGGCGAGTGTTCAAACCCTAGCTGAGAAGTTGGAGGAGGTAGGGTTTGAAGGAAAGGAGGAGAGTGGTTGGAATGAGATACAGGACCAGAACGAGAATGATAAGGATGATGATGAAGCAAACGAAAACGAAAACGAAAACGAAAACGAAGATGAGACGAGTAAGAATCGGAATCAGGAGGGGGAGGCTGTTGAGACTAGAAGATTTTATTATCCTTTGAGAGCTGGTGAGCCGGATTGCCCGTTTTATCTTCGGACCGGGACGTGTCGCTACGGATCGAATTGCAAGTTCAATCATCCTCTCAGAAGGAAAAGCCAGGTGATTGAACTGATTCTATTCAATCGAGGTGGAGTTTTTTTATTATTGTTGTTATTATTTGATGGGGATTTAGTGAATTTAGTTAGGAGTTGTTTTTTTTTTTTTTTTTTTTCAGGTAAGATCGGCCTCGGAGTCGTCGGAATCGGTTCAGGTAAACCTTGATTTGGTTTCATGTCTTTTGAAAGTGCTAAGTTAGGTAAGAGTTATTGAATGGGATTACTGGCTTGCTCTGATGGGAACAGATGCTCCTGAGAGCTACTTTTACCAAAATATCTTTTCGTTCCATGCAAGGCGTTTTTGTTTTTTGGTGTGATGTTGTGGGGTGGGGGGTGGGGGAGGTTTGGAACATTGCTTTCCATTGACAAAAGACATGGGAAAAGCTATTTGACTATTTTGAGTTTATAGTACCAATGGCTAAAGGCATGCATTACTTAAAATGGGGTTTCTAAACCTTGTCATGGGTTTGGAGGGAAGTTATTGAACATCTAACATCTTTAATTTCTGTTGTGATTTTTTTTTAACTGATTTAAGGGTTTCAAGGAAAAGGAGAATGAAGAATATCCTGAACGGGCGGGGCAGCTGGAATGCAAGGTTGTTGCTATTCTTTGTTTCTAAGTATTTATTTATCTATTCGAACTTTAATGCTTTTATTGGCTTGATGATTTGGTTTAGTTTAATAATTTAAAAGGTTTTGGGTTAGGAGTTGAGGATGTGACTAAACTTGGATTGGAGTTCCACTTTAAATTGGTTGAATCTGGTAGACTATATGACTAATTGACTAATGTTCGAAATGCAATTTTTTCTCATTAATTTATGCTACTTTGCTAGAATTGTACATACAATGTGCATGATTTGTAAAATACTATTTCCATTGGTTTCAATCCCTCCTTTATAAGTTGATCATTGCTTTTTTTAGATAATAATTCTTATCATTAAGTATGGTGCTAAAAATGGTATCATGATTTGATTTTGAATGGCATGACTTAATCATATCAAAGGGCCCCCATGATATAAATGTGGCTATGAATCTCCGTCATTGTGAAAATTTCATTCTCACTGCTATTAGTATCCTCCCTCGAAGGGAAAGAAATAGCCAAATCACATAATTTAAGTTCTATTCATTCACTATTTCCATTTTCAGATGATCAATTTATAACTTCGATTTTTTTTTAAATAATTGATTTGCTCAAATAAAAGATGGCCCCATTGGCCAACAAGTAGGAAAATTTTATGATTCTGATTCAATCTCAAGATTCCAGATTGGTGGAATCATAGCCCTTGGATCTGCTATCATTTAAACCTCCTCTTTCTCTTTTTCTGTATCAACCATCTATCTTTTATATTCTTTATGTTTCTTAAGTCTTAGATAGTGTTTGAAGTGTTTTTTATTTCTCTTCTATATCAAAAACGAGGGAACAAATATATAAGAAGACCATTTTCTTCTACCTTTTGGGTTCACCAAAGAAGTCATGATATGTTGATAATCAATGATGAAGTTGTTTGGTGTCTTTTTGCACTGTTCTTATACTTTGAATGATTTGCAAATGGAACCAACTCTCCTAATTTTGCTGGTTATTGGAATTTCTCCATTAACATGTATGTTCTACAACTTTATTACTGATCTCAAGTTTTATCCTGTTATGACATGCATTTACATGGTAATTTTGGTAACCCTTCTTGAAGATATATAATTTTAATTTAACTTAATTTTTTGGGCCTCTACTTTTTATGATTCAATTCACACTTTAACAATCATTAAGAAAAGATAAGCATAATATACATGGAAAAGGAGATTGTGGAAACATATTTAATTAATGCATTAAGAACAATCAAGATGTTGTAATAACTTTGTTGAGCTCACTTTTTTCTCCTTCAAGTTTCATATATATATATATATATATTTTTTTTTTTTCCCAATTGTTTGCAATACAAACAGAATTAATCTGGCGACTCTTGAAAGGAACCTGTCTACTCTTGAAAGAGAGTTGTTCTGTTTTATTTTTTTTTCTTAGTGTAAATCTAAATAATTGATATTTTTGCTTATAATTTGTTTGATATTGGTAATTTGGTATGCAGTAGCTAATTCCATGTAGTTGGTTTGGGCTGACTTTAAGAATTGGGAAGTCCTTACTTCAAATCTCAAACTAGATCTTTTAATATTATTTTTAATATTAATATGTTATTTTTTTATTCTTCTCTTTTTCTTAGAATTTTCAAATCCAAAATAGTTTCTTTTTTATTAGACATTTTTAATTGCGAATAATTTCAAAGAAAACTTACAAAACCAACACCCCTTTATGGTAAGTAATAGAACACTAAATAAAGCAAAAGAATTTGTAAAATCTCAATAAAAAATAAATGAAGAAAAAAATTATTGAACATCTAAACTTGGAATTTTGTTTATCCTTCCTTTAGCTCTTCAAAAGAACTCCTTGAACAACTCTGCTTATTGAATCTCAACTATGCAATGAGACTCACTAAGAATGAGTCTCCATTGAAAGCCCACCAACAAACTAGAAGCCATGCTAAGAATAATGTCCTTTGAGCACAACCACATGTTTCCCTTGGCCCCTTGAAATTATTTAGAAGCACGCTGCATACTCTTTTTGACGCACAACCAATGTGGGATTGAACATTTTGAAGAAGCACCTCACATACTTTTTTCCCGACACACCCGATGTGGGATTAAACATGTGGGACAATAGTTGTATGTTGGCTTTTCTCTTTTCCATGTTTTAAGTCCCACATCACTTTCATGGTTGCAGTAACACCACAAGGGCGTATAGATAATACATTGCTCTAAAGGAGTTGTTAGGAGGAAAGCCTTCTAGACCAAAGATTAGAGTTGCGGCCTTGGCAAATGCATGTAAATGCACACTAAAAACACAATTTGGTTGCTTGGGTTGGGTCAGTATACTTGGCTATTCACTTTTCAATAGTGTTACATGATTATTGAACCGAATTGGTGGGGCGGGTTGGTTCCATATATTCAATTAACTTCAAAATTATAATGAAAAATAGAATTAGATTTTGAGCATAAGCCAGATGAAGGAGATTCTTGGAGAAAAATTGCGATCTTTTCACGACATTTGAATTATCAATGTGGAAGCCATTGAGCTATTAAGAAAGGAGTTCTTAGAACCTTGTCTTTGGAAAGAACCTAAATAATTGTGAGCTTGATGGTATTGCTTCATTGTTGACGAAGACAAATAACTATCAAATCTAAGTAGTGTCAAGGATATATATTTATGCACCAACTACTAATTTCAGACATGTTATTTTCATTTATTTCATATCAATAGTTCATCAAGCTCTCTCTTGACTTTTACGGTTTTTTTGCCTCCCCCATATGTAACTTGAGCCATATTTGGGAAAACATCTTGATCATTATATGGACACCAACAAGGTTGTTACTTGTTAGAATTGAGGCCCTACACAAGATTGATGAGGGGCTCTTGAGAATTGGAAGCTTCTACACACTATGAAAATTATTTTTTATAAATATATTTAAAATAGAGAAACAGATAAATGGCACTTTTTGCATAAAAAATAATTTATGGTGTTTGTTAACTCTATATACATGTTGCAACCTCTAAAAAGTGTAGATGATAGTAAAAACATTTTATGTGTAATTCTTTTTTATACCTCTAATTGAAGTAGAGGTATAAGCTCTACAAAAATAAGCCAAAAATTTTAGCCTATTCTATTAGAGCTTAAACCTTTACTACAAATAGAGGTTCATTTTAAGTAGAAGTAGAGGCTGAATGGTGTTAACAAACGACACCTAAAATTGCAAAATCTTGCATAAATGATAGAGCCCAAGTTTACATTGTGCGAGTGTACACAAAGATCAAGGTTCAAATTTATGCATTACTTTTATTTTATCTATTTATTATACCCTCAAGTTCATATAATATTGAACATAGTTTATCAAAATGCAGTGCTTAGCAATAAACTTAACAAAATCTTTTCTCCACTACAAAGACTGCTCTAGCCTTTGGCAAGTTAGGGGTAGTTGCCTAAGGCCTATCTATGAATAAGGTGCAGCAACCATGCATTGATAACCCCTAGGAAATAAGTTAGTTCGATTTTATTTTTTCAAGCCTTTTGTCTTAATAATTAATTCCTTTTAGGAAGTAGGCCCTTGGCTCCTTCACCAGGCCTTCAATAGCTCTGCTTTGCCATAGTTCTAGTGATTGTTTCAACTTAACAGTATGGCTCAATGCCTTAACCCAAAAAAAAAGAAAAAAAAAATACTTGTGGTTATATTTTTTTCCTCTTTTGTTTTGTTACTAGGCATGACCAATAATGTAAGATATTGAAGATAATTTTATGGAATAGCAATGAAATAACTACATAATATCTTTTGCATGAGTCGTACAAAGATTCGCATACAAGTTCCTGTTTCGGAGTGGAATAGTCTTAACGGCGTGTGGTGTTCACGCTAATTGTCATGGGCTTTATTTGCATGATTTTTGCTCATTATAGCTGTTTCATTATTTATCGGTTCCACCTTGGTTTTTGCAGTATTACCTTAAAACAGGGGGTTGCAAGTATGGAAAAGCTTGCAGATATAGTCACCCACAGGAGAAGTCTGTGGTTGCACAAGCAAATGAGTTTAATTTTCTGGGCTTGCCAATCCGACCGGTAGTACTCAATGTTTTTCATGTTACAATTACTTTGAACTGTTGACATTGTCCATGGGGATAGAGATGTTCTAGAATGAACTTGTTATGGTTTAATTAGTTTTAGTGAACTATTATCTATCGCAAAAAGAATTTGTACTGAGAGAGTTTATCGATCCCAGGGAGAGAAGGAGTGCCCCTTCTACATGCGTGTGGGTTCCTGCAAATTTGGTACCAATTGCAGGTTTCATCATCCTGATCCAACTGCTGCAGGAATGTCTGATCCTATGTCTGGGTATGGTAACGGTGGTTCTGTTCCATTGCATTCAGCAGGGGTGCCACAGGCAGCTTTGCAATCCTGGTCTTTACCAAGACCCTCTAATGATGCTATTCCTTACCTTGAAGCTCCCCCATCATATGTGCCTGTGATGCTTCCACCTCCTCAAGGGGCACATTTGAATATGGAATGGAATGGATATCAGGTAACTTGAATTAGCCTTTGACTTGGATGCTTTTATACCTTTAAGCTGATATTTCTTGAAATCATTTATATGCTTTTCCATCAAAGTCATAGGCCCCATTTAATTGAGAGGTTGCAAACTACTTTTAAACCAAAAGCAGTTTTTGAGTCATTTGGCAACATTTGCGGTTGGTAAAAACTGCGGTGAAAAAACAGATTTTCCACATTTTGGAAAAACTGGTTGGAGAATCTTGAGACCAATTTTTCAAAATTTCTTTTCTAGCACTTTTTCGAATAGTGCTTTTGCAGCTGTACCGAACAGTCCCATAATGCAGCTATTATGATATGATTGCTATGGTTTTTTATCATATTTTTTCCTTCTGGGCTTCATTGCTCTGCCTCTGTTAGAAATCTTAAAATAGAAGTATAACCTTTAAAAGTATAGCAAACATTGTTGGCTTATTATATTAGAAATGAAAGGTTCCTTTTTGAGTATGGTAAAAGATAAGTGGGGTTACCAAACATGCCCTTAGTTCAAGCCTTATACTTTTTTTTCTTTTTCTTTTCTTGATGCTCTTGTTATTTTAGTTTCCCTTTTTTAAACATTCATAATCTTGCTCTGAAGCTACATAATTAATTTCCATTGCATTATCTTTGTCAACTATTTGGTTATTATCTTGCTTGGAACATATTCATTTCATTCTACTGAAGCTGCGTTATTTTATCTCTTCTGGGCCACTCACTGGGATCTTGTATTTCTTATTTTCTTTGGTCCTTAGGCTCCTGTAAGCCCATTGTATCCACATGAGGGAAAGGTGCGTCCACCCGTGGCTTCGGTCCTGAAGGATTCTACTAAGAATGCAGATGGCTCAGCCCATCATTATCAACAGTTGCCTGTTGATGAATTCCCTGAGAGACCAGGACAAAAGGAGTGTCAGTACTACATGAAAAATGGAGACTGCAAATATAGATCAGCATGTAGGTTTCATCATCCAAAGAACCACCGGGTACAAAAGTCACCTGCTCTGAGTCCTATAGGCCTGCCACTAAGACCTGTAAGTTGATCTCCTTTTTTTAAACTTGCGGAACTCATTATCAATCAATTTTCCACATCGTAGTGATCTGGTTGGTTTTTTTTTTTCTATCTATGATAAAACTTAAGATTAACACTAAAAGCTATAACAGAAGTTAAAGAAAGATGCCTGCCAAACAGTTAATTTGGCATTACTTCTGTTTGGATACATGCAAATCTTTTTAGTATACTTCATGGTTGCTAGTTATTAGTTCCTGGCACATTTTCCCCTATGTAAGTTCTTTGATTGCTTAAGAAAATCCATTTTCTGTAATTTTGATTGAAAATGTATTTGTGTAAGGTTAATATTTTGGCATTGAGGTAAAATATGCTGCCTGGTGGTGTTTTTTCTTTTTGACCATTCCTTTTCATTTTTTTTGTCTGTTATTCAGGATCAAATAGTCTGCTCGCATTATAGCCGCTATGGCATTTGCAAGTATGGCCCTGCATGTAAATATGATCATCCACCAAATTCTGGCTCTGTGGACCATCCAGTTATGCCCAGTTCAGGTCATCCAAAATCATTTGACAACTCTGCAACTCTAGGAGGGCCTCAAATGGCCGACCCAAACAAGCCTGTGATTCCCCAGACTATGATCCATCCACCAAATTCTGGCTCTTCTGACTGCTCTGCTGTCTCTTGTTAGGGCCAACTTATCTTTTAACACCTTTTTTGCAATTCTGAGATGGCCTAAAATGGCCAAGGTTGCAGGTGGAAGCAAGGCTTTGATCCAGCTGCTTATGAGAGAACCAACTTACTTCAGATTCAACTAAGAAGCCATGCCAAATGTGATCCAAAATAAGGAGCTTGATCTCTACTGTTTTATGCTCAGTCTGGGGAAGTCCTAGTTCTGTTAGATTGGTTCCTGCAAGATGTTCTGACAATAACTTAAAAATATTTATATGTTTTATGTTTCTTGATGAGACGGGAATGATAACTTTCTTTCTTCCTTCGATTGTATTTTTTTTCACAATAAAGACCTTGCAATATATATATACATGATGGCTGGCATCCGAGACGTTTACTTCATGTCTAACTAGCGTAAAACTGTGTTTATTTATTAAGATGGTCGTTGGTTGGCATCTAAAAGCTAGTCTTGTCATTTAATATCATTACAGATGCACATGTATCTGTTTTGTTATGCTAGCAAAGAAACATGATTCTGATTTATGTGGAACCGGTGGATATAGATAGCTAACCACTGTTTTCCTTTCAGGGTCATGTTTTATTTTATTAATCTGACATTCCTATGGATGAAACTAGCCTCTAGTTTCTTCTTGATGAGTCACGGAGCGTCTATGATACTCTCAGAATGATAAGTTGATGGCCGCTAATAGGATTGATATTTTAATTTTAATGTTTGAGATTTTTTTATAATGTACTGCCATAAATATTTATACTATAATCTCATTAATAAATTTTATTTTTTAATTTTTTAATTAAATATACATTAATCAATATATATATATATATATATATCAGAATTTTTAACTGATCAACTCAAATTGATCCAGACTGGTTGGTTCAATTTGCTTCACCAAAATATCAATTAGCTACTTTTGGTTTGAATTTGATTTAGAAGTAAACCAAATTGTTGACATAACTATAGTTTGATTAAGATTTATGTTATCGAAGTTTTACGTTGGCCGTTAACTATTTTACACAACCCTCCTCTTCCTTTGCCCGGGCTTAAGATTGACGGCAATGGAATTCATTGGCACCTTTAACTTAATATAATAAAACTGAATGAGCCAATGTCAAGTTATTTAGCTTTTACTCCGGCCTTAAAAAAGTACACAGATAAAGAGCAAGTGCAGCCATTCAATAATAAAGAAGAAATAAATAATGGAAGAGAGTTCAATAATAAACAGCAGGTATTCTTCCAAGTCCCAAATCTCTGTCGGCACTATCCTAACTTTAAATGACAATTTGGAATGACAACAACAATACATACACAAATGACAGATCAACCAAACTCATGGGCACAAGTTAAAGATAGGTTTTCAACCACAGCAAAACCACTTGCTCTGCATCCATCAACAACATGAGAGAGAGAGGTAAGACATTTAAAAAAAAAAACAAAAACAAAGTCTCCATAACCATAACCATAACCATCATAAAGGGGTAAGCCATACCTTGATGGGATATTGATAACCTTCATTTTGTTTATTAGCGACGACATTGTTTGTTTTTGGGGACGCTGTGCTAGCACTAGCTCCGGTTTTCTTCTCATCTCTAGCCTTGTTGAATATGACCGTAAATCCTTCAGCAGAAGCTGGATTGTTCACATCCCA
Source organism: Paratinospora sagittata (assembly GCA_035771175.1). Taxonomy (NCBI): domain Eukaryota; kingdom Viridiplantae; phylum Streptophyta; class Magnoliopsida; order Ranunculales; family Menispermaceae; genus Paratinospora; species Paratinospora sagittata. The sequence goes on along the minus strand of CM069602.1, from coordinate 3,605,460 downwards.
CTCTCCAAACTTGGGTAAAGGCCGACCCTTATCCTGCTGCAGTTGGCAAAAAAAATCAGTAATTCAACAGGGTATTTTCATCACTTTTTGTAGATGCAAACCAACTTCTTTTGATAATTTAATGATTAAAACTTTGACTTGGATAATGAAAAGAGTCTTCATTTTTTCGCGTGTTTGTTGTAAAAAATGCTAAAGAAATACCCGTGAAAACATTCATAAAATTGAATCGTGTGGGGATGCGCTTATAATTGTGCGTCCCATGTGATTCAATGAAGGTGGAAAATTTGAGTTCTTAATCGAGTTTTCATGGGTGTATCTATCCCTAGCAATACTCATTCTTTCTTTATATATTTTTTCCAAAAGAAAGAAAGAGAATATACAGAGTGTACGTGTTACAGCTAAAATCCCCAATAAAAATCCACGGCATTTTGCAGAGTCAACCATAAGACATTAGCAAGCAAATCAATCAATGAATGAATGAATGAAGGAAGCATGCAAAAGAAAGAAATTCGTTCAAATACAAAACACCCACATGTTTTTCATTCCGTCATTGGCATCCACAAAGCAACAATCTCTTTTTTCCAAAAACAAGAAATTCAAACATATTAATTAGGGGAATCATCAATATCTGCAATACAAGTGTTTGAAGCCCCAACACTAATAAAGATGCCAGAAATCTCATTTCATTATATCAAACTAAATTAGATTAAAAGATGAAAGACTCAAACTCACCGACGTCATGATTGCAAGGTCTTCGAGTTTCAAAGGTAGGAAACGGAAGAAAGAAAAGGAAGAAGGAGTGAGAGAGAGAAAAAACAGAAATGAAAAATAAGAAATTAATGGAAAGAAGCCCAACAGTGAAAGAGATGAAGAAGGAGAGAGAGAGAGAGAGTACGGAAGGGGTGGCAACAACTGTACGACACCTTTATTTAATAAGTGTTTGTTTCACGTCCTAATCTCCTCTCCTACGCGTTTTTTGTTTTTCTTTCCTAATCTCGTCTCTTTCTCCGCCGCACAACATTTTTATCCCTCCATCTATTAATCCCCCCAATCTTTCCTTTCTATGGATTCAAAATTCTTTACTTCTCTTCTTGCACCGACAACACCTTATATAGCTCACACACTATTACTCCACAAGAGTCTAAAATTATATATATATTTTTTATTACCTAGCATTGCATCGGTTGACAAGTGACTCTCATCCTACGTATGCCCTTCTTCTTCTTCTTCTTCTTCGGCTACAGGTCTTGTTTCATGTATGGGATTTGATATCTTTTACAGCTTTGTTTCTTCTTATATTATTCTTAATTTGTAAAATACGTCCGACAAAGACAGTTTGGCCGAGTGGTCTAAGGCGCCAGATTTAGGCTCTGGTCCGAAAGGGCGTGGGTTCATATCCCACAGCTGTCAATTTTTTATTTTTATTTTATTTTATTAGCCTTTTATAATAGCCAACCCCGGTACAAATGATATGATAGAGTTGGCCTTACCTATGGTGCTCACGGAACAGTAATGGAAACTGCCAAATCTGAATATATATATAACGTCACTTAAAACAAGGATGATAATGGAAGGTGACAGACAAGATGCTTGTATGAAGAGGGAATCAAGGTGTATGAATACTTTCAATGAAGAAAAAAGAATACAACTTCAACTGTTAAGGACCACTTGAATGCTGTCATACAATTAGCAAAGCATTCAAGTCATGCCTCTTCTGTTCAAACTGTCTAATAATATACAGAAAATCATAGCAAAAATTATTGCTCTTCTGATGAAGTGGACAGGTAGCGCCATAAAAGACCACCTACAAGATTGTTCAGTCCGTGAGAAGCCATTGGCACAACGATGCTTGAGGATAGAATTGTCGCATAGCCATAAGCAAACCCGACAAATGTTGCCCTGGAAGCAGTTCCCAATCATAATAGTAATAAGACTTTGGTATGAATGCTTCTAGAGAATTGCAACACTATGGTTATGTTTTCAATCTGATCAAATGGTCAATACATACATTCAATAATAGCAGAAACACCGAACAGCAGTTCCCTCTTCAAGGACCATTATAACAGTTTTAAGAAAAACTCCGCAGTTATATGTTGATACACAATGGGAACAGATGATGTGCATATAATATAGAAAACAACAATCTATAATATAGAGTTTGATGCTCATGTTGAAGATAAATTCCAAGTAAAAGTTGTAAAATGTTAATTATCCTTGAAAAATAATCATATTTGGTACAAGGTTTGGACCTAACGCAAGAATGAATTTGTTGCATCATACAACGTTAAAGAGAGCCTGATCAGGTGGCTGTATCTGGGGATTTTATCAGAACTTCAAAGTTTCTTACCCGGCAGTCTCCCCTCCTTGTTGAGAGGGATGCTCTTGAATGAGTATATTACAAAGTAAAATTTTCTTCTTTATTAAGCTTTTTCTGCAAACTACTGAAATTGGCAGAAGTTGCTCCATTATGACCCAGAGAGATAGCTACCTTGCAATTTAGGGGTAACGCTGCATAAAGCATCCATTCCTCTTACTCCACAATAAGGGAGCCTTTGCACTTGATGGCCATTGAGGTCTTTTTGCCAATAAAAAAGTTTCATAAAATGATAAATCACATGTCAAAGATTTAAATTCACATGTCAAAGATTTAAACTCCAATTAATTTTCTCAATCCCCCCCCTCCCTCCTGTAGTAACTAGTAAGATGCACATACAAGTATAAACATTGGGATGAGAACAGACGAGCTCACTATTATGTTGCATCCATATATAGGTGTTGATATTATGCAACAGTTTTTAGCTTTAGTTTTTTTTTTCGTCATTTTCTAAATTTCTAGGTATGTTATTAAATATTATGCAACAGTTTATGATATTTTATCAACAAAATGACAAAGAAAATCAATAGAATTTAAGTAACTATTAATACAAGAAGAAATGAGAAGATAGTAAGAAGCAATCAAGAGATAATCAGTCAATGTACAATCATTGTTTTAAGGATATTTTCAGTGTATTGACATTTCCAGCTATATATATATATATTTTGACAAGAAACGTGACATTTCCAGCTATATAGAACCCGGGAATCTTCGTTCTGGTACAAACAAGTGTCGAAACCCTGTATATGTAATATGTGCAGTGTGTACTAGAATCCATTTGAAGAATGTAATATAATTCTATAATTATACGTCCCACAGATCAAGACTGCGATAACATTAACCAGTTGTGGAATATAATCTAATCAGGTTATGTTTGGTAAATGAATATGACGAAGAATAGATATACTCACCAGATAGCAAAAGAAGATCTCCTGCCACTACCCAAGTGCAGAACTCCGAAAATTGCGGCAACCAACATGCAACTCTTCAAATTGAGTCCAAAGAGTGGCAACAAAGCACCACGGAAAAGAACCTCCTGGTTAATTCACCCAATACTTAACAAAACAATAATAATGTCGGTTTCAAAAAGTAGAAAGGAGGAGAGTTTCCAAAGGACTTTCAGATTTTACCTCACTAACCCCAGGCAGAAATGCTACAACCATATAATCCAAAGGTTGTAGTGAACTGAGGACCTGCAAAGAAGACAATAAAAATAAAAAATCTTAAAGAAGAAGAAGCTGGCAATAAAATTTTTGTATTGCAATTCTTTATCAAAGGAAAAAATGAGTTCGAATTATTTGAAACAGTTGAGAGTGGGAAACTGGAGCAAACTTGCTGATTGGCAGCTTCAGTAGACTCGGCAAAGTCGGGCCATGTCCGCAGCAATAGGTATCTACATGATGATATAATTATCACTAGTGCCACAATCAACTCAAGATGCCATGTCTGAAAATCAACTGCATATGAAAGAATAAAAATCAATGATAATTGAAAACTATTAATATTTGTAACAAAACAAAATTCTTATGGAAATTCTAATTGTACTAAGCATCCAATCATTCACAATTCTTCAAAGAGTTAAAGCAAAATGTTCAGAATCTAATGCAGGAATAAAATTCATACATAAGATGCTTTGATTAATTGAATAGAGTTGACCAAGATGTTCTTGAAGGAGTGTAGGTTTGACATCTCAAGATTCCCAAAGCCAACAAGAATATGAATGTCAAGAATTAGGTGGATGCTTAGTTGTTTAAAAGCAAGAGATCAATAGCCAATGAGGAAAAAAAGAGTGAAAACATATACATGATACCGCAGTGCAGTCAAGGACAGGCCATCCTTCCGTAAACCCAACATGAGATACCTGTGCATTGCAATCAGGAAGAAATTCAAACAACAATCTAACATAAAATTCACCTAGCAAAAGAGAAGGGGGATAAAAAAAATGATGCAGTCTTATCAAATGAGTGAAACAGGCATTGGAAATTACAACACAAGAAAAAAGGAATAAACATGGATAACTGCATTCTTATGTTACTAAATTTAAAGAAGATAACACAATGACCAAAAAAACAGAACAAAAATTTAAGTAGAATTTTCACCTGTCGAATTACTAAACCCAAGGCAAGTATCAATCCAGATGTCACAGTGCAAGCCTGAAGTACAGCACTTCTAGAAGGCTTGGGGATTGAGTTTTTCTTCAAAAACTCACTGTTTTCAGAAACAGAATTTCCTTCTCCAGGAGACTGATCTTCCATTCCATCATAGCCATCCAAAGAAATCTGGGTATTTTGCTGAATTCTACTTGGGTCTCTTCTCAAATCCCTATTCAATTTATTTGCAGAGTTTCGCCTAGCAAAAGATCTTATGCTAGACCCAGAATACTGCCAAAATATAATGGAATTCATTCTCTCATTAAGCATAAAAATTAACCAAAACCAGAAGCATTCAAAATCAAAGAAAAACTACCCTTTGTATCTTGGTTAGTGACGACGGCCTCCTTGAGTAAAACAGAAGATTCTTACCAAATCCTGAGCAATCAAATCAATAAATCCCATTTACGAATCCAACTGAGAAATATGAAATTAAAGACTACAAAACTGAACAGAAGCACCAACAGCTTACCCAATGTTCTGCATGCGATTATACTGAGAGATTCCATTGTATCTTGGGCCCAAAAAACACCCTATTTTATTTTCAGTTCCCGGGTATTAATGTTTGCCCTTTCTAAAAAAAAAGATATATATATTGGAAGATTCAGCTTTGCAATTGAAACCCAATTATGCTATTAGCTTCTTCACCTTGGTGTTGAGAGGAAGAAGATGAAATGGGAGACTATTGTGTTTGTCACTGTTTAATGAAGAAATTGGAAACTAATAACAAAATCCCATTTTACATAACTTAGGTGATTAGGTGATAGCCAATCGCACCTTCTCATCCTTCCACAGCTACATGTCTCTCATAGATGATGACCCCACATCTACTAGTGAGACCAGTGATTTAAGTTTATAAAACGTTGCAACGGCGAAGACCTCGTTCCTTTTTTCTTTATTAGACATAATATGCCACCACCTCAAAAAAAAAAATCAAAGGTAACCATTTAAGGTCAAATGAAAATTTTCTGGTAAATTTGCCTTTTTTCAATAATATTATTAGTTGGGATAATAGATAATTCATTTCTGATTAGATTCATGTTTCCTTGGTTTAGCCTTTCGTATACAAAATTATTTCTAATCTTTTCCTTTTCACGTTTACCACTCAGAGTCTCGGACCCATTCATTCTCAAATTAAAGAAGAAAGAAGAAAGGGGAAAAAGATTTCAATTTTTTAAGTGGCTCCGCACTTATACTATTTTCTTATAGTTTCAATTAAATATTCTTGACATTTCTTCCAATTGCAGAAAATTTAAAAGCATTAAACAAATTTGAGATTTCTATGCCTATCAATAGAATTCCCATTTCCATCCTACCCAAAATGTAGCATCAAAAAATCGTATCTAATGGTTTTATACAAGTGAACCCCACTACTTGCCCACCCCAAATTTTACAAAAAAAACATTAGATCATAAATAATGATAAGAAAACAAATCAATGCAAGTGTTTGAACAGTATGTTAAAAAGAATTTTGCTCACTGCACGATTAGGATAGAAATCCAATTGAGTAACCAGCTGACTGTTGGGAGGGTCAGCAGCCATGCGGAATCTGGACTACTTCCGTATTCCCACGGTTCTGCATAATATTTCCAGTGTTTCAAAGGACAAATCCATCATTTCCACAATATTTTTCACTATTCCATAAAAATTACATCAGTTCCAATAACTAATGGTCAAAATATATCTATTTCTCAAAGAAAATACACCAGAAACAGGAATTCAATACTACAGATGACAAATTAGTTAGATGTACAATATTTACTTGTACATTATTAGTTAGACGGATATCTGCTCACTGGATGCTTGATACCCACCAATCAGTATAACTAGGAAACTAAAGAGGGATCCACCAATTTGCTCCATGAAGATTGTTGACGCTGAAACAACCCTTCTTAGCAAGAGAAACCATAAATATAAATATATACGGGATGCTCGCACCCCCTCAATGGACTAGAGAACCTCATATGCTTTAAACATGAGCCAATGTGAAATACTAAAGAAAATGAATTCTATGGAAGAGAGTGCAAAAAGAGGGGGTTTGACAATAGATGCTGTAGTTTCTCTAAATCTGTTATCTATATTTCAATAGTGGAGAAGATAAAATATGAATTCACTCCACTTGCATGGAGGTTTGGATTCTATTCTAGATAGTGTTTGCAGAGAATTAAAAAAGATGCAACACATTTCGATAAACAAATGAAGCACAAGGCTATGAACCACAAGAATGAATGGACTAACAAAACTTACATCTACAACACAACTTGCAGATCAGACAGTTGGGAGTAGGAAGGAGGATCACAAGCTTTGCTACAAAATGGTAGCAAACAGCCAAATATGCAAGAAAAGCCAGTAGGCTACGAGGCCAATCCTTGCTCTAGGCCGACTCATCAAAACTCGACCTCCGCTAACCCTGAAATGCATAGATCACGACTTAGTGTTCTCAAACAGGAGTCGTTCAGTATATGTAAGAAAGCTAAAATTCTTAATTAGTTGCTCAAGGAAGCTAAAGAAACTCAAAAACCAGAAAGCAGCTTTATATTTGGTTAGTGGTTACTTCAGACCTTGTGCCCACCCAGCCTCCTTTTCTTTGCCTCTCTTACAACAGTGTAACCATTATTTTTTTTCTGTGTTACCCGGCTAGCAAGGTCACAGATTGTGGTTGTGAATCATCTGATATTGTTGGGATATGACCCTGGTGGAGAGCAGGGGGCTGAGTGGGGACCATGGCCACCCTTGACCTTAAAAAGCTATAATTACGAAGTCTTATCCGCAAGAAGGCCACTTTTTAATTGATTTAATTAAGAAAGGTGGACCAACCAAAATCCTAGTTGAACTATAGACCCTTTCTCTGTCTGCATTTACCCCCAGTCCAAACCAAACATTTATTCTTTCTTATTTCTTTCTTTCTCACATCAGTATATTCTTTTTGTAAGCAGTAAAAGAGTTAATGCTTGACAGTGCAAATAATTAAGTAATAACATAACTCTTATTTGTATAGTCCACTTTCTGAAATATAGGAAGTGTGAAGCCTTTTTATACTGTAGCTGCATTCGAAACATAGTGTAACGGGTAACAAGGAGTCATCAATTATGATTGGATCATATTAGGTATCAATTCATAGTGATTCTTATTTATGTTATCATTATCCATTGTAACCATGCCTAGGTATATTATGAGTTTTTTATTAAATTATTCAGGGACCTATAATCAACTATTTTCTTATGCCTAGGTACCACTTGCCTATGTAAGTCAGATCGCCTAGGCATCATTTGGATGCCTTGAAAACAGAGACATATAGGTCATTGATTCATCGTATGTTACGAATCCTATGAATGGGAAACAAGGAACCAATATAAAACCTTCAGAAAAAAAAAATAACAGAATAGTTAGCAGTTTAATAGTTTACCAGATTCCATCAATCCGATCTGCTATCAGTCTTCCTTGGTTTGGTATAAGACCTGACGTATTCAGAGATTTGAACACATGGCCTGTAAGAGGGAAGATTGAAATTACCATCTGAAGCTTGTGAATTTTCATTTGAAAAGAAAACTGAAGTAGAAGCCTGGGGAAAATCCAAACCTTTATCATCATCAGTTTCATGATGGTTGATTAGCTGATCAGATTCTGAATCAATGTTGAGGGCAAGATGGTCACTTGATCCTTTCCGCATTGCCCTCACATGAGCAGCAGAGGGGACAATGGGGATTGACTTGCTACCAAGTGGACCCTGCATTACATAGGAAGCACTAAATATAGGGCTGCACTTTCTACTACAAAACATTTAAGAAAGAAAGAACAAATATATATCACCACTGAAAATATTGGTGGCAGAGTGGTGCATGAATCATAATCTGTAGTTCATTTATGGAGAAAATGGCCCATAGTGAAGGTCGATTTTTAAGTTGCACTCTCATAGGTGTTGGGGACATCCATATCCAATGTGCATTTAGACCTTAACACAAGCAACCTGAGTATGCCTAGCATACAGTACAACTTGTTAAATAGATAAACAACCACCTACTCAGGTTCCACTTTAAGTGGTTGCAGGGGTCTTGAGTTTTAGATAGTCATACTAGAAAGACATTGGGTTTTGTCAGTATGACCAGGAACAACATTATTGGCATTCATCATCCTACTGTTGGATGAAAAACAACATCAACAATATTGGTTCAATATAAAGATGTGAAACTTTTGCTATTTGCTGACATAAAAAAATACCACGTTGACCAGCAATGAACTTTGGAAGAGGATAAATCTGACCTGACTTGATCATGGGATAGTCAGATGGTCTCAGCATTTATTGTCCAGTTGGGATCAACTAGCAGTTACCTCTCCGTTTGAGGTGGTCAGGTTAGTGGGACTTGGACCTAAACCCAACTGAACCCAAGTGATGAAAATCTCTGACCTCAACCTATTGCAAAAGACACTAAAATGAAGAAAGGTAAATGACAGTCTTCACTTAAAATCCTAAACTTCTATATTTTCCTTTATATTTGTACTCTGAATAAGCCCAAAGAATGTCTTTTGACAATCTTAAGCATGTAGGTCACAGTTCACAAAATCCCCTCCTTTGGTCCCAATTATTGAATAAGAATAGCTAAGCCAGTTACCTAGGCCATATCCTATTTTAATATTCAATTCTAGCTATTAAATACATTTTCCCAAACAACTATGGACTGTGAATGGTATTGTAACATTCCCAAAGCAATAAATACTAGAAAACCTCACAAAACTTTAAAGAATGGCAAGAACTAGGAGATGTCTTAAGAAATCAACTAAACAAAAATAAAGTGAATAAAAAGTAAAAAGGTGTAAAGAAATGGGAAACAGATAAAAGAACAAAAATGCATACCGTATCTTCAGTTTTAGATATCTCCGATCCAGTTGCCAATGAAGATGGTTCAAAGAGGCCTATCTCCTGAACAGAATCTGGCAGAAGAGGCCTACCATGAACTGAATCTTCAAGAAATTTAATCTTTGCTGACAATTCACCAACGGCCTTTTGATTTTCATGCAACTTGGAAACTGATTCCAGAGCTTTGGATTTTGAAGTTTCACAATCCAGAATTAAAGCCATAACAAGACTTTCTAATGCAAGTAAGCGTTGCTTCAAACCAGAAGGCTTCTCATCTTCAACTAAATCATTTCCTCCCAATTTCTGAATAATTTTATCCAAATCCAGTTCCACCTCATTTAAATCACTTCTCATCTTTTCTGAATCCTGGTTATTTCCAATAAGATTTCCAACTTCGTTCCTCAAACATTCAATTTCACGAGCGTGAGCAGCAACGTTAGATTGCAACTCTTCTTTTTCATGAGCAGTAATTTTAGCTGATGATGCAACTCGGTGACATTTTTGACAATGTAAAATAGCTTATCCACAGGAGCTAAGCTGTGGAGTTTCGCTCTCCCCAGATCCGACTCTTCAAAAAGAATATCAATCTCATTTATCTTCTCAAAAAGGGTTTTGACTTGATCTTCTGACAAAAGATTCCCATCTGCCTCTGAAACAATAAAAGGAAAAGAATTTCAATAAAAGATACCACCAATTTCTAACTAAAAAGTAAACAGTGTATACACTAGAAGATGAGATTGAGACAAACCAAATTTACCTCGTTCTTTTGTATTCAAAGGATGGTACCCTGATGACTGTTCTGCATCTTTATCCCTCAACATATCCTCTTTCGCCTGATAATCCTCTAGTTTCAACTTCATTTCACTGCAGAAGTTCTGCAATGCTTCTAAATCCCTCTCAATTATGGAAACTCTGTTTTGGGATAGATCCCTTTCTTCTATAGCATTTGCAGCTGTTAACTGAGCCTCCTTCAGTTTCACTTGCAGATCTTCAACAGTCATAAGGGATGCAATCTCAATGTTTTTCAAGCTTTTCATCTGACCACTAGCTTCTTTTGCAGCTACTAGCAAATTATGTGCAGCCTTTAGAGTTTCACTTTGCTCTTCTGCCGTACCCTCACTAGCTTCTTTTGCTGTCAAGTGCAAGCTACCATTCCAGTTTTCCAGTTTTGAGCTTAGGTTCTGGCTATCTACCTCATCCAGTAATTCATGAGAGGCATCAGCGCATGCTGAAATTAGCATATTTATGTCATCTTGTAACATGGATATTGTACTCTCTTTTTCATTCCTAGAAGACTCCATATTCTTCACTTCCAGTTTCAAAGATTCTGTGTGCTCAAGCAAATTAAGGACTTCTTTCCTCGTTACTTGCAGTGCGCTAACCATAACTCCAATAAGATTATCCATAGATACAGAGAAACTTTCAAATTTATCTTCAAGATTCCTATTCTTCCATTTGAACCCTTCCACAATATTAGAGAAATATATGGAGACATCATGAAAATCTGTCGCATTTGCCTCACTGTCTTCAAGTGTGCCATTAGAGAAATTGTCACCATATCCTGAAAGGAACTTCTCCATATAGCTATCTTTCTGAAATCCAGTATTCAGTGAGCCAGTCAGATAAGAGCCACCCATAAATCTTTTTTTTTTTCTTTTTTGAGAGGAAACAAGTATACAATTGTATTAAATATAAGAAATTACAAACTAAGGAGTGCCAGCAGTACTCAATACTACAATAACACCCAAAGAAGCCTTACTTACAACATACAAGAACTCCAATTCTTATACCAATCGGTAACCGATAAACCTCTCGAGAGCTAAAAACTAAGAACATGGGGAACACAAAAAATTGAACTAAAAACTGACTTGCTGAAAGTTCGGAAGTAATGATAAGTTTGATGGTAGAGTATATTAAGTTAGACCTTAAACTGTTGAAATAAACTCACAATTTTTAAATTCACGTCTCCTTTAATGCATTCAACAGAGAGAGAAAAATAAAAAAAAAAGAAGAAGAAGGAATAAGCGAATCAAACAACCTAGTGCAGTATGAAATTACGAATCATTAACACTTCATGCTATAGTTAACAAACAAAAATAATATTTTTAGAGAAAACCACAAAAGTAATTTTTTTCCCTTTACCAGACAACATTACAGCTGTTACAACTTATAAGTTAAAACTGCACCTAAATGTGCTAGCCCACCAATTGCACATTTTAAAACTAGATATTGACGCCCTTTTGTTTCTCAACTAAGAATGATATGGAAAATGTTGGTTTCTACAGAAGGTGAACCACAGGTCGACCATGAATGGTGGAGTAAAGTCAGAAGCAATACTGATACCATCATTATCAAACCGATTCAACTAGCAATTTGGACCAATTCAACACAGTTCATTTACAATTCACAATCAATTCACTGGTGATCCACAGGTACAATAATTCAGGGACCCAGTTTGAATTCTGACTAAAATTGTAGACCCTATAATTCACCAATTCAAATCATGACTCTGACTACTATGTCAAGTACTATGAGCAAGCCCACTAGGAGACAACAAGGAAATAAACAAGTTTAGGAGGAAAAAGGAAACCCCAGCAAATAAACACATGGATACCTTAAAAAGTTTGAGGTTTTCCAAGTGGATGGAACAAACAGAATGTACTTCCTAGGCATGAGATGTTAGTCAAGATCAAAGAAGAGAAATAAACCAAGAAGCCACCTCAATAATTAGGACCAATAGCTTACAAAAGGGGAAGATTTAAGATGGTAGCATTTGAAACGAATCTCAATTATGCAACCAGTTAGAAGATATGCCCTTAAGAGGTCAGAAGCAAGTGCTGTGAGGTAATCAACTAAGTTTAATCAAGATGATTAAACTATATATAGAGGCAGTGGATCATTATTAATTCAGTGATTCACTACAGTTTGCACTTTGCACTGTGAATTGAACAGAGCAGGATGAAAAGAAGCTCCTGGCAGAAAAATAGCTGAAGTTAAAGAAAAGATACTGATAGAAAAAAATTGTTAGACACTAAACTTTTAAGCAATGAACTATTTATAAGTCAATAGCTGAATATGGGAAGGATTATCTACATTACCTCCAAGCGAGAATGAACTTGCAACTGTTCGAAACCTCTTTTAACAAACTGGTCTTCAATATCTTCAATGAGAAGATTCAAATCTCTCAGGCTTTCAACTTTTTTCTTAAGTCCTTGAGTCATTGAGGATAATAGAACATCATCTTTCAAAAACATGTTAAGATGATTGAGATGACCAAAAAGCTCTAGTGACTGACTTTCTATGTTTCCTTGGCTTCCAGCCAACTCTGCTATACTTGCACTTAACTTAGCATTGACTGCCAGCAACTCGTTTTCTACATTTTTCTTTTCATCAACAAGTACAGACATATTATCATGCACCTGTGACAATGCATCTTGCAGGGATCTTATAGTTGCATGAGCATCAGCCAGTTTGCTTGCTTGAGAACCAGCTTCATCTTTTAATTCATTTAGCTCTTTCTCCGAAGAATCTATGATAGCTATTTTACCATTTTTTTCCTCAGTAACAAAGGAGACATTCTCCTCCGCATGGGATAATGCTTCTTGTAGCGATTTTATGGCCATGTAGGCTTCTGCCAGTTTGCTAGCTTGATGACTAACTTCATCTTTTGCGTTTTTTAGCTCTTCCTCTATAACCTTTTTGTCAAAATCTATAGTTATCTTTTCCACTGCAAATGCAGAAATATTTTTCTCCGCCATTGCTAGTGCATCTTCCAAAGACTTCATAGCAGAACAAACCTCTGCAAACTTACTAGCCTGGGAGCCAGCTTCCAGTTTGGCTTTCTCCAACTCTTGCTCAACAAATGCCTTACCAACTTGTATGTCTGTCTTTTCTTCTGCAACTATTGAGATACTCCTCTGTGCCTCTGATAACTCATCTTCCAGTGATCTGATGGTTGCATGGGCCTCTGCTAACTTGCTTGCCAAAAGACTTGCTTCCTCTTTTACTCTCTCCAACTCCTCCTCCACAAAAGCCTTGCCAACCTGACATCCATGAAAGCACTCTGCAAGCCATTTCACCTTTTCTACAGGCTCTTCAAAAACTGTCCCCACTGGAGGAACAACACTGTCCATGGCTTCAATGAACCTCTGTAACATACCATTGCTTTCTAACGAGAGTTTTTCGATCTGATCCCTTTGATCTTTCATGGCCACAAGATCAGATTCCAGTTTTGCCATGCCTTCCAAATCCCTAGATAATCTATTAATCTCGTCCCTACAGTCACTACGCACATGCTCTTGCTGCTGTAATTCAAGCTTTAACATTTCAATTTCAGTGTTTTTTCCATCCAGTGCCTGTCTCAGGTTTTCCCTTTCTTGAACCAATCCCTTCCCTTTCTTAACTGCCATGGAAAGTTTTTCCCTAAGTAGAGCAGATTTCTCATCAGAGAGCTCAAGATCTTTCTGCAGGGAGCTTTTTTCATCTTTCAGTGCATGGACTTCTTGAGACACTCGTTTCAATTCATCTGACATATTAGCCATCTCCATTCTCCATAGCAGCTCTTCTTCCAGTATTTCCTTCACAAGTACTAGTTCTTGATCTCTTACATACAACAAACTCTGTAATCTTTCAAGCTGCTCCATCTCAGTATGAGAATACTCAAATGAGGCACCAATTTGTTCCTTGATATTCTCAACACATTTCTCTATCAACAAGGTGATGTCAGTGTAATGCTGATCAACTCCACTTTGAAGTTCCATTCCAGAAGTCTCTAGAAGTTTCCTCATCACTTTATCCTTCTCTGAGGAGACTCGGAACTCCCTTTCAACAATTGCTTCATACTTGGATGATAAGTCTTCTAATCCCATTCGAAGAGAATCCTTTTCCTGCTTTTCTAGCAGAAGAGACGCAGTCAAATGTTCTATATTTTCACACGCCTCAGCCAATTTTGATTCATGAGAAATAGCAGCCAACTGAAAACTATTAATTTCACCTTGCAACTTGCTTATATCATCTTTAGCTTGGGAAAGTGATTCTCCAAGCCAGTTAATTTGGGATTCAACCTCAGAGGAGGCAACTGTTTCTGGCAGGTTAAGAGAAGATAAACTATCTTTCAACCTTTGATACTCCAAAGAAACGCCCTGCAATACATTTCTCTCATCTGCAAGCCATCTGACACAATCTGTGATATCCAAAGACTGATGACTATCTGTCATATCAATCTGAGAAATGATTTCTTCAATTTCCTTGAGGACAATTTCCCTTTTTGATAGTGATTCCTGAAGCAAAGCAGCAAAATTTTGGCTTTTGATCAACTCCTCATTATTGACTTCAGCAGCCTCTAGGGCATTTGATTTCTCTTGTAATTCAAGCAAACATTTCTCAAGTTCATTTGTTTTCTCAGTTAAAGCCTGCTTCAATGAATCCCTTTGCTGAACCAATGCCTTGCCTTTTGTGACAGCCAAGCTAAGTTTTTCTTTGACTGTAGCAGATTTTATCTTTTCCTGCTCCAGTTCCGTCTTGGCTTTTTTCACTTCTGCATCAAATACCTCTACTTTTTCTTTCTCTTTGTCGAGTTGCTCCAGCAATTTTAAGTTTTCATCTTCAAGTTGACTTAGTTTCTGAACCAATGCAAGCTCCCTGTTTTTGTGTTCCAGTAACTCCCCACAGGCCATATCAAAAACTGTTGCGAATTCTGCCTCCTGTGGCATCTGGTTCCCTCTCACTTCCATCAAACACTTCCTGAGTTGATCAATTTCAGAGAGAAGCATGTTATGTTTCTCAGCCACCAAGAAAGTTCCCTTCTTAACAAGAGCTATTCTCTGAGTCACAGAATCATCTAATAATTCATCTTGCGGAACTACTGAAGCAAGAGAAACTAATAATCTCTTTGTAATATCCTCAAGATATAAATCCCTTTCAACCTGACCTTCATGTGATTCCTTCAAGGACTGGGACCATGACCTCCAAAGTGATTGAAAATAAGAAACAGTAACATGATTGGATACTGAAAGCTCATTAACCTTTGCATGGAGATCTTCAATGTCTTGATCCTTCATAAAAAGAACAGCATGGAGCTCTCTAATTGTTCCTTCTGACTGCACCTGCTCTTCCAGAGCACTTTTAAGAGGTGATACAAACTTGGAACAGTCTCTGATCATCAGTTCCAAAGGTGTATCAGATTCCCACATATTATCCTCATTTTGTCCTTTGTCGTCCTCATGCAAATAATTGACCAATTCATTACCATTGTTTAAAAGAACCAAATTGGACGTTGTCATAACCTTAAGCTGCTGGTGAAGATTCGTAATTTCTCTCCTCAACATATCTCTTTCTTCCTGCATCATAGGTACATAATTCAATAGGAAGACGATAATGATTAGGGCAAAAAACAAGAAGTTTTTTAAGCACCTTACCTTAAATTCTTGTTCCATGACTTCTTTCTCTCCTACAGTTTTGGCAAGTGATGCCTGCAGGAGAGCAAGCTCATTCACCACTGATTGAGCTTCTTTTTCGTGCTCGGCCTCTTGAATTACAAGATTCTCCTCGAAATTTAACCTTGCCGGCGCTCCAACAACGGGACTCCTCCCATCAAACGCGCTTAGCTGATCTGAAGCATCAAGAAACGTTTCTTCCTTTCCGACATCCGGAGTTTGAGCGTCACCATTTGGACTGTAATGCGCAGATTCATCTGTATCCACAAGATCCATCGGCAAACTTCTTGATTCCTGAAGTTAAATCATAGTTCATAATTCATATAAAGACTGGCGACATTGAGAAACACAAAAAACAACGAGATTTTTCAGCATTTCCGTACCTGCTCAACAGGTGTACGCTCCTCAACTGTGGCAACTTGTTCCATTCTTTCCGGCGAATCATGCTCATCGGGAACTTTATCGCCGTCTGCACTTATCGATCCGTCGGCAACGGCAGCGGCAACAACAACCTCAGGCGCTTGCAGATTATCAGCCGTAGGTTCAGCATCAACGAACAAATTCTGTTCTTCTTCTTTAGGATCGTTCACGGGAATCGGCTCCGATTCGGAAGATTTTACGACAGAACTATCGATATCAGCAGTTGTTGGGGTTTTGATTGAACCGGGGACGAATTCTGCGGATTGATCCATCGGTTCAGCTTCAGGTTCCGTCTCATTGAACCTGGGAATTTCGTCGCCTGAACCTGAATTCTCACCCATGTCTATCTAGCATAATCGAACTTGAATTATACAATTCGCGTCTTCAACAGAATCGAAATCTGCAAACCCTAAATTAGCCTAAATGACGGTGTTTTTCGCCGCAATTTGACGACTTGACTTCCTAATTTTGTTCCTTAAGGTAACACAGAGAACTCTGCCAACTCCCGGTAGTTCAATTGGTTCATTTGTCCACGACGGTTCGGACAACATAATAATAATTAGTAACTACTCTTTCTCATTCACCTTATCAAACTAATTAAAATATATAATTTTACAGCTCTTAAGAAAATTGTTAAAAATATTATTTGCACTTGACATTAATAAAAATACAAACATTCTTCTTTTTTTCGAAATATTATTTTGAGATTTGCGGATTATGGCTTTCACTTTTCAACCAGAATCACTATTTTTTTATTTATTTTTTTGAAAGGAAATATTGATTTATTATTATAAAAAATAATAATATCTTTAATGAGGATAGTGATAGAGGCGCGCCAACATGCAATTACATATAATGACAATCACATGTGTATCTATTATGCATTTCAATAAATGTAGTGTAGTGCGTGATTTAATGGTCTAAGAGTACGAATAACATTTCCATTGAGATTATATATAATTTCAAATCTTTTCAAGGATGGCCCAAGCATTCCATGGAGTATCCTGTGCTTTAGGCATGACATCAAGAAGCAACTGGGATTAGAGTTAATACCCCATAAAATCTGCCAGTAATTTTGAAGAAGTTACAGAATGACAAAATGCTTCTATGGAAAGAGCAAATCACTACAGAAGAGCCTGCATAAACATCCAATAAAAACACTATTTGAATCACTAAGATAACCGCCATAGCTGCCGGGCAAAGAGAAAGCATGCTCACTTGAAAAATCTTGTGGATTTTGAAGAGAAAGAGAATATGTAGCCTTTCAGCTCAACTCAACTCAATTAAGCCTTTTTTCCAATTACATGAATTCGACTATATGAATGAACAAGATAATAGAATACCAAGGAAAAAGAGGATTCTTCCATACTAATTCCCAGGCTGAAGTGGATGAGAAAGATCCTTCAGAAGTGAAGAGTCCAAATTGCCTTATTTGCAGCTTCTCTAGAGACTTGGACTTGATCCAAGTCTTTGACAATAGCTTGAAGAGAAAGGGCAGCAGCATGAAGATTAACCAGAGATGTTCTAGGCAAGTTTGTTGAAACCTTCTCTCCAAGTGATTTAACTAGGACGCCCCTTGAATGCCATGGATTCAACCAAACTCAGGTAGAGGAGCAGTCCAAAATTTGATGAAGGATGACGCGATGACACCTTGGACCAGGTGTTGGTACTCGATAGTTTTCCTCCATTAACAAAATATCATAGAAAAAAGAAAGAAAGAAGCCTAGAGTTTATGTCCTCAAGATAGGGCTATATGCCGAAAGGAGCAAGTGAGTCCTTGACAGCATGTACTGCTCCATCTAGAATAAGAAGCTATACTAACTGGATAAGAAAATTCAGTAAAAGAAGTAAATATATTGATAAAGAATTAAAGCATCAGCAGAATTATTAGATGCAAGCATAAACCTACCTGCAAAGCAAGTGCGAATCAAACAGAGAAAAAAAGCCAGATGAGGGAAATGAAGGCAGACAGCCATCTCAAAAACAAAACTCATTTTCTCAACCCTGTTAAAAGCCCTTGTGGGATATCTCCAACTGCTCTATTCGTTTAGCCAGGTCATACTTGCCACAGTTCTTTAATCCATCAGTAACCATATCAAAGCTCTCTGATCTTGGTGGTAAATTCAGCTCAGTCATCTCCACAAGATAATTGGCAGCATCAACGAATCTCCCTCCTCGAACACACATCTTTATCAACATTGTATACACAGGTCGATTCGGTTGATGCCCCTGAGCTTTCATATCACTGAAAAAGCTAAATGCTTCATCAAATTGGCCTCTCTTACAAAGTGCTTTTATAATTGGAGAATACAAACTTGGGAATGGCTTCATCCCTTCCTCAAGCAGACAATTCAGAAGCCTAAACGCCTCATCCATCCTCCCAAACTTTGACACAGCAGGGATCATAATCTTGTAAGTGCCTTTGTCGGGGCAAAGCCCCAATTTGCACACATCACGAAGAAGATCAATACAGAAATCCACCTCACCCGATTTATATATAGCTTCCAACAGAGAATTAAAAGTTGATACATCAGGCAAAAACCCTTCTTTAGTCATTTTTCTCACCAACCCTTTTGCAGACTCGAGGTAACCGGCATTAAGCAAACCATCAATCAAAAGATCACGACCACGAACAGGTGGATTAAATCCCTTTCTACTCATTTCCTCAAGAAAATCCTGAGCTTCCTTCAGCTTCCCCGCCGAGCACCACCCATTAACAAGAATTGCAAAAGTCCTCTTATCAGGAGTACCCCCCTTACGCACCATCCGCCTAATCAATGCATAAGCACCTTGGAAATTCTTAACCTCGCAAAGTGCAAGAAGAAGAGAATTATAAACCTCCGTTGTTTGAGGGCAATTGAAGTTCTTCATCAGATTGAAAACCTCAACAGCGCGATCGAGAAGCCCGTGCTGACCGTAGGACTCAATAACCAAAGAGAAAGTTTCAGGGGTGATGGCAAAACCTTGATTTTTCATCTGTTCAGCAACTTTCCACATTGTCTCCAAGTTCCGTGTACGGCCTAAGATTTTGATCAGTTCTTCGTATTCTAAAGTGGTGGGTTCATAACGGGGCTGGTTTCGAGCCCAGTTGAAGAAGCGGAAGGACTCAATGCCACTCTTATTGCAGCTTCTTAGGACTCGGTAGACAAGCTCCGATGTAACGTTGATTCTCATCTTCTGTAGTGTTCGTTCTAGGTAGAAATCACGGCGAACGATATTGGAGATGTGGTGGATGGCAGCAAAGTAATCATCATTGGAGAGTCCTTCACGGCTGTGAATGGCTTCGGCAGTGTTCTCAGATTGGTGGGGTTTGGGAATTACCGTTTTGAGAGTTCGGATTGTGATGGTGGTTTTCGAAGAGGGAGACAAGAGGAGATTAAGGCGAGCATTTGAGAAGGCATGGCAAAGAACAGTAGTTGCAGAGAGCACCATTTTAGTTGAACGTGAGGCTTCAGTTGTAGAGCAAAGTAAAAAATATAAAAAAGGTTTCAACATGTCAGCTCCAGAGAATCTCCCTACAGATTGGGAATTAGCTCAATTCCTCTTCTCAATGTCACGGAAGAAACTAACTTTCTTACCATACTTCTTCTCAAGGACTTCTTTAACAAAAGCATTACGAGCTTGGATACGAGCTTTTTGAGGGGCTACATTAACATATGAGAGGTGCAAACCAACAGTAAAAAGTGATACTCCGAGAACCGAGCAACAACCAATCAACACTAGACCCTTTGGTGTAAAGGGGGAGCACGACATCTCTTTGATGGATGTTGATGAGCAAAAACCAACGCTAATCAATACAAAAGACTAGGCTGACAAATTTCCTCATAGTCTTCTAGCTAATCAGCACTGTAAAAAGCTTAATATCACAGCAGCCCAAATGATCAAATCACAGCTCAAGCCCGAATCTTTCAGGCAAAAAAGATTGGCGTTAGGCATCCAACATGATGTAAAATCCAGTAGACCTGGCAGGAAAACAGATAAAATAGCTATTTGTCATCGTCATTATTTTTTTCTTTTTCTTTTTTTTTGTAAATAAAACATCACTAAAATAACAAAGTAGTGCATCCAATTTTGATGTGAAACCAAACTACATAAACAACAAACAGATAAATTTACCAAAGATTAGATCTAATCTCAATATGGAATAAAAGGCTTATGTGCACTTCCAATTTTTTTGCAAAACCTTAGAGAGCATTGAGAGAAAAGACATCACGTTTAAATCCATCAGTTTTCATCTTTCTCAACACTTCTATTGATTTTCTGACATCCCCAACATTACGAAAGGAGCGAATCAAGATATTGTAAATGAAAGCATTAGGAGCAACATCCCATTCTACCATCTCCTCAAAGCAATTAAAAGCATCTTCTAAATGATGGGCCTTGCAGAGAACATCAATTATTGAAGTGAAGGTGAACATGTCAGGCTTGAATCCATGATCCAAAATCATCTTCAAAAGATCACGGACCTTACCCACCTGGCCAATCTTAGAATAGCCATTGATAAGGGTATTAAAAGTGACTAGGTTAGGAGTGACACCAGTTTGATGCATCAATGTGAAAGTTTCAAGTGCCCTTTCCATCATTTCAGTATCGCAGAAGCAATCGATCAACATGTTATAGGAAAACACACTTGATACAAGTCCATTTTGCAACAACTTATTCATGTACTGATCGCCTTCCTTGATCCTTCCAGCCTTGTACAAAGCTTCTATTAACTTGAGAAAGGAATTGAAACCCAAGCTCCCACCACGCTCAATGAAACCATTCACTATGTTACAGGTCTCATTGAGATCCAAACCCTTTATAAAGCACACTACCAAGATGTCAAATGTTGAATTCTCCGAGGAAAAACCTTTTTCCCACATCTTCCTCAAGAAATCTGCAGCCTGTCTTGGCATAGAGTTCTTGGAAAGACAATAGAGTATGGTATCATAAGCTTGTTTAGGCACGACTAGTTCCTGTCCCACAAATCTCAAAATTAGTTTTTTTGCCTCATCTGAAGCCAAACTGCGAAATGACCCATGAATCAATGATCTATATGTGGTTTCACTTGGAAGCACATTCCTCTTTTTCATAGTCTCCAAAAGTTGAAAGGCTTCCTCCAACCTCTTTGCATTACAAAATCCATCAATCAAAATGGTGTATGTAAACACATTAGGAAAATGTCCAAAGCCCTCCATTTGCTTCAGGAGCCTAATTGCCTCGTCTACAATACCAATCCTGCATACTCCATGGATGAGGATGTTGTATGTAAACCGGTCAGGAATGCAGTTATCTGTTCGCATCTGTTGGAATTTGAAGTAAGCCAAATCAAGTGAATTGGATTTCACCAAAGCATCAATAACTGAGTTATACAACCGAGTACTTGGACTAAGACCAAGAAAGGAAATCTGACCAAAAACTTCTGTACAGTAATTCGCAAGCCCTAACCTCCCCCAGCTACCAATTAAAATGCAAAGAATGTCCTCCGTAAACTGACATCCAGAATTTCTAATATCTTGAATAAAATCAGCAGACAACACAACAGGGCCTTTACGGAATAAGTTATCAGCCAAGACTCGCTGAACTGATTGATTCTTCACTATTTTGTCTTCAAAATTTGAGGTCCAAGCATAAAATTTAATGGAGTTTAATGGGTTTTCTTCATTTTGTAAAATTCTCACAACTAATTGTGAATCTAAACTACTTTTCCTTGCCTTAAATTCATGATTTAATAAGAAAATCCAGTCATTTCTTGCAAGTATCTCAGAGAAGTACTGAAGGCTAACCAATTCAGCATTACGAGAAACCATATTCCCAGAAACCATATTTTGCTCAAACCAAGTTAAAGAACCATGTGTTTGAGGTGAACGCATTCCCCTTGATGGAGCTTGTTGGGAGGCAGGCATTCCATCAAAATATGATTTTGATCTGCCATTTATGGGTTTTTCCCTTTCCAAGTTTCTCTTCATGAAAACCTCTTTGGTTGCATTTTTTGCTGTAGTACAATGCACTCTCAAAGATAAATTTGATAACCTTCCCATATTCCTCAAGAGATGTACTAATGCAAGTGATCAGAATCTACCCTTTTAAGAATGGAAGGATCAATGTGTGAACCTGTGGTTTCCAAGGATGTCCGTTAACAAATTCCAAGCTGCATAGAAAGAATATGTTCCCATGAAAAATACCAAAAGGAAGCAACTAGAAATACAACTATCACTTAACGAGATATAATTTCTACCTAAATCTATCAGTAACTAAATTAAATACTCGTCAACATTCTCTACTTGAACTATAGGGGGAACAGGGACACTAAGAAGGGGAGCCTTGGTGCAACGGTAACCGTTGCTGCTGTGTGACCCGGTGGTCACGAGTTCAAGTTAAGAAAACAGCCTCTTGCGATGAGGTAAGGCTGCATACAATATAGACCCAATACCCAATTAGTCCGAACTTTCCCAGGAACTCTTATAACCAAGAGCTTCGTCCACCAAACTAACCCTTTTTTATTCTCTACTTGAAACATGAACAAGAAGCAATACAACGAAACTTGAAATCAAATCAACGACAACACCAACAAAATCTCAAAGCAGAAATAGCAGAATCAAGCAATAGTCATAAACCGAACTCACCAAAAACAAGCAAGCTTGAACAGATAAGCACTTGTGGTAAATAAAATCGATTGAAAACCCCCCAAATTTAATGGCTGCTAACAAAAGGCCCTTCCTTTGCTACAACCCAGATAAGCAAGACGATATTCAAAAGCTCCTTGAACACAAATAAAAAGTATTCCTTTCCCAAAAAAAAAAGAAAAAAAATAGACCTAATATAATAACCAGAATTATTCGGGGGTCAATTCTGCGTAATAAAATATATTATAAACTTAAATATTATTATAGATAAATTTAAATTTAATATGTTTAATAAAAGAGTTAAATTATAATTTTTATTGTTTAAATTAAATAAACTTATTTATCATATATAAATTTAAAAATTATAATTATATAATTATATAATAAAAATTAAATAAAATATTATAAAATTAGACTCTTAATATGACATAAAATATTAAAAATTTTCACATATAACATAATTTTTAACATAAAATATAACACCTACTTTTGACCTAAAATTTAATTGTGTCTAATTTAATTTAACATATTTTTATTATCGTTTATATAAAATTCAAACTCATTTATTTTATATCAGCTTTTTTGAAAAAAATAAAATAAAATAAAATAAAATAGGAATGCAAATCTCGAGGATCAATTTCAATATACGCGTAGAAAAACCGGAAGACTAACAAACCGAGAGCGTAGAAAGCAAGCGCAGAAAGCAAGCGCCATAACAACTGTAGACAGACCATTGTGAGAGTCTGAGAGAAGAAGATGGAAACAGATTCACGAAAGAAGACGATTCTGGTTACCTTCGATGTGGATGGAACCCTTACTCGTAATGTTGGGCCGAATTCGAACAAATTGCATCGCCAAGCTTTCTCTCACGCTTTCCTTGATGTTTGTGGCATTCAAAGAGGAACCATTGACGCCATTCAGGCTCGTGAAATTTGAAGAACCCATTTCCGATCAACTCATGAAAAGACTCTTTTTTATGCAAAGCTTGCATTTTTGTAGAGATGATATGATCAATCTATTGTTTGATGTATTAACGCTATTTATTACTGGTTGCAGCATCATGGGCAAACGGATCCTGCAATCATCGTGAAGACTCTAGAGCACTACGGAATTCCTTCTGAAGTGGGTACCTTCGTTGCTTATTGTGAGAATTTTGTGTTCTAAAGAATGAATTTTGATGTTTTTGTGGTCATTTAATGGACTGCTTCTCTTCTAGTAAGAGCTTGAAGCTGGAAGCTTCAAATTGGTCTGTTGGCATGAAAAGATGGGATCATCTCAGATGTTCGGACGATTGAGATCTGAGGCACTGAATTGATTTTAGTATATTTTAGTTCACAAAAATTACCAAAATGTTGAAAAAACTTCATAATTAAGACACTTGATTGTGTAATTGAGATAAAAACAAGAGCTTTCTAGAGAATCGTCAAGACATCAACTAGTTTTTGTAGGAATTCTCTTTTGAACGATTGATTTATCTCATTACATCATTGTGTTTTATATTTCTTCTTTGTGAAGGTTGCTACTGAAAAATTACCTATTCTAAAATCAAGGATGATAGAGTATGTCAGAGGGCATGCCAAAGATATTGGTGAGGGCCTAGAGTTACTTCCAGGAGTTGAGTCTCTTCTTCAGGCTTTATCATCAAAGGAAAATGTGGCTGTAGGATTGGTATGATAACCAATACGTTATGTTGTATTTGGAAATTTACATATGTTTTTTTTTTTCAAGTGTCACTTGTTTCTTATCTAATCTTGCTAGTGTTCTTTTAGTCTTTCATCTCAACATCCTCATTGTTTCTATTCTTAGTAATGTGCATTTAGTTAGTTAACTGCAAATCATTCATCTCCTTGAAAGTATATATATAGGCTGTCCAACTGTTATCTTTTCATTTGTTGTAATGCGTCTGTTATGTTGCACTTGAGAAGCACATCTTGATTTGTTCATGCGTAAAATGTCTGTTGCAAAGAATCTTATTCTTACAAAGTTAAAAAGGAATGTTCTTACAATATGGTGGTTTTCTGCAATGTTACTTCCTCTGTTTTCTTTGTTTCCAAAACTGCTATAAAAATTTATTTGTAGAATAACCAATCTCAGTTTTATGATGCTGCTAGGTCACAGGTAATTTGGAAGAGATTGCATGGATGAAGATGGAAGGGGTGGGCATTAAGAAATATTTCACAGTTCCAAATTTTGGAGGGTGAGTTAAAATTGTAGTTTACACTTTACATCTACTCATTTTGTCCGTAACTTTTTGTCTAAGGGTGTTTTTGATAGCTAAGAAAATGAGGATTTTCTCAGGAAAACTGGTAATTTTCTTGAGAAAATCATAAATTCAATGTTTGGTTGGCAAGAGTGCTAGGAAAAAGATTTTCTCACGAGAATATATCCACATCTAAATGTGAAGAGATCATGGTTTTGTGACTCTAATGTCTAATCAAACAATCATGAGAAAATTTTCTCAAGAGAATTTTCTTGAAAAAACTCTATTTTCTCAAGGTAAATTTTCTCAGCTTGTGATATTCTTTTATCAGGTTTGGAAGTGATCACATGGACCGAGGACATCTAGTGAAGATTGCTGCAGAAAGGTCTGAGAAGCTGTTTCCTGGAGGATTTGATCTTCGGGTGCATGTTGGTGATACTGTAAGTCACATTTCTTATTCCTTTTCAATATTTTGCTCTTCCATCTGTTACAACTGTGGCACTTTAACATGTAAGACAATTTATTATCGTAATTGTGTGAATCTACTTAGTATATAACTAACTGGATATAATTTTCTTTTGTACGTTATGAAATGTTAAGTGTGTTCTTGAACATCTTCGGTTACTCTATTGCAACCTCATGACATCCAAGCGGCTGAGTTTGGAGGAGCATTGGGGTTGGGAGTGTGTACTGGATTCTTCAGTAAAGAGGATTTGGAAAAAGCAAGCAAGGGTGATGCAGTTGTCGTTGCTGATCTCCATGACACACACAAGTTCATGAGTGTTTTGGGCATCCAGTGTTAAAAAGAGAATTTTATTGGTAGGATAACTCTTTTTATTGAATAACTGGCTGTGATGGCAGATTGTATAGAAGCATGGTCTTGAGCATCCTTTGCAAAGCCTAATAAATTAGGTGCCAAATTTATCTTGGTCTCACATTGTCTTGCATCTGAAATCTTAACCAAGATAAAATTGTATATTTTTTAGTTCAATAAAACTTTCATATCTTCTTAAAAAAATGATGAAATTGTATAAGTTCAATAAGATTTTCGTTTCTTCATAAGAAAAATGATGAAATTGTATATTTTTTAATCAATATTTCAAATGTATCTTTGTTCCGGGTCTAGAAGAAGCCCAACATGTGAAAAAAAAAACCCTTTATATCATAGAGTCCACTAATCTCTAAACAAATTGAATGAGAGCCTTTCAAATTGCCTTCAAAATAGCCATTTATTTAGGATCATTTTTCCTAAATTTTGTATACACCAGCTTGGAGTTATGTCAACCCTTGTAACCAATGCAAGAAAAGCAAAACCGTGGTGATCTCTTATACTCTTGCCTAATTTACCAGTAGTTCTCTACCAGGCAAAACTGCCTCCCCAAAAGTAACATGTAGAGAAGTTAAACAAAAATAACTAAATCAACTTTTCTCTTTAAATCTTCATAAAAAGGTTACAAGAGAAGAGGTTCATCAAATGCTGCACAAAATGGTGAATTTGGATTCCTCTGTTCGTCTTCTAAAAGTTTCCTTAATCCTCTTATCCTCTATCTCACCTTCCTTACAACATGAAAAAACCTACAAAGATTGCTTCTACAAGATCTTTGCATTCGGAGATTCGTTTACAGATACAGGAAATGCCAATGCCTTGGGCGATCTCATTGCCTTCAGTGACTCACAATTAGAAGGCTCTCCCTATGGCTCGACCCATTTTGGAAAACCCATGAACCGATTCTCTGATGGTCGCCTTATTGTCGATTTCATCTCGGAAAAGCTCTCCATACCATACTTACCCGATTTCCATAATAACACTGCTGACTTCTCTCATGGGGCTAACTTTGCAGTTGCTGGCTCATCAGCCCTTCCTAGTGATTACTATCTTAACAATAGTGTAGGACGCAGCATAAAATGGAAGGAAATACCCCAAAGCTTGCAATCACAAGTAGATTGGTTTGAGCAATTCGTTAGGGATGTGGATTGCCATGGAAAAGATGAGAATGCTTGTAGGGCCCAGATGGAAAATGTTCTCTTTTGGATTGGTGAGATGGGCATGAGTGATTACTATCGAACATTCGGAAATGCCTTCTCCGTTGAGTCTCTCGTAGAGATGATAGTTGATAACATATGCAAACTTTTAAAGGTACATGCATGAATCAAGTAATTTGATCTAGAATTTAGATTTCTTAGTAAGTACTCTTTCAAGCCAAATTATAACACACAACACATAGTATTTTTGGCCAAGCATAGGTTGTAATCGTATTTGAAGTCTTCCCATTAGTGATTCTCATCTCCCACGAACACAAGTGAACACTGACTGAAAGCATTACACCATGCACCATGTATATCTTCACATGAATAAAAAAAATTTTGATCTTGAATCAAATTAACATCTTCTTCTATATATGATTTCTTCTTGGCAGGTGGTATTGGCGAAGGGTGGAAACTACGTCGTGGTTCAAGGCTTACCGCCTACCGGATGCCTACCATTAGATTTGTCAATGGCTCCAACGTCTGATTATGATGAGAGTGGTTGTGCTAAGAGTGCTAACTCCGTTATCTTGGCTCACAATGACTATCTTCAGAAAAAGGTTGCAGAAATAAGGCAGCAGTTTCCAAATTGCAAAATCCTATATGCAGATCTCTGGAGTGCTTATCAAGAGATCATGAGGGACCCAAAACAGTATGGTTTTGATGAAGCTTTCAAGGCCTGTTGTGGCTCTGGAGGCGGCCGGCTCAACTTTGATATGCATTTGATCTGTGGCACGGGTAAAGCTACTATATGTCCTAATCCAGCCAAGTACATGAACTGGGATGGACTTCATCTCACTGAAGCTATGTATGGGAAGCTGGCTGATCTGTTCTTCGATAAAGGGTTCTCTCGGCCGTCGTTTGATCAATTGCTCAAGAGCAAGAAATGTGCTTGAGATCCATTCTATGATCAATACAGTTAATTATTGTAGTTTAGATTAAACTCTAACATACTTATTTTCATTTTAGTTATTTTTAGAGCCTTTGAATACCACATGTAGATGGTATCTTGCGATCCTATTATTATACTGTAAATCGTTGTTACCCTACTCTTTATATAAAGAGTTTACATCTTTTAAGTAATTCTCATGTTTCCTAATGACATCTACTTCTTACTCCCTTTTGAAAGTTGAGAAGTAGTTTTTTTTTTTTTTTTTTTTGATCGGAAACAAAACATTGCATTGCATTAATAAAAAGTATAGTACAAGGGACGCATATCACCAGCACAATAAAGGCTAGAGTACCAGGGATACTCATAACCAGAGACAAAACAAAAGCAAAAGCATAACTACAAGAATAAACCTACAGCTCAAAGCAAACAACCATGCCAATTTCTAACCCAATCATGAAAATTCAGGGTTCTAAGTACATAAAACAATGATCACAAGTTGTGATAGAATAAAGATCTCCCCCAACCCTTACACAAAAAAATCTCCAAAGCAACAAGCCAAACAAAAAAAACACCCACACCCCGACTAATCTCAAATAATTTAACCTCCCTCTACTCAGGTACATGCAATTATTCTAATTTAACAACCAATCAGCAACTGAAAAATCTTTTGCTAAAGGCGATGCAAAAATTTAAGTACTTGCCTTAAGCTTAATGTCCTCTCATAATTGCATTTCAGACCTAGCTGAATTATAAAATATTCTATTGTTACGTTCGAGCCAAATCAACCAAGAGTGACGCATAAAATGCAATAACACCCACACTCCTCTCCACATTTGATAGAGATGGGATATGACATAAAGATAATTCAGGGTTCTTATTAAATATACACTCTCCATTAAATGACTCACAATTTCTGGAAGGAAACGTCTTAAAATTCTGATGCAGTGTTCCAAAATTTCAGCTCTCCCATTCCTTGGACCTCCTCAAGTTTGGACGGAGAATTGAATTGCGTGGGGTCAATACTTAAAAATGCATTAAATTGTATTTACCAAGAATGGGCTCTACATATGTATTTAATAAATATTCATTGCGGCAATATACTATTTTTTCTTTTTTCTTTTTTTTGAGTATTAATACAAGGTCAAAAGATACTGATAGTCTAACACAAAGACGAAAAACATAAAAAACTCGAATGAAGACCATGCGAACTATATGAACTAACTAAGAAAAAAAAAAACTCATACTTATTTACAAAGAAAGAGAATCAAACTCTCAACTTCAATTAAAAAAGTTTAGATGTACAATGTTAAAACTAGTCAATATTTATGACAATATACTGTTTGAGAGTACGCAAATAAAGTGAACCTTTTCAACATAATTATACATAGGTATTGAAAACTTTACAAGGGGAAAATGAGCATTATCGTCACTAACAACCATTAAAAAAAAAACTAATAGCAAAATCATTTAAAAGGAAAAAAATGAACTTTTCTTGTTTAGGATTATTAAGTTATGTATTTAACAACAATATAATTAAAGAGCAAGAAATGTGTTGAGATTATCCTAATGTTATCAATGCAAATTTTACAGATTTGTCCCAAAATCTCCTATTGAAAATAGTGAGGTGCGGTGGTGGTTGGGAACCACCGCCACAACAGTTGGAGGATTAAGCAAATGATAAAATCCCCAACCACCCTTACTCCTAATAAAAACACAAGAAATAAATTAGGGACAAACTCGTCATTTTGAAATAAATTCCTTCTCTATGATATTAGCTACTTCAGTCCCAATGCTGCAACTATATAAACAAGTCAAACTCACAAAGAAACCTTGAAGAGACACCTAAAAATGGCTTCATTCCTCACCTCTTACCAAAACAACCTCACAATCCTCCTATGCACCATCTTCTTCTTCTTCTTCTTCTTCTTCTTCAATCTCTCATCTTCTTCAGCTTTATCTGCAACTCCAAATAATGCAGGCCGTTTCAAGAAGATCTTCGCCTTTGGAGACTCGTACACAGACACTGGAAACACAAGATCAGGGTCAGGACCAAGTGGCTTCTTACATGCTTCTAGCTTCCCTTATGGCACCACCTTCTTCCACCACCCTACAAATCGATACTCCGATGGACGCCTCATGATAGACTTTGTTGCAGAAGCTCTGTCATTGCCATACTTACCAGCTTATCTTCATCTCAAAGCTACTGATACATCCCATGGCGTCAACTTTGCTGTCGCAGGCTCAACTGCCATAAACCATGATTTCTTTGTTAGAAACAATCTCACCCTTAATGTTACACCTCAGTCCCTCCAGACCCAGCTTTCCTGGTTCAAGAAGTACTTGGAGACTCGGGGCTGTGTAGACACAAATTCACCTCAGTGCAGGGCAATAATGAAGGATGCATTGTTCTGGGTTGGTGAGGTTGGAGTGAACGATTATGCGTACACCATCGGGTCTTCTGTTTCATTTGACACCATTCAACCGCTCGCGATCAGTAGTACTGCTAGTTTTTTACAGGTACCCATTTGATTTTATTCCATGGTTGCACATGTTAAGATAAATAAATGGGAAAACATTTAAGATAGAAATAGAAATAAGCATATTTAAGAAATAGTAGGAGTAGCCCCAAGTAAAAGCCGATTAAAGTGATTTGAACACAGACAATGAAGACCCTTTAGATGCTCAATTTAGATGCTCAAGTTAGGAAGAGCAACCTAGTAATAATTCACAGTAATGATAGAGGTGGAAGAAGACCTTAAATAACATGGACAGAAATAATTAAGATACAACTACTTGGAATTTAAATGTTGATTTAGCCTTGCTAGAGCAAAGTAAAGAAAACAAAATCATGTAGCCAACCTCTTCTAGTTTAGAAAATATTAGTTAAGTTGAGTTGACAAAGGCTTTGGTTGACAGGAACTGCTGAGAATGGGAGCAAAGTACGTCGTGGTTCAAAGTTTACCTCCGGCCGGATGTTTGCCACTCACCTTGATCGTGGCCCCTCCTGAAGACAGAGACGACATCGGGTGTGTTGGGAGCGTAAACAACATGATGTTCAACCATAATTCTATCCTGCAAGCAAAACTGCAAGGCCTTAGAAAACAATACCCTCATGCTATTATCTCTTATGCTGATTTCTGGAATGCTTACCGTCTGGTCATGAAGAACACTCAGAATTTCAAGTTCACAGAGCCCTTTAAGACCTGTTGTGGAACTGGTGGTGGGGCTTATAACTACAACCCTTTTGCCTCCTGTGGCACCCCTCCTGCTTCAACAGCTTGTCTGAACCCGAGCCAGTTCATTAACTGGGATGGAGTCCATCTTACCGAAGCCATGTACAAGGTTGTCTCCAGCTTGTTCCTTCATGGCAGATATGCTCATCCTCCATTTGGTTTCCTGCTAAGTCACAAAAGGCAAGGGAGTTAAGAATGATTTCATCAGTTCATTTAGAGTAATTTCATCAGTTAGTTCCATAGCTTTGATATGTGAGCACTAGGTTCAGCATTGGTTAATTATATAGTTACGTTCCAAATTAGTCATCCTTAATATAAATTCTGCAGTGTTATATTTTTTTAAATAATAGATATATTTCATGTGTTCATAGGGTGTTCTTTTAAAAGGGTAAGATGATAAAAGTTCAATCAATTGGTCCCTTCATCTCTTCATCACTTTTTCTGCGAATCAAGCATTCTGAATAAGATGAGTTCCAGGATGAATGAGATAATCCATGCATCATAGAGCTGAAAAAAAGGGCTAAAGCAATCATAACTTACATTTGCAGTTCAGTGAAACCTGATGGATTGCATAGCAAATTCGGCATATGCATATGGATATGACTTGAAATGCAAATATTACACTATATTTAATATGCACAGAAAGGTTTGGCTGCTGGCTTCTTCCAAAGGAAGAACACACCATAATTAGAGTCACCTTCAGGCTGTATTGAAAGACTTCCTAATGTCCATTCGCATGCAATCATGAGTCCAGATTAATCAAAATAAAAAGTATATAAGTATAAAACCATACCTAAATCCAGAGGAAAACCACCACCAAATATCAATGCATGGTCAAGTAATCCACCCATATAATAGGCCTGACCCAAACTTGACACAACCAAAAGTCCAAATCCATGTCCTACACAAATACGTGTAGCTAAAATACACCAAACTCAATATATCAATATAATGACAACCATATCAAGACAGCATTTACAATTTCTCTATTCCACCAAGAATCAAGGTCAGCACACCCCTGTACAACTTACTAGACTAAGAGACACAGGTGTTGCAGTCCTTGCATCAATATCACAACTATATAAGCCACTACTCAGGATCTGAAAATTGGACGCTGTTATAATAGGTACAACTCCAATTTAAGGAATGAAAAGAAGCATGAATACCATAAGACTAACTTCAGAAATACAAAATAAAAACAATCTATGAGATCTTTAAAGGGGAAATTATGCAATCAGATTGACATTTCCACAGGTTTTTCCTGCTTTTCGCTATTGTGATCGAAACACACAGGCTTCAACTAATCTGTATACCATAAGGGTGAAATCAATTGTTATATAGGGTATACAATTTTTCAGACAAAAACATCATAAGATATAGTCAATAGTATTTCATATTTGTATTAAAAAAAATATAAAGCATCATTCCCAATTTTGATATTTCTTAGCTTAAGAAACAAAGCTGTTGCAATTACTAATGAGAAGATCAAATGTAAAACCTAAGGGAATAACTTCTAAACCATGAGGAAAAATTATTCAGCCATACTACAAATAACAGCACAATACTTATAAATTTTCCTCTTTCACATACAATCTTAGCAAGCAGCTTTCATGCAAGAGAGTGCACAAACAAATTACAAATCCCCATCTAAGTTGGAGGTAAATAGAGCAGGAAAACTAACAAGAAGCAAACTAACGCCCTCTTTCAAATCCAATGCGGGTCCTGCCAGATCCTCCGTCATACCCATCTCGAATTGAAGACCCAGCACTTGCTTTCATGGTTCCTCCACTTCCAATTTTATCCATCGCTTTCTTTCCTTTCTTCACTTCTGTCAAGAATAGATCTAAACCGAATGGATCAGCCTCTTCAACTGGCTTCTCAAACTCAACGGGCCTATCCCTTGGACCTGCCTTCTCAGGGGCACCAGTGAATGCCTTATCAGGTTTGAACCTGTCTGTCTTTAGAATCTTCTCCAGCTGCTCATCCGCACCTCCATACGTATCAGCATCAGTATCTTTCCTTGGCTTGTACAAGCTTGATAGAGTAGATTGAGCAGTGAACAATCCCTTATCATACACATTGTATTGATCATCTGTAGCAAATCCTGAATCCATTCCTTTCTCTTGGTTGAATAGCCTCTGATCATACATCACCTCACCACCACGTCCTGCTCCAGTGCTAGCCATACCAAGCGCAACCTTCTCACTAATATCACGATCTCTGTCCCTAGTGATCTTACTCTTCTTCCCCATTGCCGCATCCTTGGCCTCCAACCTTCGCTCCCTCTCCCTCTCCCTGCGCCGCTCCTCACGAATCTTTTCTCGTTGTAAGCGTTCTTCCCTCTCCTCCCTAGTCTCCCGTGGCGCATCCTTCTCTCTTTCCTTCATCCTCTCATAATCATCCCTCATCTCAACACTGTCCATCATGCTCTTCTCAGCAGCAACAGAAACAGCAGCAACAGAAACAGCAGCAGCAGGGTGTGCACCACCAGTCCTTTCAGACCTTGCTTTCTGAGCCAATGCCCTCAATTCCTGTTCCTTCTTTTCCTTCTCCTTCAGCAGCATTTCTTTCTGCACCTTAGATCTCATAGCAACAGCTTCTCTAGCCTTCTGCTCCGAAACATACAACGCCTCTGACAACTTTGCAAAATTATCATTAATCTGGACTTCCTGAAGACCCCTTCCATCAGCAGCCAGACGCTTATCTAGAGGGATCGTATAACCTTTCGGGTTCTTCCAGTTCGAGATACAAGGCGGAATTTTCCAGTCTTGCTGATCTTTCACAGTCACCGGGCGAGGCGGGGAATGCATAACAGGAACAGGTGGAGAACCAGACGCCTTAGGCACCCGCTTGTGCTTAAACTTCGGAGGCTCAAGAGGATCCACCGGCATCTCCACCATTCTAATTATCCTCTCTTTCGCACCCGAGTTGAAAGCCGCAGACTGCTGCGACGGCTTATACTTAATAAATTTCGAATCAGAAGATTGTTGCGGAACATTCTTCGGCTGCGCAGCACTCAATCGCACATTAACTATCTTCTCAAGAGCGGCTTTCGTCTTCTCCGTTGTTTCCTCAATCTCCTTTTCCAACTCTTCCTCCTCTTCTTCAACATCGCTCTCCTCCCCTAACAGAACCTTAGGGATGATATCCTTATGCTGAGAATAAACAATTTTCGAAGCGTTCTCATTCTGCTTGACGACCGCATCAAAGGCGACATTTCCATGGGCGTCCACTGTTAGAGGGAGGATTTTCGATCCCGGTTTCATCCTCTCGTCTTTCCTGCCCATGCCGAGAGGGTATTGGGCGACATGGATCTCCGGAAAAGCGCCGCCATCGCCAAAATCCTCAGGTTTTCGAGGAATAAACCCCGCGCGCTTCAAGTAAAGAGGGACTGGGTTAGGTTTGGTAACTGTTGAGGAGCGCTCGGATTCAGAAGACGAGAAACGCTGCTTGAACCATGGATCGTTAGAGTGATCGTAAAACGAAGACGTCGTCGATTTCGCAGCGGGGAGGAGGTCCTTCAGCGCCGCCATGACGAAATTGGAAGATCCTAAAAAGGATTGAGAAAGAGTAATAATGAGAAAAACGGAAGATTAGAGTAGCAAAGAAGAAAAGTAAACAGAGATCGTGATTCACGTATTAAATTATTGAATGATTCGAACGAAAAAACCAAAAAACAAAAACCCTAACCCTAGGTGAAGATAACAGAGAACGATAAGATGAGTTTCACCTGATTCCGAGTTCGATGATGACCGAGTTTTGTAAAATCTGTGGATTAGGGTTAAAGCGTATCGTTGTAAAGAAGAGAGGTTTTTCCACTCTCTTAGCTTCTCTCCCGCGAGCTTCCTTCTATAGGTTTCAAGGTGGATACGGCAATTAGGAATTATAAGAAGTGATAGCTTTGTTCTCAGAAGGGGCTATTCATCAAGCCGACCGACCGATCCTACCCAACCAAATCTTTTGAGTTGATTTGAATGGAGTTAAACAAGTTATTTAGATTGAGTTAAATTTTAAAATATTTAATTTAATTAATTTAATTAGGTTAAGTCCTTAAAATTTTGATTAAATTAATCTAAACTGATAAGTATTAGAATCTTAAAATAGTCTTTTAAGTTTTATTTTTTAAATATTTATATGTATCTTATAATTTTTATCTAATACTATCTAATTTAATTTATATCATCTCAAACTTTATGTACTACTATTTTATAAATTATTATTATTATCTATTAATATGTAATATTAACAAACTATTTATTATAAAATAAAATATTAATATTAATAAATCGAAATAATAATTAATTAATTAAAAATTTTATATTAATAAATTATATATCAAATATGATGTTTAAGTTCAATCTAATCAAACTTATCTAACTCAAATCGAATCTGAACTCTTTGGGTTGAAAGATAAATTGGGTTATGTTAAATTTTAAATTTATCAACTAAAACTATTTAAGTTGTGTTAGATTTTGACTTCAACCCAACCTAATTCATAAACACCCCTCATCAGAACGTAAACTTCTTCGACGAATAGCTGCAATAAGGCTCGTGCATTTTAAATGTCATTTTTGAGCATTTTTAAAAAAGCTGCCTCCCCCCGGGTTTTTTGTTTGGTAATTAAGTTTGATAAAACACGTTTTTGGATAAAAACACAACAGCTACCAAACAGGGCCATTGCAGTGTTTGATTGTGGTAATCAAATTATCTCTTTACAATGGTGCCATACCAGAGCAGCAGAGTAAATTTGATAAAAGAGAAATCTTTTCCATTCCAGTAGTACAGAAGATTAACACCAGCCTCATGCAGTAATAAAACTTGGTATCAACCCAGTAAGCTTTTATCAGCAAGGCCTTTCACATAGGCAAGAACACTCTATACTACACCATCCAAGTTTATTCCCACCTTAATTACTCTAGCGATATCCGGTTTCATCTTTTCTTCAAGTGCAAGGAAAATATAAACATACATGCTAACCATAGTGTTTTTTGTATCTTGCCACTATTAACTGGGGTCTGCAATATGGATCTTATCTTCTGCAAAGGAAGTCTTTCGACAGCTATGGTTTCAAGATATAGCATACAGCTTCATCGTCAAGTGCTATTACTTTATTGAAATTTTTATAGTTTTCTGATCAATGCCGCTGGTTAAGGCAAATAACATTATTGTACTCTACCCTTGCAGGAGTTTGCTGAGTAGGAGTTTGCTGAGTAGGCACGCAACCTCTAAATTCCAAGACTCAATTTGTTTTTTTATCATTCAAAACATCCCCTGTGAACACTCTAAACTGCATATGACTTTTTAATAGGATTTTTAGAGATTGGGGCGTCGGTAGCTTTATCTAGTACACATGTCTCATAATTTTTAAAATTAACATTTGGGTGCTTAATCATTTTCAACCAATTAATCTGTCATAAGTCAATTCAATTACAAGATGTCAAAGAGTGTATTTTACTATTTTGTCTTTCTCATTATAATTATCTTTTAAACTCATATTAAAGTGATTTAAAACGCGTTGAAATTAAAAAGTTCTTGACCGATGATCAGACAACTCGATAATCATTCGGTCAATTAAGTCGTCGATCGGTGAGTTTTCGGTATATCATTTGGTTATCGATGACCAAAAAGCCACTTAAAACACCTAGATTTGTAGATATTCGCTTCCTCTTTCCAACGCACGTTGAATTACTCAAATCAAAGTTAAAACGAAAAAATTATGGTCATTTGAAGTTTGCATATTGATCGGTTAACTCGGTGACCGATCGGTGATTTTTCGGTCAACTCAATAACCAATTGGTGATTTTTTTTATATCGTTTAATCGATAGTTAAAAAAACTTCAAATGATTATAATTTTTTCGTTTTAATTCCAATTTGAGTAATTCAAGATGCGTTAGAAAGAGGAAGAAAAGATCTACAACACCAGGTAGTTTAACTAACTTTTCAATCATCGGGGACCGATCACCAGTGATCGAAAAATAGGTGATTTTACATACATTCCACCGGTGAATGAAAAGTCACTTAAAGCACCTTAATTTGTAGATCTTTTCTTCTTCTTTTGAACGATTCTTGAATAACTTAAATCAGAGTTAAAACGAAAAAGTTATGACCATTAAAAATTTTCTTAACGATCAGTCAAACGATATACCAAAAAATTACCGATTCGGTCACTGAGTTGACCGAAAAATCACCAATTGTTCACTAAGTTAACCAATCGATATGCAAACTTCAAATGACCATAAATTTTTCGTTTTAACTCCTATTTAAGTGATTCAATATGCGTTAGAAAGAAGAAGAAAAGATCTACAAATTCAGGTGTTTTAAGTGACATTTTGGTCACCGGGGACCCAACAATATACCGAAAACTCACCGATCGGTGATTGAGTTGACCAATCGGTTACCGAGTTGTTTGATTGCCAATCAAGAACTTTTAAATTTTAACACCTTTCGAATCACTTTAATCCAAGTTTAAAAGATGGTTAAAATGAGATGGCAAAATGGTCAAATGCACTCTTTGACAGCCTGTAATTTGATTGACTTGTGACAAGTTGATTGGTTGAAGATGGTTGAGAACTCAAATACTAATTTTGAAAACTATAGAATAAAGATAGGGATCCAATCCCTAAAAATCCCCTTTTTAAACTCTCATCACTCCATCTTGTTGCCTTGAAGGTACTTTCAGCAGTAACATCTTATAATTTTAGATATGAAACTCAGAAGAAACTTAAAAACAAGAAAGCAAATTCAACAGTTTGCTTAAGGCGTTCTCTTCAGGTGTCCCACATATGAGACTACAGGTAAGAAGATACAATTTAACTGTTCTGAATACGAATTATAAGTGAACAACTGATAGCCTAATTCCTTTTTGTGACTAAACACAACTATATGTATAAATATAGTAATGTATAGTGTATACACATAACAACCCATTTGATTCAACTATAACCCCACCGCAAGAATAGAACGATTCAAACTTATAATTATACGACTCCTTTGTCCAGTGAATGATACTAGGTACTTTGCAAAGACGAAACTCCACGCCGTTTCTTGTTACATGGATAAGGCATACTCATAGTCCAGGGAGGAACGGATTAAGAAACTAATATGTTCCTCAACATTCTTGGCCTGCACCAGGGTTCCAAGTCCATATATTTCATGGAGTAACTACTTATACTACTCATATATGGTGAATACTAATATATATCTCATGAACTAGTAACTACTCATAGTCTAGAAAAGGTTTCTTTGTGCATTTCATTGGCAGATGGCACGTTGCTAGTTGATAAGCGTCGTAAGACCGGGAAAGGACCAATATAACATTCAAAGGCTTCAATAAGTCAGTCAAAGATAGAATGCGAAGTGGGACTTTAGCAAGACTGCAAGAGCACATATAGGAAGGGATACCAGGTAGATCTTGATTACTCAATACTCCAAAAAACAACCACTTCCGGTACTTTGCAACGTATCCATAAGAAATTAAAATTGAAATTGAACAATATGTGTTGCTCAGGTGATTAGAGCTAGATAGATAAAGTGAAGGACTGCTTCAAAAGTAGTGTGTGAATAATGAACATACCTATCAAAATGGAAGTACAATCATACATTAAAGGAAATTGTGTTTTTATGAAGATGAACAGTGGGTAGTAAAGAGTGAGGAACAAGCGTTGACAGAGTGCAGCAAAGATGAGTATGTGCAGCTCCAACAGGTAACATCTAATGGCAAGACAACTTGAGATGATATATGCAGCATAAATTGATAACAATCCAAGCGAGAGGGAATACGTTAAGGGTCTTAAACAAGCAAGAGGGAAATCACAAAAAGGATGTAGAATGAAGGTGAAAGAAAACGTAGACAACTAAATTACCACTCTGATTTCCGTCCACTTGAACCAAGTAAATGGTATCTAGTTTCTGACAAGTTAAAAAATAGGTGCAAGTAAGCTGAAGAATATGACATGACATGCTTTCTCGTGCAACTTTAAGAAGAGAAGAGCAAAAAAAACAATAAACATAAATAAACACTCGGACATCAGAATGAAAGCTTCAATTTATTTACTCTTGGAGTGTCTTACAGTGGGATTCTGTACTATTCGGCACAGCAATATGATGGGAATCATGGGATTGGTTACCCCATGCAAGAATTTAAGAGACTGTTTCTGACCAGACTCTACTTACATGTGGTGGTCGGCCTTTTCTCTTTCTGTACAACATTCTTCTTTTCTATGTTGATCATATTAGATACTCGTAATACAAAAAGAAAAGAGCATCGGGAGTATCGCGAGGCAGGTTGTTGATATATAGGTAAAAGCGCAACAAGTCCTCCTTGGCCACAGTTTCTGTATCAACAAAATCACCATTACCAGTAAGCACCCACAAGTCTCCTGAACTGACTCTTTTAAGGCTTCCCCGGCAAAAAGGGCAGGATTCTGATCTAGTGTTCCTGGAATTTGATACAGAAAAAAGTCAGCATAAAAATGTGTTATTCTTAGGGAAAAAAAAAAAAAAATTCATTGATCAATAGTTACCAGTCGCGATAGCAGTTAATGCACATAGAATGGCAGCAGTTAGGCAACACCATCTTAGCACAAGGTTCCATACAAATGCCACATTCATCTTCTCTTTCCAAATCAACATCAGACAGCTTTCTCCTCTCTTCTGCCCTATTTCTTCCAAACATCTCGATGCATCGACCCTTCTCCAATTTAGTGTCTATTTCAGTCAAGTTACCGTGGAGTTGTTCAAGGGAGGGTAAAATCACAGCTGTAATTTGGTTTTTGTTAGACAAATCAACAAGAATAACCTCCAAAAACAACCAAATAAAATTGAATGTTTGTATTTGGAATTGCAATAGGGATGTGAAAGAAAAATTGAACTGATAGATTACAGACCATAGAATTCCGTGATTGTTGCTTTTCTTCCACGGGAAGATATCCTGCTTGTCCCATCTGCATTTACCTATGAATTTCCAAAAAAACAATGTACAATAACAATAAACTTTAAGAAGTCCATTTAAACAAACAAACAAACAAAAAACAAGCTAGCAGTCCACAGACAACAAAAGATAAGTAACTGAGACCTATTTCACAATCTCACATGGTTTTGTCTAAACTTACAGTATAAAGTATGAACAATTAAAAACAAGAAATAGCAACACACCTTGTACACAACAATGTGAAATAAGCTAGAATAGCTTGGAAGTAGACATGTACAAGCAAAATCCATCCATTGAATCAAAAACAGAAAGAGGGGTGCCAAGTTATTGCAAGCCAGTCTCATCTGCAAACACGCACCGCCATTCCCTCTAGGAATTGCAGCGGCCCTGCCAACTCAGAATTACAATTCCATCAAAACCCACCTCAGATTAACCCAAAACAAGACCAATATATATATATATATATATATATATATATATATATATATATATATATATATATATATATATTCTATCAAACACCAAAAAATAAAAAAAATAAAAACCCAGTTCACAAAAATTGATTACACGCTGTTTCAGAGCACTACACGCTGAAATACCCAAATGGGTATCCAAATTTCGACCCTTTTAGGGTTTATGCGTTGCAAAAAAAAAAACAAACAAACAAAGAAGCGCCAACCCAGAACCATGAATACAAATGGAAAAGCAGAAAACTTGCCCTGCTTAAACAACATATACGAGACAAATGATACGCACCTCAAAACATAAATAGAGCATAAGAACATAAAACCTCAGTTCAAAAAACACCAAAATCAACAAAAACCTAACAGGAGAAACGGGGTAAAAAAGGGAGTAAGAACACTTACAAAGCATTAGCATGTTGTATATCAACCTCCAACAACTTCAGAGACTCTCTGTAAGAAGACTTGGCGAGCTGATTATAGTAACCCTCCATCTTCTTATCTTTTGTTTCCCCACAGAATTTCTTACTCAGGAAACAACAACAACAACAACAAGATTGAAATTAGTCCCTTCAATTGGATGACCTAAAAATACTGGCGCCGTGTGACTTAGCTTGCTGGTAACGTTGTTTAAAATTTTTGGGTAAGTCAGGTTTTGTGTGGGAGAAAAGAAAAGAGAAAGATTAGCTTTTGAAGAAGAAAGATGGATGAGATGAGCGGAATAAGAGCACTTGGGGCTGGCTTTCGATGACTTTATATTTGTATCCCGATCACAAAAGTGACAGAAACATAGAAATAGCAATTGTTTGAATTATTTGGTAGGGTTTTGGGTATTATATATATTGGCTATGTATCCCTATCACAAAAGTGGCAGAAACGTAGAAATAGCAATTGTTGAATTATTTGGTGGGGTTTTGGGTATTATATATTTTGGTTTTCCACCAATATCTCTACATCTTTCGAGTATAAGACTAATCATCATTTAAAATAATATTAAAATAATAAAACTTACCTGATGAGGATGCCTTCAAAAATTAAATTCTACAAAAACAATATTCGGGCTCAGGCCACTTTCACTGAGTTAACCACTTATAGATGGTTTTGGGTATTCTGTTGTTAATTCAGTTTTTTCTATGGTGGAATTTCAATTGCCCTGTCCCTTTCATTTATCTATAGTACTAATGGTTTGCCTCGTACCATTATGTTTGGCTTTTGCTTGCTTTTGGTTTGGTCCGAGATGTGAGTAAATAATAAATGCAAGATTTTGAAAAGAAAGTTGTGTTTGTTGGGACTTGGGTCTCTCTTCAACTTGTTTTCACCGAATTCTTGCCTTAAAAAAATGGTAAAAGAAAACAAATATTTTTGTTTTAAATAATTTATTAAATATTGAGGTGGTTAAACCCATGCATCTTTTGTGTGTTAATAATCTCTATTATATTAATCCATGACATACAATATGATTTTAATCATCAATTGTTTTTTTATATGTTCACATCTATGTGAAGCATTAAAAGTACGAAAAATCTTAATTATATCCATCTTGAGTCTTGATTAATTCAAAACCAATTAAGACAGTGACGGTAAAAATAAAAAAATAAAAAAGAAGAGTATAAAGTTACTAATTTTATTTTATAGCCTAAATTTAGAGGGATGATTTTTAGTTATAAGAAAATAATAAATTGAGTGGTCAAAAGTTGTTATATCACACATTATTACATAATTTTCAATTCATGTTGATGTGACATTATTTACATATAATATACAAAAAAATTAAAGTAATTATAAGTGGTTACATCATATACTACCCCACACAATACAAACGTGTTGAGAATTGCATTTTTCTAATAAACTTAAATTAAATAGGCAGTAGGAGTATTATCCTTAAAGAACAGATAATTCAAAATTTTAACTTTATTATTCCATCAGTTAAAACCATAGCCCTATCAACCTAACAAATTGAAATACATAATACAAAGAAAGGCAGCAGCCCCGCAATTTATGTGATTGAAAAATAAAAGAGCTGAGTTTGCCAATCTACATGAATCTTCATTAAAAATAAATAAAATAAAAAACCTCACTCATTTAATTAATTTTCATTTTTTAATTTAAAAAATGATCTGTTAGTCTGACCAAATTTAGTTGTTTACTCAATAGATAAACCATTTATTTATTAAAATTTGAATAGTATAATTACCAAATCAATTACGTTTAGAGAGACTTTTTGAAAAGGTCCTGCTAATATTTAAATGGATGGATGGCATGTGTTTAAGGTTTATGATGTTGCTCCTTGTTTTAAATATATACCGTTGATTCTAATGATCTTTTTCTTATTCGGGTCAAAGTCTACCTCGTTGATGATTCGAACAGTTCAACCAACATCATTTATTGGATGGCTCATGATTGAAAACAAAACTTTAATGTAAGGGCAGGTATTTGGTATAGAACTGGGTGGTCACCTACCCAAGACCCACTAAGTCAACGGCCCTGATTAAATCAAAGTTTGGACGGTTAACTTTATCACAAACTTATTGATTTTCTGTCAACACTTGTTGGTGGCTTGTTCAATTTAATTTTAAAAAGTAATGGTAATTAATATTTAGAAAATGTCAAACTAACTAAAACATATATTCAGCCATCCGAAAGATGTCTTTCTTCCCTCTAGACGAGTCTAATTCTCGTAGATTTTGATATAACAAAGTCGTTTGGGCTGACTCTCTCAATAAAAACGAATAAATGGGGACATGCCCATGTTCAAATTTGAGACCCGAACCTTAATTTTACTTATATTCAATCCTTTAACTAACTAAGCTAGGACTTTTACTCATAATTTTAGATGTGCCATCAGGCACAAAAAGAAAAGAAAAAGAAAAAAGAAAAAGAGAATTATTTATTTATTTCGATTTTTTTGTTTTGTTTTTTAGACAGTTATATAAAGCCTGACGGTAAATGCATTACCCCGCCAAAACCAGCGCGCCAAATTTGAAGTTACTAAATTGAGAAGTAAGAACTGAGAATTCACTCAATTAGGTTTTTAAAGCAAAAAAAGCGGGACGGAATCGCCGAAATCGAGCTCCGGCGATTCTAATTCGG
Source organism: Paratinospora sagittata (assembly GCA_035771175.1). NCBI lineage: Eukaryota > Viridiplantae > Streptophyta > Magnoliopsida > Ranunculales > Menispermaceae > Paratinospora > Paratinospora sagittata. The sequence goes on along the minus strand of CM069602.1, from coordinate 3,561,788 downwards.
AGACACTTAGGTTGGAGTGGCCATTAATGAACCATTCAAATCGTTTCAAGACCAAACGGTGCGCGAGAGACGTCGATGCCACCAGTAAGTTTCTGATCTGCCTGTAATTTCCATTTCCATCCAATTAATGGTGTGTTATTGCTCGCAGTTATGACATTACTGTTGAAACAATCGCTAGTTCAAGATTTTTTTCTGATTTGATTCCTTTTTTGCTTTGATCATTCATCGTCGCGAAAATCGTTTTGCACAGCGATTATTCGACATTTTGATTAAAAAAGATAGAAGGTTAATCGATGTATATCTAGAAAAAATGCAATAAGGTTAGTCGAGATGGCATTTCGATTCATTAGATTTAGGGCGCATGATTACTGATAAGGCTTTTGTTCAGTTGTTGATCGCAAGATCTTGTTGTCTTTGCTCCTTGTGTTGGTGATGTTTGCTACTAGTGTATTTCATCATCTTCTGGTGATTAGGAACGAGATAGAAGGATATGCTTCATTCACTGCATTGGTGAATCAACTGAGGCATTGCATAAAAGTAGCATTGTTATATTCTTAGGTGCGTTCAGTTCCTGGTTTGAGTACATATACTTGATAGAATTTTGAAATCTTCTAAATTCATCTTAGGGACAAACACTAAACATAACAGTTGCTGGAATATGTTGCCTCGTGCAACAGGTAGTGGAGAATAGTCTTAGAAATATATCTGATTCATGAGTTTGAAGTAAAAGTTTTTCAATTTGAGAGATGGTAAACACTTTCACTATAACTAGAAATTATGCAACTATTTCCATGATTGTTAACTGCACACGAAAGAAGAGATGATTGAATGTTATAGGAAATTAACAAATTTAAAATCATAGTTGCAGGGGACTGATGTATATTCACGAGTGAAGGGGTGATAATACTCCAAAACTATGGGTTTGTTTCCTTTGACATATTTGATGAAAACTGGATTGGGTTTAACAGCCTTGTATGTTGGATGGTTGGAAAATGCTCAAAACTATATTTTAGACGGGGGCTAAAAAATTTTGGCGTCCATGATGGACTATAGTGAGCATTTTCAGTCACAATTATTTTTGAATATTTGGGTAGTGACCACACTCTTGATTTTGCATACTAATAAATACACCAAGTAATATGGTTACGAATGGAAGAGGACCTTATAAGTTACTGCAGCTATGCAACATCCTTCAGTAAAGAGCATGCGATTCATTGAGGAAGTTCAGGTCCCACAACTTACAGAAAGGGTAGAAAAGAAGTCATAATTCAGGTCCAAACTGTGATGAACCACCATGACCTCATCATAATTTCTGACTGATTCTTTCAGGGTACCATGGGAATTGTTTTGGCCTATGGGTTTATTGAAAATATCAGCAGATCTCAGGGAGCACCCTTGAATACTTTCTAGCTCTATCTTAAATGAAACATGCATTTGATTGCTGTTTAAGCGATATAACAAATACAACATGAACACCTTGGGATTGGAATTGGTCCAACAAGAATTCTGTGTGTAAGCAGCAGAGTATTCCACTTGGGTCTGGAAATGGAAAAATCTATGTAGTTGATAATTGGAAATGAACTGATTTTTTAGAGGATTTGACATGATCCATGTAGTTTGATAATAAGAAACAATATAATTGATACTGAATGGGGGAGAAGGCGAGGATGCTGCCACCAAAGAGGAGAGGAAGACATGATTTAGCAATAAGAGAGGTAGAGAAGGATTAAAGAAAAGAAGAAAGTGATGAATTCTCAATATGCTAGGAAGGTTGCTGCTATAAAAACTCTGTTGCTGTCCTTGTACAAAATGATTGTGAACTATTCTATGTGTGTTTGTTGCAGTGTGTGTGCGTACATATATAACATTTACAAGCGATAAGACAAAAGTCCTGTAAAAAGAATTGATCAATGTATATTTCTTCTAATGTACATGGAATTTGAAGATTTTTTCTGTAAGATCTATGGAAGAAACATACAATTCACTTTTAGAAGAAAGGGTTTTTTATGTGGAGAATATGGAGACAGACACATCTATCTTGCAGATGGGACTACACATCCATTCGATATATCAGAACTTTCAAGGTCAATAGAGGTTGACGGTAACTTCATATGAGAGAATTTTGTTATAGAAGAACCTGATTTGTAACTGCTTTTGCTGCTGCTTTTTTCAATATTAATTGCATCTTGGATAGCCAATAATATTTCCTGCATCTTTGGTCTGGAAACTCCATGTGGCTCAACACTTAAGATTGCAACTTCAGCTATTCTCCAAAGAGACTCTATTTTGAAGTTGCCCGCTAGTGAAGGATCTGCTATACTTATCACATCTCCTTTACGAATCAAGGATCTTGCCTGCAAAAATAATTCAATTCATTGTGCTTATTTGAAATTTTTTTACATTTCATTAAGAGCCGTGGCGATAATGGGGTCATGGCATCTGCAAAATACATGCATAGATGCCCTGTGATCACAATAGTGATACTGGGCAGTGGTGCCCAATGTCATCCTAGCATTTTCCGTTCATTAAATTTAATCAAGAGAGCAAACTATTTTGAACTTCCACTTTTTCTTTCCAAATCTATATGGCTAAACTGTGGATTCTTCAAGTCTACATCTTTGTGGCTTTTCTTAGTCTCAGAGAAAACATGTGCTCGATATCTCATCTGGTTATGATTGAATTATAAAAACTTTCTTTTTTCTTCTCCCCCCCTTCCCATGATCAGTATTAGAATGAGGGGTTCAGCCATGAAAGTGATATTGGTCTGATCTCCCATCTTGTCTGTTACAATTCTTAGGTCTATTGCTTCTGTGACATCTTTGAGAATTGGGTTTCCTTGTTGACCTGGTTAGTTGTTGAATAGATGGATAGGATAACAGATCCATTATTATTTTTGGAGGGATGTTTTTGGTCGAGACAGAAAGAAATTTGAATGTTTCTTCATGCATCTATATGAGATTCCGGCAGAGCTATTGTGGTACCAAGTGTCAGTGACATTAGATTTCCTTGCAATGGTATTAGTAGCCCTAGAAACCCATTTTTTTGTTGGAGAAGAAGACATGGAAAGAGAAGTGGGAAGCTGCCATGGTCCTGTGGTTAAGGTCAGAGATGAGTAAAGTATATTGTCCATGAAGAGCAAGAATATCTTCCATTTAAGAGACTTGATTGGAGTTCTTCTTGATGAATTTTGAATGCAGAACTTGAAAGAAGCTTACCCAGTGAACGACATTCCACTCAGCACCATATTCTTCTAGTGAGAAAGGCTTTCTTCCTGAGATCAGCTCCAATAGAACTACCCCAAAGCTATAAACATCACTCTTTTCTGTTAATTGTTGATTCCTGTAGTACCTGCAGGAGTAATAAGATATTAGTTTAGTTTGTCACAAAAAAGTAAAAGAACAATAACAAAGAGCTTAATAACACTAGCTTACTCCGGGTCAAGGTATCCAAATGTTCCACATGCAACACTTGATACGTGGGTGAGGTTTTCATCAGTTTGCTTCGAAAGTCCAAAATCTGACGCTTTTGCTCTCATATTGACATCTAGGAGAATATTGCTTGTTTTCACATCACGGTGAATGATGCTTGGGTTGCATCCACTATGTAAATATTCCAAGCCTACAAATATCTCACTGTTATCACTATAAAGCAGTAAAATATCCATACACTAACAAGATAATAAGTCATTGAAAACCTTTAGCTGCATCTTCTGCAACAGAAAGACGAGATATCCAGTCCAAGTGCTTCTGACCTACAGAGTCTGGTCAACAGAGTATTTTGTGAATTTGATGGAATTGCATCTGTTAAAAGTTGAAAGTAGCAAAACCACTGGTAATACACAGAGACATACCGTGTATATAGTCCTGCAGTGTTCCATTGTGCATATACTCATAAACCAGTATTCTTTGATGTTCTTCTTCACAATAGCCAATCAATGGAACCAAGTTTTTGTGATGAATTCTTGACAAAAGTGCAACCTGAAATATATATGCTTGTGGATGAGTTATGATAGCTTGTCAAGTTCTTTGACCTGTAACTCTTATTGTAAGTTCTTACAATATGGGCCCTGAATGGATTCACCATGTTTTGTGAGTATTGAAGAGTGAAGACCACTGTAATGTGTCCTCTCTTTCACTCTCTCTCTCTTTTGTTTGCTCTCTCATACTCTCGCTCCCTCCATCCCTCACTCTCTTCCTTCCTTTGCTTGAGTTATAGAAGGGATTATATGCCTCTCAGCCTCTATCATCTTATACACAGAGCATCAAGTATAAATCAAAATCATCTCTTTGATGTCTCTTCAATGCCTTAATTAGAGCCCCTTCTCATTTGTTTCAGTGGGTCTGAAATCTTTAAAAGTTGGCATTCAAAAACCCAAATAAAAACAGCTCAGGGAAAAAATAAAGACCAGTTCCTTAATCACTTTCATTAGTGTTAGTAGTTTCTAAATGTTTGTTGCAGAGGTTGGGAATGGTTTGAAATTCAAATATTTCACAAGGTTGTCTGCTATTATTTTGTGAGGCACAGATTACTAAATCTGAGCACCGGCAGGTATTTGTGAATATCTTCTGTGGTCCAAAGATCTGCAGTTGTTCATAAAAAGAGTGTGATGCCATGATTTAAATAAAATCTAAATATGATTTTTACCTCATTCTCAAATTGACGTGCCCCATGGGTTGATATGTCGGCTAAGATCTTAACTGCCACTTCTTTTCCATCTTTCATTTTACCATAATAGACCGGTCCAAAGCTCCCTTTCCCAATTTGTTTTGAGAAGTTTTGTGTGGCTTCTTCCAGCTCAGAGAGGGCAATATGGTAAGATCCATCAAAGCCATCATCTGAAAAAATTCCACTACCTGCAATTGGATTGGCAGTTGAAGGCCTAGAGATGAAGTACAGAGAATTGCCTAAGGGGATTACATAAAATTTGTTAAAGGTATATGTATACATATAAATATCTTGCAACAACTATAGAAATAACTCAAAGAAGTTGTGAAAGCACATACATTTTCTGTCGCTGGTCTGCTGAGATTGTTTTCTTCGAAAATGACATAACATTAACAAACTTGCTATTAGCAAGAACACAAAAAGTGCAAATGCTCCAATTGAAGTACCAAGTGTCAACTTAAAAATCTTGTTATGGTGCCTGCTGGGTTTCAGTTGAGGATTTCCATCATAGCTGCAAATAGAAATGTCATAGGTGTTTACTAAATGTTGGATCCAAAGCTGCTATCAACCTAATCATTTTGTGTAGGTGTGGACAAATTCTCTTAATATACCCTAATATTATTTTTCTCGTTGCTATTGTCTAAGCGTGGATGAATTCTCTTAAAAACCTAGTCTATTTCTGATGACAGTTTATGCATCCTTAGGAGATCTGCTTTTTTACTGGAAATTATGCATTTAAAGCTAATTTTATTTCTTGCAGAATATAATCTCCTTTAGCATGGAACATGTGAGGAAAAATTTTCTTATAATGAAATTCTTCTCATTTTAGTTAGTGACTTGAGAGTTGACATTTACATTATTTCCCTGTCTGAATGATCTTGAAAGGTGCTTTAATTTAGCTCTTATGCAAGTTAATTTGTTTCAGGTTTTTTCAGCACCTTTCCTTTTGGTTCGAATCCATTTTAGCTGGGCCCCACTTAGGTTAAAGATAGTTCTTAATCTGCTGCGTTATAACTACACTACATGGATATTGTTACTTAAGGTTCAGCATCCATGATCATGTTAATGTGACAAAGATGATTGTTGGTCACATGGAAAAGAAGTGCGGAAACTATCCATTCAAAACCAAATATATCCACTGCCATGTTTGTGCACTAACAATGCTAAACCTTAGAGAAAAGTACTTTTTACTCACCGGAATATCAGTTTTCTGGTTAGGAATTCTGGAGCTATTTCCCCACTTAAAGAATTATTCTGCACATACCTGCAACATAGGGGAAACATCGTGAGAGTAAGTGTTCATAATTTCTTAAGAAAACACGACAGGTTTAAGGGCCAGAAAGATAATCATAATCCTAGAAGCAGGGCTCCACCAAGCCTAAATGTTGAACCAACCCAATACAAAAATCTAGCTGAAAAAAATTCAAGTCATTACATACAATTCTTGTAAGCTTGGCAAGTTGCTCAGGTAAGATGGCAACGGGCCAGCCAGTCTGTTGTTCTCCAGGTGCCTGCAGTATATTTACCAAGCAAAATAAGCAAACCAGCAAACGAAACGACACTCCTTTTCAATTACATTGTGAAAGAGAAGCATGACTGGAAAAACTTACACAATGGTCAAACTGATGAGATTACTCAGGTCAGGGATTGGACCAGTTAAGAAGTTGCCATCCAACCACCTAAAAGAACATATCCTGGATATTAAAGTCACTATTGAAGGTAGAATTAATTTAAACAAGAAATGTTTCAGAGCATGGCATTACTTACAATTCTGTTATGCTCTCCAAGTTCTTAAGTTCAGGAGGTATTTCACCCTTCAGACTTTTTTTTGACAAAGCACTGTTACAGAATCCAGTAGCATTCTGCTGTTAGAGTAGTTTCATTATCGTAGTCTCTAGACCAGAAATTGTATGATTTCCTCTACCAATTATATGGATTGATAAAATGAAGTTGAAAATATTTTTATCTGGAACATCCTATAATAATGGAACAGCAGATTGCATTACAAATAATCTCAACCTTTAACATGGTTGGTATGATAAAGTCACAGACAACTCCAACATGGGTGGCTATTCTATGTAGTTGTAATACATATAGCTCAACATAGAGTCCGTATATAGTCTATGGTATGAACACACTTATGGAAGAAGTAGAGTCATGAAGCCAAACTCATGTTGTAAAGGATTTATTGAGTGTAGTTGAGCATACAGTTGGTATGTAATCCTGGTGAAGATGGAGGTGAGCCAAGTTTTTGACTGGTTATAGAATGTCCTAGAAATGGTGCTAGATAAGGAATGCACGCAAGAGGACTGGTTCCACCCTTTGACGAGTTTCACTTGGTAGATGTCCTGCCCAAATGTTCAAATAGGATGATCCTCAGTTTCTTGCCATCTGATCTATCACATCTTTTGGTGATATCATGTGTGACATTAAATTGTAGAATCATCATGCTGATACAAACACAAACGTATCGATATAAAAGTAGCACTTGTTAAATGTTGGATTTCTACTCTCTATGTTCATGATAAACATCATTTTACAGACATAAACAAGGTATAGAGGAATTACATCTTAGTAACCCTTGGTGGTGTGTTGGAACTGCAAGCCACCCATTCCCAGTTGGTGGGCTTACAAGGATCACCCCCTTCATGGGTCCAATTGCTTCCCGGAGACATGGAGCGGAGGACATTGAGAACAGTTGCTTCCAAATCAAAACAGTTATTCATTAGCTAGCATACATTTTTCATTTAAAAAAATCCCATCCATGCCATCCAATGATTTATTAACCGTAATAGAAATTTACAGCTAACATAAGAGATAACAAAAAAAAAGTCAGAAAGCCAGATCAAACGGCTTTACGGAGCAAAATCAAGATCATGAGTTTGACTTACTATCTTTGCTATCTGTCTTTTGGATGATTTGGACATATTTACCGATCTCAATTGCATTTAGGAGTGGTCCACGAGTAGAATCCCATGTCTTGACCAATGAGAATGAGAAAACAAAATCTAGAGATATATTCATATAGCTAGGTTCATAAAGAGTATAGCTCCCATTAGCATTCTCTTCAATATTTACGATGACATTGCTATATCCAGGCACACGAGGCTGCTGCACTGTAAATTTCCGAGTTTCATTCCAGCCCAAGTCTTCAATTTCAGCTAAATATGCATATGCTCGAGCATTAGCAGGGAAACCTTCAAGGTCTATCCTGTAGGTGAGCCATCCCTTGGTGCCGACGACTGCAGTCCGCATCACTTTAGTAGGTGGATATTCTCGTGTTCTTGTGTCAATGTTCCTTAATGTACTAATACTTTCTGTTCCGGGAGCTACTCCAACTAAATAATTCTGCTTTTTTTCTTGATCTGAATTCCAAATTCGATCATAAGGATCGTCTGGATACCTGCTAGAAAAGGAAATATTCATGGTACCTCTTCTCTGATGATTTTTATAACCAGACTGGAGAACTTTTTGATTTTTATAACCAGACTCCACTATCCTAGTATGCTTCATTCGAAAAGAATTTGGATGGTTCCAGAGTTAATTGATTCCTATTGGAGCGGAGGTGCTGATTTATGTTTTCTTATCCTAATAGTTCAGCTTTTGATCCATCTGCGACCGACAACTTGCTAGGTTTATTAGTATTTTCTGGGCTAAGCATGGAGGACTCATAAACTATACTGACTGCCAATGAAAAGGTTAACTAAAAATTTTTGGAGAGTTCATACCTTACCACATCTTTGCTTGGAGCTCCAAAATTTACCCTTGCTGCTACCTTGAGGAAGAAATCATCCTCATAATCTGTAGCATACATGGAAAAATTTAATGGCCGCAGTTCCAGAGTAGAAATGAAGGGAGAACCAGTCAGTGCACAACAGAGGCACACATTGATAGAATAAGAGGGGGCCCTGATGATCATTTCCTCAACATAGACTCTTGCAGAATCTAGAATTGTTATGGTTGACCACATAGTAGCATCCAAGTAGAGCTGAAATTTAGGGAAGGGATCTCCAGTATCAGTTTTGGCATACTGAAATGTTGCTCGGACAAGGTAACGCCTTCTCTCAGTTGTATTAAGAGTATAGCAGTACTTATTTCTGTCTGCAGGGAAGTCTCTGCGACTCTGGTACTGCAGTTTTGCTCCATTTGGATTAGTAACTTCCACTGCTTTTCCATCTCTGATGAACCCAGTGTCTGAAATCCATTTCAGTCCAGTATTTGGATCCGTGTAATTACTTCTACCTCCACAGTCTATACTAACAAACTCTGCAAATCAGTTCATTAAAATTATAATATTAGTCCTTTATTCTGCAATCATAAATACATGATTTGTTTCTTGTCACCCAAATATCAATATAGGTAGAGAAATTATTCTGCTTCTCATTATTAGTGTCTCTTTCCGATTTTGGCTACCTGTTCCGGTTCTTATTTGTTTATTTTTTATTTCTGAAACAAATCCTCCAAGTTTCATCTTAGTTTCTAATGACTTCTACATGCAAGTGGTAGATTTCTAACAATACATGCTATATCTGATTTTAACTATGTTTTCATCTTTGAGATTTCAATTTGATTGGAAAGCATCATTGCCAATTCAACACAAAGACATACCTGTAACTTGGCAGGCAACAAAAGGAAGAAACAAAACCAGCAAATATGAGAATAGAACCATTGGAGGCCCAGAGAAGCTACTAATACTTGTGTAACATCTGAGATTAGATTCCCTGTTCTTAAATCTTGATTAAATCCTTAACCTTTGCCAGTTAAGTTCGAGCACCTCCCCATTTCTTCTCCATCCTTAATCACTTCTGAGATGTGTAGGATGAGTTGCTGTGCTTATTTTTAATCACGTGTCTCTTTCTACCTAGAATCTACTTTTTGAGGAAAAGTTAAGTGCCATTTTCAAACTTCTGCTTTTCTGATTACAAAGAATATGCCCATGCACTAGCGCTACCTTTGTATTTGGTAAATGTCAATTTCAACCCTTCTGCAGTCATTTGCCTGATTCTTAGGGTGGAAACTATATCAAGATTACATTAACAGTTAGTCTTTACTGCATTTATCCTGTAGTTGTAAAAATACTTAGTTGAGTTGAGTTGTGCTGCGTTTCTGATGAAAAATAATAGCTGTCATCAATTGTCCATCATCTTATCATGTTGAAATTCTAACTTTGGAATTCTATCACGTTTTTGGGTCATTGATCTGCCTATATTTTCTTATATACATACTGTGCATATGATTGTAATGGTAGATTGAACATGTCGCACAGTTACGAGATAATTCATCTATAGCTTTATGACTAAGTGGATACGTCTGCAAGAGTGTTGCCCATCACCCAAGTGGTCCTCATGCAAGGAAAGATGCATATTACTGAGACATTGGGAATCATCTACGTACTACATCTCTGGCGTTACAACAATGGTATATTCCGTTTCAATTGCTCTATTTCTTTCAGTCTATGCAGAACTAGTAACTCACAGAAATAAATAAATAAAGCCAACGATTAGCTACGTAAAGCTAGAGGGCATCTCAAAAAGAAAAAGCGAAGGACGAGTTCATCCACATGCTTTTTCAGCCATCCCTCTTCCTTTTTGCTAGCAAAGGATATGTATATATACATATATTATTGTTTCCTTTGAAGTCTTTTTCAAACCAATCTGCTTTTTAGGTTTCTTTGTCGGACCATAATATTATATAGTATGCGTGAGCTTCCAAGTGCAGCAAAGGTCTGGCCAAAAATCCTTTTGCTGTACTCAGAAATTCATGGCTTTGTTGATCCGGGATCATTAGAGGGCCACTCTTTAAATTTTAATATTGTCTTATATTACAGTACAGTTAGAAAATGAAATAAGCCCCTTCTAATCCCTCTGAATTGAGTTTTGGGTCTGAATTTGATTGTCCAATTCTTCCAATTTTACACGATTTTGAGTTAGATTTTTAAGTGATGATCCTGATTAAGATGATATTGGACGTATTTATCTTGTATTGATGTGACTCGTCAAAATAATGAAGTGCATTACTGTCCCATAAGAGTTTGGAACTGAGGGTGGTATAATCTTTCTTATAAAGCTGGGTGATGACGCGCTTGAACTACAGGTATTAACTTTGTTTAAGGTGGCGGAGCCCAGTTGCGATCTTTCGGTTTCAATGTCTTGGGACAAATGGAGCCCACGATTGAATATCAAAATGCCCCCTTGTGGCTCGGCCATTGACTCGCACGAAATCAAGAAATCCTAAGGCCCCGTGTTTGGTTTTTTTTTAAAATAATTTACATATTTTAAGATATGTAATAAATATATATAAAAATACAAAAAAAAATTATATAATAAATAATTTAATAAATATAAATATATAGTTGTACTTAAAATTATTTTTTTATAATTAAATTAATATTTTTTTTTCTAAAAAGTATTTGTAATTCAAAAATAATTTATAAATATATATTTTTTGTTTTGAGAAACCTATTTTTAGAAAACTATGAAAAATCATTTTTAAAATTTTCATTCTCCAATTATATATCTGTTTTTGACCTGAGTTGGTTTTGCATCACTTTTCATGGAAATGGTATCTTTTTTATTTGGGATAAAATTGGATTGGGTCGGATTTTTATCTTTCACCCATCGACTAGACGAGGTTGGGTTGGCTTAATAATTACTATTTAATATTAGTAATAAAGTTGAATTATTAACTTATTAAACTATTATTTAAGTTTTAAAAAATAAATTTTTTTTTAAGAGATTTTATATATGTACAAGTCAAATTATTTTTAAACTTGGTTTATGAGAATAAAAATGAACACATGCACACACATATATATATTACATATATATATTTTAAGAGGTCGGATTGGGTTGGGTTTGGTCGGGTTATTTAAAAATTAATTTAATCAACTTGACATATCAATCAAACTTGACCTTATCTGTTGTTCACACCCTTATCTTGTATATTTATATATAACTTCACTCGGCTTGATGGGGTGGCTTAAAAAAAAAAGATAATGTTATATAAACATACTTTTTTAACACACATTTTTAATATTGTAGGTGAGTGGTTGGATTGTCTCGAATTACGTGACAGTACTTCATGTTATAAGACGATCCAACCACTCACACTTATATTGTTAAAAAAAGTGTTTATTAATCATTTTCCTAAAGAAAAATCGTGTTACTTGGTAAGCATATTTTTAAAATCTTTTCTTTTATTTTTATGAAAAGCCGCTTTGCTTCTTATGTTCTCTGACACGATAGGATTTCCTGTGGATTAGTTGAAATTATTTAGAGTTGGGTCTTGTGAACCTTATTTTCCCTTCTAATTTTATTTAGAGTTGCTCCTTTGTTAATTTAAGTATATCCTGCGACTCAAGTCTCATTATTGCAATTCTTATATTTTTTATTTTATTTTTGGCCTTGCCCAATTCAGAATCTACAGAATATATATGCTCTCTTTTCTCATGACTATTGTTATTATTTATTTATTTTTGATGTTATACATGACAATTTATTCTTTATTAGCTTCTGTTTTATTCATCATCTATTATAATTAAATAAAATTTTGAATACAGCTACCACTTTGTAATCTGCCATAATTTTGTATAACGTCATAATCATTATGTCTTGTAATTAAACTCAATATATAGTAATAGACCTCTAATTGAAGGTTTGAGGTGGATGTTAGGCTGTTATTGTATACCAGTGTTGTCAAGACGGCGCTTAGGCGTCTTAGGTAGTGGCATCGCCTAGTCCCCGTCTCTTGACAATATTGTTGTGTAGGACTTGGGGCTGTTTCAAACCTTCTCAAAACTTTCCCTCGCATCCCATTCTTATTTAACCTCATTCCCGAATTTGAAATGATTTAATTATCAAATTTTATTTGTTTTCTTCAATGTTTTTTTTTTCTTTTTTCATTTTATCTTTTTTAACACTTCTATCTCAAAGGAAATTATGAAACTTATTTACACCAAACTCTTGAAATTCAATAAAAACCTTTTATCTATTTGAAATCTAAATTAGAGTCTTTTCTGGTGTTATTAGAGGACAATAATAGTAGTAGTAACAAAATGAAGCCTTATCATAATTTTTATGCAATACGCATCTTGTTCTATTATTTAATTTTCTTCTAGATAATATTCTTTGTCAAATCAAGTGCTCTCATGTTTTTTACTATATTCTTTTTATGGGTAGAGACATGAGGAGTTTTTTTTTTTTCATGGAATATGTAAAGTTCCTTCAGTCAACATCTTTATCAAGAATATATTCAATTAGTCATTTCATGATGCTTCTTGGCCACTAATGTTTCTGCATGTTCCTTGATGCGTGCTCTTCCCTGAATTACTTCCATTGATTTCCAAACCGAAGCACTTCTCGACGTGGACTGCCACCTTTTCCATTACCAAATTGAATCTTAGTTTATCAATTCTAAGTAACTGAGAAAGATTTTTTTTTAAACAATGTTATTGATGTATAGCTTACACTCATTACAAAGCAATGCAACAATTGGTGGTTGAAGTGACCAATCCAAAACATCTTTACAAACCTCTAGATAGATTTACAGTGAGAATTCAACCGAACAGGGGTCTTGAATAATTTTGTTTTTTAAGTTTCAGCCTTTCCATTAACATAAAAAAATGAAAAAGACACATTACTAATCAGTCAAGATGCTTGAAAAAAAAAAAGCTTACATCAATAGAAACACCCAGGAATTAAATTATATATATATATATATATATCTGAGAATGGATTGCCTTGAATCAAACAGTATCAGAAGTTAAATCAGTGGTGGCAGCAGCAGATATTTGATTTTTAGCACCATTCAATATCTTCTTCATCTTCAGTATTGACCCCACAATTAGATCATACAATTGAAGAGCCACATATATTCCAATTCCTCCAATAAACCCATAGGATATATTATAGGTGAATGGCATGAGCAACATTGTGATAAAAGCAGGGGTGCCTTCTTTCACATTATCCCATTCTATATCTCTAATCACTTGCACCATCATCACTCCAACCATCACAAGAGATGGCCCTATAGCCCATGCAGGAACATTGACTAGAACAGGGACAAAGAACAAAGACAAGAAGAAATAGAACCCTACAACAATGGCTGTTAATCCAGTTCTTCCTCCTTCTCTGATACCTGCAGTTGATTCTACAAATGTTGCCATTGGAGATGTCCCAAGAGCTGATGCCACTATTGTAGCACTCGCGTCGACCATGAATGCTTGGTATTCTCCTTCGAAACTCCCGTTTTCGTTCATAAATCCTCCTATTTCAGCCAAGGAGTATAGCACACCTGTGGTGCCAAATACTTCTACATAGAGCAATGTGATCAAATTCACCCAAACCACACTTCTGTTGAAGTTGCCGAAACTTATAGCCCCAGCTGTCGATTTAATTCTATGAAAATCTACAACTCTCTTGAAGTACTCAAAATCTGTATTACCTTTTGGTGTATCAGGGAAGATTGTTACCTTAGTCCCCCTGAACCAAGAAACGACTGTTACAAAGATTATCCCATAAATCATGCCTCCCTTGATGTTTTTCATTGTGCAGTAACAGATGATTAGGAATCCAACAACGCCCAGCCAGAAAGTTGGACTTTGCAACTTACCATCAATGCATTCTCCTGTAACTGGGTTGGTTGTTTTGCAAGCTGCTAGGGTCACCAATGTTGAAGAACTTGGCCCAATTAGACCTAACCCTACAGGAGTCATTAGGCCGGTGAAGGCTATAAAAAGCCCAATTCCAGCTGAGCTTGCAAGTCTTACAGGACGAGGCAATAGCCTAGCAAGCTTGGCTCTTAGCCCTAATGCTGCTATTGCAAGAAAAGCACAACCTTGAACCAATGACAGGGCCATAGCTGATTGATATTTCATGGGCCCAGTTCCATGAAAGCCCACAAGATTGTAAGCAATATAAGCATTAATCCCCATTCCTGGTGCCACTGCTAAGGGAAGGTTTGCAAAGATTCCCATTGCAATAGAACCAATCATGGAAGCCAAGGCAGTGGCTACTATCAGATCATTCTTTGTCTTGGATAGACAATTCTGATAACCTACATTTGGCTTCATCATGCAGTCAGGGCTAGGTATAGATGAATTACCAAAACTTGTCATCGGTGGCGAGCAATCGGAGATAGAGCATGTTCCTCCGGAGTCTGAAAGTATGGTGGCGTTAACGCTGATGATGTAGGCCATGGTAAGGAAGGTAGCAGTGCCAGCACGAACTTCCCTCGTGAAACAGCTCTTTCTGGCATCTAACTTGAAGTACCTTCCAACCTTGCTGTTGGAAATTGCATCATTCAAACTCTTCACCATTCTTCTCCATGAATCTCCTGGCTTTGTGCCGCACCCGCCTTCCAATCTTGCGCATAGCTCACCACCCATCTCACTTCTTCTTCTCCTCTTTTCCTCTTCCAAACACCAGAAGGACTAGTTATATATATATGACACCTGAAGGTAGTATTCTTCAAATTGTAACTGATATAGGCTCTGCAGCTATGCAGCTATGCAGCATCAGTTTTATTTAATTTTTTTTTCTTTAATGTGGGGGAGAGTGAGATAAGACCATACACACACTTGGCAAAGATTCTTAAAAATGAGTCGTGCTTTTATCAAAATTAGAGAATGAATTAAAAAACAAATCTGGAAAATTTATTGTATTAAATAGAATTATGATCTTGTAGGAATTATCCTATCAAATAACAGGGAGACAATCTATGTAGTAGCGACAAGTTTTAATACAGTTCAGATTCTGTAAGATCATATTTTATGGAATGAAAATCAGACATGATCGCGGTGTTCATTCCAGAGCACGCCAACCCTTAACTCTAATGCTTCATCGTTTCCTCGTTACTTGCAAGATTCCTTCCATTATTTTTAATAATGTTGTGTTTCTCTATGTTAAATGGGCCTCTTTGCATATACAAAAATATTGTACTTGGAGGCATGCGTGAAGAGCAGGAGGATTAGTTTATGTGAAGTGGTTCTTCTTTTGAGAAACAAAAGGATGCATTAAGAACTGAAAAAGGGAAGTATGGAATGCAGAAAGAGAGTTGTTAGAAGAAAAAGGAATTGATATTTAATTTGAAGGTTATTAGGGAAGGTGGGAAGCTGGAAACTCCTTTTAAGGGATTTGTATATTTAGTCTTAGTTTCCTATAATCATCATTTCATTCAAGTGCTTTCTATTAGGTGAAGGCCGTGTCCTACATGGTGCTTCCTATTAGTTTCCTATATATATATATATATATATATATAAACCCTCTTCAATATATAGAGATCAGCGTGTCCATTAAGAGCCTTGTGAACTAGGTATGTCTTGTTACCATATTTTCTTTTATTGGGATTTGATGAACTAGATATCATGTCGAGCCTACTTAGTTCAATTGGTTCAAGTTTTAAGTGAATTCAATTAAAAAAGAGCCTACTCAGTGAGAGGAATTATGTCCGTAGTTTTGCGACCTCACATACATGTTGGAAAGGTTAATAGATTTGAAACTATTGACTTTAGGTTACAATAGAGTAATCTTAACTGTAAATTTTGATTACTTTGGCAAGTTTAATACAAGAACTAAGGCAATTCATGAAGAAAAGATAACTCTATACTACAAAGCAAAACATAATTGTATGCAATTGGCTTGTTGATGATCAAGCAAACACTAGCTAAATTCGTTCATATTATTATTATTATTAAACAAATGTGTTACATGTGTTGGTGACAGATAAATAGGTGTTTGAGAAAGAGTATAACTGTCATTTAATCAAGAGGAGAGCGTAAAGCATGTGCATGTCCTTTTCTTATTAGAAATGAGAGGAACAGGTTGTAATAAGATTTTTTTATGAAATTAGCTTGGAACTTTAGTTAAGCCTTTAGAAAGTTAAAAGAACCTTAAAGTAGAATTAGAGATACGAAGTTAATTATAAGTATTCCTTCACAAATATTTAAAAAGACAAAAACACATTTTAAAAGTATAGAATTTGGATTAAGTAAAGAATAATATTATATATACGTTCGGTGTTAATGTTATTTTTTGACGCTGACATCTAACTTTCTTTAAATATTTTGGTGATGTGCATATATTTGGGAATGCTACACAAATATTTGTATTTTTAAAATATTTAAGGGAATTAGATGTCAATGTTAGAAATGACGTTGACAATATAAAATATTTTTATTAAATAAAGGCATAACTACCATAAACTCTTTAATTACATTTATAGATGATCTTTTTCACTATTATTATTATTATTATTAATTGAGGTAATGTTGTATTTTGAACAGAACCTTCATTATCAAAAATAATTCTTTTTTTGTAAAAAATATAGCCCACATTGAAGAATTTCTAGTGACACACGTGTATGTATCTTGACTATCATTAAAGCAATGTAACAACCAAATCTAAAAGCACAATAAGGACACGTGGAGGACGGATATGGGTGATGTTAGCAAAAGATCACCCAATCCAAATTACAAGATCTCTTACCCGCTACAATAATCTCCACTTTGTATTCTCTCCTTTATTGGCAGCACACCTAACTCGTGTCATCCAATACGCCTCACCCACGTGTCCTATTCCCCACCCAATTTCGGTCTCGATAATTCTCATATTTCTCACTTTTTCCTCTGTTGTTGGTTGCTCACATGTGACACGGGACTGTTTGGCTCAATAACTTTTTCTTTTACAAACCTATTTTTAAGAAGAAGAAGAAGAAAAAAGAAGTTTTAGTAGTGTTCCAAACAGGTCTTATATGGGAATAATAACTAGGTATTCGGAGTCTTCAAAAGTGGTCAAATTTTCTGATGATTCATCAAAATCCATTTGAGACGATAGTTGACTCAAGGGCTTTGAACATATGCAACTTGAGCACTTCTAACCCTAAATCTTTTGAAACTTTGACAGCCACCAACCTCACTGATGTTAACATCAGAATATAAGAAAGGCCCACATGATCACTCCATAATCTTATTAGATTGTGATCTTGATCTTCATTTTTTGAACTCTATTGAAAAATCTAAAAGACATTGCCATTTTAAAATATGATCTAAATCTTTTTTTAAAATATATATATATATATTTGAGTTATATTTTTATTAGATTTGAGATTAATATTAGTCAGACCTTGTTTCTGGTAATTGCAACGTTCAGCCCCATGTAGGGTGGTTTGTATTGGATCACGACATTTTTATTGTAGAAAATGATTATAGGAAGACAAGAAAATGAGAGAAAGTAGAAAGACAAGGCATTCCTTTCTTTACTTGAAGCGTGTGAAAGTATTCAATTCTAAGCAAACGCCACTCTTTCTTTCTCTTTTCTTCTTTTGTCAGCCTTTTTAAAAGGTCTCTCTCATGCTTTTGGGTGTGATTTAATAAAAAAAGAGAGAAAAGAAAGCTTTTCTTTCTACCTGTGCTCCCCGGAAAATAGAATAGAGATCAGAATTTAGAGATGTGGCAAAAACAACAACAAAACATATCGTCTTACCAAGAATCTATCAAAGCTCTTGAAGCTGATTTACAGCATGCAAATACCTTGTAAGTTTTTCCCCCCCTTTTTTTTTTCTATGTGTTATGATTTAATAAGTATGATGTTTTTCATTTGGTTCTGCATTTCCAGCTGATTAAGTTCAAAATATGAAATGCCCTGTTGGATTTTTCCCTCTAGATGGCAAAGCTGAGAAATAATTGGTTCTGTTTTTCAAGTGGGTGAGCTTCTGTTTTATGGTTGGTGCTATATTTAATTGTGGTAGTTGGGTAATAGTTTATCCTGATGATGGCTTAGGCAATTGGGTTCCAATTCTTGGGTTGGTAGATTTTGTAAATTGGTTGGTGTGTCTTCACATGAGATTTTTTTGCAATCGTGCAACACCAGCTCTATAAAACTCAAGAATGAAGAAAATCCCTAGTATAGATTTTTTTTTTTTTTTTTTTTGTCAAATCCCTATTATAGATTTTGTTCTTTTTTGGTTGTTGTTGTTGGCGGTGGTGGTGGTGGTGTTCTATGGTTGGTTTGATTCCTCTGAAATTTAATCAGATGGTTTGTGGGCTCATGAAGTTTATTATATTTGAATTGGTATCTGGATGGTTTGGTTTGCAGGGCAGCTGCTCTTCCAGGAGATTATGGGGGAGAATGTTTTCAGATGAGATTATCTTATAGCCCCTTTGCACCCTTCTTTCTATATTTAATTGAATGGATGGATTTTAGTTGTACAGATACACTGACAAATTATTTAGGGCTTCTGCACATACTTATATACAAGGTGTGTTCTTTCACCACCTAATAAAGTTTAGTACATAATAATATTTTTGTTATCCTTTTTCACTGAAATTATCTAATTATGATTCATAATAATAATGGGCAGGTTCATGTTGATGGGGTTACAACCATGTCTTCGCATGAAAGGAGAGCCACTCTAAGGGAATTCTATGGTTTGTTCTTTGTTTTAATAAGAAACTTTCCTAGTTTTATCATATTTATATATTTTTATATGTTCTTTGATTGCTTTCTTCGGTTCATTTACTAAATTTGAAAAACATTGCAGCTGTTATATATCCTTTTCTTCAGCAACTAGAAGGTGAGTTCGCTGAGCTGGAAGATAGCAATAAGAGATATTGGTCCGTGGATTTATCGGATAGTAAGGAAAGTGAAGAAAGGAGGAAGCTCGTCCCCTGCAAAGATGGAGAAAGAGATGATGAATGTGCGATTTGTATGGAAGCCTGTACCCAGATGGTGTTGCCTACTTGTGGCCACTCTATGTGCATAAGTTGCATTCATGATTGGTAACTCCAAACCGCCTCTTCTTTTGTTGCTACGCTCAATTGGACTTTAAACATTCAACAGTTACACTAACAGAAAGCAATTGTTTCTTAAACTTCCAATTCAGGAATCTGCGATCTCAGACCTGCCCTTTTTGTCGTGGTAGCCTGAAGATGGTTAGCTCAAAAGATTTATGGGTTCTAACTAGTAATGGTGATGTGGTAGATACAAAAACTCTAGCAAAAGAGAACCTACGGCATTTCTTTCTCTATGTTGATAATCTGCCTCTTGTAGTAGTTCCCGACACACTAATTTCCATACATGACTACA
This sequence comes from Paratinospora sagittata, assembly GCA_035771175.1. Lineage (NCBI taxonomy): Eukaryota > Viridiplantae > Streptophyta > Magnoliopsida > Ranunculales > Menispermaceae > Paratinospora > Paratinospora sagittata. The sequence continues at coordinate 3,542,043 of CM069602.1, read as the reverse complement.
TGATCTAACCTACTGAAGAAGAATGCTTGTACTAAATAAATGCCAATCACCCCCTGTACATAAAGTCTCGCATAGATAAACCTTATTGACCATTTCGTTCCTTGCAAAATATTGGAAAGCAGAGAGCATGGAGGAAGTACGAAGTTCTACATGCTGCAGTAAATTGATAAAGTAAAATGCTGATTGTGATACAAAATTCCTGGATTCGGAATAAAGCTCTGTGTCGAACTGGATACTAACATCTGCAACAGTGCTGCAGTATTGTGCATGTAATTTGTAAGCAATGCTTGGCACTCATTCTCAGCTTTTTTGTATCTGAGAATTAGAATAATACTGTCAAGCAATAACCAATGCTTCTCCTTGTACATATGACCTATGAAATCTTGCATTATTCGTATAAAAATAGGATATTCAATGCATGCATTGTTGAACCTTTTATTTCATTGTTTTTAAGTTGCATCCATCATTTTTAATGGACCTGTTGTCCCAGTTGACGCCAATTCAATATCAATGCATATAGAAAACCAACCTACCTGTTTGGCACCTCAAAATTTCTTCAATTCGCGCTTGGGCACAGGGATTGAACATTTGTTCTCATATTGCTTGGCTCCTGCCGTGTGTTTCAATTAGTAGATTGAAGAAAACACCAAAGGGATCCTTAAATTCAGGCTTCTGCCTGCACCATCTCTTTTTAGATGATTGCAATAGCAGTGTCTTAGCTAACAATGTAGTTGTGTGGAGAAAGCAGGTTCATGTAACAGATCTCATGTAGTTGGAAAAAGGCTTAGTTGAATTGAATTGCAATAACAGTGTCTAAGACAATTTCTGATCCCTATATCTTTGTTCACGCTTGCTCTTCTTCGTATAACTGAAGTTCTTGGTATGATACAGCAAAAGGAAATGAGATTAATGCCACAGAAAAAGAAAGAGATGTAGGAATGAAAAAGAGAGGGAAAGAGGTCCTCTACCTGAAATCTCATGAGTTAGCTGCTTGTATCTTGAATCTCATACTTAATTATTTGCATATGCCTTGAAATAGCTACAGAGACCAGTCAAAGATAACTGAGAATTCTTCCTCAATTTGTTTCACCTTTTAATCCTTAAATGTTCTATACCTATAAAGAATCCATTTTTAATCTCAATATATACCCCCTTTGATCACTAGCCACATTGTAGGTCTACATAAGCACAAAGATGCCAAAGGAGATTCTGCCAAACAATTCTGAAGTTTCTGTGGAATTCAATTTCTAAAGATTCTAGCTATCCAAAACTCGATTTCCTTGATAAGGACATCATCAATTTTTCAGAATTTTCAATCAAACCCACTTAGATTTATGTTATCATTGATATCCATTGCTAAGCTTCTCTAATTAATAGATAATAGCTTCTAAGTTCAATCGTAACACAACGTTTAATTCATATATAACGACAGCTTAGAGTACACAACAATTCAACATGGGATGATTTGGTTTGCAAGAAAGGCCTCAACTTTACAAGTCCCTGTTACCTTTTTCTTTTGAGCACATAACAAAACCATTTTTGCTTTATGTAAAAAAGCAAGTGGGGATGAATTCCTGATTGGAAAGTATTAAAAAAAAAAAAAAAGCAGTAGAAAAAAGATGAGTTAAAACCCTAAAATAATCCAAAGTTAACAGTTCTTCTTTCTCAATAGGTTTGTGTGAATTCACCATAAAAATGTGTTTTTTCCAATCATGCTTCCACTCTAACCAATATTAAAACAAAAGGAAGTTGATAGTGGGAATTTCCTTTTTAAGGCCACTTAGAAGAGAGTCTTAGAAGAAACCCCTCATTCACAACTTTCAAAAGTTAATTAATACCTTAAAAGATGAATTAAACTTATATTTAGTTAAGGAATCAAAGAACAAAAATCATTAACCTTAAAAGATTTTTTTTCTTTATAAAATCATGATTATTCTTAATTTAGACAAAAAGTTATAGTGATCAATGACAAGGGTAAAGAGGTAGAGAGCTCACTTCATTTGTAGATTTGACTTAAGGCTACTCCTTAAAATCTTATTGGTCAGCTTGTCGGCTTTTGTGAGAAACAGGTACCATTCATTGGGCCTTTGTGTTTGATCAATTCTTAGTGAGGATTTATTCCTGATCTGGTTTTCTCATTGTCATTGTACTTGGTAACTATTTTAATATCAATATTCTTTTAATATCATATACTGATAAATAATATTAATATAATCTTTGCCCATTTCACATTTCACATCAATTAATTATAGTTGGTCTTCATTTTTCATTGGTCGTCTGTTTAGTAGCAAAACAAGGCCTTATTACATATATGATATATCTTCTATCATTTTTTTTTTAATATGCTTCATGATCTCTATTTAATAAACACAAGTTACTAGAAACTTTGGTAAATCTTAGCATATAAATGATATAAGGTTGTGACGCACAGTTTCTGTTGTCATCATCATGGTGCAAAAGCAAGCGCACTTAAGCTTCAATTTCATAGCTTAATTAGATAGAGATGAAGCAGGCCACATGGAAGTACTTTGAACCTGCCTCATAAGCCAAACAATATTATTCTTTCATGATTATGCCTAATTTGTTTATACAATGGAAATCAACGTGGAACAAAGATAAAAACTTAGAAGAATCCTTCAACTTCATTCAAGTAAAGAACACTTCAATAATAATAATTATAATAATCTTGACTGATTAGATTGCTTATTGGGTCATCATTCAAAAGCAAACAACAACTTTATAAAAATGTGAATCAATGGTTTTCTCCCCAAATGCAATAGTAAGATGCTCATGAAGGAGAGGGGGGCATCCAAGAATTCACGGCTTAGAGAGAAGTTGGCAATTTAAGAAATGAATATTCCCAATTGCCACTTCTAATATTTTAAAGCTTTCTTTAAACAACATTCCCTCCCTCTCTCTTATTAGTGAGTACCCCAGTACATTCCACATCCCCTCATTACATTTTTTGTTTGTTTAAGCCTTTTCAAAACCCTTTTGCTCTCTCTCTCCACATTAATGCGATTTCTATTAACATAACTCACAAATCCATAAGCTTGAAAGTGGTAAAATGGGCAATAATGCATGGACACGTATATTGAACTTTAGTTTAAATTCAAAATAGAGCCAACGGCTCGTTGCCATGGTGATCAAGCCGAGGGTTATTTTACGGGGTTAAGGGTTCAAGTCATGACAAGACAGGAAGATTAATAAATACATTCTTGAGGTACTCTATTCAGCTAAAGACTTCTATGACATAGGTTAGTTCCGAAAAGAAGTATTTTACCCAAACCCATGAGATAAATTTATAAACTCGGTTAATTATGGGCCCTGAGGACGGGATTATTCTTGTGAATATGTTAGTGTGAGGATTAAGGTTCCTAAGGGGCTTACACCTCAGGGGTGGGATCCAGGGCTTAAAAGGCACGTTATTTCTAGAAAAAAAAAAAAAAAAACTTACTCACTTGAACTAAACAACTATGAAGAGCCGTTGGATATGATCTAATGGGCTACAATAATTGTGTTTGGAAAGTGGGTATATAGCATGATTCTTTACCTCAAAACATTGAAATCACAATGTAGATTTTATGCTCTTTATTTTTCTTTTTTACTTAGAATATCATTATACCCATATAAACATTCTCTTCATTAAAATTATTTTCAATAGGATTAGGCAATAGGCACTAGTCACTACTCTAAATTCCATTTTATTTTTATTTTTTAGGTATTATAATCCACCATCTGGGATTGGATTATTGATGCAAGCAAGAAAAACACATCCTTTCATCCACTTTAAGGTTCTTCTCTCCACTCCCTCACCCAGTTTTTAATAAAAAAAACACAGAGAGCAGAGCAGTGAGCACTTGGAGAATACTATAAATAATATAGAAAAGGAGAAAAATGAAGAAGAACATAAGTATGTGACGAGCCGAATGAACGGTTAGGAAGTTAAAATTGCCGCTCTTATTACTTCTCAACTTCACCTCTTCCAGCAAAAAAAAATTACCCAGTTCTCAAAAACTCAATCTTTAGCTCTTTTTTTCTTTCTTTTGAAGAATTGAACGATGGAGAACGGCGTTTCTTATCGAAACAATGGGTTTCCAGCGGGTCTTCGGGTTCTTGTTGTCGATGACGATCAAGTTTGGTTGAAATTGCTTGAAAAGATGCTCATAAAGTGTTCTTATGAAGGTAAATTCACGTTTTGTTCTGGTTTGTTTTTGTTTTTGTCCTTTAAAATATCTCAATTCCATGTCTTATGATCTCTAAATTTTATGTGATTTTCTTGTTTAGATCCTTGGGACTTATATGCTGTTCTCGGTTACATTTATTGCCATTTTGTATGCTTTTGTTGGAATAATCTATAACTGAGTGTTAATGCAAGTAGAGTTAGAGATTAGTGTTGAGCAACTCACAAGAATTTGTTTAAGTTTAATACAGTCAATTGGAAGTTGATTTATTAGAGGTAAAACCATGGCAATACATTTAACCAAACTTGATAATTTATAGAAATGGACAACAATATCGTACTTAAGAATAAAGACGGTTTCTAAGGTTGCACGAACGATCAAAGCGTAAAACTTATTATTCAAGAGAGATCGAACAATGATTATGAGGGGGAAAAAAGAAAGATACTAAAATATGAATTGGGTTAATACATCACGAAACATGCTAAAGGAGATAAATTCACCTGGGTGGGTAGAACTAGAGAGAATTTTTTGTTCAGGTTATAACTAGCTCTATAATTGAAGACATGCTATGACAATCTTTATGCATTAATTTCATTTCAAGCACATTGGACTGATCAAAAGGTAGAAGAAAAAGAAATCCTGAATTTCAACTTGATATAGTTTGATTGTGTGTTTTATTGCAGTGACTACATGCTGTTTAGCAAGAGATGCTCTGGAAATACTTCGCAAGAAAAAAGAGGGATTTGACATAGTAATTAGTGATGTAAACATGCCCGACATGGATGGTTTCAAACTCCTTGAACATGTCGGTCTTGAGATGAATCTACCCGTCATCAGTTAATCCCTTTATTCAACCTATTTATATCCATTTTTCATTTTCTTTAATCTTCTAAACCTCAATGAAACTTTTGTAATGTTTGAACTTTATGGATTATGCAGTGATGTCTGTTGACGGGGAAACAAGCAGGGTAATGAAAGGTGTTCAACATGGAGCTTGTGATTACCTTCTTAAGCCCGTGCGAATGAAAGAACTTCAAAATATATGGCAACATGTGATTAGAAAGAAAATGCACAAGCCAAAAATTGGTGATGGCCATGAAAGCAACGACGATACTGACAAGATTAAAAATGGTTTCGACGAATTGGAGGATGGTCACTTAATAACTGGAGGAGATCTGAGCTCAGCAAAGAAAAGAAAAGAAAATGAAAATCATGAGCATGATAACCAAGACACCAACGATCCATCAGCTGCAAAGAAGGCTAGAGTCGTGTGGTCAGTAGATCTTCATCAAAAGTTTCTTAATTCTCTGAATCAAATTGGATTTGACAGTAGTAAGTACTCCTTTTGATCTTTGTTTTTATTGAAGCGAAAATGTTACTCATTTAAATTTGATATACGAAATAATTCTAGTATTTATGATTAATTATTCGAGTTGTTATCTGTTGGAGTTTGTAATAACTATGATATTTAACTCCTTTTCGAGCAGAAATTGGACCTAAGAAAATCCTCGACTCGATGAATGTTCCTTGGTTAACCAGAGAAAATGTTGCAAGTCATCTGCAGGTAGATAGATATCTCTCTGAATTCTTATTTGAAAATTTCTTTCATTTTCTTCTCACCTCTTCTGTATAAGAATGATAAGATCTACAGAGGATACATTGGAAAAGTTATCTAGTAGAATATTATCTATGATATTCAATCTGTTCGTGCTACTTGGTAATTAGACAAAGATTTGGCATTTTGCAGAAATACCGTCTCTACTTGAGTAGGTTGCAGAAACAAAATGAACCAAAGGCTTCCTTTTGTACTGTAAAGAAATCAGATATTACTTCAAAGGATCCATCTACAAGCTTCGATCTTCACGACTCAATGACAAAACAACAAAATCAGGCAGCTACATGCAGCTTCATCCAAGAGATGGACCCAGAAATCCTTGAAGACAACATGAATACTATCTTTTCATTCTTGCCAACAACAAAATCCAAAAAATCTCTGACTGGCGATGCTCCTTACGCCCAGAAGTTAAATGCTACTTCTAGCCTCCCAAATACTTTTGGGTCACCGGGATTGGATGCAAATTATACATCATTTGAGTCCAGAGTCTGGGATGAGGAAATTCCAATGCTGCAATTTACGCAGCAACCGAAAGAAGAACAAGATGTACATGGAAAAACGCGTCTTCCACTGCCCGATCCACATCTTCAAATCCAAGCAGATTTCCCTCTATATGCTTCTTCTATTAATCCTGGAACCTCTATTGGAGAAAGAGATAAATTGGAATCCTCTAACATTCATTCTGTGGGAATTGAATACAGTAGCAACTTTGTTAGTAATGAACACCCAACAACTTCTTCAACTGACTTATTATCTGTTCAGGCTTTGGAAGATACTTCAAATCCTAAATTTTTCAGGGATGAATCCACCAATAACAGGTTACCCAACATGAAAAATCACAGCTTGGATCAGAATATTGTAAGTTGTTTGGAATCTATCAAACCAACCTTGAACTCTAATATAGAAAGTGGTAAAACTTTGATGTCTTTGCAGGAAGACCCACAATTCCACGCACTTCAGGATTATGATTGTGTTGAGAATTTTAGGCTCAACAATCTAGAACTTTTGGACTTCCCTCTTATGGAGCTTGTTACTGAATTCCCTGGTTATTCATATGATGAGTTATTGGAGGAAATTGTCTGTTTCTTTCTAAAGATCAATGGTGATGGATCTTGCTCTTGACTACTTGTAGGAAATAGTCTCATGTGTACTTTTTGTTAGGTGATTGATCTCAATGAAGCAGGTTCTGCTACATCAACTTGCATGTACTTTTTTTTTAGCATATTTGAGAAGTATGTAAGAATATTTGCAGTAGAATGTTTTCGTCTGGTTATGAACATTACAACTTTGTATTCTCAAAATGTTGGGACCATATAATATAACAAAATTTTAATGTCTTCTTTTTTCTCTGTTCCACAGCCATGCAGAATTGTACCTGCTTGTACAATCTCAAGACAGGTATATAACTCACACATACCTGGATAGTAACACCTTTTTTACTCCTATTGGAACCTTTTTCTTTCTTTCTTTCTTTTATTTATTTCACTTATACGTTGCAGATCAATGTGAGGGTTCTATATTTCACTGATTTGGCTTTTATCAAGCCAAATGCATGAGTATTCTGAGTCATTCTCCATATGTTCAATTCAATAATGGCAGTACCATAAATTGCTTAAATATTATACATTGATTAAGAAACACCTAGAAATAGAACCAGTACAAAACCTCAGATTTTACCCAGTGCAGAGTACTAATTTTCAACACAGGCTAGAAACCTCCCAGCAGTTCTTGCAAGTAGTATAAACAATCATCAGCTCTTCAGTTGTGTTGATTCTTCTGCTCCAAAGCAATTGCAATTCTGATGCTAGACCCGAGTATATTTTCTAACTTTGGATGTTTGGGGATGCATTTTCATGAACATTCCTTTTGGGCAGTGAAGAGACGGAACGAGCTGTAGTTCGGACAGTTTTCTCTATGGCAAGCTTTGAGACATCACTCTTGATTGATGGCTTTCTTGGAGGTAGAGAACTCTTGTCCTGAACTGCACTGGAACCAGGCCTCCTTCCAAGCTTGGGCGAGCGAGGACGAGTAGGTGGAATCTGCAAATGGATGTTAGCATTTAGAGTAATAAAAAGTTGAGAATGGCATAGATGCATGAATATAAAGAAAAAGTAGTAATACTACACATTGAATTCAAAATTCAAGAAATTCCATAGTGAAGACCTAAAGCTGAGCTGAAGGTTAGGAAGTAACTGAGATATATAGGTAACAGAAAACTTGTGTTCAGATTGTAGTAACTCCCTAGAACTCTCTCAATTTAAATTGGAAGGACTAGTCACAGAAGGGCAATGACTTTAAGCCTTCTAAATAAACTTAACTTATTGGTCACCAATGGACATGTTTTTGTGTTTGTTACAAAAAAATGTCCTAATGTTCAGAAAATGCAAGACCATGCATTCATTTAACATTAACAAGCCTGGCATACCTTCTTTATCGGCGTCTTTGGTAATTCTGTTTCACGGTAAAAATCAGGCATTGGCTTGGCCTTGAAATTGAGGCTTTGCCGTAGTTTTTTAAGTTCATTCTCAGCTTTTTCCTGCAAAATGTGAAGATGGCAATGAAGAACCGAATAATAGGAAATTTCCATATCACCCTATTGGGACTGCAATGAAGATTGCTACACACCTTAGGTTTTGCCTTAAGTTGTATATCCTCCTGGGCATTGAATTTCTCTTCTAGCTTCTGAGAGTAGAGAGAAACAACAAATCCATGAAATTTATATTAGAAAAAAGAGAAGAAAAAGAACCTGTACCATTTGGCAAAAATAGGAGCAAATAAATTGCAAATTTCCAAGGAAAAAATTTGTACTAAGGCCTCACCTCCTTTCGTTTCGCGGCTCTTTCTTCACTTCTGAGTCTAAAACAAGATGATACAGTAGGAGACCATGGTTTGTTCCCCCAGGAAACTGAACATTTAGAACGACTGCCACAAACAATGCAGGGAAAACTTGAGGTTAATTTCAGGTGAAGCCAGGATAAGAAGAAAAAAAAAACTGCAGAGCAAGCAAAATCTAACTTCATGTAGAAGTGAATCAGAAATAAGGATTAAACTAAATTAAGTACAGGAATCTTCCCGCTAAGCTTACAATAGAAGTGCCAACACATCCCCAACCAATAAGACTTAAACTGTTAATTTTTGGTAAATCCCAGACAAGTTACTTGAAATAGGACTAAAGCTAGATCCTAGTTAAGAGGAAACAATTAATCCTAACATAACATTCTTATGGACATCAAGTAATAACAAGATGAAGGCAAGCAACATGGGAAAAAGTTCATGCTGGCTTGCTTTGCTGTCCAATTGCCTATTATCAAATCAGCGGAAAATTATCATGCGACTAATAGGGAAATCTGAATCAATATGTATCACATATGTTAATGTAAGAAAGAAAGCTACTTACTCTACAGAGAAGGATTGCCATTTCATATCCATTTTTCTGCTTCCAGATGGTATGTGCTCAAGTGGTGGTTTAGACCTGTAACCATGAATTTGACATTTTACATGTTAGAAAAGATTCAACCTTTTCATTAATCTAATACAAACCAAGTCACATTCCATCGCAATGTAAATTATTTATCAAATATGCAGCTCTTAGAATGCATTAATTAAGAAATAAACCAATGGCTATGAACAATTTAACAGTGAAATTAAAGTTCCTAGTTTTCATACCTTCTGCTTTCTGATTGAGGGGTTTCAGGAGGAGGCTTTGGTATCCCATTTCCAGATGCCTGCAATAATCAAATTACACTCATCTTAACACAACCATTTTTATTTTTTATTTTATTTTTGTCTCTTCTTTAACAACATTTGGAAAAAGTAGGAGAAGGCAGTATACCCTTGCTGGAGTTGGAAGAGTGGTTGTACTATCTTTAGATGCCTTACTCAAATTAGAAGCAGCCATTGGATCCCTATTCCTCTGAAGATATGGGGAAGAAGACATCTTGTGCTCGTCACCAGAACGAGAAGGAGCCAAATTGATTGACATATGAAGCGATTTTGGCGTTGATTTTTTCTTATCTGCAGAGTCTTTTACAAACTTCTTTCTGTCAGGAGTAGAATTATTTTCCTTCCGAAGGTGAACAGGGGTTCTGGGTCCAGCAGAGAAAGAAGGAAGCTTGGTTGTTCTATTGTGAACCGATGGTTTTGAGGAAGACCCTGCTCTCATTCTGGACACCGAAGCCGAAGACTCCTGATGAACCTCTAAGTTCTCCTGACATTACCAAAGACAGAATTGAAATTAACACACACACACAAAAAAAGAAAAAATTCAAGATCTTTGAACAGAAAAATAAGAGAAAGAGCAAGAAGAAGTATGCCCATTTACCTTCTGAGGCTTTTCAATTTGTTTTTTGGTGCTAGTTTCTGTCTCAGCCACCTTCTTCTTCTCAGCATCTTCATGGCTGTTTAGTGACTCAATCTGCATCTTCTCCAGAATAGCCTGAGGACTTTTTATTTCTGGGTCTGCTTTTTCCACCATTGTTGATCCAATGCTACCAACTTGCCCACCAGAATCACACCCGTTGGCATTGGCGGGCAAGTTCACTTCGGCGTTGGAGACAGTGGCTTCCTCAGGTTCCTCAACGGCCAACGGGCAGTTTGAATCCAGTGTATCAGCATTATGAACTCCATCATCATTTTCTGGCTGAGGGGTGTTATTAGCTGCTGCATTTGCTTGCTCAAGCAAAGCTGCTGCTTTCTTCTCAGCTATTTTTTTGTAATGGGCCTCAAAGTAGGCTTTCTTCTGAGCAACTGAACCCGGCTTCGAGTACTTCTCGACCTCTTCTAAGTGCCTGTTGTGATTAAATGATGACCATTTCTCCCAAGCTAAGGATTCTGACATGAACCTTCCAAAAGAAATTGATTCTCCAAGAGAACGTACGGGGTTGGCCTGCATTATATATTTCCAGCTTTCAGATGTTACACCCAATACCATGGTTGATATGCTAATATAATAGAAAGGCCATACATATTTATGGTGAAATCCCATAGATCCTGCTGTAAAGATAGACTAAATAGTATGAAATTCAAACAAAAGTAACAGAAACTTCAAAATACCCAGAGTAAAGACAGAGATACTGGTCAGATAAACCCAAAAAAGAACGCAAAATTGAAGCAGACAACCATGATTCTGAGAACCTAATAAAAGTTAAATTTTGGGATGAACCCTACAACAAAACAAGTAAATCCAGGAAATAAGAAAGAAGGAGATGCCAATGGAATCACAGGAATCCCATTAAAGCAAAGTTGGGAAAAAAAAAAGAAAAAAAAGAAAGAAGGAAAGGACATGAATAGTTTCAGGATTCAAAATAATGGAAAAAGCAAAGAAAAGACTAAAAAGTTTCAAAAACTACAAAACATCTCAACAAAACAAAACAGACCCATTAATAGAAACTTGAAATGAAAAGATGGGTAGAGAGATTTTTCCACGCTGCTTCATCTACTGACCTCTTTGGGTTCATGCTGTGTGTCAGAAGCACAAGAGAATGTGTGCATGAGACAAGCTGATTCACCCATGTCTCTGCACTTGAAGAACTACTAACTCTTTCACTTTCTCAACTCCTATCCTCTCCTTCTTTACTCCTTTGGAATCTAATCTCTCAAAGAAATTTATTTTGAAATTTGAATCACTATGGTATTTGGGTCCATGGCCCCATAGGTGTTAGACCAGAGAGAAACAGAACAGAGAAGTGCTGAAAAAGAAAAGTGAGTTTTATATTCAAATTCACTTTTCTTTTTCTAGGTGAGTTCTTCTCTTCACAAAGATCTAATCTTTTTTTTTCATGTTTTGTGGGTCCTACTAACGTCTATTTTTTCACTGTTTGTCCATTAACAACATATATTCAAATTTCATGAGGAGAATAATTTAATTAATCAGATGATATTTGCATTGAGTAAATCTCATTAATTTAATGTGAATTGGACCAGAACGGCCGGATGACAAAAGCAAACTAATATCCATCTAATCCAACGGCTTCTTCTTCAACTATCCATATGGAAAGCTATGAATTGCATCTTAAATTATTTGAATTTGAATAGAAAAAACAAAAGAGAGGGGGAGGAGGTCCCTGGAAGCTGTCCTAATTATGGAGACTTTTAATGTTGGATTTTTAGTCTATATGATGAACGACCGTTGGTGACTCAAATGGCAATAATAATAAGGAAAATAATAATAATTTATTACACTCTTTCACCTTCCTAAAATACAATAAATTATGTTGAATAGTTAGAAAGAAATAATGCACTAATAAGGTCAACCACACTGTTCTAGAATTAAGGCACCACCCCCTCCCCTATACAGTTGGGATTCTTTTCTATGTGGAGTAACGTGTACATTTAAAAGTGTATATCACTTGTATACACCATTAGATTATTTCAAATCATGATTAGAGTCACAATTGCCTCTTATCTTAATAGGATATAGGTATTAGTAATCATTTTATATATACATGCATACACACGAGTCAGGAAAAATAAACTATTAACGCGATAATAGAAACAAAATAACATTTGAAATAATATATATTAAGAAATATATAACTAGTTATAATATAAATAAAATACAAACTTAGTCTTTCCATAGAGTAGAGCAGAGAAATTACATTCATGTGGGTGACTTCATGTAATTAGAAAAAAAGACTTAGTTGAATTAGAAAATGGGAGTGTAAATTTAGTGGGTTAGAGTGACAACGGCTACATAAATCAAAAGTGGTCAGGTGAGGGTAAAGTAAGGTGGATTCAGCAAATGACTTAAACAGAGGGAATTAGATGAAGTCACAACATCACCAATATAATTCATTCATGGCTTGCAATGAAGAGCACTTTTACTACTACAATACTCTACTTGCAGTTAGTTTCCTTTCAATTTTGCAACAATCAAGAGAGACACGTGAAATGCACGTGATAAGAGATGACATTACTCCAACTTTTGCGTGTTTGTCCAGCTGCATCTTGCTTAGTTATATGTATTTATATTATTGTACATTAAGATCCCCTGACATTAGATATTACCTCACACCATTTGGTCATTAGTCTTCATCACATCTATCTACCAGTACTAGTACTACAAGTATTGCTAGTCTAACCCCCCTTTCATTATATATCTTCAATCTGTCTCCTTGTAGAGATTACGCTTTTGTACCCATTTATTGTCAATGTCTTGAAAATGAAGTAAAGAATACAGCATCTGGTTGATTATAAATAGCTGGCATCCATTGTTGTTTATTTGTATGTTTCAATGCCAGCTACCTTTTACTCTCTATCTGTATCTTTAAACTTATTTTTCTTGGTCAGCTATAGACAATTCTTCAGTACAAAAGGTAGAATTTTAAGAAAAACAACAACCTAGGTAAGTGAAACTTATGTATAAAAAAATACTGAGCTATGATCTACCTACTACACAAGCAATATAAATGAAATTGAAACTCCAACAGCTAAACAATTTGGAGCCTTCATTTTCAGTTTTCTTAGGAACTGAATGCACCCTTTACAAATTAACAGGTGCCCACCAAAAAATAAGACAAATTATATACAGATAATAAAGTTGACTCAAAAATTTTTTAAAAAAAACTATTTATTGCCCTTTAATGACTATACTATAGAGGCTGCTATAACTGAAAATCTGGCATGTGATAAGGCCCTATATTTGCATTTCCTGTTTTATTTTTTTCTACCGAAGAGAGAGTATGTACATGTGACAATGATAGAGATCACATGCTTGATGCTTCCATCCAACAGAACATGTTAATCACCATCCTAAATGAACGCAGAGTAAGTTATTGTAACAAAAACAAGTACATACATGACCTACAACTACTGCTAAGCACAGCTATTATAATGATGCACAAGGTATGAACAAAATCAGGTGATGATATAATAAATATTAACTTTTGTGTTTACAGATTGCCATTGTTGACCAGCTTCAGGGCCACACTTGAGCCTTTACAGTAACAACCTATCACGAAGCATCTAAAGAAGAAACCACATTATGCTGTAGTTGTTCCATTACAAGCATTCAGAAGTTACTACTCTTTAAAATATACAAGAAACAGCTAATATGGAGAGAGGAGAAAAAGAAGAAGGATTGGGTATCTGTAATGGGGATCAAAATAACGCAAAACAATTATAAATATGAAGGGTCTATGTGATCCCCAGCTTGTAAAGAGGCATCAGTGTGCAAAATTGTAAGCCCTCATGTAGGGACAACTTGCTATAATACTGAGATGATTTCTGATGTGAATAAAAGCATGTAGAGGCACTGAGAGTTTACATTTGTCAGCCACGTGGCCGGTTTTTCTTGCCTCTCTTTCTTGAACTGGTCTCAGCTTCTTCCTCTTCAGCTTTCTGCTCTGCCTCGAGTATGGCCAGCTGAAACTCACGGAAGAAACGCAATATTAAGGAAATGATCTGATATAAACAGGGGCGTAGCCAAAAATTTTATTTAGGGTGGGCTAAAAAATTTTTTTAGACAAACCTCGACGGTACAAAGAAAATTTATTAATTAAGATATGTAAATCACTAATTAGTGGTGAGTTAAATATTAATTTATCAAATTATATAAGAAATTAAAATAATCCAATTAAATAAAAAGAAAATTATTAAAAATATTAATTTATCAAAATATAATATCGAACAAATTATAATCACAATCAAATAAAAAATTTACATATAAATACTTGAAAACACACTCTTCTGAATTTGTCACTCAAACGTCGATTTACAGTGTTAAAGATAAGGTTGTCAAATGGTTTTCAAAAAGCTTAGCTGAACCTTTTTTTTATAATAATGCTTAGCTGGATTCAAAATAACTACACATGCATATCCTTTAGATATAAGCGATTAACATATCTTAAAGTGTGCAATAAATGATCCAATGGATACATATGTATAGTTGCATATGTAGTTACAAATTTTTACAATTTAGATTAGTATTGTACGAATGTATTACTAACACTAACATAGATACAAATATTATTTCTTCTAAAAAATAATAATAAATTAATACTTAGTATATTTATATTTAATAATTATGTATTTCATATATATATATATAAAGAGGGAGAGGGGCTGGGCTGCCACCTCCCTGGGCTATAGCAGGTACTATAGCTCCGCCCCAGGATATAAACATTAAAAAAATTTCTGAGCATGTCTTAAATTCCATTGAAAGATTGGTTTAAAGATCACCTCATCAAGAATTGGTTTGAGCTCCCTGTATCGAGCTTCTGCAAGATCAAAACCATCTTTTCGCAGCTCCTACAGTTCCAGATTGTAAAAAGTCAAAATAAAAATTTAGGGAAGAAAATATGATCAGAATAATAGATGCAGTAACATGAAAACATTCATGCTAATGCTCCTTTCCAAAATGCTGTAGACACAATTGAAGACACGAGAAAAAAGAAAATGTTCAACAAACATTCCAAGGATTCTCTCCTTTCTCTTTACAGATGGGATAAAGATTCAGGCAGCATTGTAATAAAATAAAATGATATCAAAAGATTCAGGCCAATCAAAAGCACAGAATGCACATTCAAATATAAAACCAAAATGATAGAACAAGACGGAAAAACAGTGGATGCAGAAAGTATATTAATATTTAACGTTAACCCGTCTTAAAGCAGGTTATATCCCCAAAACTGCCTTCTACCCAGGGGCGGAGCTATACAGACCGCTGCGGAGCTATACAGACCGCTATACCCAGGTAGCGGTCTGCAGCAGCACCCCCCCCCCCCCCCCCCCCCCCCCCCCCTTTATATATATAGCCCACCCTGCCTCTCTCTCTCTCTTTGTTCTATAAAAATAATAAATAATTGTTTTTTAATTTTATTATTTACATTGTATTGTAAGTCTTGGATAAATATAAAGTATATTAAATATTAGTTTATCAAATTATATAAGAAATTAAAATAATCTGGTTAAATAAAAAGAAAATTGTTAAAAATATTAATTTATCAAAAACTAATTTCCAATAAATTATAATCACAATCAAATAAAAGAATTTACATATAAACACCAAAAAACGCAATCTTCTGAATTTGCCGCTCATGCGTCGATTTACAGCTTTAAATATAAGGTTGTCAAATAGTTTTTGAAAAGTTTAGTTGGACTTTTTTTTGTCATAATGTTTAGTTAGATTCAAAATAACTACACATATCGATCATTTGGATATCAATGATTTACATATCTTAAAGTGTGTAATAAATGATTCAATGGATATATATGTATAGTTACACATGCAGCTATAAATTTTCATCAATAAATTGTTCTAATATCATTGAGGTTTTTCAAAAAAAAAAAATTTAGCCCACCCTAAATAAAATTCCTAACTACGCCCCTGCTACTACCATCAATTAGGTCAGACAAAGGCTCAAAGCAAAGCACGTACATGATATAAAAAGATATTATAAAAGAACAAATAATTCCATACACTAGAGGAGACAAGTCCCTGAGGCTTGGGAGAAAGGTGCAATTTTCCTTGTATAACTGAGAATCACAAAGCCAAGGGAATGGTAAAGAAGAAAAATACAAATACAATGTAAGATTACAGACAAATGACACCCATAGGTACTTTTCCATATTAAACTACAAGAAAAACACCTCCTTTGTTTGAAGCTTCACAATGTGAGAAAGTAATCAACAAAAAATTCCACAAATAGAAGGCCAATAACATGCTACAGCCATAAATTTAACTCGAGCTCAAAGAACTTTCAAGAGAGAACTAACCTTTCCAGTGTGTTGAGTGTGTTCATGCGCAGCCATTTGCCAGTATAAATTTGTTCTTCTATAAAAGTCTCGTAAAGATTCACCAGGCTTCACAAAAGACATGTAAGACAAATAACCAACTACTGATGTGTAGGACAACAAAGAACCCACCCAACAGAACACATCCCCTCAACCCAAAAGAAGAAAGGGTTGCATTCACAACAGCAATATTGAGCTGAACACCAAGAGTCATACATAAGGCTGTTTCGGTACATTAAATGGAAAATTTCTTGCTAAAACCAGGATGACATTGAAAATTAAACCACAAATATTATACATCTTAATGTTATGTGCATGAGATCAGCACGTTCATGATACCTTTTAAAACAACATACTCACGAACGTTTCTTTCTGCCTCGAGGTATTGCATCCTTCCATAATAACTGTTACTAGCATGACGATATAGTTATAACTCGACTCAATTCAACAAAGCCTTTTCCCAATTAATAGGCTTGGGTACATGAATCCATTTTTTTCACTCTGCTATATAAAGGGCTATATCTACAGTTGTCCATATATAATTTTAAGCTGAATAAAAATACACTTTACAATGAAGGTTCAGGAGCTTTAAAAGTACTACCAAACAAAAGACTTTTGCAGCATAAAATTTCCAACAAAATGGCAAATAGGACATACCACTGGGGTTCTCTGGGAATCTGAAAGACCAAGGTTTGCTCTGATCTGCTCTATCCTGGCACGTTTCTCCTTCCGACGAATATTCTTTCCCTCACCCCTTAATACAGCAATAGCATCTCCAGTTGCAATTGATTTTCCAGATCATCCCCATTCTTTTCTTGTGTGGCCTTGAAAAGTAGAGCAAAAATAAAACCAATTGACTCGATCTAGTGTGGAATATGGCTAGATCATCATGAAATATATTATTTAACGGCATGATCGCCTAGTGAAAGATAAATATAAACAGATCATCTAACTCCTCCAAAAATCAGATCAGCAAAGCTTTTAGAGCAATTAAAAATTATACAGGATAGTATTTAAATTATTAAAAACATTAAGTGGACTCACTTGTTAAAAAATAAATCAACAATAAAATATACATTCAAGAACCCCTAAACATAATCAGCACAATTCTCATAGTTTTTCATGTCAATTAAAAATAATATACTTGTGCCGATTAGACTTCTATCCAGAAATTATGAGAATACCTTGCTTGCAGGTTCAACCTTAGCTTAAAAATGGAAGAATAAAATGTTTCCTCAGAACTAGATAACTAACACAACACACAAGTTTGTGGGCTCTTTAAGAAAGTTAGATAAGATAAGATATTGGACTCCACAGTGGTATAAGAACACTGACAGTAACTTTTTTTATTTTCTATTGTAACAGTGAGTCATTGCTCAAACCACTTTTGAGGGGTTTGTTCTATATTTATATAACAAAATTTAAATTTAATTTGATTGGAATGAATCAATCACATAGAAATACATAATCACAACATCCCAACCACTTAACCCCAACTTGCAAGTCAACTCCTCCTTAAACTCCCAATCTTACGACAAAAGCACAAAGAATCAAGATATTGAAAATAGTCACTTTGGGATACCTTCTCATTACCAATTTTTACCATGACATCTTCTCTTTGTTTGCAGTCCAAAATTGTACTTCATAGAGCCATCTCAAGCTAGCTTTATGTTAAAGCCTTGGCTAAAGTTGCATAACAGAAAAAAATCTATCTTGGAAAATAATCAACAAGTGAAACTATTTCCATACTCGTTATTTCAGCCCTTTCAAACAAATTTGAAAGAGCTGGCACGGTTCTCCTCCAACCTTTTTGCCCAAGTTACCCCATGAGACAACCAAATATTTTTATCTTTAAAATCTATGACCCATGAAACAAAAATGGGATAGATTGAATATCTAGGAAAAAAAAAAAGGAAAAAAAATCATAGCAAATTCTACAATATACAGAAGTAAATGAAAATGGTATTTATGATACTATCACACAAAAGTTGAAACTAATGAATTTACCACCATATCATCTCCATCCTCTGTCTCTTCACTGTCACTTTCATTGTTGTTTTCTTCATCATCAGTATCATCATCCTCATCCCCCGAATCTTCTAACCATTCAGATTCAGATGCCTAGGGTTACCAGTTACAGAATAACAAAAAAGTCAAAACAATTATTCAAAGAAAGAAGATAAAAGAATGTTGATGAGGATTGTAATGGAATCCGGGCCAAATTTGGCATGCCCTAGATGAAATTAGGAATTTCTTTTTTAAAGAAACTACATGAATTAGGAATTATTAGGGTTTTAATTAATAACCCATTTGCTTTTAGTAGGATTATAATTTTTTTTCAGTTGTTCAGCAGCATTCTGCTTTTTGGTGCTTTAAACTATTGACTTTTTAATAGATTTGTGAGACCTGTGCAATAAATTGAGTTCACAAGTATTTCTTCTTTGCCTTCTTTCTTGTTTCTTTCTTATCTTCTTCTCCTCTCCACTATGCCTCAAACTGATGTATATTCGTCGCAGAAGTAAGAACGAAAATACTCAAAAATAAACCAAACTAAATTGTATTGAATAGATTATTCAAAAAAATAATTGATGTTCATCTCCTAAAATTCGTAATTGGAGCTCCTTATATAGATAACTCCCCTAAAACAACTTCTAAACTTCCTAAAACACCTAAAAATAAATTTCCTAACCTATCTGTAACATAAAAGCAACTCCCTAATCCTATTAGAACTCTATTTAGACACTTCTAAACACTTTTTAATACACTTAAATAATAAAAAGAAATTTTAAGAATTATCTAGAACTGCCACTAAAAAATTAAATATACCAAAATAAAAACTTCTCCAAAAAAGAAAGTAAAATAAAAAAAACATTCTAAAATACGTTATGCATTACAAACACTTCCTAAAAGACCCATGAGATGTAAATTTAACATTAACCAATATATGGCATGAAAATGTAAATTGGAGTCAACTATTGCCCTGGACAGAAGTCACAATGAGCTATGAGACAGTATAAGTTGTGAAAATCATAAACGCAGCCACCCATTGGATGACCTACAACTTTAGGGTTTTGCATATCAAGATGGTTTTCAATAGTTGTTTGTTAAAGTAACAGTATATATCTATATGCACGGTAGAAACTAAAAAGTGAAACAAAACAAACCGGTATGAGACACTTCCACTCATCAAGTTTGCTGAGATTTAGAGTGTATAGATCATCAAGCATAATCTCGCGATCTTTGACCTCCATCATTCCCCCATAAATATATAGCATATCTCGAGCAACAGCCATGCAAGAGTTAATTCGACCACAAGGCTTCACGACCTAAAAGTTGCAGAAATTCCAAAACTCGGTCATTGAAGAGGAGACAAATGAATGGCGGAAAATTATATTCCATCCAGTGCAACCAAGTGACCAACCTCTGGTGAAATGTCGTTTTGCCGGTCATAGTTTACATTACATCCTAGGGGCTTTCTATCAGATGAACTATTAGAAAGCCTAGCATCACCTAGAGTAACACTGCTTGTCATAAGTTGAGATATTTCATCACTGCAACATTCAACATCAGGTGCTTCTTCATAATTCCCAAAGTTTTCAACTTTTTCATTTGCTTCATACTTTCCCACATCACTTTGAATATTTGAAGTGTTGACATCATTAGATTGATAATCCTGCTTCTTTTTCACCTGCATAGGAAATTCAATCAGCACCAGCAATCGCAGAATTAGCAGGAAAGCACATGTATAAAATGTGATGCATATTTAACAGAGTCATGTCAATTGAATAAAGAATAAAAAGACCCAACACTTGGATGGGAGAGTGGTTCGACTGGCAAACTCACTTTGGGATGATCCTAGATTCGAAACTCTGCAGTTTCGAAGGCCAGGGGACTTGGGATTCTCCTTCCAAGGATTTGTTGGTACTGGGGCATCTCCCGATCAATAAGCACCAAGGCCCCTGGTGGATTAGTCGGGTGTAAGCCCGGACGCCACAGGGTTATCCAAAAAAAATAAGAAGAGAAGATAAAGAATAATTTATTTGTTTAATTATGACTGATCATGGGACTTAGCACACTAAATTTCCACCTATCCATGAATTGCACATTGTCAGCGCACTTTCAAGATTATTTGCAAGTATACACTTACACAGGTCAATTTCATTTCCAGTTCTACTTCTAAGATCAATTTATGGCATGCAAAGGACTTTTTAGCGTCCATATCTTTTTTCAAAGAAAAAAAAGAGGAAAGAAATAAAGAAAGAAAGCAATATATATATAACCCACTCTCTGAGGACATGACAAGAAAGCAAAAAACTATTACTTATAGAACTGAATAAAATAATGATCCTTCAACATAATCCGAGAATCAAACAATTACAGTTTTCTTTTTCTATTTCAAACAGACAATAACAGAATCTTAACAACAAAATAAATGAAAATTTTGCAAAGAGCCTACACAATATAGTAGAAGATAAAAAGATCACATAATACAAGGGGAAGCATACAAGTGTAGTAAAAGTGGGATTAAAAAAAAAGATACCACTAACAAAGGCAGCATATATAGACAAGAGCCAAATGAGGTATCATGAACACTTCAAGTTTTTACTTTGCTACTCTGGATTTATCTAAAGAGATACCTTATCTTTAGCTGATTTCGCTTTCCGTAGCTCCAATGGGTACCTGAATCCAAGATTAGAATGAATTGCACTCAAAGGAAACAATGCTGCAGCCAAAATACTAATCTTCAATGCAGAAAACTGATTTTCTTGTAGAGTTGTAGGCAACAAAAACTATGGTGTGATGAAGAGATTTTTTTTGTGGAAATGAAAAGAAAATCTAGCACACAAATAATTAAAAACCGTATTCGAGAAGCCTCTCTTAATGCCAATAGAAGCAATAACAAGTCAACTGACCCAATAACTAAATAATGTGGAGCACTCTTTTTAGTTAATACATTGTCAAAATATCCTTCTTGTTCCGACTATTTATCAATTATTGGGCAAGGTCTATCCATATCTGTGTGGAATAGGAATTGGGTGGGCTGTATGTAGGTCATATATAGATTGTTCTGCCGCTTTTGGGAGACTTTGATATTTAAGGATTATGTTCCTGCCTGTATAGTTTAAGCTCTGGTGTTTGCTAAGCTTTATTGATCAAGAGCACCTCTGGTGCTCAATCTTGTAGGTTACAGTTTTCACATTATTTAATAAATTATTTTGTTTCCTCTTAAAATAAAAAAGTTACTGGTATCAGAAAAATTTTGCTAGGTAAGCACAAACTTTCACAAGCACACAGGTGTCTTAGCCTATGTGTGCCACTGATACTATATATTTTGATGGTTAAGTGGGCAATCAAATCCATGACATCACAGCCTGCAACCCATCATCAAACCACTAAGTTATGAGCCCAATCCCTTGAAATAACTTGATGTGCTCAGATTTATAAATGCATCTTATTGTAGTGATCTTGCTGGAGAATGTGAATAAATTATTTAGGAAAGCAAGTAAGCATCAGAATTTGGAAGTGAGATTGAACCCTTGGCCTAATGGTTTGACATGCAGTATGCAAGTTTTGAGGTCTGGGCCTCAGATCCCACCATTAACTGATCAAAAATAAAAATAAAAATAAAGAGTAAACATTGGAAGCATGACAGTCTGCAGTAACATTTCCGTTTACCCCATAGGGTAGGTCAACTGGAAAGCCTTTCTGCCAAAGGAGGGTCGTGTGTTCGAGACTTCGAGTTTCCAGACTAGACAGCAGGCTGCCTGTACCCATAGTTTTCCAAAACACAAACAACCAAAAAATAAAAATATAGATTGTCACATAATTTTCAAAATTGTTTTGTTATTGCATCACTTTTGAGTGTGTGGTTGTTAACAAGAGACCAAAGAGAATGTACATTGCGGCGGCGGGAGAAAACAAGTAAAAAGTTCATCAGATTGCAGTCCATGATGTAAACATATTTTGGCAATCATGATTTCCTACTTAAATTAGAAACCTTTTCTCTATCAATATTGAGGATACAGTACTGACAAAAGCATCAAATAGTTAAAATTTAAAAGCATCCCATTTCTCAACTGCACTCCTACAAATGTCTAAAGTAATAGCTCATTCATATTCAACTCTCAATACCCGCTAAAGGTATACAAGGCTCCCATCATTTTAGAGTTCGGGCAAGGGTCAATTTACACAGCCTTACCCCCAATGCACAACGAGGCAATTTCGAATTTGAACTCGTGACACCAGGTCACAAAGAAGCAAACTCTCAATGTCCACTATGTGTAAAAACTGCCAAAGGAGAAATTCAACGATTGGTATGCATTTGTTCTGTGAAACATAAAAATAAGCCTAATAAAGTTAGGATTTAATTTATTCATAAATAATAAGAAGGGGAACGCACCATCGATGGCTGTCTAATTGGAATCCATAAAGTTCATTCAAAAACAAACTCATTATAACATCACCTGTAGAGGGAAAAAGAAAACATAAATCTAAAGACTAAGTAGAAAAAATTATCTAAGAGGAAAAGTATTTCAATAATAACCATGTAACACATGCATGCACATTATGACAGATACTTTTTCCAGATTCTGGTCTCTTGACTCTTGAGTTATCAACTGACTTTCCTTGTAAAATGACACAAAACAGGGTAAATATTACTGCTAATGGTAGCATACACATCTTAAGCCTTAAATGGATTTGCACATACATGGATAAATAGGAAGTATCCTTGAATGTCCTAAAACTCTCTTCAGAACATTACTTCTCAATTTGTACAACCAGAAGCTTGATTCAAACAATTAAAACCCAAATTTATCGGAAGATCTAATTGAAAAGGGAAATAATTTAGCAGTTGAGATTGTTTAGAACATTAAAATTGAACAACTAACCTTCCACTTCCATATCTACTACACCCCCAAAAAGCAAAGCTCGTTTTTTATGCACGCTCAAAGAAAATCCAGCACGAGGTCCAGGAGGCATCCCACTCTTCTTTACCTATTCATCAAGTTATGCAAGGCTCTCAGAGGAAGCAGATGGGGAAAAGAAATCACATACAGAAAGGCAGTGCACATGAAATTCAAATTTAACTCGAAAAAAAAAAAAGTAGAAAGTTTAAGAATGTCAATGCGGTTAATTCTGCACGTCGATGCCCCACCTTCAGAGGACGTCTAGGAAGGTAATTGAAACTCTAAGGATTGCGGGATTTGCAGCCTTATGGTCTATCTAGCTTGAGCGTAATAGAAGAATATTTGAGGGGATTCAGAAGGATGGGCAGAGTCTACGGGAAGAAGCTTTTTGGCTTGATTGTAATTGGGTCGCTTATTCAAAATAAGCGCCTGGGTTCTCTTTTTCTGATTGGTATAGGAACTGGGTTAATTGTATGTAAGATTTATATTATGATCATGGGCTAGGTGGTATTTGCTTTGGCTCCTTGAGTACCTCTAGTACTTTGTATGACTATGCTTTTTTTGGGATATACAAAACCAACCTTGTGTTTCTTCTCAATAAAAATAAATAAATAAATAAAATAATTTATCTGCACATGACAAAATATGGGTTTCCAAATTGCATTCTATTTTGAACAAGAGCCCAGAATGCCCCATTGGCTTTCGTCTAAGTAAAGATTTTTTTTATAGGGCTTCATCTTTACATGCACTTAAAAGTGAAAATCATAAAAATAAAAAAATAATAAAAAAAGAACAAGAACAAGAACAAGATAAAAGGCATTTCCATAGCACAAAAGTAAGAAAGCACGAGTTAAAAATTAATAAATAATTTGAGTTATTTTAGGAAGCAAAAGACCAGAAAGGGATTAAGAGAAATGATGCATACAACAAATTAATAGACAGAAAAAGCGGCACAATGCTTTGCATCAAAGAATAAATTTACTAATAAGATTATGCACGAAAGAAGAACAAACTAACATGTGAAAGAGAGAAGCAGAAGAACAAAATAGAAATGAAATGCCCTTCATCTTTTGTTTTTCCCAATATGACCATAACTTCAACATTCCCACCAGACATTTAAATTTAATGCAGAAAAGGAAGACATTAAAAGTAAATATTTCTTCCACTGGTCAAGAGATGGTTTCTGTTTGGCCTCATGATCAAGTTTCATATAGGACTAACATTTTGCTTCATAAATATTTTCCCCTTTATGGAAAATATCCCTTCTTCGTGGAGAGACCAGTGGAAGGTTGTGTGTTTAGCGGTGTTATGGTCCTTATGGAAAGAAAGGAATAGGAGGGTGTTTGATGGTGTGTTGTATCTGGCGGCTAAGGTCTGGGAGCAATCTCATCACCTAGCCTCCTTTTGGGTAGCAAATAGTAAGCTATGTAATGGGTTTGCTCTAAGTATTTGGCTTAGAGGCTAGGGCAATTTTGTGTAGATTGATTGTGTTGTGGCTCGAGATAGGGCCCAGTTTTTGTACAGCCTGTTACACATACAGATATATACATATATAACAATTTTTAGTTTCTTTTAAAAAATAAAATAAAAACAATTAAGTTCACAAAATGGTGCAACCTTCAGAATTCATTAAATAGACTTTAAATTAGTCCAACCTTGTTCCATTCCCAAGTCCTTGGATCAAGGGACCACATATCTGAGTGAACTATGCCTTTTTCAGAGCCACTCTTGTCAGCTGACACTTCCTTTGAATAACCCCCATATAAAAATATCTGCACCAAAACCACACAGTATAAAGATGTCCATTCAAAGTTATTTCACACGAGAAATGGATCCAAAAATCAGTGAACCATATCGACAATTTGTTAGATAAGAAGTAAATAGAGGAACATATGATAATATTTCACTAATTTAGAGAAATGAAGATCCTAATTTAGAGATCTACAAGATGCCAAGTGGCCAACCCACGGATAAATCTCTGCTCGCTAACCATTTCTATATATAATCAAAGAACAGGTCAGATTCAATGGAAAACAGCTTTCCCTTTATAAGCAACCAACTTTACATCCACCCCCCCAAGTATATACTTCAACAGAAATTAAACGAAATTGGATTGATACAATAGAAACCTCCGGTAAAATGCTCGCTCATAACCCAGCAGATAAAGTTTCATTGAGCTAAGGTTTAAAAAAAAAATACAAATATAGAAGAAACAAGTGTTTCCACAACTCTACCACCCGGTCAATTCTGTTTCACTTAACCCCCTTTCATGGCCACATATCTTTCCGGCTAAGGAATGGAAAATCTTTCTCCCATTACATGAATCAAATGTTTCATTTCATCCAATAAAAGTCGTCTCTTTCTCAACAATGTCCTTGTCATTTGACCCAATTGCGTTCCACTAGATAGGAACAAATTTGATAAATATTGATAAATCTCGAATGAAGTATTAGAATGGAAAAATCCATTAGATAATGAACTTATTGGTTCTAACTTCTAAATTCAACAACTCAGCTAATACTCTTCAAAAAGACAATAAAAACAGAAATCATATGTAATTGCAAAAAGTTCTGCCCGCAAGAGGAGGGAAAAAAGCCCCTTAACCCACCATCTTTAATGCTTCTTTACTTGGGAACTGAAGAATCAGTTCCAATAACTGGAAAAAAGTACGTCTTAGCTCTTGAAATGTGATGTAGAAATAAAGTAATGTCTAGAAAGCTCAAAGATCTAATTTTAGTTTTGTTTTATTTTTTAGTCAAGTTTTT
Organism: Paratinospora sagittata; assembly: GCA_035771175.1. Lineage (NCBI taxonomy): Eukaryota > Viridiplantae > Streptophyta > Magnoliopsida > Ranunculales > Menispermaceae > Paratinospora > Paratinospora sagittata. Next base: position 3,515,840 of record CM069602.1, on the reverse strand, counting down.
TTCAGAGAAGTTTCAAGTTAGTATAATTTGTATTTTAGTTCTAATTTTGTATGGTTTTGCACTTTATCCTTAGCGCAGTTTCGTGCTTTATCATTCAAGCTACAATAGTAAGGGTTTAGAATTGTCCAAATTGAGTGCTAATGGAATTAGGAAGTTGTTATTATGTTATAGATAGATTAGATAAGCTATTGTAAGTGTTTAAGATGGTTTCTTAGTTGTTTCATTTGATTGGCCTATGTACTTTGATGATCACACAGTTGCCCTTATCTTTGGAAGTGCAGATAAGTGAACCAAGCTAAAAGACAGCCAACAAGATTGGCATAAGATTCACAATTCCATGCAACCAAGGGGGTTTTGTACCTTAGGTCAAGCACATCTCCCACATTAGAGTCAGAAAATCAAAGCTCAACCTAAAGGGATTGAAGAATAAGATCCACACATCCTAGCACTTTGGACACCACGAAAGAGACTGATCCATGCCCGCTGAGCAGCTTAATACCCCTTAAAGCCTAAAGGTTGTCTTAAACTAGGATAGTCCATCCATCATGTTATTATGCGACCAGGAAATCTCACTCTAATAGTCTATAAAAAATAAAAATAAAAAGGAAATGACTACAAGAAGTGCAAAGGCTGCTTAAACATAGAAAGTTTCCATTGCTACTGATATTAATACTTGAAAAAATGCTTCACAAGAAAGCCAGTATTTAACCAAATGGCATGAATTGATCACGCTCAAATATCTTACATAAGACATCATATGTCAACAGAAACAAGTCATAAGCTATAGCAAAATCAAACAGCCAGCAATTATAATTATAGGAACCTAACCTCATCTTTAGTTCACAAAATAAATAAATAAAATACTAACCTCATCTTGGAAAACAACAAACTGGAAACCACTTCTAGCACTTGGCCACATGCATCCAGGCGTGGGTTTTATTTCTTGCCACTGCAATGTTCCATTGCATTAAACATTAATAAATCATGCATGAAGATCAAGAAAACTAGCAAAATTTTGGCCTATATCATAAAAATAAAAACTTGGATTTTCACCTTGTATTGATCCAGATCAAATACATGCAAATCATTAAAATACCTGCACAGATGAAGCATCCAAATCTATCAATTCAAGGAAAAACCAAAATCAGTGTCACTGGTTTATATATTAATTTATTTATTTATTCAAGTAGTACAGCTGATAAGTTGAGGTTTTTAGTTAGTGAAAAGCATGATTTTTGTTAGGTTTTTAGGTGCATTTTCCTAATTTTTAGGTGTTTTTGCATAAATAGTTTATATAGTTGTTTTAGGTTCATTTAGGTGTTTTGATAAGTTTTAGAGGTTAGTTTTAGATGCTTTCATGAATTACATGCATTAGATTAGTTTAAGAAAATAATCATGATTTTTAGGAATTTTTCCTTAAATCATTAGTAGCTTTTTATATTAATAAAGTCATATTTTACATGTTAATACATATTTGCACTTAGATTTTTAATACTTGATTAATATAGATTACTTAATTGTGTTTTTGTTTTGTTTTGTTTTGTAGGTGAATAAGAGCTCTAAAGTGGTGCAAATGAGGTTAGAACAGGGGTTGAGAACATATTCAAGAAGTGGACCAAAAGCCAGCCAAAAAGGACTAAAAAAGACGAAAGAAAACAAAGAAGAAAGGTGGAATCACAATCTGGGCGCCACGGCGCTGTTACGAATGTGTGTGTGCATTTTTTCTGTATTTTGGCAAAATTTGGGTACCCCTTTTTGTAATTTTAACCATCCATGTATATAAGCTTGTTTTAGGGTCTGTTTAGAGGGGGATCTCTCATATTATCTCTCATTCTAAACAATTAGATAGCAACTAATTAGGGTTAGGATTGAGAGAAGGAGGCAAGAAAGAGGTTGAAGAAGAAGAGTTGTAGATTGAAGAAGAGACTTGAAGAGGGCGATATACTTGTTAAAGGGGGTTTTCTAATTTCATTTTCTATTTCAATTTGTAATGATGAATACTTCTTTATCTCTTACTCTTGTAACCATGAATTTAAATATGAGCTAAATTTCTATTAGAGAGGTTGATTGATCTATGTTGGATTATATGGATTGATTTTCATTATTTGTGCGTTGTTGAGCAATTTAATTGGTTTATTTACAATTTTTCATGCTTAATGCTTGCAACTTGTTGGCCACCTGTTGAATGATTTTGGATTAGAATTCTTATACTTGAGAGAGGTGTTTTCGAATTTGAACAAGTGAGATGCAACCTAGGGAGTTTGTATTGAGTCAAGAGACCAACAACCCCTCTAAAATCGTTTGAATTGAATCATAGATCTTAATACATGCTTTAAGTGTTAATTTGCACTCGAGAGAGGGAATCAGTAATTGAAGTATAGGTGTTTGAATTTACATTCAAGAGAAGGGTTTTAACAAATTAGGATTCATGATTTATAAACCTAAGAATTAACTCAATAGCAATATCTTTTGAAATCCATATAAAACAACATGGTAAAATCAACTTTCTATCATCTCTATTCATTGGTTTTCCCAAATTCTCGGTTTAATTGAAAAAAATTAGTTTTAATTTTAGTTACTTTAAATTCCAGTACATTAATCATCTCATTTTGATCAACTAAATAAAATCAAGATCTTAGTAGTTTTGAGCATTTTTAACAAGTAAAATTGACTATCTTTAGAGAAGATAACCCCACTCACCATCGATCTATATTACTACTTGATAATTGTGCACTTGCGATTTGAATCACAAAATATTCACGATCAACAGCAATGGGATCAATAAACAAAAAACAATTAAACCTTATTTTACCACTAATTTCCTCCCCTTTTCATGAAAAGAAAAATAAAAGTCATGAACATTACACGCTAACAAATGAAATAAGGATTGTCTTACAGGGCAAGCAGACAGACCAATTGTGAATTTATTGAATGTGATGGCTTGAAAATGAAGTATACAAATAGGAATTAGATACAATTATTTGGTTAATACAAACCAACGTGTGGTTGGGTTAATGGCTCGGGGCTTTTGGCGAAAAGCATGGGATCCCGAGTTCGATTCCCGCGTTGGCCACTGGGGGAGTCTCCCGCTCAAGCAACCAGGGGCCTAAGTGGATTAGTCAGGTGAAACCCGGATACCACTTAGTTGTCAAAAAAAAAAAAAAAAATTGGTTAATACAAGGCCAACAAGTTTATCCCTACCATGGAAATAAAAAAATATATACAAAAAAAATGAAGAAACAATTAATAACTTATATTGCAATTGTACTACTGAAAAACTACACTAAACAAAATATTGCAATGATGTAAATGACAATATTACAACTAAGAGTAACAGTAAACTTGCAAATGTTTCAGATTCAGCAAATTATGTAACATCAAACAATCTTACAATAAAATCAAACATAGTATTTGTAATGTGAAAAATAGAAGTATCCAGACATTTAACAAACGTATGCGTTATAGGACCAAACAATAACCTCACTTCTCTAAGTGTGTCATAGAAGCCACCAAAAACAATAATCTTATGCTTGTAAAGTACCTGTGATGAACAAAGGAAGGAAAAAAAACAATAAGATTCAAAATTCTATAATCAAATGCAACTCAATCAAAAGGAAGTATAAAAATTATATACGCCAGAGACCACATTAAAAAAAATTCTTCAAAAAGCATTAGTGAATGTAAGATTATTTAGGAAATTCCAAACTCTAGGAAAGAACAGAATATACCATGCGATGACCTGACCGCGGACTTGGACACCCTTTAAGATTTAGCTGTTCCCACTGATTTGTTTTTAAGTCTAACGTCCAAAAATCCTGCATCAGGAAAACTCGTAAGCACTAGATACCTTCTTCAGAGGAAAAAATTAAAAAAAAAAAAAACAAAACAAAACAAAAGAAAACGATAACTAATTACTTTGTAATGATGGAATCTCTCTTGATTTGGCGATGTAAACTCACCACCTAGCATCATAGAAACGGCAGCAAACCAATAGTAATTACTAATTACAAACTTGATAAAGAAGAAATGACAGAATCAGTTACTGAACCCACAATCCAATCATTTACCATAAATGTAAAGATTATTTTTCCATGCAACAGCTTGATGGGCACTACGAGGAGGCGGACTGTTAGGACTTGATATCAATTTCCACTCTTGCTTTTCAACATCGTATCGATAGAGATCACCATACACAAACGTCTGCGGCAATATAAGTTCGAAAGACTCGTCAAAATGCCTCATCACACTAATATCAACTTCTCAGGAACTAATAAGCCTCCTAAGAACCACAAACAATACAAAAACAAATTAAATAGAGGCCCCCCAAAGATATCAAGCTCCTAACCTTATTACCATTGTAGAATTCGCCTCCATAAATTATCAATTCAGTCTCCTTCAATGGATTAACGTTCATCTACACATTGTAATTAGCAAAAAAGCCAACAAATTTCTTCAACTCACAACAGAATCACTTGGCATTTAGCACCAACAACAAATAGATTAGCATTAAACAAAGAATTTCATGTAGGATTAACGAACATACCGAACAGTTGGATCTAGGAGAGGGCTTGGGCACATTTTCTTCCACGCGAACTTCCTTCTTCTTGGCTTCTTCTTTCTGTATACTCATCTGCACTCCAAACAACCATAATCCCAAACCAATAAAACTATGGTTAAAGTTCAAATTTTTCCATTCGGGCATTTCAAAGAAACAATGAAAAAGATTTCAGAACTCAAAAAATTAAAAAAAATTAAAAAATTATTGGGTCGATCAATTAAGGAATAGGGAACGATGTAATACCAAGATGGCATCGATGTCGTCTTCCAGAGAGATCTTTTTCTGTTCTCTCCGAGCCCTCTTATCCTCTGCCTTCGCTGTTTTCCTCTCCGTTTTCTCTTTGCCTTTGCCGGGCTTCTTCGTTTTCTTCCCCATCTGGTCTTCTTCGAGGGTTTACTCCTCGGCGAATGAGCGGTTCGCGAGGGGTTTAAGATTTTGTGTAGTGTTGTAGTTAAACCCTTTTACTGGGTTTTTTCTTCGTTGTGTTGGGCAGAACGGTTCGAATGTTTTAGATGGGTCGGATCGAACACCAACCCTAATCAGTCCGATCCAATTGATCAAGACGTGCGCTTGAATTAGGGTTCCACAATAGCATCAATACGTCATACAATATTACAATCCAATGATCATAAAAATATTTAATTCTTCTATATATTTAATCATGTATGTATATACCCTTTGGCATTTTATTATTGTTTTTATATATACTTTGTACAATTATTTTCAACATATAACGGAAATGCCCTTTTGCAATGATCTAACAGTAGCTTTTACTGGTTTTACTAGGGAAACTTTCAAGTTCAAATGAAAAAGAAAAATTGAAGCTTCTGATGTTCTTCTGCAAGAACTGAAATGTTCTACAAGGTAGATGTTGATGCAAAAAATGCCAAATATAACTCAAAATGAACATTACACATTGCCAAAACTGAGTTTAATCACATGGGTAATTCAACATCAGCAGCATGCAACCCCTTCAGGCTGAGCACCAACTTAGACTTCCACATTAGAGTGAGAAACCATAAACACTGATAAATTAACCACAAACACTGATCTATGGTGTGCCAGCGTAAGTCCTGTTCCACCAACTTGATCTTTGTATATAACACATTTCCGTTTGCTTCCCAAAGAGGCCGTGGTTCTTCGAACCCTTGCTGTCAAAGGCCAGATCCAACAAGTTTACAAGACATTAGAATTTACTATATGCCTTCAGATTTCTAAGGTTTCAATCTATCATGTCCATTTGCATCAGAAAATCCAGAATATGACGTCTTCCGCTTACTTCTATGAGCCTTACTCCTTGTTTTGTCCCCTTTTCTGCCCGGCCAAACCATTGACATGACTGAAAAGAAACCCAAGATTGCAAACGCCCATAATGCAATCATCCAAAACCTGAAAGAACTAAATACACGTTCCGTTGAAGCAGATGAAAGAAACTGACGGGAAGAAGTGGTTTGCACCGGGTCACTCCTAACATTTTCCAAGTTCTCACCCAACTTGTCAACTTTGTGTGGCAACATATCGAGCTCCTCTGTCTCCTGCTTCAGAGTAGTTTTGATAAGGGTGTCCTGACATTTCCTTTTGTGATGCAAATAGAGTGCTTCGTTCAGTGTTCTTGCGCATTCAATGCTCATCAAGTCTCGCTGTAGAATGTTTGGGTCAGTTGAGCTGAGAGTTGAAGGATCAGGTGGATCTGGGAACTTAGCCCAGCAAGTGTTTACCACGTCAGCTTCCCTCCAGTTGGCCTTATCAAAGCTCCAGTTTCCAACACGATACTCTAATCCATAGTGGAACACCCGATATTTGACACCAGGGTCGGGCACATAACCTGGATATATCAATATCTCTTTGTTTATTACATGCCTCAAATTCAGCTGCAAGAGAGAGATCATGAAGACATGTTTAATTAACTAAAAGATCAATTTTACACAACCAGTTTAAATAGATGGTGAGCAGCAATTTTTCCAGAATGCAAATTGCAAATATACCTCGGCAGCACCGAAGGAGTAACCATACATCTCACTAATCCATCCAGCTTCATAAACGTCCCCAGTGATATTTCTTGAATAATGAGCACTGTCAGCCCGAACTTCCTCGGTTTTGTGAAGCCACAGTAGAGCAAATTTACGAAGATCTTCTATATGCATAATGATTACGCCACCAACCTTGTCACAGGCTTCAGGATGACTAGTATGGAGTCTTGCAAGCTCGTTCTCACAGCCAATCAGGTAACTAACATGAATAAAGAGATGTAAGACTTCAAGGATGCATATATATATTTTAAAAAAAACGTGTTTTTCTTACTCATAAGGGGTTGAAACAGGACGCCCACGTGCTGCTTTGAACTCCCATGGTGTAATAGGGCCTCTTAGTATCATGTCCGCATCAAGAATAACTATGAACTCTGCATCAATATTAGCATGATTAAGCCAATGAAGTACTGCTGCTGGTTTATTGATTGCTGGGTACCTGAAATGGCAGAAACATAAAGGAAACTTAATTTCCTTCCATTACATTTAAACTCGCTCAATCATTTATTTTATGCCTAGTTAGAGGCTATTAAATGCACGAGTACACAGTTGCAAAACGGTAGACAACTTATTTAGCTTGTATTAATGCATCCATTTTGCATGTGACAAACATGATAAACAGAGTTAAACCATTGGCTGAAAACTTCTACTATGGATACATTAGGATTATTAATAACACCAAAATTTCCTAATTTTTTATCCATATCTCTCTAGCTAGCATAAAAATGAAATGCTGCAAAATTTGATTGGGATGACTCCACCCTTCAGTGAGTGAAAAAGTAACTTCTGAAACTTGATCGGCTAACTATCTTTTGGATGATAAAATTTAGAAATTCCCATCCTCGCAGAGCATGAATAACTAAACACAATCAAAGGAGTATAAACATCTATGTTTATAATCTGCATTTTATAAACCAACAACAAAGTTTTCACATAAGCACAATCTTAATGAGAAATCACTAGTGCCTATGTTAAACAGATCCTAACTAAATTCATAAATTTACCAAGACATTGCAATCAATTGTAAAGTTGAAGATGCAACTTTCATGTAAACTGGATAGGAGATAGAAACAAGAATATAATGTATCGAAGGAGGTGTTACAGCAAATAAATGTTTCGTATATCAGAGGAAAAGAGTATAAAGAACAAAGAAAGAATGCCGTTACCAATCTCCTGTTAATGGATGTCGGCTCATGGAAGGAACATAATGAGTGGGAGCCAGATCATGACCAGTATACTCTTTTAAGTCTCTCTCTGTACAGCTAAGAAGCCGAGTGATATTGCCAGGCTGCCCGCTTAAACGGAAACTGTGGACAAGTCCTACAGCTTGCCAGTCAAAATATGGGGAGCACTCAGTGGAGAATATGGTATGGATTTTTGGATGCCCCCCTTTCCTTTCATCAAAATCTTGCTGCTGTACCTCAGTTTTCTCACTTTTCACACTGTTAACGGCAACATATTTAGGCTGAGTGAGCTTAGAAAAAGTCTTGCTCTTTAGATAGCTCAAATACTTTGACCATTTCGGCTTAGGGCAGCCATTTGATGCATGATGTAATAAAAGACCCTCATTTAAAGTGTTCATACACTCTATGCTCAAAAGTAGGCCCCGCCTTTTGTTTGGATCAAGTTCCATCAATTGAACCTGCACGAGTAGCAAGTTAGTTTGGTTTTGTCCTAGATCAAAGCCTTTATTTAATAACTCCTCCCCCACACAACAGCCATAAAAAAATAATAATAATAAAAACGCAGAAGAATGAAAGGGGATGGCTGAGCCATTTTAAATAATACATAGCAAAGGTGGTCAACTAAGCCAACCAATCCTTAAAGCTGCACTGCTCAGAAGACCAAGACCATCAAACATAAAAACCATTTCCCTCCACCCACATTTCTTTAGCTATCCTAGGTTCATCTTTTAACTAAATGCATACCAAGGTTTGAGCTGTGGTCCATCTAATAATGACCTCAACCTTTACACTGTATAGATAGTTGAGTAGGGACACAATGCTACATCTCAACTGAGTTGTTTTCCCAAAATACAGCGGGGTTCCTGTACTAGCAACACCATATTCATGTAATCTAGTTTATGTACCTCTCTAGGATATGGAGGCTCAGGAAAGAGCCGACCACAGTCATAAATGATGCCATCTTCATGGTGATCCAGTTTACTGAAGGACCAATTTCCAACACTAAATGGCAAGCCATAGTGTAAAAGTATAGGCTCAACACCTTTTCGTGGAATATATCCTGGGTAGATCATCAAGTCATCACTAATCTTGTGTTGAAGTCCCACCTGAACAATGAAACCACAAAAGGAAAATGATTAAGCACCTCATAAGAACAACATATTCAAAAAAGAAAGAAAAAAATAAAATTAAAAAACAAGAAAAGAAAGAAGTTAGGAAAGAAGGAAAGATAATACACTCACCTCCGCAGCGCCAAATGAATATCCATACATCTCGCTGATCCAGCCTGAGCTATATATGTCACCTGTTATATTTGTTGCCCAATGAGCTCGGTCCTCCCTCACTTCTTCTGTCTTTGAAAGCCACATTGGTGCCAGTGCCCTAAGGTCGTCAATGTGCATTGCCAAGAGCCCACCAACCTTGTCACAGAGTTCTGGATGTTTTGTATGCAGTTGAGCGAGAATATTGTCACATCCAACCAAATATCTGAACAAATAGTTTTTAAGTTATTAATTCAGACGAATCGCATGCACTCACGCCCTTAATTGATTAATTGACTACTTAACACAAAGTATCACATTAAAAGAAGGAAATATAAGTGCTTTCAAGATTCATGTCTATTTCAACACCAACTTATCCATTTCATGGATTTCTTTATGTTGGAAGTCTTGATCCACGTGGGATAATTCCAATGTGGTAAGTACTTTAAGCTGTGGGTGGTTTTTATAACTACCCACATATGTCGATTATGAAACCGTAAGGCGAGAGACAAAATTAATTTGGCCTCTCCCCCCATTTTCAAAGAGTGTGTTGCTGATTGCCGTGAGTAACAAGAAGGAAGTCATAGAATTTCACTTCAACATGAATTCTCTCCTTACTCAATCTCTCCTTGTCATGAATTGATTCAAGCACTTGGACCATGGAATATACTTTGTAATCCATTCTTAGTACGAGTTCACCGTGAACATGATCATCAAGATTGAACACATGGAGCTTTGCATTCATCTTGGGTAATACACTTCTGCTTTATCTTTTGATTCTAATTCTTGATAGTTTACACTTTACATGGATGAAGCATCTGGGTTGACTTTTTCTTTGATAGGTGAGTGGTGGAGTTTGAATCAATGAGCTCAAATCTTGCATCCTGTGTGTGAGACCATTGTCCCGAGAGTTCAACCCTCCATCCAGCTTGACATTTTGGATAATGACACTGTAATACTACATCAAATTCAAGTCCAATGCTTCCAATTGCATGACTAGATTAGCATTAACTGCCAATTATGATTTATGAGGATGTGCCAACACACCTAACAATAGAAAGTTTTATTTCAACCAGTTCAACACTAATACTGTTCGCTTGTTCCCAGGAGATTATCAATATTTATATCACATAATTCAAAAAATTTACCAAATATAGCCAATTTCAAACTAGATAAAAAGCAATCATCTCTTTAATAACATTAAATACTCAACCATGTGGTTAAATCCTCAGCCATACATTTAAATTTTATAAGGTTCACAAAATCTAAAATCATGGTCAGATTCTGACACTCATAACTAGAAAGATGTGTAATATCCGATTCACACCATTAGCAAAGTCTTCATACCTACAGATAGTGCGTCATTAAAGAAGCCTCCAACTTTGGTAGACTCAGAACTTAGAAGGCCATATTTTTTTGCAAGTGAAATGGGAGATAGGACAATCAGAATAAGTTGTTTACCAGGTTAGTTAATCCACTAAATTTATGCAAGATGTGTGCGCTTGGAAAGTCCACTAAAATGAAAACATAATCATAATCAGAATAAGTTGCACTAAAACAAACGATAGAAAACAGTAATCAAGGACTAATACTTACCCATAGTATGCAGCAACAGGCTTGCCTTTCTCTGCACCAAGTTCCCAAGGTATAATTGGACCACGGATGATCATGTCTGCGTCCAAAATCACAACCCAATCAACATTCTCTGCATCTTTACTATGTTTAAGCCAGTGAACAACTCCAGCCGGCTTATTAATAGCAGGGTACCTACAAAAATACAGAGAAAGATCTTAACTCAAGGTATATTAAAGAAAAATAAAAAAACATTGTAGAAGAAATAGTAAACAAAGGGAAAATTCTGATGAGTTTCACTGGGGGAAGACTATTTACAAGGTCCCATGCATTGAGGAAAACATCACAGGGCACCCCATATCTTAATAATTGAACTAAGTCAAAATGAATATACATGTGTAAATAGAAAGAAAATAAAACCCATAAAATGAAAGTAGGGGAACAAAAGATTGCCTAGATGAGCAGACATTACGTGAGAAAACAAGCTTTAGTTGTTCCAACAAATTTCTTCATACCAAACCATCAGAAAAGAATATCATCAACAAATACACAGTAGTTGGAAAGCAAATCATACCTAGTGATTAAAAAAATAAATAAATAAAAATGAAAGAGAAAATGAAGATTATGATCCAAATGCAAACAACCCAATTAGCAGAATAGCCCATAATACTCCCACAAAATCCTTTTTTCTGGTGAAATTACATAATTGGAAAATTCTCCAGATAGATGACTTAATTAGTAAAATTTTGAGATAAATAAGGAAAACAAAAGAGAATCCATTTGAAAGCACACAAAATAATCAGAATTAAGACACAATTTAACATAAAAAAAAAACACGTATGTAAATTGAATGAAATACCAATCTCCAGTCTTGGGGTGTTTGCTCATAGAAGGAACCTCAAAAGTAGGAGCCAAGTTCATTCCTTTATACCGCTTCTTCTCCTCTTCCGTGCAGCTAAGAAGCCTCGTTATAGGCCCCAGTTGCTTCGCCTTCTTGAAACTATGAACCAGCCCTACCGTTTGCCAGTCGAAATAATCCTGACACTCCACCGAGAACAACGTATGGATCCTCCCCGGCTCTTTCTCGCACTCCACTGAGACCAATGCATGGATCAACAACACCACCACCAACACTAGAAATCTCGCCATTAGAGCTGAAGACTCCGTGGCCGCTACTCTTAAAAAACGCTTCGTTCCAGAGATCTGAATTTCATGTCTGTTTGGTGGTGGCGATGAACGAGGTTTCTGAGGTCAAAGTGGATTATTTTAATCGAAGTTGGTAAGGCGTGTGAATTTAAATATAAAAGTGTAGAGATTTCTTAAATTGTTTCTTGAATCTTGAGGGTTCTTTTAATTGTAGCAATTGGAGATGGAACATTTGGGGTTTTCTTAATTGAAGTTTGAAAAAGAATTCGTTAATGGTGCGGTTTTTCCACGAAGAATCGCTGCTGTGACAAGCGTCCATGTTGTTAGTTTTGCTTTCGGTGTAGCTTATTTATATACTCTTTCAAGTTGATCTCATCAGATCAAATCTAAGCCGTCGGATAAACTTGTATCTCATCTGGTGAGATTTTGTTGGTTAATCGCCGTTGCTCTGAGCTCTTCCGTTTTTGTTCTCATGTTCCAGTGATACAGACTATCGGATCCCATGAATATGATTTGATGATCAAAAGTCAAAGAGTGTGAGGGTTGTTTGAAAACTGGCCTGATCAATTACCTAAACCATACATACAATGAACTTTTATTAAAATAAGTTGATATTGTCTTACCGTATTGCTAGGGGACACATATTCTTGATATTATAAGTGAAAATTGTTAGATCGTTTTGAATCATGCAATGATACCTCGTATTACGGATTAATTATATGATTCGAAACGATTTAACGACTCTCAACTATAATGTTAACAAAATATGTCAATGTGTGTCTTTTAATTATTTTTCATTTTCTTATATACTTCCTCTAAAAAACAATTACAACCACAATTTAATTTTTCTCTTTTAAAGGTTCGTGAGTAAAGGTACCATGTGATTACATTCACTTAGAGTAGTGTTCTAATATATGTCTATAGACACATGGTTCCAATGGTGAACGGCTTTAGGTAAAGCATAATTTTATGTGTTTGGTACAGGTGATGGGTACCTCATCTCCTACTCGTGATATGAAAAGTTTAACTCTTTTGAGGATAGTAAAATATAATTAGTAATATTATACCAACTTTATTTTTTAACGTAATTTTTTTATTTATGCTAATGTGGCGTTGTTTGCATAAAATATGATAAACCACTTTTTAAAAGTGATTAAAGATGGTTAGATCATACATTGTCACGTAATACAATATTAAAAAATTTGTTGAGATTTGAATCTCTTAAAAATATAATATAATTATGGGTCATAGTCAATTTTAACCCTTGTTGTCCGGATGCATCTTGATCTTATATGATAGTAATTATTATCTGGATGAGCTTCCGATTGTTGCACATTCGGATTAGTTGTACTTGTACTTAACAAACAAACAAAAAAAAGTCCTAATTTTATTTAACCAATTAAAAATGTTTTTTAGTGTCAGAGCTTGACAATTACAAAATTGGCATAAAAAAAAATGGTTCTTAAATAATCATTGGATCAGTATCTTGTTAATCAAAACGGAATATATCAACTATAGCAAACAAAACACAATTAATTTGAAATTTCGGATTGGATGGATTAATTTGAGATTTTAAATCTATTAAATAATAATTAAATTACTCAGTATCTTATTAAAAAATGTTTCAAAAAAAAAACTTATTAAAAATCTTTATTATATAAGATAAAAATACAAATATTTATAAATTTATGTACAAAGATCTTCAAATATCAAAATCAAAATATTAATACTTTTACTTTAAAGTCAGTTTGATTCATGTTAGATTGTTTTTTAAAAGTCTCAAAACTAAATCAAATTAGTCGGGTTATATTCTCTTTAAAGTCGAACTCATTTAAAATCGAACTAAACAAATAAACTTATTATGGTTTTGTTATTTGGCCAGCTTTCACGTTTTAGATATTTTTATTAAAGATTTTATAAAAAAGTACAAATTCAAATAGGTATTGAAAAATAATAAACTTACCCTTTAAAGTAAAATTATTAAAATTTAAAATTTCGTTTGATTTGTGATTTAAATATAATTTTTTATATTTAAAAATTTAAAAATATTAAAAATTTATTTGGTGGAAAAGTTTTTAAAAATAACTTTTTCTGTTAACAAAACATATTATTTTTAAAAAATAATAAAAATTCTTTTATTAAATTTATTTATTTTTAGATTGTATTGGAGTAAGTAACCACAACCTAACATATTATAAAACCCCGTGATTCTTTAAAAGATCTTTCACACTACTTAACAAAGAAATTGCCTTGGAGCGCATCACCGGATGCACCTAATGATCGATGGTTCTGATTCGTTACGCAGAATGCGAACTTTGTCCAAGGTCTGTTTTCAAGATACAGAGGAGCACAACCCCTAGTATTAAAGAGGCTCAAGATCGAAATACAGTTCGCCTGAAAACACAGGAAGACGAAGACACACAGAAGAGAAGAGAAACTGGCGAAAGGCCGAAGGGCTTCGTGAATTCTCAAGAGATGGAGAGATCGATCGCAGTCCGATTTCTTCTCTTCTATCTCTCGTTTTCTCTTCTATTGTTGCACAGAGGGCGAGCTTCGTCGTCTCCTCAGGTAATTGCAGCGAAGAACACTTCAGATCTCTAAAAGGCCCAATTTTTTTTTTCCCTATAATTTACTGTTTCATTTCGTCTTCTTCGTGTTTTGGTTTACCTATGCCTTTTTTTTTTTTTTGTATTTCTCCACTCTGTTTGGGATTTCTGCGGCTTTTATTGTGAGAATTTGAAGAGTGAATGAAACAACAGAAAGAAATGCATTGATGTAATTCTGATATTCCTTTATTCACGTGCTTCCTTAGACACTTTATGAGATTCTAGCATCAAAACCTGCGCGCTTATGTTGTGCCCATGGCGGTGGCATGTATGCAGTGGTTGTTTTCTTGGCAATTTGAGTCATCTATGTTGAATTTGATTCCATCCAGTTTAACATGATTATTTTGTTCTTAATCTGCAGGATCTTGAAGGCAAGGATGCAAGGTAAACATGTTTTCGAGATTTAGACTTGGGAAGCAAATTCTTTAGAGTCTGTAGTCTCTATTTCCCAGAAGCTTCTAGTGGATATGAAATTTCTCCTATTCAGTGACAATAGAGGACTAGAAAAGAAGATGAGGATGTGCAAAAGAGAGTAAGGAAAAACATAAAAATAAAATAACAAGACTGAGATTTGGAATCTGAGATACATAGCTCACTTACATGATTAAGAAACTTCAGAAATTTATTTTCTTTCATCCCATGGTTATTTTATTTTTGATAGGTAGCTAGTGGGGTTTGAACTCATGACCTTGAGCTTGCATCACTTACGCCGTAGTGATTTCTTGAACAAATGTTGTATTAAGAATTTTCTGTTCTCCGATTGATTCCTTTACAAGTCTTTATGTTATCTCAATATCAGTGTAGCGACATGTAGCCTATTATGATATATACTCCTAAGTTCTAGTTAGAGCCTTAGTCTCAATTAAGGCACAGTTCTGCTGACTGTGCTCCTCATCTCAATCGATTTCATTGTGTTGTTTATGTTCTTCCTTTTAGAACATTTTAAATTGGTATCTTAAATAGTCCATGCCACATGCCTTTTGATACCTTTTTTTTGGGCAGTTGGTTCTGGTTCGTGTTGTTGGTCTATCACCAAACCCAACTAGCAGTTATATGTACTCTTCTTATAGTTCTATAACTGTCTCAGTTCATTTTCATGCTATGCATAAAACTGGGAGTTGAAATATTTTTTTGCCTCTATAATATTAATTTTTTTTTATAATGAATATTTTTTATTCTATTTATCCTTTAGGTTATAAAACTATAATGTTCTTTCTGTTTCTTTTTTTTTTCTCACTTTTTAGGTTCATGATTATCTATCTCAAAAACCTCATTTTGTCTTAACACTAAGTTGTATAAACATTTAGGTCTCTTAAGCAAGAGAAAGAACATGCTCATGAAGTACACTGTTCCAGAGAAAGAAGTAGGGCAGCCTGGAAAATTATTGAGGAGGTATTCACGTTGCACTTAATGTAAACTAACCTTTCCATATACTTCTACCCAACGATATAATGTTGTCCATATTTGCTTAACTTAGCAATACTTGTGCAGTATTTGATGCCCTTTGTGGAAAAAGAGCATTATAAAATTTCAAGTGGGTGCAGACTACATGCTGACAACGACCTATTCAGAGATCAGGAGATGCACAAGATTCATGTGGATATAAATGAATGGCAATGTGGATATTGTAAGAAAAGTTTCCGTGCAGAGCAATTCCTCGACCAGCATTTTGACAACAGGCACTATAATTTGCTGAATGTTGTACGTTGACTCAACTTGCTGTTTTTTTTTTGTATGTGACATGTGTTCCTTGTGACTTTATTCTTTTTATGAAAAGTACCAATCTAATCAAATTTCCCAATTGATTGGACCATGGAGATCAATACCCCATTCTTAACCCCGTCTAGGGCTCAACCATGAACTGCTCATGTTCTTGAGAGGAACTTTAACAATTGAGCCAAAAGGTTTAGAATTTAATTGAATAACTTTTCAGCAACTATCAGCAATGGAAATAAATGTGATACACAATAGAGCCATATTAAAAGAACGAAATTTTTTCAACTACTTTAATGCTTGAATCTATGTTAAAAATTGTTAATGCTTTTATGATTGAAGGGGGAACTAAATGAAAAAAATTCTGCTCAAAGATGTTATCTTTTTATTTTCTTTTTTTAAAATCATTGATTAATATCCTCCTGTAATAAAGTATCAAAATATCAAAGAAGGGTAATACAAATAATGTACGAGAGCAGAAAGATTGAATGGTATTATCATCAATGGAAATTGGAATGAAAAACATAAGGAGGATACAGGAAAAGCTAGATCGCATCATCTTGTTTTGAGCAAGGGAACATGTGTCTGTGTTTGCTAAAGCTCCCATTTTCTTTTATAGCACCTTGAGTCATACAAAATATCTCAGTAGACTAGAAACCAGATTACTATCCTTCTCTCTTCTCTATACATTTTAATTTATGTGTATTATTTGTCCTTTGCTTTGACTTTGGTATTGTTTCTTTCCATGAACTTTGTCTTTAGTGTGAAGACTTTGAACTCTGAACTTTACATTTCTATCCTCACTTTTTTAATAAGTTTTGTGGAAATTCTAATATGTAATACTTTTGCTGGATTTAGAGTCATAGCAAGTGTTTGGCAGATTTATGTGGGGCACTGCATTGTGACCTCGTGATGGATTCCAAATTTCGCAAAACAAAATGTAACCCTGCAGCTGCATCAAGAAATCATCATCTTTGTGAGGTTGTTTTAGACCCCTATAATCCTTAGCGTTAACTTTGTATGCCTCCTGTTTATATTCTTTCATTTTGTTGCAGGGCCTTGCTGATAATTGTTTTCCTGTTGGTAATGGTCCTTCAGCAAGCAGGCTTCATGGTATACTTTTATTTTCTTATTTTGAAAATTCAATGTATTATTTTTTCTTCTTCTTCCGCTGTTATTGTATTTCTACTTCTTATTATTAGCAACAACTGTATATTATCAGTAGTAATAACCACACAAACAATGACAACAATAATAGATGTTAATATTGTTTATATTGCTACTGCTACCCATTGCTACTTCTTTGACCACACATGTTCAGTTCTATATTAAACAACACATGTTTAACATGTTGAGAGGGGAGGGAAACCGTTTTGGTTGTTATCTGTCTTTCCAAGAAAGAGTAGGAATGAGTAATTTGGATGAATAATGGCTTTATCTGACCAATACAATTAGGAAAGTAAGAAGCTGGGGAAGAGCACAAGCAAAGCAGCAAAGTATTTAGAAATGGGGGTGCAATTGGAAAACGTGAAGTTCAACTAATACTATTGTACGATCATTATCATCACCAATGTTATTGTTGGTATTACGATGATGATGATGATGTTTATGATTATGCTAACTTCTAGTATCTATTATTCTGGAATTGCAGAACTGTTCTTGCGCCAGTTTTGTGATGCCCATAGTTGCACGGGAGGGCAAAAACCTTTTTCCAGAGGAGGCATGGTAAGCCACCTTCAATTCTTTCATACTTTTATTCCTTTGGGAAGTACAAATTACTATTAAGAGGATGATGACATTGTTTCTCTGAACATGGGAACTCACTTGCCTGGGTCCTGTGTGTTACGCAATGCAAAATGTTTGAGACCTAAGATTCTATGGATTAGACTTAGAGTGGAGAATCCAAGATCACTCGACTTGTATGGTTCACTTAAATGACCCCAGAAATCAGTTGAATAATCTGGGAAGTGATTTTAAGTGGTTTCTTGGTCAGCAGCAGTCAACTGTGTTAGTCAGTTATATGAAAATTCTGTTAATTGCCGGGGCAAGGCTTTGAAGTTACTGCATGCATCTCCCATTGGTACATAGGATCGCCTGGAGTTTTGAGGTAGAAGTAGAGGTAATGTCCAGTAAACATTGCAGTTCTTCTGTAAACTCTTTGCAAACTCTACTCCAGATGTTCATCATCCTTGACTTGCTGTTATTAAAAGAGGATGAGGATCCAGGTAGAGAGGTTGATATCACTGAGCTTCATCTTGTCAGTTTTTTGGTGACAGCTGCAGGGCTTGATGGATTTTTTTGGATGTCTTTACTTGGAAAGTAATCGGTGAGACGTCTGCTTTTCAGTGGAGTGGCTCAAAATCCCTATGAAGATTTTTCCAATTTTTTTAGAAAAGGGAAGGGAAAGATCTGACATTATGGATTTATGCAGTCAGGTTTCCGTTTCGCATAGGTGGAATCAATCACCTGTATGTTTGGCATTTGACACAAGCTTACCGAGCCTGAACAATTTAGGGTCATGACATACCTTTGTTTCATGGAATAATAAATTTAATCTTTGTGATTAAAAAATACTGCAAATTCTAAGTTTTTGTCTTGCTTGTACTACGCTAAGTGGGGTTTTTGCTTTAGAAATATTTGTTGATTACTTATGTGCCACTGTTCCAACAATGCAGAAGCAGACAAGTACATTCTATATTGCCATCTCCATATTGACACTGATGCTGCTGCCTATATTCTATCTCCTCGTCTATCTGTACCAAAGGTACTGCTTCACTGCTTTATCAATTGTAATTTGCCTCATTTTCACCTAACTGTGTGAATGTTATAATGATGCTCATATACGGCAATTGCAGGGAAATGAGAGTAGGAATCCAAGATCTTAAGCGCATCTCGAAGGGGAAACACAAAACAAAGCCATCATAAGTGGCATCATCTCCTTAATTGCATTTTGTACAACTGAAATGTCTCAGTCGTCCATTTGGACTCACTCCTGTGTGTCCAATGACTGATGCCGTTCATGGGCCAGCTAAAAGTCTTAAAGCATTCCCCCTAATTTGGATGTTTTTTTTTTTCCAATTTATGCTCTCACCAAGCTATGCATAAAAGGGGTGTGGTGTAGATTTGTATTCATGTGTAACTCATTTAAGTCTTCTAAAGCATGATCGATCACCTTTTTTAGGCTCACTTTTCTTGTTTGGCATTGTTAATGATACCTAATTGTTCTTTGTTTCTGCTAAAAAAAAATAAAATAAAAATGATACCTAATAGGAGGTTCATAACTATATGACTTGCCTGTTCTTGCTTGTGCCCTTGGCATCTTTGCAATTATTTATGAGGCATTTTGGAAGAAAATTGGTATCTTAAATTGTTATTTCTTGAACTGCTGGGATAAGAATGGTTTGTTTGATTATCTCAATTTGAGGAATTATCTGCTCTTTTGAGTAATGTTAGATTGTCTCTATGGAATGATTGTTTTAATTGGACTCTTAACCCTTCTGGTAAGTTTTCTTGTAATTCTTTCTTTGAGGCTTTGGTTGTGTCTCCTCCTAATAATGTTTTCCCTTTTGTTTCACACATTTGGGCTGCACATATTCCTTTCAAAGTAATTTTTTTTTGGGTGGTCCTTATTGCATAAGAAGATTAATACTTCTGATATGATGCAAAAGCGTTTTCCATTTTGGTTTTTATCACCTAGTTGCTGCATACTATGTAAGAAGGATGGTGAGTTTGTTTCTCATTTGTTTGCTGAGTGTGATTGGATTCAGTTTTTGTGGCAACGGTGGTCGGAGGTGTGCAATGGTTCCTTTTCCTCTCCTATCTCGATGGATGAATGTTTTGTTTCCTCCCGGTTTCTTAATTTATTTAGGAAGCATAGAGAGACAGGTAGGAATATGTCATTTGCTTCGATGTGGGTGATTTGGCTTAAGAGAAATAGAAGGATATTTCAAGATCAAACCAAAGATTGTTGGTGGTTGTGGGAGGAGGTTTTGTTATTGGTTGCAGGTTGGGTTGTTTCATCAAAATTTTCTAGAGGTTTCTCAGTGGTGGGGTGGTATAGAAACTGGTCCGCTTGTATGATGTAATGTTGGTCACAGTAAATGGTTTGTGCTCTTGTGTATTTATGCTTTGTAAAACAATTTTAATTATACTTAAATAAAGATTTATACTTGTTTCTCTTCAAAAAAAAAGAAAAAAGAAAAAAGAGAAAAGAAAAAAAAAGAATGGTTTGTTTGTTTCAGTCATCCTGTAATTATGATATTTGATGTAGGACTCTCATGGACCAAAGATAATACTGTCTCTCAGACAAATGCTTCAAGATGCACGAAGAGCGAGCTCCTAATTACTCATGAATGGTTTGTTTCTCATCTCCAAGATGGGCTTGTTCTGGGAAGTTCTCTCTCTCCTCGGAAGCCTGGGTCTTCTATATGTAAAATCAAATGGCTTGCATTGAGAAGCATTTTTATTAAAAAAAAAAAAAGTTCCAGCCGAACAAATCTTGCCAATTCAATTCAGAAAACTTGTAATTCATTTGGGGGTGGTAAAAGAACTCAAGAATGTTGTACTCTATACTTATTTTCTGAATGAGAATTTCTTTCAAGTTCATGCAAAGAGTATATGCAACATGGCTCTTATAACCTGAACATCCTATCCACAATTTGTTCTTTACTTAGACTGATCTTCTTGATCTGATATGGTGGCTGTTACCCTATCTGTACTCAGAAGCTTTAGCATCACACCTCGTAACGGGTATGTGATGGATGTCAGCCTGAAACAGGATTGATTTGCTATGGAGATACAACCCTAAAAGCAATGGATATCAACTCATTTGACACGAGGAAACCCTCTGGATCACTGAGCCTGATAAATGCCACAACCTCATCGAGCTTGCCCTCATGAGATAGCAAAGAGCCGAACGCATCTGCAGGCAAGGCTCTTCTCTCCTCATCCAATGCAACTACATGCCCGCTCTCCGCATATGGCCTAAAAGTCTCGCAAAGAGATGCAATCAAATTGCCTCCAAATGATGCTCCGAAGGATTTCACATCAAGACCTCTCGCAGTTCTAAGGGAAAGCATGACAATATCCATTGCCATGTCCTTGGAATCAATGCAACCTTTGTCATGGTGATCCAACAATCTATTCTCTTCCAGGTCTTTCACATAACCCATGTAGTCTTTCATCTTCCTTGGCCTTGTAGACCTAACTCCCCCAAGATAACTTGCAGACCCAAGTCCAAATCCATAGAAGGATCTGTTCTGCCAGTAGGTAAGATTGTGCTTGCACTGGTAATTCTTCTTGCTGTAGCTACTGATTTCATAATGCTCATACCCAGCATCAGTAAGTGCAGCTGAAGCCATTCTATAGAATTCTGCAGATTGGGTATCTGAAGGTAGAGGAAATTCGCCAGGAGTGTATCTGTCATCAGATTCAAAATTAACCACTTAAGATTCATCAAGGCAAGAAATCTACTACTACTTTCTATAATCTTTTTTTGTTACTAGTTTCATGAATTCACTTACAGTACTCCAAACTTGGTGCCTTGCTCCACTTGCAGATCATAAACGGAAACATGAGTTGGTTGTGCATTCACTGTGAGCTTCAAGCTCTCCTCCCACATTTCTGGTGTCTGGTGAGGAAGAGAAGAGATGAGATCCAAACTCCAATTCTCCAACCCACATTTCTGAACAATCTCCAAAGCCTCATAAACCTCCTGGATTCCATGAGCTCTTCCACATGCCCTTAACATCTCCTCCTGAAACGCCTGAACACCCAAAGAAACTCTGTTCACTCCAAGCTCAACCAGCTCCCCCATTTTCTTTACATCAAAAGTACCCGGATCCATTTCCATCGATATCTCGGCATTCGAACGCAATCCAAATCTCGACCTTAAAGTATCAATTATCGACGAAACGAGTCTCGGTGGAACAAGCGAAGGTGTGCCTCCACCAAAATATATTGTCTCTAGAGGAGGGTTGGTGGGGTGTGTGGCTTGGATTTCCTGGCGGATAAGTTGAATGTAGTCCGTGATTCGTGGGTCGTCTTCGGTGGTGTTGCGAGAGCCGAGTGCTACAATTGGGAAGTCGCAGTAATGGCAGCGTTTTCTGCAGAATGGGAGGTGAACGTAAGCTGAGGTTGGAGGTGGTGGGACGAGGTTTGCGATGGTCGCTCTGAGTGAGGCATTTTGTCGAGCACTTGGGGAGCTTTGGATGATTGAACTGGAAATAAAGAAGGTTTTGTTAGGAAAGGTGGATAAAATAGGCCTTAGCCTGAGATTTGGTTTCAACATGTTTCACGATTTCGTAAAGCCGTCTAATAAAAAATGTATACAAGCTTTAAGTAAATTTATGAAAATTTATTATTATTATTATTATAAATAAGACTCAGTGAAATATAATTCAGTAGACATTACTAATTATTATGATGAAATGGTGATTATGTTTATCACACCAATCGAGTTACCTTTTAATTTATTGATAAGTAGACATTTTAATTTAATTTATAGACGGTCTAGGAAACTCGGACGAGAAGCAAGCGTTCACGGAGACCAGAGCGTCGTGTATCGCACGTGCGATCTAGTGCGGGAAACTTAAAAAGAGTTTCGCTATTGAAGAAGCTTCAATAGGGAAGAAGAAGAAGAAGAAAGTGATGGAGACGACGAGAAGAAGAACAGAGCTCGAAAGTAAAATAATGGAAAAGGTTTCAGATACGATAAGTTCCATTAACGATTCGAAGCATGTGGATGAAGTTATATGTTCTCTTCACTCCCTCGCTGTTTTGCTCTTCCCACTTGATTCCTCGCTTCTATCAGGTTCTACAAAAAACCTTTTTCTTTCTTTTTTTTTTTTTCTTAAATTTTAATTTCATCCTTTTTGTTTTTCTATGGTTTCGAATTTGAATCTCTATTTTGTTGGTATAGAGTAAAGAAATTCACTTTCCTCTTTTGTTGAACGTTATTTTTCGCAATTTCTTTACTCATATTCAACAGATTTGAGGATCAGAATTTCTGTTTGTTCAGTTTACGTTGAATATTTCTCCCTGTTCGAGCATATAATCAACAAAATTTCATTATCTAATTGTTTCTCTAATTGGCAGGTAGCATTGGTTTCCCTTATCGCGATCAGGTTTGTCAGTTTTCTCTTACTGTTAGTTGTTGTTGTTAAATTTCCATGTAGTTTATTTTAGGGGGACTTTAGCCGCAATGATGTGAGAACTAGACATTGAAAAAAATCAGAACAGATCAATTTTGCCGCATAATATATATGATCATTTTGTAGCTGTATTCACAATGTAGGTTCATTGGATTGTTGTGCCACTATACTCCTTTTATTATTAGTATAATTTAATACATCTTCAGGTATTGAAAGCCGTTGCTCCCTTGGCTATGGAAAGGGATGAATGGAGGTGCGCTTTCTACGGAGGAGCTGCATTTCCAACACTGGCTAGGGTTTTAATTTATAGTAAGTTTTACAAATTAATTATTTGGCCAACTTGTCAAACACGATTTATGTCAAGGTCTAATAATCTGTGAATTCATTTCTCGAGGATTTTCGTGACTTTGTATTTTGTTGTCTGGGGTTGCTCATATTGTTTGCTGCTTTACATGCAGATGTTGCTTCCAGTTGGCTGGCTTGTTTTCCTTATTCGGCGCGGATGCATGTTTATGATTCCTTTTTCCTTAATGGGCCTCCCGTTGAGGTTGTTCAGGCTGTAGTTCCTGGTCTGCTGGCAAATGGAAGTACAGGTGAAGATGTTGATGCTAAAGCTGTCTGCTCCAATGCAGAAAGGTTTCTTGCTTTTCTATTTACAAGATCATTGTTCTCTGAATTTGTATTTCTTTATTCTATTTGAAGTTTGATCATGTAGAAGTTCTTATTAGTGTTTAAGAGGGCAGGAGGGTAAACTATGAATTATTAGTTAGCAGTTATTTGATTATAACTGTTGCATTTACGTGTTTTTGCACCTTCATCATCTATTGATAGAAAAGTGAATGTATTTGTTGGTAAAGGCTATATAAAAGGAAAAAATAAAGAAGAAGAAATAAAATAGTTATCCTTATCTCTTAAAGTGATGGATATTGCTTTTTGATTATTCAAAATAAAAATTTGTGAGATAGTCATGCTTCTTTTTTCGTTAAATGATGAACCACTCTCTCTGTTCCTCTTGATAAGTTACGGATATTGCTTATTAATCATCGCAAACCTAAAGATCTTGTGTTTAACGTCAAAAATCATATATGTGGTCATCACTTGCCAAACTATCCTAATATTATATGGAAAGAGAATTCAGGTCAAATATTAATGTTTGGTGCAGTCGTGTTGTGCTATGGGCACAGATCTTGATACAGAACTTATGCCTTTACTAATAGATGCTTCCATATTTTTTGTATTTCATTTGTTAAGTAAGGATTGCATGTTGAATTGGGTCTCTTATAGGATAAGGTAACTGGTGCATATTTATGTAGTCAGAGTGAAGAGTATTTGATGTATATTTTTCAAAGATGAATAGAGATCAAATCATGTTCCTTTTGTAGAAGCAAAAAGGTTATTTTATCTATTCGATCACAATTTCTAATGAAATAGTGGTTTTATTATATTCATTTTCTATTTTTGGTTACATTTCATTGCAGGTTATTGATACTTTGCCTGGTTGAAAAAGATGGAGTACTTGACATAGCTAGGGGAGTTGGAGATAAAAAAAGTGTCAAGCAAGACAACTTGATTTTCATATCTAAGCTTGCACAACTTCTTGTGTCTATTCCCGACAAAGCACGATTGAATGCCCCAGCTGCACTTTCTTCACAGTATCCTTACATGTTTTCCATAAAAGACATTAGCTGAATATTTCGAACTATATTGCTGAAATTTTCTCCAAGTTTGTTCTTAGTCTGATTTGGTGTCTTTATAAAACTTTTATGATGTTGAATTCAACCTAGTTTTTGATGGTACTACTTTTAGGAATTTCTCATTTCGGCAAAAATGACTAAACTATTTTCTTTCATCATACTTTAATTTAAGAGATACTATCATCCATATTCTCATATAGAAATACAATAATCTATTTTTCATGCTTACTTTATCCATGTCCTTGCACCATTTGTCACATCTTTACTTAAATGCTTTTCTTCACATCAGTACTATAGCTTGTTTTTCAAGAAGATTGTCATTCAACTTCTCACTGGGGCAGAAGAAAGAGCTCTGGTACTATTTGATAGCATGGATGAGTTGGATGGGAGTGCTATGGATGGAACATTCCTGTTTGTTGGAGAGTCATTTGCACGCATCTGTCGGCGTGGGTCTACAGGTGATCTGAATCTGAAATTTGATATTTTCCTAAGAAAGGCACCGGTTAAATGGGATGTGATCTTCCTATAAGGAGAAAGGATTGTGTTCATGTGCTTTCCACTTCTTGAAAATTTCTCCTTTTTTCTGCATGCTCATGTAAAGATGCTTTCATTTTTTACATTACTTCGATGAATGCAGGACTGACTATAAACTATCAACTCTTGCCCTCTCAGATATTATTGTAGCTGAAATGATTCCCCAAATCCTTGAACTTGTGAGAAGCTGTATATCATCAAACAGTGATTCAATTAATCCTGATCTGATCAATTCAAAATCTAGGTCCCAGTTCTGGATGAGGTTGATTGAAGCAATGAAAGATCCATATGCTGTGGAACGATTATCTGAACAGTTATTGCGTCTGCTCACTAATGGAAATGCAAGTGAAGCTGAAGCTTACTGGATTCTATGGCTTTTGTTCCATCGAACTTTCAAACATCAAACTTCAATCAGGTTTATGTTATATTTCTTCTTCTTCTTCTTCTTCTTCTTTTTTTTTTTTTTTTCTTAACAGTACTATTGTGTTGATGTGCATTTCTGGCAGCCCGTACATTGGATTATGTAAGCAGTTATTACTGATCTGAGGAAAAAAAAAGTTCTAAGCTATTATGAAAACAGGCATAAAACACTTGATTGGGTTAAGTTATTGTTAGAATTTTCTCGACCAGAAGGTCAAAGTAGTGAGTTCATTAGGTCATACTAAATAGACAGGTTAAACTATATGAATTATAGTGACGGGATTCTGTTTGCTGCAAAATGCTATATTTTTCCTCTTTCTTATTTTAAATAGAGATGGATTAAGTGGTCTTTACACTTAATGTTGAAGATCAAGGCATTTTAGTTGTTTGATTATAGAAGGTTGTGTCAGCTCATGAATGTATACGTCTTATCTTGCTCTTTCCCTCGATTATTTATCATTTTTCCCAGCTATTGGTATCTTTTTCCCATTTTTTATTTGTATGATTTTTGAAGCATGAGCTTGTTATTGGCTAATTGTATTGACTATTTCTTGTATATGTTTTCATAGTATGTCAACTTTTTTAACATAAGCAAAATTTTCTTTGAGATGATTGTCCTACATTGTGGTACTGCAGCTGCATCTCTTTTTGGCAATCCCCCTTTTTTGACTGGACAATACCTGCCTCTCATTCGCTTATGTGATGTTTTAATTTGATTCTGTTTAGCTTTGTATCGTATATGTTATCAGGAAAATTCTCATTAAGTTGTTGCTGTTTTCTGTGACTGCTGATTAGGTTCATGATTCTTGCTACCTGTAAGAAATATGGGTTAAATGTGTCTTGTAATTTGGCATTTAATAATCTTTACAAGTTCTCTTTTTATTCAGGTCAATGTTTGTTGACAAGTTTTTAC
This sequence comes from Paratinospora sagittata, assembly GCA_035771175.1. NCBI lineage: Eukaryota > Viridiplantae > Streptophyta > Magnoliopsida > Ranunculales > Menispermaceae > Paratinospora > Paratinospora sagittata. The sequence continues at coordinate 3,489,063 of CM069602.1, read as the reverse complement.
TCTGGAGAGTTTTCCCTGTCTGTTGCCTGAGATGGATCCTCCAATTTGCTGTCCTTCAATGCCCACACTCAGGCAGTGGATTGACGAGAGGCAAAAATGCTGAAGGACTCTTAGACAGGGTGCAATGTATGGCTGGCGTGTGGTCCAAGCGTGAGTTTGTCCAAACAGCACCATTGGAGCAGCAAGCTTGTATCCTTCTTACTCATCTATTTCTCCAATGAAAATTACAATATCACATAGAGGTGCTTTTCCAAGATTTAATCATCTTATCTAAATGTATTTTTTTTTAAATTATATTTTACCTAAATTATTTAAATATATGATTCATTATACCGAACAGACTGTACGTAGTCTCAACATATCTGGCCCGAAGGGTCTGTGACTTGGTGCCTTTTGGTTCTTTAAGGTATCGGATACCGAGGCATGTCTCCCTTTCCTGTTATGTGATTAGTTATTAATATCTTCAATATTTAAGTGCTTAGTTGCTTCTTAACTCCATAATAGAAAGGAAGATGTAAGATCTTTAGGCTGCGTTTTGTTCGTGGTTTGAAAACAGGGACCCAATTGAAAAAGTGGAAGTTCAGAAAAACATTTTTTAAAAAAACCTGTTTTCCTGTACCAGAAAAAGCCTGTTTTCTAAGTGAAATATTGGAAAACTTGTTTTTGGACTTGACCAACCAAACACATTTTTTGTGTTTTCAAGTTTTGGATACAGATCACAGTACCCAAATCACAGTACCCAAATCACAAACCAAACAGGGCCCGAGTTTTCTTTATTGATCTTGATCTCGATCTCTCTCTCAATCTCTCTCTCAAAGATTTTCTTAGATATCTGCATGGGAAAGAGAGTTTCATTTTGCACTTGAACTTTTCATTTTCTAGTTTCTGTGGCCCCTTGATAGTGGATTCAGATTTAACTGCAGCTGTTGGACTTTCCCTGGAGAAGATGTCCAGAGAAGAATTGGAAATGACCAAAGATGTCATGCACTCAATTCTTCAAGGAGTTAGTTGTATGATGTTATTCTATACCTTTTTGGCTGAATATCCTGTGGTGTAAATGGCTGTTTTAATTTTCTTATATTTATCCTGATTGGTTGCAGGTAGGCTGGAGAGTCCCATTGATTTAATACGAAGAATGGCTAGTTGTGTTGCTCTAGTGTTTTCCAAAGTTGTTGATCCAAAAAATCCTCTTTACCTTGATGATAGTTGCAAAGGGGAGCCTATAGACTGGGACTTCGGGTTTAGTGGAAAAAATGAAAGGAGCCCAACTGTGTTGCAGGGCACAGTGACTGAAAAAGAGGAAACCAAAACACATTCCTCTCCTCCAGACAAGGAAGTCCAAACTGAAGCAAATGACATAAATCACTGTAGTGTGAGAAACAGAAAGAAGAACTTGTCTGTGTTTAAGCCGGTGGATCCAGATGAGATTGTTGATCCAGCAACACTAATTAAAGAACAAACTTCTGATGAAGATGAGGGTGATGATGCAAGTGAGAATTCTGAAACTACAAGTGACTCGTCTCTAGAGCCATATGATTTGTATGATGATGATGTTGACCTGAAAAAGAATTTCTCGCAGCTAGTTGACATAATCAATGCACTACGCAAAACTGATGACCCGGACGGAGTAAGTTCCTTCATTTAATCATAAGCTTTGAATGATTAATGTTATTTAAGACACCATTTTTGTTGATCATTGCACAGTTGCCCACTACCAGACAAAATACATGGTTTAAGTGTGATCTGAAACTCAACGGCCCTTTTGTCGAGATCTTATGCTAAAAGCCTAAATTGGTCCAATCGGAAACAATCCATTCTGTTACTTTGGGCCCAATTTCAAAGATAGAAAGATAAACGTGCAAAGAGAGTACTTATAAAGGTTTGGTTTGATTGTTAATGGTGTGGGCTTTTGTTGCTAAGATAGTGAAATAGACATTGTTGGTGGGCATATATTCATCATATACACCTTGTTCACTACTACTAAATTGGTAGCTCATACACACTGTCCTTGACATTGAATCTGGAACTACATTGGTAGCCCATACACACAGTCCTTACATTGAATCTGTGCTTCTCTAATTTGAAAAGATGCTTGAAACAGAAAGTTCTTTTATGTCATTGGCTAAATGTTTTATTTTGCAGGTGGAAAAAGCATTGGATGTTGTTGAAAATCTTGTTAGAGCATCACCTGGTGAGCTTCAGCATGTATCGGGTGAGCTTGTCAGAGCACTTGTGCAGGTACGTTGCTCAGATTTGGCTGTTGAGGGGGAGGAAGAATCAGCAGAGATGAAGAGGGAAAAATCACTCATTGCTTTGCTTGTTACATGTCCATTTGAATCTTTGGATGCCCTTAACAGACTGCTATATTCTCCTAATGTTGATATCAGTCAACGTATCCTGATACTTGACGTCATGATAGATGCAGCACAGGAACTTTCTGATGCCAAAACCACAAGGGTAAAGCATCAGCAAAGACCACTTATATCAACGATTTCAGAGACCCAGCCATGGTTCTTGCCAACTAGTCAAGGACCTTCTGGAGCAGGTCCTTGGAAAGAGGTCTCAGAACCAGGAACTTTGCTTAGCTGGTCATATCGCTATGAGAGAGAACTTCCCTCAAAGACCAGTCAGATCAAAACAGGGAAATCACGCAGATGGAGCTTGCAGTCAGCCAAGACCCGGGAAAACCAGATAGATCGGTCAAAAAACAAATTTCCATTATATGCTGCTGCATTTATGCTTCCAGCCATGCAGGGATTTGATAAGAAACGACATGGAGTTGATTTATTAGGTCGAGATTTTGTTGTCCTCGGGAAACTTATCTATATGCTTGGTATTGGTATGAAATGCACCAGTATGCATCCCGAAGCATTGGCTTTGGCACCTGCTCTTCTTGATATGTTAAGATCTAGGTAATGAGCGCTGTTAGCTTGCTAACCTATAGGAGCTCCTAGGCTCACATTCATACTCATGGACCATGGTAATACATTGACCCCACCATCATATCTTGGATCTCCATCCTAAGAATTGACTTGACTGCATGGTGTTTCCACCTAGTTGTTCTTATTATCTTGGTAATTAGATATGACATGAAATTTTTAGGAAGGTTTCAGAAGTATTGATTCAGTTTTGCTTAAGTTTCCCAGGTGGACACATCAAATGTTATGTTTATCACCTCCTCTATCTGTTCTGTGGTCCAGTGGTGCTTGTTCAGTGCTCTCTTTTCATTTCCTTTATTAAGATTCTATAATATTTTCTGTTGTTGTTTGCTTGCAGGGAGGTGTCACATCATGCAGAAGCTTATGTCAGAAGGTCCATTGCTTTTGCAGCTTCATGCACACTAGTTGCACTTCATCCCTCATATGTTGCATCTGCTTTGGTTGAAGGCAACCCAGAAATTTCTTCAGGGCTTGAATGGATACGAACATGGTCTCTTCATGTGGCTGAATCAGACACTGACACTGAGTGCTCTACGGTAAGCATCCTTTTAGCAATATTTCACATGTTTCTGTCCTATTTTCTGTTACCTGATTGCCTTTTTTCTGTACATCTATTTGTTGGTTGGACTTTCTTTTTGGAACTTACCTTCATACATTTCACTCCCTAATTAAAAATTAAATTATGAGCCTCAAATGCAATATGGCTGAAGTAAGACATGTGGATTTAGAAATGGTATTTGCCTGTACCACAAACATTGTTCAAGAGTGCACAACTGAGGATCCTCAACAAGACAATATTATTCCATATTCAGGACCCTTCGTTCATTTCTATTATCCTTCGGGTATAATATTTTCATAATTTTATGTGCTAGAGACAATGCGAACACATTTATTGTTCATATTACATTGGCCTGCTGAAGGGCAGTGAAGAAAATTAGTTTTAGAAATTCTTATGATGCTCAATTTGAGCTAGATCTTTAAACATGTCTTTTACTAATGAAACATTGTCTTGGATTTCTTCATGAAGTTAGAGATCTTCACATCTGCTTGGTTCCATATGATTGATTCGACTGCTTGACTTGAAATCAAACCAAGCAAAAGGCTCCTGGCAAATCCATTCAGTGCCACTTTGGGCTACAAAAAGATTTCTTTTTGTGCGGATCTCCTTGTGATATTGATATCTAGGAATATCTATGAAATATATCATTTTCTTTAAGCAAATCATTTTTGTCAATGAAATATTATAGAACTTTGCTACTGCATAACATGAATTATCATTTAGATATTATGGTTTGGCTTGTCAATGGTGTGATATACAAGTTCATGCGCATAATTCCCCTAGACCACAAGGCATGTGATGCTACTTGAAATGAGAAGTTACTGCTGCAATAGTGGTTGGTTCTAATCAACAAAAATGCCACCTATAGAAGATTTGTAGTTGGAGAAAAAATTATCCTATTAGTTCCTTGGTTTCCCTGATTAGCAAATTTCAGTTCAATTCCTTTTGTTCTTTTTACGCAGCAGTTTCCTTGAATCATTGACCCAATTGAACATTCTTGTACAGTTGGCTATGACATGTCTTCAACTTCATGCTGAAATGGCCCTTCAAGCTTCTCGAGCTCTTGAGTCAACAGAGAGTACTTTCAAGGCAAATGACGTTACTTTGCTTTCATCAAAGACGATTGTCAGAATCCCCTCCTCACGTGTGGAATTTTAAACTTGAAGGACATCACATTCTGGTACATTTTTCCACTGTCCTCTATAATGGTTTTCATTTGGATTACATTTAGTAAGTTTGCGTTAAATGTTTTGCAATGAGCCGGTACAGCTTGAGCTTGTTATCTATCATTTATAGATTCTTCTAAAAAGCATTCAAGAATTAGTTATAACTGAGATTGTGTCTTACATTTAGGAATCAGTCATCTCTCAAGGCTTACACCCTGGTCAGAATGAGAAAGGATGGGTTTTTGTTTTGATTGGCCTACAAGAGGAGGGAGACACAGGATGCCTCCGATGCTTGAGCTCCTCTCACTCGGTAAGATAGATCAAGGGGCAAATGCTCTTCGTCGAGCTGGACGTTGATTATGCAGGGTATTTCTCTGCTAAAGAAGCACTTGATATCTTTATGTAATACTACATCTGTATATACACTGGCGTCTTATATGACTACAATTACCAGTTCAATCACATAACTGTAATCTTATATGACTATGTTTTATGAAATGTTATATTCCTGAGCAGATCATTTTCTTTGTCACAAAAGGAAATTTTATTCATATAGCCACTCTAATTACAATGCTGTCTGTTCCAGACTATGTGAATAACTTCTCCCATTACTGAGTACACTGCGAAAACTCTATTAGAAGAAAAAAAAGAAAAAAAGAAAAAAAGAAGAGAAAGACATGAAAAGGCAGCAGCATCTATTGAACTTCAATATCAAGGATCTTGCTGGAAGAACCGGCTTTAGGGATTGTAATATACAAGACTCCATCCTTCACCTCAGCCTTAATCTTCCCAAACTCCACATTCTCTGGCAGTGCAATTCTGCTACTATACCTTCCATAACTCTTTGGAGACCAATCTTCACTTGCTTCTTCTACTCCATTCTCTGCCCCATTTGAACCAGTTTTGGTCATCTTCTCAGCCTTCACTACCAGCATCTTGTCCTCCACCCACAGCTTCACATCCTCCTTACTCATACCAGGCATGTCAAACCTCATTTTGTACTCATTCTCAACTTCCTTAATATCCCATGGTGTTCTTCCTCTCCTGTACCCTCCAACCTCTTCCCTTGGCAAGGCTGATGGCCAAGTGCTGCTGTAAGCTAATGGGTCTTCCATCATCCTCTCCATTGTCTCCATCATCTGCTGAACTGTCCTTGCTGTTGGAAACCTGTCCCATAACCCTGTTAAAAAAACCAACCAATTTTTTTTAAAAAATAAAAATAAAAATAAACCCAATTTTAATATCTAGATACTGATTCAAACACAGAAAAAAGATGAAATCTTGATGGTGTTCACCTATAGGGGCACCTTGTGGAACTCTCAGCCTTTGATTGGGGTTGCTCTGAGGTTTGCTTGCTCTCTTAAAGTGATCAAGGTTGTCTCTTCTTTCTCCTCCTGCTGCCATGCCCTTGATGCTGTTTATGCAACACGCTTTACCCATTGATCTCTGCAAAGAAGGTTGGAATTTGAAGGTGTGAAGCTGAAGCTGAGACCCTGTTCTCCTCCTGTCAGATGAGAAAGGCAGGGAAACACCACTAGAATTCAACAGAGAGGAAGACATTTTTCTCTGTGATTCTCTATCTAACACGTTTGGTTAAATCCTTGAATCAGCGTTGAACCCACAGAAGAACGATTTGGAATTCAAAGGAAAACAAGATTTCAAAGGGTATTTAAAGAGATGAAGAGACATTTCTGGAATGTGTTCGAGATTTCAACTTCCAGACAACTCTAGAATTTCTATAGAGAGGAAAACGATGAAGCTTCTAGCACGAAGAGATAAGGTATTTATCCCTTTGACTGGCTACAAGTTACAATTCTTTTTTTTTTTTTTTTTACTGCATAATCCATTTTTCCATTCTCTATGAAGAAAGCCTTTGCTAACAAAAGATATAATACATTTAATCTTTCATTTTTTTACATCTTAGCCATAAATACATAATATATCTTAATGTTATTAAACTAAATAATCAAATTATAAATACAAATTAAATAAAGGAATGAAATTTAATTTATTTTTTATTATTTTTATTATTTTATAATTATTTTATAATTTTTTTTATATTTATATTTAAATAATACTATCAACTCATATTAATTATGTAAGTTGACTTCTCACATAAAAAAATATTTATATAAATAATATATGTATACTAATAGATACATATACAATTTAAATATATATATTATTTAAATATTATATTTTTTAATATATGTGTATAATATATATATTTATTATTAAACAATTGGCCCTTGTGTAAAGTTTGAGGGCAAATGCCACGTGGAATATGTAAATGTGCAGCGGAGTTATCCCTTCATCTGGGTCCCGCTTCAAATGCCACGTGGATTATCCCATAGAACGGCGTGCATTCTGCACTCAATACGCTCCTGATCTATCTTCAAAACCTATGCAAGTACAAACGCAACTTCACTAGTTGAATTCACTTCAACATCTTCTTCACCGAAGTTCCATAGCCAGAGATCCTTGCATCAATCAATTTAATGGCTACTTCCTCTCTCTGCAACTTGCTTTCCTTTCTGTTCCCATCACAACAACCTCCACACCCCAAAACTCTACCCACCCAACTTCCTCTCTCTTCCCATTCTCTCCCCCCCCTCTCATCATCTTCTTCTTCTCGGAGCAAAGGAAACAGAGACGATTTTCTTCCGGTGACCCAAGAAGACGGTTCTAACTCTTCTTCGAAGGATATGTTATCGGTGGTGTTCCCATCTCTTGCATATTCGAACACCCTTTTCTTCAAATCTGCGTATAACGTTCAGGTCATAGTCGGAGAAGAGGAGCCTGAAGAAGTTCTACTTCGGAGGTTTAGAAGGGAAGTGATGAGGGCAGGAGTGATTCAGGAATGTAAGAGAAGAAGGTTTTTTGAGAACAAGCAAGAGGAGAAGAAGAGGAAGACCCGAGAGGCTGCTAAGAAGAATCGTAGACGATCAAGGTTTTTTTTTTTTTTCTTTTTTAAGTTTCTGTGATTTATTTTATTTTATTTTTTATGGTTGGCTTGTTTGATAATTGGCAGACGCCCTTTTAAACCTACGACACCCATGGAGAACAAGGAGGAAACCCAGAAGAAGACAAGTGAGGATGAAGAAGATAACTGGGACCTTCCTGAAGGAGGCCTTCCCTATTGAGCTCTGTCATGATACAATAAGTTTCTGAGAGAATTGGTGATGTCTCTCTTTGTTCCCTTTTTTGGTAATAGTTCTATTGTCAAGAATGTTCTTGGAGATAATCTTGATTAGGATTCTAGTATTTGAGTTTATGTTTGTTTAGGGTTCTATTGACGTTTTATGTTTTGATTAGGATTTTCTTTTTATTAGTGCTTTGATTGGTTAGAAATTAGCTTACTGTAGGTATACATTTTCAGCTTTGTGAAATTTGTTGTAATTAACAAGGTTTAGAGAAATATGGACGTTTCCTTATAAGTTCAGAGAATTGATTGCCACTGATCAGTTGTCTGGCTGATGAAATACTTCTTGTTCATATATGCCATTCTTTTCATCTTGTTTCATCATCCCTAGGTCCTATTGGTTTCATCTTATAGAGTAGATTCATTTTCTCAGTAGAACAAGTGTATTGCACTTTTAGTAGAATAGATTGTAAAATGCCTTGTTTCGAAGCAATTTCTGGATTAGTCCTTATTTTATTATTCAGTTATGTCAGTTGGGCTTAGTTTTGAATATTGGGGTGAAATCATGAATCACAACCTTCTCTTTTTAACACCCTAACTTTTGGAGTTGTATCGTTCACTTAGGCATGTCACCGAACATTCTGTTATTGGCTCCAAGCATTTCATCCCTACCTTTTTTCTTTTTTTGAAAGGTATCTCATCTCTACCCTTATTCTCAATGTTACAGAGCATTTAATTCTTACTAGAGGTTTTGTCATTGACGTATGCATATGAAGCCATCTCCATTGTATCCATTATCGGGCTACTCCTCCATAAGGCATATGTTACTGAAAATTCAGGTATGGCTCTTACATTTAAAAAAAAAGAAAGAAGGGGCATACCCAGTACACTAGGTTTCCGCCATTGTGAGGTCTAGGAAAAGGACAATATATACAGCCTTATCTTCACATTTGAGAGGTTATTTCTTGATTTAAGATCTTTTTTAAATCTAGAGGTAAGGTATGCCTCCTACACGTGTTAAATTATTACTGACATCTAAGGGATAAACTTACAATTAGAATAAAATAAAGAGTGTCTGTAATGGCTCAACGATTAAGAATTATGAATTGAATCGAACTCTCTAAAGTTAGTTGGTAAACTGAATGGAGGAATTCGAAAGGGAGAATGTTGAATTGAATCGTACCAGTCTTTACTGTTAGGAAAGTGGCGGCAGAATAAACTACCACTACAAGAAATATGCAAACACAAATAGATAAAACCCAAACAGAGAAGAAATAAATGAGACAAGAGATTTAACGTGGTTTGGCACAAACTGGCCTACGTACACGGAGCACACACACTTTCACTATAATGGAGAAAACAAAAGGAAATTACAAGAGGAGCACACTGCTCTCAACTCTCTTTTTCTCACTCGTGCTTACGCTAGCACACTCTTGTCTTTCTCTTCCTTGCACTACAACATTCTTGCTCACTCTATCACTTGCTCACCTTGCACACAATTCCCATACAAGGTATGAGTATATATAGAGGAAGAAAAGGGAGAAAAAAAATCTCTTTTCTCGAAAACAAGATTGTGTTCACACTTATTTTCTTTTCTTAATACTTTCTCTCACCCACTTCACCGTTTCTTATTTTGTCTTCACTTAATGAGACCCAACAATCTCCCACTTGAAGACAAAAAATAATTCAACTACGGTCGGTGGTCGATGGTCAGTGGTGTGCTCAACCCATCTTTAACCTAGAAGACATATTAAAGCTGTATACAGCTCCTGTTTCTCAGTGGTAACAACCTTTGTTAACATATTTGATGGGTTCTTACTGCCTTGGATCTTTTCAACTTTCAAAACTTCATCTTCTAACAAAGATTTAATGAAGTGATAGTGCAATCCAATGTGCTTGGTTCTAGAATGGAATGTCGAATTCTTCGCTAGATGAATCACACTCTGACTGTCACTGTACAGTACATTCTTCACCTGATTGAACCCTAATTTTGTTAACAATCCTTGCAACTATATCATTTCTTTACTAGCCTCAGTTACAACTACATATTCAACTTTTGTAGTTGATAGTGCAATAATCTTCTGTATTTGCGAAATCCAACTAACAGTTGTGCTTTTAACCGTGAAAACGCACTGGTTTAGCATCACTCATGTTAAACCTTTTTAGAACACTGCTGGCATGTCATTTCCGATTGTCTAAGGATGAATCTCCTCAGACTGACGAGGAGAGAAACTTCATGTCTAAGATCCCTTATGCATCAACAATTGGAAGTCTAATGTATGCCATGGTCTGTACTAGGCCTGATATTGGTCATGCAGTGGGAGCAGTCAGTAGGTTTATGTTTGATCTAGGAAAGATCCATTGGCAGACAGTGAAATGGATCATGAGGTATCTTTGTGGTACAAAGGATAAATGTCTATGTTTGGAAAGGGAGAGATAAATCTCTAAGGCTATGTAGACGCAGATTTTGTTGGCAAGGTAGATCGCAGAAGGAGCACTACTGGTTACGTCTTCACAGTTGGAAGCACAACTGTTAGTTGAATTTTGCAAATACAGAAGATTGTTGCGCTATCAACTACAAAAGCTGAATATGTAGCTGTAACCAATGCTAGTAAAGAAATGATATGGTTGCAAGGATTGTTAACAAAATTAGGGTTCAATCAGGTGAAGAATGTACTGTACAGTGACAGTCAGAGTGTGATTCATCTAGCGAAGAATTCGACATTCCATTCTAGAACCAAGCACATTGGATTGCACTATCACTTCATTAAATCTTTGTTAGAAGATGAAGTTTTGAAAGTTGAAAAGATCCAAGGCAGTAAGAACCCATCAAATATGTTAACAAAGGTTGTTACCACTGAGAAACAGGAGCTGTATACAGCTTTAATATGTCTTCTAGGTTGAAGATGGGTTGAGCACACCACTGACCACCGACCGTAGTTGAATTGTTTTTTGTCTTCAAGTGGGAGATTATTGGGTACCATTAAGTGAAGACAAAATAAGAAACGGTGGAGTGGGTGAGAGAAAATATTAAAAAAAGAAAATAAGTGTGAACACAATCTTGCTTTTGAGAAAAAATATTTCTTTTCTCCCTTTTCTTCCTCTATATATACTCATACGTTGTATGAGAATTGTGTGCAAGGTGAGCAAGTGATGGAGTGAGATACTCCTCTCCTTCCTTTCTTCTCTCTCACTTTTCCCACCGTCTCAAAGGAAACGTAATGAAGAAGAAAAACATGGTTGTGCTCATGTGAAGGCCATGTGGCTTCACATGGCTCCAACCACTCCGGGTCCCACCTTGTAGGCCCGAGCCATTAATCCCAACAATCTTCACCTTGGCGAGGGCTATCACAAGCCGCTAGCCAATCGCAACCAATCAACATCTCCAACCGCGCCTCTTTAGACACTTAGCATGCATGTCGTCTTTTTTCTTCTTCTAACAGATTTTTCGGCAATGCATCTCTTCCCTTTAGCGCCTTCAGCAATCTGTCTTGCACCAACAGAGCTCGCATCTCTATCCGCCAAAGATTAAAGTCATTCTGTATTTTACAGCAACACTCATATTCGATCACTTCGGAGATCTCGTCAACATGAACACACTACAAAAAACAGAACTGAAATCCGACAACGAATGACTTCAATATTAAGAAATATTGCCTTTGTCGTCAATTGTTTCACCTTGCCTGCTGGCCGTACTAGTGATCGGTAACAAAAGAAAACTCTAAGAATTTGTACGTGCTCCACAAGAAAAGCATAATCATGGTGGGTGAGACCTTTATTTAAACAAAAGAAAAACTTTTGTTTTATAATAATCAAAGTTTTTCTCCCGGGACCACCGTTGTTTAATAACAACCACAAAATGACAAAAAATCTTTTGACTTTGTATTAAATAATTCTCTCCTCTCCTCTCCATGCACCGACCAAACCCAAAGGAATTCTTTCCTTTTAATTTTTTTAGTTCTCTCAGTCACACCATGACAAAACATCTTTTGTTTGTCCTTTCTTTCCTTCTACAACCAGCAATAGTTCTCGAGCAACACTTTGAAACTCGCGTGCCCAGATCGCGACGGTACCACTCTCAGAGTAATTAACAATAACTCCAAGCAATAACCACCTTTCTGCGATCAACGCAACTGGCACCACCACGTGTTTGTACTTTACAAGAACCTCCACCTTGGACCGAAATCCAAGATCACACCGCACGATCTATGTCAGATCAACCGTCGCCATTATCTCGACGGGGACTAACTCGAGGAACCATCCGCGACTTTGAGCAGACGTGCGTGTTCCACCTTAACGTACGTGCGTCTTAGCCGAACTATCGGCTCTGATACCAATTTGTTGGTGTAACTCATAAAAAGAAACAAAAGGAATTGTATGTGCGGTGTGCACTGGTGCATGGAGAAGAGAGGAGAGAATTGTTTAATACAAAGTCAAAAGATTTTGTCTTTTTGCGACTGTTATTAAACAACGGTGGTCTGGGAGAAAAACTTTGGTTATTATAAAACAAAAGTTTTTTATTTTGTTTAAACAAATGTCTCACCCACCATGATTATGTTTTCCTTGTAGAGCACGCACAAATCCTTAGAGTTTTATTTTGGTACCGAGCACTAGTACTGCCAGCACACAAGGTGAAACAATCGACGGCAGAGGCAATATTTCTTGATATTGAAGTCATTCGTAGTCGAATTTCAGTTCTGTTTTTTACAGTGTGTTCGTGTCGACGAGATCTACAAAGTGATCGGATCTGAGTGTTGACATGGCTGTAAAATACAAGGTTGAGAAACTCAATGGGAAGAATGACTTTAATCTTTGGCGGATAGAGATGCGAGCTCTATTGGTGCAAGATGGACTGCTGAAGGCGCTAAAGGGAAGAAATGCATTGCTGAAGAGTTTGTCAGAAGAAGAAAAAGACGACATGCATGCTAAGTGTCTAAAGAGGTGTGGTTGGAGATGTTGATTGGTTGCGATTGGCTAGCGGCTTGTGATGGCCATCGCCAAGGTGAAGATTGTTGAGATTAATGGCTCGGGCCTACAAGGTGGGACCCGAAGTGGTTGGAGCCATGTGAAGCTACATGGCCTTCGCATGAGCACAACCATGTTTTTCTTCTTCATTACGTTTCCTTTATTTATTGTTTCTTGTCAAGCAAGTTTCCTTGACATTATTACTTTCCAATAATTAATTGGAAACTTGGCTCTCTATATATACGAGATAGAGAGGGTGAGGAAAGTGAGAGAGAAGAAAGGAAGGAGAAGAGTATCCTAAGAGAAATACTCTCTCTGGAGATAAAGGTAGAGAGAGGTTGTAGAGTGAATACTGTACTGGCTTACTCCTAAACTATAGTGAAATCTTCATCTCCCGTGGACGTAGACGGATTTTTGCCAAACCACATAAATTTGTGTGTTTCTTCTTTATTGCTTTAATTTCTTCTTGGTTGTTTCAATTTTTGCATCTTTGTGTGTGCGTGTTTGTGTGTATTCCGCTGCGAGAATCTCAACATTTACTGAGGGTTATTACACATTTTTGTACTTTCTGTTTTATTTTTCAATTATTTCTTCAATTAAAAGAATAGTTCAAGGGAAAAATTAAGAAGTAGATGTTATTAATTAATTATTTTTTCAATCACCAAGGTTGTATCCTTGGCACATCGGAACCAAAGGGAGTAGAATAGGAACCTACGATATAGATATAAACCCCTAAGGAGCAAGTGGATGCTTGGACCCATAAGTAGATGTTGTTTGAAATTTACTCTGCCAAAGTTGCCTGAAATAATTCATGTTGTGTTGATCAACAGGTCAAGTTCTTCGGCATAAAAGTGGACTCTTGTGATGCCATAGCTGCAGTCTCGGCGTTCTGCCTTTCAGTCAGCTGAAATTTGGAAGGGGCTAATAGGATTGATAAAAAGTGTCAAATTGGCTTGATGAGCACAGCCGATTGGAATTTAAAACCTTTGCACATTGTGCACACAGTAAGAAACAAATATATGTTTTGGTTAATGGTCAGTTTTGGTTGCAGGAACAGATTTTATCTGTATCCCATGTTTCTTTGATCTTGCTGCAGGTTCAACCTTAATCATGCTTTGGTTGCCCATTAAATGCATGGTCCAACAATTAAAAGTAACTGTGAGCTGGTGTGAAATATATTAGGCAAGTTAACTAATGATGGTTCTAATTCGCTTACTAGTTCTAATTTCTATTCAATTTGAGCTGTTTATTCTTTGTTGGTAAAGCCGTTAATTCATTGAATTGGCAGTCATATGAGGAATAAGTGGATGGTTTTAGTATCAATCGATTTCTAATATATCATGTGATGAAGCTATGAACCTTCATTTCCGAGGATGCAAAGCATTGGGTTCTATTAATGCTTACCTAGCCGTTGTGGTTTTTGTTTTTTTGGGCGTGGACAGCAATTCAAGCAAGTTTTTGTAGTAAATGATTTATTAATTGTGAAGCTTTTAAACTATCTTTGGTTTTCTTCCGGTTTTGAAGTAAATGATTCACTTACCTAAAGATCCAATGTTTTTCTGATTGATAGAAATGAAACTTCTGGCTTCAAAACATAAACTAAAAATGTGTCCAAGATTTACTCGAGAGATTTACAGAAGGGCTCATGGCAATTGGATGGCAATTGGCTAATGCACGTAATGGTGTCAATAATGCAAACTCTCAAAAGTAAGAGATTGACAAAGTAAAATATTTTGATAAAAGTAATTTTACAACACCCCTTACTGATGAATCAAATGGATAAATGACTGAAACTTACAAATAGAACATGTAACGGACATCAATTTAAAACTAATGAGTATTACAGGTAAGATTTGCTCTCACAAGCATGGGTTCATTTGATTCTCTAGTGCAACACAAGATGATACAAACAAAGGTAGCAGACTCATGTATCCTGTCAGCTTGAATGCGTTTCTTTTCCTCCTACTTCAACCTAAATCAGCTTTAAGTCTTATCTTCAAATAGAGCAATCTTACTCCTTGATGATGCAGTGGTCAATTACAGCCTTTCCATGGTCAGACGGTCTAATCTCCACACTCAAAGAATTGCGCCATGCTTCTCTCTGTCAATCATCTTTTTCTATTGTGAATAGCAATCTACATGATTGAATTCTAGTCATATCAACCTCTTCATTTCTGCAAAAATGTTGGTGGAACTTGGAACTTACAAAACAGAACACACAGAAAAAGAAATCATGTTCCTGGATAAAAATGCAATGGGTTAATAGATAATTTACCAGGTTGTTGAGAGGAATCACTCGCTTTCCTGCAATATAAGAATGAAACTGTAAGATTCCAATGGTGAAGCAGGCAAATTGGAGCATAAATCAAGGTAGCTTGTTTCGCATTAGAAAATAGGCTGCAGGATGCTAGACACACATGTTCCAAGTTGCTCATCTGGTGCAGACAAGCGCATGCTGGTGTCCCGAATAGAACATTACTTCCACCAGTATTTTTATTCCAACCACTCTGGTGTATCAACTCACACAAAAACAGGTGCTGTAACTAAGTGGTTACATTTGGATGAAAAGCCCTTACAAAAACAGGTGCTGTAAAAGCATTGCACAATTACAACTCTAACTCTCAACACTGTTGCCGAGAACATCCATTGCATTGGGTTTTTCTTACATTCACTCCATATCAGACTATCTTGTCTGTAAAGATAGCAGATACAAGTTATCAATCAGAGGAAAGAAAGCAGAGTTTTCTTTTTTTTCCATTGCATTACAACGATGAGCATAATGATTTAATCAAGGCTGACTAAAAATTAGGTATGTAATGTGGGATGACTTCATATTTGCGGGACCATCTAACAGTTGAAACCCTCAACTCAATATACTGTCAAACATGATGAATGCCAATTTAAGCAGAAACAATAAATGATATATATTGGATAAAATATTAAAATACATCCCTCAGGAAGCACCAGATGAATGCCAAATATGTTCTCTAAAAATTAAGTGATTTGGCTAATTAAAGGCAAAACCTCACCTGCAGAATGTTCGGACTTTCCTGCAAAAGCACTCCAAGCTTTCGGAACTAAACCAGTTTTCATTGATCTGAATAACATCAATAAAACTTCACTTTCTACGAAGTTTTGTTTGCTTCATCAAAAAGATTGAAAAAATTTCAGAAGTTGTTGAAGGAACGAATAACTTACAAAGCGAGGGTAGCCCTCAAAAATGTTGAAATTTTCTGGAGCACTTTCCAGAAATAAATTTATAAAATAAAGAACAAAAATGCCACAGTCCTCGCTATTTTTCTGCTGTGGCACCTGAAAAAAAAAAATTGAAAGTGAGAGGCAGGAGAATGAATTATAAAAACAACTCTTTTGCACCAACTGCACCTTAGGCACCAAGAGTGGAATGCTTTCAATTGACTTTTTCTCCTCTGGCCTGCCCTTTGCTTTATATATGTCCAATACAAATCTGAAAATGCCAAGTGACAAGTGGATCTTGTAGGAATGCTCAAACTTGCAGCTAGAAGGAAAAAAGCAACATAGGTAAAAGGAAATACTTTCTTATATCAGGTTCAATCCGCTTTGGGTTTGCCATTTCAAGGGAATCAAGCAGCAACATGCATGGTGTTCTAGATTTTGATTTTAAACTTTCTCCCATGTGGCATAAGATCAAAAGGCTCCAATGATTCCTGCAAATTTGTATATAAAATAGTCAATAAAATCAAATTGATCCCCATCAGGATTACATCCAATGATACCATAATGGAAAACCTCACCAGCAAATAATGGGTACAAACACATATTTCCTTGAGAAAATATCCTTACTCTTAATCCACATTAACACCTTTGCTTTTGTTGCACGTTTTCTATATAGGGCAAACCATAAGCAGTCAAGATATGTGAAGGAAGTCCTCTTTTCTTCCGAGAAATTTTTCCACAAATTCCTACATTATGCAATTAAAAAAAGATTGAATAAAAGAACCAAATAATGGTTTTTTTTTTTTTAAAGGAGATCAATTGAAAACCAGAACCCACTCGAGGTAGCTCTCAAATACGTTTGAATCTAGCTTTTGATGTTGCTCGGAGATTGGATTTTTATTGTTGTTTCTTCTCTTTGATCTTTCCTGGCGAGGAGCAATGTCTAAGAAACATGGTAATTTTATCCCCATATTCTGCAACTCCCGACTTTTTTGTCTAGTCAACCTTGGAAGCTCCTGCATACATGCTACCATTTGGTGGCAATATAAATGATGTTTCTATGAGTTTTGATCACAACTTATCAAAGAATGTAACATATGCAAAAGAACTCTCAAACTTTTTATCTTAATGCACATAGCAAAACAAAGACTCCTAAACAAGCCACTAAAATCAAGATTCAAGGAACTTGACAGTAGTCGGATACACTTAAAGTATCTCAAGTTAGGGCAAATGACCAATTGGTTGTGGTGTTCACAAGCATTCCTGTCCACATAGGTGGGAAGTGTTCAAGTACCCATTGGTGAGAAAATAAATGCTATTTGCAACATAGTGTGTAAGCCTACGAGCTCTCTTATTGCAAGCATATTCAAGGTTAGGTTGTGTGGGCTTGTAAGCCCACTTGTTGTCTAAAGGGTCTGTTTGTTCATTGTGAGTTAATATCTTATTTGTGTTCCTTAGTAGATGTGCTCCCTTCGGGGCCTGGTGTGCCCAAGGCTCTGGCTTGGGCGATTGAAATAAAAAGTATCTTAAGTTAGGGGAACTCATTGACACCAAAATGAAGTCCTATCTTTGATACTCTCAAGTACCTCTAATACAGGGTGAATCATCTTTACGTAAGGAAAAATCCACCAAAGTTTAAAATAAATTTGTAATGAGTGCACATGAACTTGGAAGACAAAAGTAAATATGCATGGGAGGAGCAAAATACAAGTGCAAAACAAGAAAAAAAGTAGAAATCTTAGAAACCAGTTATTGTCATTTATTCAAATACAATTGCAACTTGGAGAGAACGGTTATCATGCAGCTAATAAAACTATTGCTGCGTGGATGAATTAGAGAGGGAGTCTTCTCAGGATGCCCTGTAGAAGTAGAATCAAATCATAAGAATTATCTTCAAGGACAACTATAAGAGCAGTGATGGTTTCCAAGCTCGATATTGGACAGTAGTGAGTTGAAGGGATGAGAGAGTAGGATGTTAGGCCTTGTTTGGTTTGTGATCAAAAAATTGTTTTCAGTATCCAAAAATTCAAAAAACATAAAATCATGTTTGGTTGGTTGAATATCAAAATAGTTTTTTGAGATTTTACTTAAAAAAAGAAAAAAAAAAGAAAAAAAAAAACTGGTTGTTTTGCAGAAAACGATAAAAATTGATTCTTATTAATTTTTACTCTTTGAGGTCTAATACTTAAGGAAGCCCCAGGTAGCAAAGACCCCAATAGAAAAGCCTATGGAAGGTGGAAGAAATCCTGTACTGCTCCAACCAAGATGTTCTACCGTAATCTGTGACTGGGAGAATTTTAACAAAAGAAAATTAGTAAAATATACATTTAGAATTTTTTTTTAGGACATCTCCATCTACAGTAGAACGAAAAATAAAGAACGCTAGGTTGAGATTGCCAAGCACGTACTAAAATAGATCATCAACAATGTCAATAACATAAAAAGAATCAGTTCGAAGACAGTTTATAAGCTCTAAAAGCACAATAACAAGGTTGGTTGTTTATGGAGGTAGCAAGTGATAACAGAAGAAACTTGCATCAACCTAACACACATCCAACAATACTCATTACTTGTAAATAAAAACGGTAAATAACGAAGCTCGATGTCCCATCTGCAATTCCAAACCCTAATTCAGACCATTGTGCTAAAGATCTCGAGAACAGCTGAAAACTGTCTCCTTTTTTAATCTACAAAAAGATCATTCTCACTCGCAAAACGCTCCACACATCTAACTCTACGGATCAAATCGAGTTACCTAAACAAAGCTCCACTTCAACAGCACATTCTAGTGTACCAGATTTGCTACAATCACTCTCAAAACCACTTTTTTGTTTTTTTGGGAGAATTTAAGAAAACAAGTGAACTGAAAAACGATTGAAGATTATTACCTGCAGAGCTCGAAGAGGAGAGATCGTAGAAATTGGTCTCTTCTTTCTTTCTCTTTCCCATGGAGAGAGAGAGAGAGATAGAGAGCGAATTAGTGAATATTTCAAGATAGAACATGCATAAACGCCATTAAACGATTAAATGCAGATCTTTTCCAGTTCCAATAGTTTGGAACTTCTCGTACGTTGGAAGAAGTAAAACGAACCGGTATCCTAGTTCAGTTCGGGACTTCGGTTTACCATCCACTCCGGTTCAGACCGGACGATACTATCTATTCAACCGGTTCAAAATTCAACCCTCAGCCCTACAGGCTCATAATTTTTATTTTATCAATTATTATTTTTCATTCTAGATTTTACAAAACAGTGTATCTAGTAAGCCAGACTCTCACTTTCACTTCTGTAAAATTGATATGTGTAAACTTACTTTTATTTTGGAGTGGCTATATTTAGATTCAAACTTGTGACCTTTAAGTTACAATAAAATAATTTTATTTATTGTGCAAATGTTTTTCACAATTTTTATAAATTTTATAAAAACAATAGTTAAAAAAAAACTCGATTATTAAAATGTTTAAGTGGATTTTGGCTCATAATAGGCTTAATACAGGTTAGATCCTTGAAAAGAGATTTTCTTGTTTCTCTCTTTTCCCCATTGTTGCCCTCTTTGTTTACAAGACAAAGACTACAAAGCATCGATTTTTTGAATGTTCGTTCTCTTCTAAAATTTAGAAGAAGTGACATACAAAACTTGAAAACAAATTTATGATCCCGGTGTCATATGATGAATATTTGGCGTTGATGAATACTCCTGATATTGTAGGGTGATGGTGTGAAGGTAATGAGACCGGGATGCTTGGCTACGCTTTGAATGATTTGGATGGACCATAATCGACGGATCTTTGAAGGTGCTACTAGAACTGTTGATAACCTATGAAACGACATAATTGTCATAGTCAACTCTTGGTTGATTGCTTTTAAAATTAATGGGGTGTATACTTTAAATGATTGGTTTAGGAATTAAGAATGTTGCTCGTAAAATTGCATGTTGTGTTGAGGTTATTTACTATTGTTTTGGTCTCTTAATATAATGTTCATCAATGTTGTTTTG
Source organism: Paratinospora sagittata (assembly GCA_035771175.1). Classification (NCBI taxonomy): domain Eukaryota; kingdom Viridiplantae; phylum Streptophyta; class Magnoliopsida; order Ranunculales; family Menispermaceae; genus Paratinospora; species Paratinospora sagittata. The sequence continues at coordinate 3,469,101 of CM069602.1, read as the reverse complement.
ATTTGTTTAAGTACCTCTGGTACTCTCTTTGTTACATTGTTGTATCTTGGTTTTTTTTTTTTTTTTTTTTTTTTGTGATCCTAAATCGTGACCAGGTTGTATATTTCTTTTGTTAGTTAATATACATGTCTTGCTTTTGTTCAAAAAAATAAAATAAAAATTGATTGTTTAGTATAATTGCATTGTCACATTTCGCAGATGTGATGGGTACCTTCTACTCGAACGTATTCAAACCATTATAGAACCATAATATTGTCTCATTCCAATACACACCCCACTCAAGAGTGTCTAGTATCTCGGGATCATTTGTTCATACTGTTCATGTTATGGTTTCATAATAACTGGGGTACGCTCGAGTAGGAGGTACCCATCACATCCGCGGGGTGTGGCATACTCTCTAAATAAGATAAAAATTATAAAATGTATACTTTTTGATTAAAATAAAGAAAGATTATACATGTATATAATAAATTGGTTCGGTCCGGTTCCATTTGAAAGCCCAACCATAACAACCGAGTTGGACCACTGAATGGGTCCGGTTCAATTAGGGAAAAACCGGTTTTTTTTCACTAGAAATTCGCAGGATCACAGCTACCGAGTGGTGCCACAATCAGATTACTATCAGCCGTATGATTCTATCAACTTTGACCAACACATTATCTGACTATGTGACGTACTATTAAACGAGAAGCACGGGATCATGTTTCTCTGCTGTATAAAGATTTTAAACACAAGAAGAAAACTCTTCTCGCCTTATTAACCAAGAAAAGAAGCGGAGAAAAGAAGAGAAGCAGAGAAAGCAAAGAAAGAATCGCCATGGAAGGAGAAGAAGGAAATCAGCAGCCTCATTTGATTCTTGCTCACAAGCTCTTTCTTCTCACTCACCCAGATGTTCCAGACATCGAGAAAGTTCCTCTCAGAGATGAGGTGCTTTCATTTGTTAAAGCCTCTGGTAATCTTCGTTTTTTTTACTCTTTTTTTTGTTGTTCTATTCGTATTGGAGAGCAGTCATTAGTTCTTATTATCAATGGTTGCATTCTTCTGAGTTGCAGACATGGCGCCGCTTTACGAAAGCTTAGCGGCGGATTCGGTCTTGGAGATGGATCGGGGGGTTTTGGACGAGATGCGTGCGAAAATCGACGAAGAGCTTAGGAAAATTGATGAAAAGTGAGCTTTTTTTTTTTCTTCTTAAAGCCCTAATTCTGAGTAGATCTTTAACGGAAAGAAATTTCTTTTTGTTTGGTGCAATTTATTTGGAATTTAAGTTTCTGAGGGTTTTCCGAGATCCATGTTCAAGGTTTGAAGCAAAAAATTAGGCTAAATTGTGTGGACTGGGTTCCGGTTCCCGTTTTTGACTTACGAGCTTCAGTATGAGTTACAGGAGGACCTAAGGAAGCTGGGATGTGGTCTTGAGCTTCAGTATATGTTCATCTAGAATTCCAGAAGCAGTTAAAAAGGGTTATGTGTATTTTATAGAGATTGAATTGTGGAGGGTTTGGGTTTCATATAAATAGACTTAGTTGGGTTATAGAGAATTTATTGGATGTAGGGATAATTGCGTAGTAGGGGATGGAACAATGCCCCAGAAGAAAGTGACTGATTAGTAACTTTGATTGCTCTATCTGATTCCAGATTTAATTTCTGGCAATTAATGGGATACTGGGAATCAGTTGCTTTGAATGTGAATGCACCAGGTTTTTAACATTGAGAAAGGAAGAAGGAAATTTGTTTATTTTTTATTTTTTATGTAGTATTAAGGATTTAATATTGGTCTTTAGTTTCTGTAGAAGCCGACTCTGTCTGAATGGTTCTACATGTTATTTCCTTTAGTTACTTGGAATGTTTTTGGTATTCACTTATTTTGACTCATTGGTACTGTTTTAATGTCTTGGGAACAGAAGTATGTTTCATTCACTTTCTTTGAATTGGTGTAAATACAATATCACTTGGTATTTTCGCATCAAATCTGGATGTGGTACTCTTTATTGCTGAAGTCTCATTTCACATAGCAGGTGTTTGATTTTGTTTAATCATTGAAAGGGCATATGACCTTTGGATTCTAGTGGACAATAAACCATCAAGTGTGGCTTGTGGTTGGTGCTTGGGAAAATATGTATCTAAGTGTGTGCTCTCAGCCTGGTTATGGATGGTGGTCTATTCTGTAGGACATGCTGTTCCATGAATTCATAATAACTAAGAGATATGCACCTTTCAGCAATTAAATCAAGCATCAACAGCTATATCATCTTGTAATTTTGGCATTTAAGTAATATTTTGAGTCCAAGTTGGTGGTCTCCTAGAATATCAAACAGAGTTGCTTTAGTGAAATAAACTCGCATTTTGGTTCTTTTAGCTCCTTTATTCTAGAAGTAAGAACATGAGATATGTTTGGTATACTTGAAAGATGCCTTTTGCTATATTTTTGTTAACGATGTGGGTGCCAATTGTAATTAAGCCCTTGGCCCTCTTGAGAACTTTCTCAACTATTATTTGAAAAGATTTGTTTCTGTTGTTTGAGCTGATCCAATATAGTTGGGGAAGTCATTATTAAGTAGAGTTGAGTTTGTTTCCGTTTCCTTGGCTCATTCATTCATAAATCATAAGGAGAGAGAATTGTGAGGTATCGCTCATTTAATTAGGACAGTGAATGATTGAAGGAAAAACTTTATAAGACGGCCATAAATCATGTTCTATGGAGCAAAATTATGGGATGTTAAGAAATATTTCAGGGGGTTCCTTGTGCATAAGGTTCTTGCCATTACAAGGTCTAGGGAAGTGTCTACATACTCAGCCTTACCCTTGCATTATAAAGAGGTTATTTTTTAATCCTAGACTTCCAAGTTAAAATAGAGCTACCTTTACCTTGGTGGTGAGGCTTTCATGTATATGCATAAAATGGGTGTTACTAAGATGAGAATGTAAAGAAGATGAGTGTTGTGGTTGAAAAGGACATTGATTAATCTGGGCCAGCTCTTGCAAACATAATTAGGCTATAGCTTTGGGTATTGGATGTATAATTGGAAATCCATTTTGGAAACATTGTAACCCTGCACTGCCTAAATGGGACATCTCGTCCCCTTTGGTTTAGTTTTTATATATATAAAAATATCATGTTTCTTGTCAAAAAAAAAAAAAAAAAAGGACATTGGTTAATAATAAAGTCATTGTGAAAGCTTAGGGCGACAGTAATTGGTCATGAAGTGAGAGGGTTGGCTAATGTTGTTTGGTTAGGTAATATGAAATCCAATGATTGGACAAGTGAGTAGATAGTGTTGAAAGAGAATGGAGATGAAAGCAGTTCGTAAAGAGATGGGCTATGTTCAATCTAACTAAATATTTGAATCTTAGGTGAGTTGAATTATGAATGATGGAAGAGGTTTTTGTTGATCTTACTCCAAAAGTTAGGATAAGGTTTTCTATTGGTGCTTACTTAAAATAGTTAGCATTAATTCCAAATTTTGGAATTTTCTTTAGTTGTTCCTTGTTTCAAATCTGTGAAAATTATGGTAAATGAGGTAAAACACGTCTAGAATTTAGGTAGTTTAATTGAAGCTCAATATCTGGATAAAATGGGTAGCTTGCTTTTAAACAGAACAGTGTGCGAACATGTTTGTTTCAAAATTGAGCAGGGTGCAAACATGTCGTAGCTTTGTTAAATGTTGTCCATAGCCACTTTTGTTTTTACTCATTGTTTTCCTGCCCCTAGTAATGTGTTTATGAACAAATATGGAAAAAAAAAAAGCGTAACCAGTGTGTAACAACCTGGAAAAAAAGTTCATAATAAACTCAATTTGTAAAAGATAAATAGGTGGGTCCCATAGAAAGAAAAAAACTGGAATATCGTCTAAACAGTGAAATTCAGAAAATGACTTTTTTATCATTTTCTGAAAACATGTTTTCTTAGTAAAATCCCGAAAAACTGTTTTTGGATTCAACAAACCAAACACGTTTCCTGCATTTTCAAAATTTTGGATACAGAAACAGTATCCGAATCATGAACCAAATGCACCCTTAGTTTTTGAATAGAAGAGGGTTTTTGAGCTCAAATAGAAAAGGGGCGAACCCCCTTTTCTATTGGGGAGATTGTAGGGTATGATTCCCTTTGATCTTGTTCTCCATATTCGAAAGGAAAAAAGCAAAGCAAGCAAAAATGAGAAAGAAAGAGAGGAGAAATCTGATTGTTGGGTGCAAAGTTGCGATCAACTACTGTTGGTACGGAGTGTCTTCTTCTTTTTCTTGTTTCATTCTTACGATGTTTAATGCTATCAAATTTGAAGTTGGAAAGTTCTTCATTGTGGAAGGGGATCGAGGGTTGTAAATATACCATATACATATCGTAATCAAATAGAATAGATGAGTAGAGATTAATTTAGCTCTTGTAGTGAAGTTTAAAAAGATAAATTAAAAATAAAAAATAAAAAATAAAAAAATAAAAAAATAAAAAATGAAAGATTTAACTATGGTATTATGATCGGTTAAAAAAAGATAGGTATAATATTAAAAAAATGAGTGAAAGGTTGGGAGTTTTTTTTTTTTTAAAAAAGAGAAGATACAAGGTTAGTAGTTATATATAAAAAAATAAAAAAATAGTAGTAATAGTAATAGCAATAGTTGTATAATAACTATTTTTTTATTTGAGTGTAGTCTGGTGATGGAGCTGGGAGGTATTGTTGTTGGGCGGTATAAAAACAATTAGTAGTAAGCTATTACTATTACTACTAATTGAAATAGCATTAGTAATAATAATAGTTGTAGTTGTACTAGTACTACTACCACTACTAGTACTCGTAGTAATATGTCATTGATTTGTGCATCCTTTGGTTTATTAGTCTCAATGTTAGCTAGATTATTGGAAAAAGTTGTTTAATTTGTATTTAGTTCTTCAAGTGAGTTAATTTGTTGATTTAATTTACTGATATTTGTTAAACTTGGACTGGACTTTATTTTTTTAGGTGTTTGAGACGCTTTTGATCATTCAAGAGTTGGTTTTCTTTGTCTCTGCTTTATGCTTTTAGTTAGTACGGTCATTTGCATCTAACCAAGTCCCTCCTTACCACTTTTGTGCAGAATTGCTGATGCAGAAGAGAATCTGGGTGAAAGTGAAGTTCGGGAAGCTCATTTAGCTAAGTCCTTGTTGTACATTAGAATCAGTGACAAGGTTTGCTTCAAAGTTCATGTTTCAGACCTTGTATTTTTTTTTCCCTTCGCTCTTTAACTTTGTTTACTGGATGCTTCACTGGCATATTCTTTTGAATTGCAGGAAAAAGCATTGGAGCAACTCAAGGTTACAGAAAGCAAAACAGTAGCAGTGGGGCAAAAGATGGACTTGGTGTTTTACACGCTACAGCTTGGCTTTTTCTACATGGATTTTGATCTAATCTCCAAAAGCATTGATAAAGCTAAAAAGTAAGACAGGGAATGAAGAATTTCCCTTTTTACTACTTGCACTTATCCTTTTTTCTATCTTCTGCTGTTTTATTATGTCCTAATTTTCCACACGATGATTGCAGCTTGTTTGAGGAGGGGGGAGATTGGGAGAGGAAAAACCGTTTGAAAGTGTACGAGGGTTTATACTGTATGTCCACTAGAAACTTTAAGAAGGCAGCCAGTCTGTTTCTAGATTCTATCTCAACTTTCACAACTTACGAACTCTTCCCTTATGATACCTTCATTTTCTACACTGTCCTTACAAGCATTATATCCTTGGACAGAGTTTCACTAAAACAAAAGGTATCCAGCCTATGCCCATTGCATGTACTTCTTATTCTTTGGTTCGTTTTTTTTTTTTTTTTTTAATTTTTAATTTTTATATTGATATTTTACTGAATATATTAGGTGGTGGATGCCCCCGAGATTCTAACAGTGATTGGAAAAATCCCATATCTTTCTGAGTTCCTGAACTCTCTTTATGAATGCCGATACAAGTCCTTCTTCTCTGCCTTTGGTAAGCCATAGCATGTCATATACTAATTATTTGAGATGTTTATAGTTATTGTCCTTGACTTACAGAAGTGGGTTAAGCTGTTGATGGCACTGATGTTTACTAACTGGGCTGTTAACTTCTTTATTGTTGCATCATGCGATCTAGAGTTTCTTATCATATACGTGGTTTTCCAGCAGAATCCTGCCCTGAGCAGATTTTCAGGGTTTTTAAAAGTTTTGGCTTGGATTCAGTCTTCAATTTGGGAGCTATTGCCCTACCATCCATTAATTTGTTTTTTAAGTGGAGTCCTGGGCTTGCGAATTATTTGAGAAGCTTGCTAAGAAAAGAAAAAAAATGATTATTCCTTCTATGTAATCTATTGAAGCAACCTTTGCTGGGAGAAACATTAATAGATCACATCTCTGATGTACGTTTAAGGTTTCTTAACGTTTTATGTTGATGTTACAGCGGGCTTAACAGAGCAAATCAAATTGGATTGTTATCTGCATCCCCACTTCCGATACTACATGAGGGAGGTTCGAACTGTTGTTTATTCACAGTTTCTGGAATCATATAGGAGTGTCACTATGGAAGCGATGGCAACTGCATTTGGAGTAACTGTTGATTTCATAGATTTGTAAGTGATTCCATTTTAGTGTTATAGCCACAGAAATCCATGCTTTGAATCAAATCATTTTATAACAAGTGTGGGAGCTCTAAGATTGGTTATGTGGACTACTGTAATCCTCTAGCTTAAACATTTTTCTTGCTGTTGTTGTGCTTCATGGCTAAGTGAATCAAATCTTGTTATTCTTCTTTTTATTTATTTATTAAAATGATAGTCTAATATTTTTTTGTGGGTTTCTAGGGAACTTTCTCGCTTCATTGCAGCGGGGAAGCTTCACTGCAAGATTGATAAAGTAGCTGGGGTCCTGGAAACTAACAGGCCAGATGCAAAGAATGCTCTTTATCAAGCAACCATCAAGCAAGGGGACTTCTTGTTGAACAGGATCCAGAAGCTTTCTCGGGTGATCGATCTGTGAGATTCATCTTCCCGCATTATTCAGAAGAAAAACAGTGAAGCTTGATGCCAAGAGAGCACTTCTCTATTCGAAGGCCTACTCATTCAACACCCAAAAGCTGTCTTTGTGCAATTGATTCCTACCATTGGCTTAGTTCGGATTTAGCAAGGATGTTTTGAGCTATTTGTTTGAGATTACATTTTCTTTCTGAAGGAACTTAAAAAGGAGTAGAAAAGACAAGCTTAAGCTTTGGTTGGGAGGACACTAGTCTTATTTTCTTTATCCTAGTTAATATAACATTGGATTTTCATTATTGCTTTGATTAATTTTTATCTATACTTCAGACAATGGAGTTCCCACATCTCTTCCAAGTGCTCTGTCAGAAAATGTCTCTTTATTGTTTTTTTCTTCTGGGTTTTCTAATACATATATTTCTTAGATTGGTATTATAATTGTACATTTAGCTGACTATTTATTTGCATTTTCTTCCTTCTAGTTGTATTGTACAATAACCAAAGAAGTATAATACTGATGGTTTTACAAAGGTGACAAGACTCCATACTGCTTGTGTGGAATGTGGATTATTGAAACTAATTCATCTGTAGATAAAGCACAGTAGTATGATGATAATCGTACGTTATCTTTTCAAGTGGATTGCTGATTATCTTGAATCGGATTTATCTTATGTGCTGAAGTGAGCCTTCAAAGAAATGCAAGTCTGATGACACATGATTTGGTAAGGGAATATTGGAAACCACTGACAAAGTCTTAATGTATAATTGTGATGACATATATGATTTGGTAAGGGAATATTGGAAACCACTGACAAAGTCTTAATATATAATTGTGATGTATTTATTAAAAAGAAAAAAACTCAGATTTATTTATACTATATGAAGGAATTTCTGTTATATTTATGTCTCTCATGCCTTGTTGTTCATTAAATGCTGCTAATAAACCAATTGAATGGCCTTCTAATTATCAAATTTTAAGCAAATGTTGGCTAGTTCTTACGATATGCATCCGAATTACTTAACTTGAAGTTGAGAGTTCGATTTCTTTTCTTTTATAAATAAGTGGGGCTTTTCCTCCCTTAATAAAAATGAGAGCATGATCATGATAGTTGGTTCGCTGATTTTCATCTGAGTTTCTTATATCCTTCGTCATTGTGCTCGTTTTCTTCGTCCTATTGAAGTATTCTGATCATAACCATCCTGTACGTTTAATATGTTTAATCCAGATGATAAACAATTAACTTAAATTGGTTATTGAAATCCAGCTCACCTGAGCATATAGGGACAGACAATAAGACAGAGTGGGAGCCACTTCTCCCACTATTCAAAAGGTGCTTGTCAATTACCTGTTAGTATATAAAACCTTGAGATGATAATCTCTATTATTAACACCATCCTCATTATGAAATCTATTAATTATATAATTCCAATTTCAAAGTGTAAGTGAGAGATAGACATAAGCCATAACAGACATCTTTTGAAAAAAAAAAAAAAACAAAAACTAATTGACTCAGCAAAATGCCAAAAATAAAAAGGGCATGTGTTGATGAGGAAATATTTTTGAAATAAGAACAGCTATAATAGAGTTGAGAAAAAATAAATGCATAAAATAAGATGGAATTGAATTGTCAGTTCACCAGACAGCAGACAAGGGACTTCCATTTATATAATACCAAGTCAGGTTATATAAACTGATCCAATTTGGATTGCTATTAGACTGTTTTGATTTTTAAAGGCACCAAATCTTAAACTAAATCATCAACTTGATTGTATGTTCTTCAAAAGTCTGATAACGCACTATAGTGGTTCAGTTTTTTAAAATCCAAAGTACCCTTTGAAATGAAACTAGTTCAGAAAAGAAATGATAGTGCTTGATGAATTCTTTCTTTTTTTCCTCCATTTCTTTAATTATTCTTTTTTTTTTTATATCAGATTCCATGTCTACATGATTGTCTGCACGCAAACCAATCTAAATTTCAATGCCCAGCACGAACTACCCCTACAAAATCTTTAAGAGGTGCCATGCTTAAAATATAATAATAAAATCCTAGCTAGCTTGTGTTCTTCATTTCAAAAGCAAGAATCTCCTCCCAACAATGCTAAACACCTCTTAGTTCTTTAAGATTTTATATCATTAACAACACATAATACTACCCTTTTTTTTGTTTTTAAGAAATCAAAAGAGATTCTCTGATTTAAATCATATATAGTTACATCACTCTTGAAAAGTACTTACATTAATTCAGTAAAAAGAGAGAGAAATATACAACAATCACATCTAGAGTTTTAACAGTCAGGAAAGCAGGTTCATGTTGGTCATATATCTCCACTTTGCATCTTCATGCTCAATTCTCAATTGCTAATGAACTGATGTTTAAAGCTTATAACTAAGACCCACAATCAGGAAGACAGATTTTAAGAATTTTACAGTAAAAAGAGGTATTTTGGGGGTGTCTCAAATGTAGAATATTAGCTACATATATCATTGTTGCTTGTGTAGTTATGACCTCTAATGGAGATCTTCAGCCGCGAATAATTCTTCGAGATGCCGAAAACCTTCCCATGAGAGGATAGAATCTACACTACCAATCCACTGTTGAGAGTCTTCTTGCTGAGAGGAGCTTTCACCAATGGAAGAAAATGAACTGTAGTTATTAGAAGAAGGGTTTGTTTTAGAATCCACCAATATTGGTTCTAAATTGAAGCCTCCCCAGAGCAATTCATAGTTGTTTGAAAGATTGATCGAGTCATCTGAAGCCAACCCCAATTCCTCTTGTTTCTTCTGTTCCATAAGAAAATCCTTCATTCCTAGATTATCTGACAAATCTACCTTCAATTTCTTCTCTACTTCTCCTCCATTAGACTCTGGATCTTGATCAACTTTTATTTCACAATTTTCACTCTGTTCAATGGGCTTGTGAGTCACTGGGTCTATTCCACGAAGCTTCAACCTTTTCTTGATTCTAGTGTTCCAATGGTTCTTGATTTCGTTATCCGTCCGGCCAGGAAAATGTGAAGCAATTTTAGACCACCTACAGAGGAATCTCAAAGAAATCAGGACAGAAACTAGAAGAAACTACTTTCCTAGTTTCTAATTTTCTAAGCTAGCTAGTATTAGTATAAAACTAACACTACATAAGTACCTGTTACCGAGATGGGCGTGGAGTTGGATGATTTGATTCTCTTCAGTTTCGGTTAATGCGCCTCGTTTAAGATCCGGTCGCAGATAATTAATCCATCTTAGTCTACAACTCTTTCCACATCTTAATAAACCTTCATCATCATCACCCAAGTAATTAAAATTTTAAAAACATGTCATTCTATGTGAAAAATTCAAGCAAAAAAAATATTGATTTTAACATAATTTGAAGTTCATGAGAATTTAATCAGTACCTGCAAGCTTGGGAACCATTCTCCAACATTGTATTCCATTGTTAAGGATGAAGTTCATGAGCTTGTGATCTTCCTCAATTGTCCATGGACCTCTCTTCAATCCAATCTTCTCACAGCAAGGCTGTCTTCCCATTTTACAACTTCGTCGAAACAAGAACCATTATAGGACCAAAGTGAAAGAAGTAAAGATATATATATATACTAATGCGGTCGGAGATAGAGGGGCTGCACCCAAAAGATGTCATAATTCAAACAAAGATGCTGCCAGTTCATACACATAAAAAAGAAATGTTTGTTTTAGAGGGATGCATGATTGAAGAAGAAAGAGAAGTATTAAGCTCAATTAAGGAGGTTGTTTTTATGTAAAATCATTATAAATGACTAGTACTAGTATAATCTCATTAGAATAACTTAAGAAAGTATAGCCAGATTGAAATAAATAAAATGAAAGCGAGGGTCGTTTTTTTGTTGACAAGCTATGGCATTCTGCATCAAAAGTCTTCTCTAATTGGGTCTTTTTAAAGTGAGAATTAATGGATTCCCTTTGTGCTCCAAAGTTGTTCAGCTTTGTCGTTGCAGGCAACTCTTCTCAAGAAGACTTTCTCAGAGACATGGGCCATTGATTTTGGATTTGAAGCATTCAATCAAAACATTTGTTACCTAGATATATATGTGATCAAATCAAATCCAATGGCTAAGATTTATCATCAGGAAGTTTAGTAATACTCAAATAACAAGAGGGGTTCATATTATAATAGGTGTGTGGCTGCTGCTGCTGCTGCTGCTGCTTAATTTCTATTTTATTCTTTGTTGGGTGAATTAATTAATACCCCCAAGTCACTAAGTATTATATACAACATAACAAAGCCTGAAATGCGTGGAGAGAGTGAAGAAAGGAAGGGACAATTTTCAACTCTTTAAAATATTTATGCAGAAGGCTCACCACAGAACTGGAAAGACGATACTAAAATTTTCCAACATTCATCATCACCGCTAATAAGGCATTGATTGAAGGGTTTGAGCGGACGGTCTATTACATTGGGTTAAAAGTTCAAGGTAGAACTTCCGATGGGTGGATATCAAATTTTTTCGAATTTTTTTATTGGTACAAAGTGGTCAGTTTTGAGGGGCCATCAGGTCTTGTCTTGTTGGTGTGGGTATTAGTCAGGTCCTGCGTGACTTGATTTTCCTATGAGTGGGGGTGGGTATCGGAATATACTTGTTTCTTCCCAAAAAAAAAAACAAAAACATTCCTCACCAGTAAACTTGTGCAAAACAACAATAACAAAGATTTTTTATCCTGATTATTTGTACTAGGTTGTGAATCTTGATTGATCAATCTGTTTTATTTATGTTTATGTTTCTATTTAAAATATGCAAGTTAACTTTTTTTCTTTTAAAAAAAAAAAAAATTTAACTGATTTTTTTTTTAAAAGTCAGGCGTTGGCGCAATAGTTGAAGTTATTCTATTATGACATAAAAGTCATGAGTTCAAATCTAAAAGAGAGCAGCTAGATAAATCCTATTAATGAACTATTTACATCCCAATTACTAACACAACCCCACTCTAACATACACTCTTCCTACCCCAGCCAAAAATAAAAAAATTCTTAAACTATCTTTCTCCTAATCTACCCCACCCTTCGTTCTTCTTCTTCTTCTCCTCCATTTCTTCTTCTCTAAAACTCTTCCAAAATCCTAGCTTCTAACTTTAAAGTCCACATTTCCATCTTCTTATCTTAGTTGAAAGAATATTAGAGTTAATGAAGCATCGTTTGGACCCCATACCACTCGTTGTCTTCGAATTTTTTTTAACATTTGATCCTTTGAATCGGTAAGAAATGCATATTTTAATTTTTTTTTAAATTTCTATTCACTTTTATTCATGAAATGAAATATTTATGGGTGTTTTTCAATGTGTTTTGCACGAAAAATAGACAAGAACAAAACTTGTCCTGTATGACCGACCCTCTTATTTTCCATTTTTTTCATTATCACATATCATATTGTATTGAGATGCATTTCATGACAATTTTGACATGTTTTCACTCATTTCAGGCTAATTTGGAAGGAAGGGCATCGTTCCTCACTCGTTTATCTCATGTGGGGTATTGGTAGGGTATGACACCCTATCGCTCAAATGAGCTCAGACTGAGTGTAAACATAACAAAATTGACATGAAATACATTCAATGCAATATGTTATCTTAAAAAAAAAGAAGAAGAAGAAATAAGAGGGTCGGCCTCGTTGGGCCGACCTTCATGACAATTTTTTTAAAAAAAGAAGATTATTTTAGTAATTTCAGTTAAAGGTAGTTAAAGAATTACATAAAATAAGTGGAGTGAAATATAAATAGTCTATTAATAGGATCTATCTAGCTGCTCTCATCTCAAAACATCATCGTTGCAGAGGTAAGATTGCCTACGTCATCCCTTCTTCAAAGTGTATGACTATTTGGTACTAATAATTTTATAAAAACATGAATATTTACATTTTTTTTTCTTCCAAAGTGAAGTTTCAACCTTTTAAAATTATTATGCATTCCATGATTGATGGCCTATATGTTAGCCCACAAAACTCTGTGATGATTTTGACCATCCAATGTATCAATCACATATGTATATTAAGAAGAAAAACCAATACGAAAGAGTCAAGTGCTCGTATGGTTCATGCACACGAATCTTCTCTAATCGACCAAATCATTAAGCCCATAAATTAATGACATTAATGTATATCCAACTTAGTTACGTACTTCATCCAATAAAAATATTAAGTTCTGTGGGAACAAAGGGAGCAAGGAGCTACGTGCTGAACTGTTATGATTCGATGCACCCTTTAATCCTAATAAAAATCATTATTGTTTCAGATTAATCAGACTAGCACTGCTGCTGTTTTGCTGAATCTAATCTCTTGTCAAAAACACCCACTTCTTCTCAGCTTCAGTTTTCCATATTACCAAGCTTGTTTACAGTAACTGGGTCTGTAAAAATGTTCCATTTTTTCAGTTTCATGTTCTGACTGTAATGTTTTTGGAGAAAAACCAGAACAAAACATCTGCAATATGCAAGAAATGAGAACATGAAACTTGGGTTCAATTAAACAGGAGAAAAGAAAAGAGATTCTGTCTTTAGCAAGGGTGGCAAGGGAGATGCGTGCATTCATGACTGGTTTTTCTAATATTTCTGTGTCTCCATATAAAATTCTAATGATACCATAGGACTTTGTTCAGTATGATTAATGAATTGGAAAATGCAATCTGGTGGTTTAGATTTCCAGCTTCCATTTGTTATTTCTTGAAGGGAAGGATGGTAATCAAGATTTATGCAGACACACGACGTCATCAGGGATTGAGAATGCTGTAAACTAGATATATTGTAGTAAGTCTGTAAAAGGGTGTGTTTTAACTCAACATTCATGAGTGAGGGAAATAAGAAAATTGGAACAATGTTTATTTTTTGCAAAAAAGCAAAACAAATCCATTTTACCAAAGAGAGCAAAACATTAGATAAAAAGAGAGCTATAAACAAAATGACATCTTGTCGAGTTGTTGCATACACAACCTTGCCCTGCTGCAGAAATAGTAACTATCGAGTGAAGCTTTCCAAGTTTGTGGAAACAAGGACAGCAGATATGTCTTGACTTGAGAAATTAGGATTGTTTCTTCATCTTCAAGCATTCACCCTACAACGGTGAACAAGAAGTAAGGCTTTTTAATGAATTACAACAAAGTGGAGATGAGGCACATTGCATGATCAAGTGGCTAGGTTAGACGTTGTCGTAACTCACTTTGATTTCTACTCGGATTCTTCAGAATTCTCGCTGCTTGAAGTTAGTGACGTGAGCTTTCCAAATGACTCTTTAGTATCCCCAAAGAAATCCTTAACCTTGTCTACCACAGTTTTCAGTTCTTCCCGTTTAGGAAGCTGGAAATAGGATTACAAGGCAGCAGTGTCAAAATCAATGAAATCCAACAACAAGATCTTTAGTTTCAATTCAAGTTAACCTGTTAAGAAGTAGTATGCACTATGAAGCAGCTTTTGAATTGGTGGTAACTGACTGGACATGCCTTAAGTCAACACAAAGATTTGTTTCCTATAGTTTTATTCAATTTTCATCTCTATTTACATTAGAGAACAGAAACAAGAGTATAATTTACCAACTGTTTCATTTTTTTTAGACCTTCAATTAAAAAATAAAATAAAAATTATGGATGAACCAATTGAAAAAAAAAAAAACTCGTGCAGCTTGACCAAGTATTGACCATATAGAAATAAATGGCATTTTTAGTTCAGATTTTACTGTCTCCTTGAGCCATCAATGCAGCATCCAACAAATAATCCATATTGTTCAACAAGGCTTAGGTTAAACAAGTAAGTTGTGTTGCCAGTTTCCACTCATATAGCCACACTAATAATCTATCATTGGAGAGCTTTAATTGGCTAGATTTTACACCTCACGTGTACTGTTTACTATTAACCTCAAGCCAAAGAATTCAGAAACAAAGTAAAACTAGTAAAGTTTTTGAGTTTGTGAATAATGAGCATGTTCATCAGTTTTCAATTAAATCTCTTTCCACAAATCTCTATTCATCAAATACAAACAAGTGATCAAAGCTTTGTTTAAAGAAGATATTGTCATAATTGGGAACTTTCTAAGTTTATTGTTTATTAGATTGCTATTTGTAGGTACTTGACTTTGACTTCTTATGTAATTTATAAATCAATAAATAGTTCATAAATTAAGTTTTTCTAAAGGTTCAATCTTACGGGTGATTCACTGATGACATAGTATGAATCTCGTTAGGTTCACAATTACAACTTGCTAAGGTCAACCACATAAAGATTAAAGAAAGCGCTTATTATTATCTTGTTATATTCAAACTTATCACCTACAATGGTCAACCAAATTAAGATAGAGCTAATGCCCCTTTTCTCTTCTGTTTTATATTTACATATAGTTTTTTCTGGTTAAGTATGTCTTATTTAAAAGAAAGGAAGCTTATAAGGTATAGTTGTCATCTGAGAGGCTACCTACAGCAATAAGAAGGAAGATGCAAATAGATATCCTCCATAGGAAAATATTCAATCTCATCCAAGAAGTCCTTACCAAGCCACATTTTTTTATCCAAATAAATGAATAAAAAACTGAAATTTTGTTAGTATTCCAGATTCTTTGTAATCCAATGCAATTTGAAGGATTAGAAACAAATCATAGAAGGTTTTTTAAGTTATATACATTTATTAAACGAAATTTTTACATATTGTCTAATGAAATTCACTTTTAGTACTTTTGCCTCTTTTGGTTCCTCAAGTTGGAAACAATCACAATAATGTGCTTAACAAGACAAAAACACTTACTACAGTTATCTGATTCAACACATTCATTTAGTCAATTGTAGACTATCCTAAATCCATTTGGATTCACCCAAAAGTAGGCATCTGATACATTACAAAATTTTCCAAGCAAAATAGATAGAAACAGTTGAGTTCAAAAATTAGAAATGAGAAAGAAGGATCACAACTCACCTCAATTACATCTTTAGTGGATAGTGCAGCTCTCAAGTTATTATTTTCCTGCACATTTTGTAAAAGAACAGGGTGAGAGATACTTCTCTTTTGTGGTAATGCATTCATTGATGCACAGAACAGGGAGACCAGAGATGGTACATATAACATAATCTAGTAAAGGAAGAGAGACATTACAACAAGTTTGTAGCCATATCTAAACTCAGTACATGACCGTAATGTACGGAACTGCTTTATTGCTGCCTTTTGCATCTCCTTCTCATCCTGTTTGAATCATTATAAAACCTAAATAAGTAAGTTATGACAAAGTACTAGGGAAACATAATAACAACTGAAACATGGACATCAGAGCCAAACAAACATAACAAAAATGAGTTGCTAATTGGCTGCAGAAAAAGAATGGAAAATAGAAGCTCCTCTATTGATTTACTACGCAAAATTGATGCCAGAGTAAGTCTTACTTTGTAAATCACGGCTGCAAGATTCCTAGCAAGTGTATCCTTGTAGATATACTTCCCTAGAAAATTATCTTTGGCTGCAACCATGATTTTCGCAGTTGTTCCACCAGTTACGAGATTTAGAGGGTACCAAAGGTAAACCTATTCAGATGTCAAACACATGTTATTAAATGTATGAACACAATGACATTAAGATGTATCACTCAAGCTGGCAGGGTGAGGGTTGCAGCAAAAACAAATAGAAGAACCTTCAATGAATGGCATTACCACATAACAGTGGTAATCCATGAATCCCTCAAGGGTAAGGATGCCTCAGAGAACCACAGAAAATTCATGTTGGCTTAGCCTTAAAGTGAAGGATCTCAAGTGCATCATAAGAGAACCATTAACTATTTTGTGCAACAACTATGTTGTTTAATGAAAAATATGAAGACTAGAATGAATAACCCAAAAATATACTGAAGGAACCTGTGTACGACAGTTATCAAGTGTTAAAATGCAATCAAATATAACAATGTGATCAAATATCATATAAACCTATCAACAAAATAGCCAATAGGAGCACGAGTTCTCTATATGCAAACCCAAATGATTCTCATATCAAAGAATGGATTAGGCGCAGAAAGTGCATCCATTTAATCTAGGATCTCTTTTTTAGCTTCTTTTATTTATTCTACCATATTTTTAATTAATTGAGACCACCATTGTTCTTCACAATTAAATATATCTGCCTCCTCAACTGCAAATATTGGAATCACCAAACTAGATTAATCTTAAAATTTATCATCTTAAAATGAGAAGGTCATTTCAGTCCCTACAAAGAGGTGGTTCCAGCAATTTGCAAACATAACTAGAATCCCAGGCTCCATCAAATGGAATCATGGCCAGCATCACCATCACAACTATATTGAAAACTTGTCAAGTCTCAGAACTATCAATTGCTAATCAATGAAACACTATCACAACTATATTGATACAGATATATAAGTCATTCCACGTACAAGTTCCCCATCAATGAAACACTAAAAATGAGTTCCCATCTTAACACCATGCTCTTCAAGGTCTCCAGCACATAAAAAAAAAAACTTCAAATCAACTAATCACCAAAAACCCATCTCCAATTACACTTCAAAAAAAAAAAAAAAAAACTATCAACATTAACATCAATGCAAATTATGCAAGCACTATCATCGGGAATAGGAAATTAATAGAACCCATAAAACCACAAGAACAATTTGATTACAACCACACCCAGAAAAGAATCATTTAAATGCCCATCACAAGAAACCACCAATTAATCAAGAAATTCATTAGTAAAAATGACTAACATTAGCCATCCGAATAAAGATGACAAATTTTGGGTTGCCATCGTCTTCTAGTTTGGGCAAAGTAGGAGCAGCAGATCTTTGAAACTGGCGAGCTTGCATTCCTTTCTTCCCCTTAGCTTGAACCACCAAAACATTCTGCTTCTGCTGAGTCTGTGTTCTACCAGTTCGAGTGGAAAAAAGAGAGTGTTTCACAAGCATATCTCCATGGTGGTTTCTTCCCGAAGTCGAAGTGGGAAGTCGAATCAGTGCGTTTAGAGACATACCCACTTCCATTAACACAACAAAGATGGCAAGAAACGAGATTTCTGTTTGTGTTCTTCCTTAATTTTTTTTTTTTATCTTGTACTCGTTTACTGGCTCCTGCGTTCTTGCCTTAATTTTTGTTGAATTTTACAAGGTGGGTGAGGTGACAAATCATCAAACATTTGTTCTGCAATCTTATCCACTCAATTCGAGGAGACATACTCTTGTTGGGGGCTCAAATAAACACATCTGAGCCACTAAAAATTCCATCTCATCCATGCCCTTTTTTGAATTTTAATTCCATCACTTCCACTGGTCTTTTTGACTTGGGAGTATAATCTTCTTAAGGAAACGTTAACCAATATGTGTTTGGTCTGCTGCCATAAAGAGCGAACTTCGATATAGATTGACGGATTTGATTACAAATTCAAGCACTGTCAAATTTTTGGTAAGAAAGACACCAATAATTTTTTCTTGCAATCAAAACATAAGAGTATAACTAAGATTTTGTGGCTTGAGCTTTACGAGTTTGTCACATTTGTGCCATTGATTGATCTAGCTGAGTTGATCTACAACCCCATGGGATCATCATTATTGACGTACTTTCATTCTTCAAGTTTTAAATGAACTATTAACTCTCTTTTTTTCATTGGATCTAATGTATATACTAATCATAATACAACTACTTTCTAAACTAATGAATTATCCGATATATCTTTATAATAAAGTTTAACTAGTTACCAATAATTAAAAAAAAAAACAAAGGTATAATTGACTTCTACAAGTGAAAAAGCGCGCGGGCGCGCACACACACATATATATATATAGGGTCCAGCTAAATTCACCCAAATTTTTTTTTCTTTCTGTGGATACCTACTTATTCTCTTCACTCACCCAAATTCTAATTTTCATCATCCCCAAACCCCAACACTCTCCTCCTCTTTTATTTCTTCTCCATTGATTCATAATTTTTTTAAGTTTTTCAATCATTTAAAGGGTTAAAACAACATTAGGAAGGTTTGTTAGCAACAACCTAACAAAATCTTGCAAAAAAATCGGGTTATTTCAGGTTTTGGAAGAGTCTAACTCAAACCAGTTCAACTCAAATCTTAGATCATAAATTGGTAAGTAAAACATAATTTTTACATGTTCTAAGTGGATTTCAATGTGATGTTGGATTTGCATATTTTTTCTAAAAAAAAAAGGGTGAAAATGGTGGAATGAGGCGGCGAGCAACCCATTTATGTGCGCTAGATTTAGAGACGTCCTACTGAGCAGGGTTGGACAATGTATTTTTTGATTTTCTTCTATTTTTTTTTGTCCGACCCTAATAGGTCGAATAGAGGAGATATGTCCGACCTGTTAGGGTCGGACAAGCTTCATTCTGTCCACCACTCAGGATTGGTCCGGAGGCGATTTTTCTGGGTTGCAAAACTCATTTTCGCCCCTTTTTTTTCTCTTCGAATTTGTGTATGTTTTTGTAAAAAAAATACTTCAAAAGGGTGAAAATGCTTTTGATTTAAAAAATACAAGAAAATGACAAGATTGAAGATTGAGATGAGTTGGAGAGTTGAAGGGTTGAAGGATTGAAGGATTTAGGGTAGAGAGTAGGTAGATGAAGAAAGAGGGGGAAGGTTTAAGAGGGTTTATTAATATCTCTTATAGTAATTGTACACGAGGGCTTTTTTGTCTCTTCAATTTTTTGATCAGGTAGGTGAACAAAGAGTATATATATAATTTTCTTTATCGGACCTAGGATTGGGACTTTGACCTCGAAACGAGCTAAATTAGATTTTGATATGTAAACTTAGACTATCCAAAACATCTTCAATCTGGGCGAGCCAACCTTTATAAAAGTTAAGCCTTAGGTTTGGGTTAAGGCATTCAGATCGAGTTGGCTTTGCCCATAGGCTTTGAACCAAATTGTCACTCCAACTACAAAGTTACGAGACCTTTTCATTTTCAAAATTATTACTGTTGTTGTTATTATTATTATTATTATTATTATTATTATTATTATTATTATTATTATTATTATTATTATTATTAAGGGTGTCAATGGATTGGTTTAAACTACGACACTGAACCGAATAAGTGTGTTTGGTTCGATTTGATTTGATTTTTAATATGTTCGGTTTGGGTTAGGTTTGAAAAAAGTGTAACCCGATAGGTTTGATTTAGATTGTGATTTGAGGCTTTGAAAATTGATCTATACCGAATCGAAATTCTAAAGTAAAACTATTAATATTTATTTTTAATCTTTAGAAACCATTTTGGAAATGGAAAGGCCCCACTTCCATTGTAGATCAACCTCCCAAATTGGTCTAGCAATTGGGTTCATGTTAAATTATATGATAGAGAGGCCTATCTTAATTATATTTAGCTGACATTTTTATATTTCTCATTCTAGATGATGCAAAAGGGCCTTATCACATGGAAAAGACCAAACCTAGCTAATCAGGGAGATTGGTTTCTCCAATTTGAAAGTAGATAAGTTCTCTATTATTTAGGTTGTTTTTTTAATAATAAAAAAAAAATCTTGTCCCGTTTCTATTTCAAAGTACAATCAAACTCTGCCAAAAGCTCTTGCCATCGGACTTGTTTTGGCGTAAGTCTCTTTTGAGAATCAAAGTAGCTGGATGCAAATTATCTGTCTGGATTTCAAACTTCCTACGTAATAAATAATGTCTCCAAACCCGCAAGCAACGTACTCAGTCATCTCCTTTTCGTAAACAATATAAAGCTTTTCCGTCTCATTTAAGTTTCCAGCTTTCATTGGAGAAAATAAAATAAAATATATTTTTGGATAAGATTTAGGAGAAGAACAATAATACCTTTGATGAAAGCAAGATGCCAACTTTAAATATATTTCAAACACTCACCACCAGATGTCCCTTCCTTTTTCACTCACCTTTGAATGAGTTGAAAACCACCCATTCCATGATCAGATCTTCAAAGATGACATGATCATGTTATATGCCTTGTGAAATCCTCACCCTTTATCAAATTTCTACAGATCATCATCACCATCCGATCTAAAAAACATATGGTTATGAAGGTTTCTATCTAAACATTATATAAAATAATTTGCCCAAACTTGGCATGCAAAACTTAATAAATTCACGTGCAAGTCTATGAAGGCCAATAATCATGATCATTTTATTTTTATCCTACCGAATACCGCTGTCTTCATTAAAAAAAACATTCCTCAAAAGAAAGGAGACAAAAAAAAAAAAAGGATAACGTTTTAAAAAAATGTAAAAGTTCCATTCCATCTTAATTATAACTATTTCAATTTTAAGCCTAAAATATAGTAATATTTGGATGTGTTTTTTTTTTTTTACAATGAAGCAATATATTATTACCCAATAAATATTTAACACAAACTATAATTAATTGAAAATTCTAAAATAAAACATGTAATAATTATACTTTATTAGAAAAAGTAATAGGAAAAAATAAGCCATATTAACCACCGCTAGTAAACCGACATGACCGGTCTAAAATAGAACGCAGAGGCAGAGAGCCCTCTTCTTTCTCTCTGCCTTTCTTCTTCTTCTTCTTCTTCTTCTTCTTCCATTAACGTGGCAATAAGCAATTCCTCTTTAACGCTTTTTTTTTTTTTTCTTTCATTCGCGATAGATGAGAAAAAGAAACAATCGAAGAAGCTAATTAAGAGAGACCCAGAAGAAGAAATCACATGAATTCGCAGAAGAAGAAGAAGAGTTAAGAATCGATGAAGAACCGGAGAAGACGTGAGCTCTCATGGAACACATTCTTCCGCTTCACCCTCTTCGTCTTCTTCTCTTTTGTCTTCCTCTCCACCCTCAAATTCTCCCCTTTCCATGGTGGTATGTGTTTTTCTACTTAGTCTTTTTTTTTTTTAATGTTTTTGAAGTTTGAATTAATTTCGTAATTTATTTTGATTCCAACAGAGTCATTTCACCCAGTATTAATATCTTCATGGCGAAATCCGGCGAATAGAGCCATGTCCGACGCCCTCACAATCTCTCAGGCAGTCGAGATCAAAGCAACGGTCGCTTTACCAGACCAAGTCCTCAGTTTCCTAAAATACCCCTCTTCATCTCCCTTATTTTCAAAACATGACCTCCACTGTACATATTTCCCTCCTAACGCATCTCGGCCTCAGATGAACCTTTCTCCGGCCGGCACCGACCTCCACGACCCCACCACCCAGATCGTACGGTGCCCAATGCCTCCACGTGGCTTCACCACATCACTCTCTTTTAAATCCAACGGTTACCTTCCACCTGGACCCACTTACCGTTGGGACTCTCTGGTCTACGAAGCCTTGATCGATCAAGACAACACCACAATTCTCTTCGTTAAAGGCCTTAATCTAAGGGCTGAGAGGCTCTCTCTCGCCTCGAGATTCGTGTGCCTCTACGGTTGGGACGTCAGCAATCCCAAATTCCGGTTAAGTTCTCAAGTGGTCTCGGCTGCTCAGGAGATCATCCGGTGCAAGACCCCTTTAAGTGTCTTAAACAGCACCAAAAAGTCCATTAAGGTCTCGGTTCGGGTCGTGGGTGGACCCGCATTCGACACAATTGCCCACCCGGAATTGAACCGGTTCGGACCCGACCCGGAACCGAAGGCCAAGATGTGCATGTGCACCATGGTTAGGAACCAAGCAAGGTTTCTGCGCGAGTGGGTTATGTACCACGCCCACGTCGGGGTACAACGTTGGTTTGTCTACGACAATAACAGCGACGACCTGATTGAGCAAGTGATCGAGTCGTTGGTGGATTCGGGTCACAATGTGACCCGTCATGTGTGGCCTTGGGTCAAGACCCAAGAGGCGGGTTTTGCTCATTGCGCGCTCCGGGCTCGTGGGTCTTGCGAATGGGTCGGGTTCATCGACGTGGACGAGTTCTTGTACTTGAATTCAAATGTGTCTTTGCATGAGATCCTTGGGAATCAATCGGGTCGGGTTGGGGAGATACGGACTATTTGTCATAGTTTTGGGCCGTCAGGGTTCAAGCGGGTTCCGGTGCAAGGGGTGACGGTCGGGTATACTTGTCGATTGGCGGCGCCGGAGAGGCATAAGAGTATAGTTAGGCCTGATGCAATGAACACTTCATTGATCAATGTGGTGCACCATTTTCATGTGAGAGAGGGGATTGAGCAAGTGACATTGGAGAGAGGAGTTATGGTGATTAATCACTATAAGTATCAAGTTTGGGAGGTGTTTAAAGAGAAGTTTTATAGGAGGGTGGCTTCTTATGTGGCAGATTGGCAGAATGAAGAGAATGTTGGGTCCAAGGACAGAGCTCCAGGATTGGGAACAAGAGCAGTTGAGCCAGCAGATTGGGCAAGTAGGTTTTGTGAGGTGAATGACACCGGGCTAAGAGATATGGTGCTGGAGGTAATGGCAGACCCTGTAACAAAACTTCTGCCATGGCAGGAGGAGAAACAAGAGCAAAAGAGAGAAAATAACATGTAAAGTAAAAAAATAGAGAAAGTTGCAAGAGAGATGTTCATTAGATACTGTTTTATTATTATTTTTTTCTTCTTCGTCTTCATAGTTTCAATTCATTCTTTTGTAGATAACACAAAATACAGTGATATAAAGGATGAGAAGAGTTTCAGGTTTTCACTTGTACATGTTTTTGTTTCCATCAAGTGGGTGATATTACATGACACCATCAAATTACGAGAATGGATCAAAATCAGATATTACTCAGCAACATCAATTTCACTGACTAAATATAGTTACTGCAGTGTATGTTCTTACCAGCTTAATAATGGGGATGGTGAAGATTCTTCTTTAAATACCTCAATAATACCATCTGAAGCTTTTAGTTATAGTATCTCTTTTTAAAGAACATTTGCCTTAACATTTCTCATTATTTATATGAACACATCTATTATTGGACTAATTTTTTATACTAAGTATTTGTTGGTTTTGGTTTTCACAAAGGCAAATAAGAATTTCTCTGCATGTTCTCTAGTATATAAAAAATTTAAGGATATTTTATTATATTTTGCAAATTTGTCTGGTATAGATATCTTATGCCAAGAAACATAATTTACTGCTTGTGTTGATCAGCAAATTTGTGGATGTTTTTTTCTGCTCTTTTACTTTATCTTCTTCAAATACAAAAAAGAATGCCCTTAATCTTAGATGGTGAAAATTTTACAAACTTACCATGGAGGGACCTCCTGAGAGAGAGACCCAACAAATCAATTTCAAAAGGTAGGAAGACTTCAAAAACTTGGAAAATTGGTAGAGAGATCTAAGATTCTAAATATTAACAAACTAATGCCAAATGGTGATCTTATGCATACACACCTAACAATGAAAGCAACCTTCAAGGAAATAAATGTACTAAAAAGCAGTACAACTTGTTTTCGATACTCGTTTGTACTGCACTTTCCAGTACAAGAATTATCTAGTCCCAGAAGAGCCTGCAGGAGGAAGGTCCCCAAAAACCTTATTATGATTCCAAAAGTCTTGGTTTTGCATCAGGAAGAATGCAAGAAAATTCAAAATTATTTTTCTAATAGGTGACTTCTTTATTTTTTATAATCAAAATGGCTCTTGTGAAGATTGCTCAGAACATGCTTCCATGACTCTTTAAAGGGAAAGAGGAACAAAGTTGACTTTGTTTGTTTTTATAACAAGGAAATTTTCTTCCTTTCCCTTACCATCTATATATATTCTACTGCTGTAGAAGAGGCTTGGCTATTCTAAGGCCAGGTTTGGATTGTAATTCATACAATTCATAGACATGAAGATGCAAAGGCTATTGAATTCATCCACAGCAGCTTTCTTAGTTGTTGCTATGTTAGTGTTAATGGGTATGCCTAAAGTGGCTTCACATGAAGGCCATCATCACCATGCTGCCCCTGCTCCTGCTCCGGGCGGCAACCATGGTGGTCACGACAACTCTGCTGCTGATGCTGCCTTTTTGCCTACATTTGCTGCATCAGTTCTTTTCTCCTCATTTGGTTTCTTTCTATCTTTCTTCTTCTATTTCTACTAGTTGAAATAGAATTGTCTCTTCGGATGGGGGGTGGGGGTGTATTTTTCTTGTGTGTTTGTGTGTGGAGGGGATGAGATGAGAGAACTGGCTTTTGGTAAGGCTTTATGGATTGATAGGAACTTGTTTTTTTTTCTTTGTTTTTGGATTGATTATTTCATCTTCTTGATGTCGTGTTAATTTGCTTTTTTGATAATAAGTTGGTCCTCAGTCCAACAATTTGTATTTGTATTTTACATACAGGCTTATGTTTTTAATCTTCTTCCTATAATTACAATTGGGAGGTTGGTTGCAGGAGTTGAATTGAGGCTAAGATGAAAGCTCAAAATATATTTATCACAAGATACAAGTATGTCGGATTTCCGTTAGAATGGTTTAAGAGATTTTTTTTCCTCTTGAGCAGGGAAAAACTTCAGGAAACTTGTAAGCTTTTTAAGTATTATTAGTTTATGAAGTTCTCAGGGTTAAGCAAATGAAAATTTCCATCGGTACAAGAAGCTCTAAAAAAATTTAGATTCTGAATATAATCTGAGAAGATAAAATAGGAACCTTTAAAAGTTTACTAGTCTGCTTTATTAAATGGCACTCCATTATTTGATGTAATGAACACTATGTCTTTAGAATTACATCAGATAAAGTAAACTAACTGCAAATATTATTTTGGTCGTAGCAAACTTTTTCACCTTTAAAGTGCTCTACACTAATACAGCTTCCCATCTTGCTGCTTCTACTATTCCATCTTTGCATACTAGTAGTCCAATGCTTCCATCAGCCAACTAGTATGAAATCCCAGCTCTGCCCGAGTCGAAACTGAAGCTTCAGGTGCAGTAAGAGCTTGTGAATCATCTGTTTAAAGCAGAACTTGAAGCTAGTTGGTTCTCTTGTCAAAAAACCAGTGATGCAAAGATGAAAAGATTTTGGCTGGTGGAAATGGTGTGGCTATGGTTCAACTAGCACCATTGTCAGCCATATAGGTTCATGAGGAACCTAATTCTCCCTCAAAGGCTTCTGAACAGGTAGTTCCAGTGGAAAGGAACTCCGCCCTCGTGAGTTGAATACGCGGGCAAACCTCAGAAATCGGGCAGAAGTCCCTTCGGAACCAAACTCTCTCCCTCAACAGGCTTCCATCTTCCCCACTGTTAGCCATGTCGTTGGCCCAGTGGATCTGAACTCTCTCCCTCAGAGACTAACCAATGTTAACAATGCATTAATAACACAAGGCACGAAAAGGCTTTTTCAGTGCCAAGCAAAACCGTCTTTGCACTCATCATGATCTGCCTGGTGCAAGAAATAAGTTGCACCACTCTCATCTCAACTACAATTCTTTTTTCTGCTTCATCAATGATTCAAATGCTAAATTCTCTTGAATTTAGGTGCCTGTACCATGAATGTGAATTTATATGAATGAAATGGCTTTGCATGTGTGTCCTTGTGAATTTTTCAAGGTTTTTTGAGCACATCAAGAGCAAAACCTGCCAAATTAAACAAAAAAGAAATGGTTAACGGTTGTGACCTTGGAAATTCATAGAACAATGCATATGGCACAAAGCAAGGAAGAGTGTTATTGCCATCACTTTCCTAGAACTTGTGCTTTGGAGATTCCAATTTCATCATTTTGAACGCCCCCCTCTTACCTTTCCAGCATAATATATAACTCGTCAGTAGTGAGTTATATATATATAGCATTATCTGACAAACCAATGCTAACTCCGTTTATACTAATAAGTTGATAAACTTTTGAGCTAAAGAGTTAATAGGATTTAGAAAAAGTTGTGATCGATTTATCCATGGAGAAGTTCTTGGAAAAAAGATGACAAATTAATCACATCAAGAAAACTTACGGACTTCAGATTGCAGAAGTCACAAAACTATTCAAGTAGAATAAGTCAAGGAAAAAACTTATGGGGAATAAAGAAGACAAATTAATCAACCAAAGAGAAAAAAAATCTTATTTCTGAAGCTACAAAACTAAAAAGTACAAGAACCAGTCTATGAAGAGAGATTTTAGAATTAGCCAGTTTTTAGTAAGGAGGGTCTCATATTTGTTGATGCAAGATTTGCCCAATACCAATATTTATAGGAAAATTAAAAATAGGGGAGGCAAGAAGAAGAACTAACCCGGCTAGGAGCTCAAACCGAGCTCCCAATATGATGACCTTGATGCTGACGTGGAGAGGCGCCCAGCCAACCAAACCCACCGACCTATCTCCTATGGTACCGAGGTAGAACTAAGGCGCCTCCCTAGAGAGAGAGAGAGGCTGGTGTTAGGAGCATCAGCGTAGTGGTCGCCTAAGACCCTCCGATACCCAAGTTAGATCTCACAACAATACTTTAAGGGTATTGATTTCGTAAGACTTAAAAGTAAAAATTTGTCTTATACCTTTTTAATAAATAGTGCAGACATTTTTAATAGAAGGTCTAATCTCCACAGGTAGCATTATGGTCTATGGTCAAGAAGTGGTTTAAGAAAGGTCGTTGCATAATCTTGTAAAATTCGTCCCTCTGACCGTTGCTACAGGTGTCTAGCTAGCGCTTTTATAAATGTTGATTTATCCTTTATTTAACAATATTGAAGAGATCATACTTGATGGTAGACCAACATTTGTTGCAATGTTCACATATACAAATTATTGGTTTTTTTTTTTAAGAAAAAAATTTGACCAGGGAAATGGAAGATAAGAATACTTGAACTTCTATACACAAGGAGCCACTGACCTTTCAGCTCTTGATTGGGCTATTTTGCTGTTGTCCTTGTTTCATTGTTTGTCAACTCAGGTACCAATTACGTGAACGATCGTGATTCCCACTCAGAACCAAATGAAAAATAAAATACACATTTTGTACAATTCAATGAGCCCAGAGGCAAGTGACCGGGTCGACATTTGTTTGTTTCAACTCTCCATTCATGAACCATGAACACAATACACCTTTCAAGGAGTTCAATAAAACGTACCAATGTGTCCCTGAACAAAGGAAAATGCCTCTCATGCAATTATACCCTACTCCCGTACAAATTTCATATCTTACAGAAAAGATCATAAGAAGTAGAAAAATTGAAAAACAATAAAAAAAAAAAAGAAGGAAAATGGCTGCCCTCATATTTCATAGAAACAAATACACAAAAACTGCAGCTGATAATCACTTGCACAAACCTAGTAAGAGAATTCATGACCTCTAATTGAGATATACTTCTTGACCCAGATTGCGATGTCTTCTGCGCAAGCTTGTGCCTGCGGTGTCTTCAGGAGCATGTCTAATGTTGCAAACTCATGCACAGCATCCTTATACTCGAGGACAGGTGCATCTACGTTCACTTTCCTAAGCTCCTCTGAGTATGCAATCGCGCGGTCGCGCATCCAGTCATGCTCTGCAACAATTGTCATTGTTGGTGGCATGTGCTTCAGTGGTGGTTGCCTACCAGGGATAAGGGGGTTTGCCGCTGGGTGGTCAAGGCTGAATTCGTCCTCGGGAAGAAAGAGTTTCCAAGCAAGTATGCACATGGCCTTGTCATAGAAGTAGGAATTTGCTAATTTGATCTCAGAATGTGTGGGTACACTTCCAATGAAGAAGGGGTACATTAGAACTTGAGCCACCACCTTCACAGGATCGAGAAGCGTGCCTGCCTCAACTGCCTTCCTAGTCACATAGTCTGCAATATTTGCACCACAGCTCACACCAAGAAGAACACACCTGGTTTTATGGAGTTTGAGCAATATGAATTTGTTTCAGTACCTTAACATCAGTAAAGGTTCTAAAACATGAAAGTTGAAACTACAACTATTACTAATAAAAGAATCTAGCAAGACAAAAGTGATATCATGTATTGATGAAAATTGTTCCTGTAAGACTAAACGGTAGCAACATAAGCTTCTGAGGAACACATGTTGACCTTATCTAAGCTTAACATACAAGCTAAGAGCTAGATTAGACATGGATGTGCAACCCATAAGCAATTGTATCTCATAGAATACAATCAATAAAAAATAGATCTTCCCTAGCACAGTTTGTAGTTTTAATTAGACAAGCTACTGAGCGGTCAGAAAGCATTGTCAACAGTAATATTGAGAATGACTAAATCACTGATGCTAAACAGACACATTTAAGCACTGACGGAACCACTAGAGCGCTGAAGCAAGTTTATTACCACTATTTCTTGCACCTATGAATGTTAAGCTATGTTCACGGTCAGATTAGTAATTTGTGGATCTTGACAACAGGAAAGTCCAGTGATGTAGTAAGCAAAATAAAGAACAATTAAATCAATGATACCAACAAAATTAACAATTAGAATGATTTCTCACTGAATTAACACTCAATAACTACCACCAAAAGCAGATTCAATATAAGATAAAGTAAATAAGGAAAAAGATTATGAAAGTAAACCATCACAAATTTGCTCTAGACACTAGTCACTTACATGGCCATGCTTATCTGGTTACCTTAACAATTAAATGCTACATTTGCTTATTTTGGTCCTTAACAAACCTTTTTCCAACTATATGAGGCTATGTGAATCCACTTCCACGACTTTGTTTTATCAAAGGAGAAATCATCTATTATATTATAAGATTTATATAATTCAACTCAACAAAGCCTTTTCTCAACTACAAGTCTACAAGTCTACAACACACTTACATGGCCATGCCGTGTATGGCTCCCTTAACAATTGAATGCTACATTTGCTAATTTTGGTCCATAATAAAGCTTTTCTCCAACTATGTGAGGATAGCTATATGAATCCACTTCCTCCACTTTGCCTTATCAAGGGCCAAATTATTTGTTATATTATAAGGTTATATAATTCATCTCAACGAAGCCTTTTTTTTCAATTACATAGGGGCCAAGTACATGAACCTACTTCCTCCACTATGCACTATGAAGGCTCAGTTGTATTACAAATAGTTATATATTTTTTAATTATTTATATCTTTATTATTTTAGATCTTCTTGTTCTTCTATCGCTACCATTAATAGCTAATGCATCTACCTAATTAGTGCATATTGTTTATGACGTCCGCGTCTAAATTATCTTAATCAGTTCTCTTTCATTTTATTTCCAATTAAGGCCACTCCAACTTATTTTTAAAATATATTTATTTCTAACTTTAAAATTTCAATGTTCTACTACATATCTATCTTAACACTCACATTCTGATACACTTAATTCATTATGTGTTGTTTTCTTACAAACCACATTCTATCAGTGTTGTTAAGGCCCCGCCTAGGCCCTTAAACTAAGAAAATTGCCTTGGCCCTGCCTAGGCCCTAGAGGGGGTTCTCTGCAAAAAATAATTTCACGGGGGTCTATGAAATTTTTTCTTTTTTTTTTTAAACAAAAACCCCTAGACCCTTGACGCTGGAACCATCCAAACCCTAAACCCCAGCAACATTGAGCTTTCCTTCGACCATTCTCCGACTCCGGCAATAACTTCCGACAACATTCAGACGTCGAAAACTTCTTTTCACTTTTTTTCATCCAATCTACTACGTGCTTCCTCTTTTTTATTTTATACAATTTACAATAAAATGCCAAATATAATTATAAATAACTAAATATATTTATATATAATTATTTATTTAATTTTAATACATAAATCATAAATAAAATTATATAAGATTAAATATAAATAAATATACTTAATTTTATATGATTTTATTTATGATTTATGTATTAAAATTAAGTAATAATTATATATATATATATATATATATATATATATATATGTATGTATGTATGTATGTATGTATGTATGTATGTATATAGGGGACCAATGAATAAATAAATAAATATTTCAGGGACCTCTAACTAAATATTTTATATGCCGCCTAGGCCGCCTAGCCTAGATAAGGCATAATGCCTACCACCGCCTTCCCGCCTTGACAACACTGCATTCTATTCTATAAAACATAGATAGCCTAATATTCGTTTTATAAAATTTTCCTTTCAACTTTAAATGGATATTTCGATCATATACAATTTTGCTTAATTCTATGATTAAATACCAAAAGTTTCGCTTATAGGATCTCATAACTTTCATTATACAATTTGAACTACCCAACCCAAATACAAAATCAAGCAACCCAACCTAGCTGATAGATCCAGCTAGGTTAGGTTGGTCTGATAGGCTAAGGGAGTATCCCAACCCAACTCCATAAACCTTAAGGTCACAGGTTGGTCAGGCGAGCTAGAGGGCCACCAATGGGTTGTCCACTAGTGAGCAACACATCTTGCAACTCGAAGATTGTACTAAGAAAAATACCTATGCATTAAGTACCTTTACACAGGTAAGTACCTTTACACAGGTACTTACACGAAGGTATGAGTGTGTCTGCACCTTCCTTTACAACGATGGGTAATGGAGAGAGCTGGGGATGGATTGAGCTATAGTTCAAGCTGCTGGACTGAGCTCTTCAAGGAAAACTCAGTGGCTCAGCCAGCACATTAATAGGCTAAGACAAGAAAGCCCAACTACAGTGTCCAGCCCAGGCCCAAGTCAAGCCAGATGGGTCGTTCTAAGCTTGTGGCAAGAAAAGGATTTCAATGAGATATGATGGGTTAATAAAGAATTCCAAGTAAAAGCGTCTGTATTACAAGGACATTTTTTTCTTCTAAGCAGACTAAGATACTAAACAACAAAGGAAAAAATATATATTGCAGAAATTTAATTAGTCTTATCTAAAATAGTCACATTTAAATTGCAGAAACTTCATTAATCTTAATAAAATTAGTCACATTTCAATTTACAACACTTACACCCTGCACAGGTAGAAAAAAGGACCTAGTATTGAACAAAAACACCTCTAACCCTATCAATCAAAGATTCCTTCAAACACACGGTTCTAATCTTGTCAATCATCATACTTCTTCCATTCAAAGTGAACGAAATTCCATGAATCTCATTGTTCACATACCCACACTGATAAAATGGCTTGCATGGATCCTTTGATATTAATATCATAAACACTAAGAATTAACTCCGACTTTGAATCTAAAACCATAAAACCTTACATATGTAAAACAAGGAACCATTTTTCAACTCTCAATAAATATGAAAAACATCAATGTAATCTGTCTCACTTTTAAAAATCTTCAGCCATAGACTAATGCTATAAATCATTTCACATCAAGACAGCTTCAATGCTCTCCTACTTATAGGAGACGTCTAGAAGAATGATCTATATATATAAGAAGGTTGATTTATGCAATCTTATCTTGCATTGTGAAGTACTATCTTTATCAATGCATCAAACCAACCCTTCAATTCACCTTTATAATACCTAACTTGCAATAGAAGTCATCATATACCTTATTTCTATCCTTGCTTCCTGCTTTTCTTTCTTTCTTTTTTATTTTTTTCCTGTTTACTTCTGTTCAGTATTCTTTATCTTAAAAAGTTCCATGTCCTTATATATGTTGCAAACCTTGTAGCAGGACTGTTTAGCACTAATGCTTGTCAAAGGAATAAGTATCAAATATCAAAAAGAAAAAAAGCTACAAGAAAATATGTAACATTATGGTTTCTTGGCAATTAATGAAACCCAATAAAGTCATTTTTTATCTACTCAAAGAGATAAAAACTCCAAAAGAATCTTATGTCAAGTGCCCCGTAAGTACAATAAGCAGTGAAGTGGACCATAGAAGTTCAAAAATGGAGATGTGAAGTGACAAAAGAGCAACTAAAAGGATCAGTTAGGACCTGTCTTATAGCAAGATTGGTTCCCCCCCTCCCCCAAGGACCATTATGGAGCCAAGTTGAGTATAGTATACCAGCAACCTACCCCGGGTTTTTCTTGAGCCTAGATTAGAAAGTAGTCGAATACATGTGCCTACCCAGAAGCCGGTCTTCCTTTTCAAAAACTGTGTGTGTGGTGAGAACCTACTGGATGGATTGCCCTCCTTAACAGTGCCCAAACTAATACCTCAGCATCTCATTTCAAAGGTCTCAACTGCTAGAATTATATCAATTTTCCACAAATCAAACGAGACAACGAAAATCTTATAAGTGATAACTACCAAGAAATAGATTGGAACTAATAAAAACCATAGAGTTGAACTAAACCGCAGGGCCATACTAAATGCAAGTAAAGAACAGGAAAAAAGATGCAACCTGGAGGGATCAGCATGAGCAGCTAACCAAGGCTCCACCATAGACGACCCAAAACTATCGACAATATTCCTTCTCAAATCAGACCTCTTAATCTCAGTCCCGCCACCACTCCTTGCTGCTTTCCCAAACGATTTACTGCATTCTGCTAAATTCGCCTGCTTCCCCAACCAATTCAACACCTTCACTCCATCATCAAACGCCGCAGGATACCGATTCTCCGGCGCAAGCCTATATCCAACCGCAATCACAATCACATCACAAAGCTTCGCGATTCTCCTACAAAAGAAATCATTCGCAACCGAATCATTGCTACCGGAAACAAATCCTCCACCGTGAAACTGCAAGATCACCGGCAATTTCCGGCTGATCTGATTCGTATTCTCCATCAACGCCAAATATCCTCTGTAAATCCCGTTCTCCTGCTTCAAACTCAAACTCTCCGCGTCACTGCTTCCTCCGAAGCTAAACCTCCCGGTCTGTTCCGCCGTCGCCGCCTTCGCACTCCCCGGCGCTCCGTAGCTGTTCCGCCTCAACGACTGCTGCTGATAACCATCAAGATTCTGATTCGCACCTACAGAGTCCAGATCCTGATTCTTGGAAGAACCTCTGGCCTTAGTTACCCTGGATTGCGATCTCGCATCGGAGCCGGTGACCGCAAGGGATGTCTCCGGGAGGAAAATTCGGACGGAGAGAGAGGTTAGGGTATCGATGTGGATGTCTTTGGTGGCGACACCGTCGGTGAAGGTAGGGTTCGCCGGAGCGACGGATTCTTCAGGTCGAGATGTGATGCCGAAGGGGTTCGTCTCATCGAAAGGCGTTTGGATTCGGTTCTGTAATCGGTGTTTGAGAAGGAATTTGAAGAAGACGCTGTAGAGCTTCACAGCCACGCTAGGCATTTCTTCTTCCTTTCTTCTTCTTTTTCTATGGACTCTGTGTTGTTACTGTTACAGTTGTTGTTGTGTGTGTGTGTGTGAGAAGAGGAGAAGATCAAACTACATTAGAAGGTGATTTGATTTTCATAAAGATTGGATTTTTAGGGTTTAAAAAAAAATGAAATTTCATGGAAGATTTGATTAATTGCGAAAAGAGAGACTGATTCAATTCAATGTTTCAAAGGCGTGTCCGTGAGAGACACAGAGCGACCAAAGCAAATAGAGATAGAGAGGAAGGGTTTCCTGTTTCGATCAGACATCTTGTTGGGGACAAAGACACCAAGATTGTCAAGCATGCCGAGGTCGAATTCAGATCCTCTGTGCTAAAACCTCATCGTACGAATCCTGTACATGTTTTATGAAGCAGCCACGTATCCTTACTATTGCTGTTGGCGTGGTGTTCTGTTGGGAAAGGAAATAACAGGAGTGACGATGAGAAGTGAAACACAGAGAATTAGAGTTTGTTACGGTGCGCTTGGGGTGCGCAATACGCAGCTTATATCGTACTTACAGTACTCACTATTTTTTTTTTGGCTTTTCTCCCTTACAAAATAAGTATATTATGTAATAAAACTATATATTAAAATATTATCATCTTATTTTATTTTTTTAATAATAGTTCTATCTCCAGAGAAAAAAAAAAAATGAATGAGTTATTATAATTTCACCAGGGTGGCTGTATTAATGCATAGAGGAGAATATATATATGATTGGAGATGCATGATATGTAAATATAATAGTATGAATGCTTTTTTTTTTTTTTTGGGACAAGGTATTACAATGAATGTTTTTTAAAATGAATGTTGATTAATTTAATTGATCGTTTTTATCTCATATAATCAATATTAATGGATGTGATTGAAAATTTTATATTTATATTAATAAATTGCTGCATTAATTTTATGTAGAACTTGAACAATCAAATCAAAGAAAGCTAAGTCTTGGTAAGTGTGTTTTGAGTTGAAAATGACCAAAGTCGTCAAAGGTTTCTCATTTATTTTTGTTGAATGATTTTGTATTAACGTATGCTAGGGTCAAGCATAAACCTTCCTGATTATCTTCAGGTTAAGCCAGCTTTACTTATTTCTTTTGGTGTCAACTAACATTTTGACATTGCAGTACTAATTTCATCCTTCTATTAAGTTTGAATGAATGAATATAAATGTTTTAATTTTTGAGAGAATTTTTGAATTGATTACTACGAATATAAGAAACCCTGCCACGGCTGGTCCCAAGCTTGGGTAAAAGAGGAAGGTTGTTTTAGGTAGCTGATAATCAGTGTAAGACTTCATCAAATCAACCATTAACATGAATTTCAATCTAATTATGCAAAGGGTTAAGACGTCATATAAGCAGAAGCGTATGCAATGGATCATTTAATATAAGGCCTTATTAGTAGTACGAACTTAGAATTTACAAAACAAAACACACAAATTAATAATCCTGTTTCTGGATAAAAAAAGTGTAATGGGTTAATAAGTAATTTAGATTGTGTTTAGTTTATGACCCAAAAACTATTTTCAATTTTCAAATAGTAAAAGAAAAAGAAAACAATAGAAAACTTGTTTGGTGGAGTTGTTTTTGAAAACTACTTTACTTTTCGAATATTCTCTCACAAAAAAGTGAAAACTTGGAAAATGATATTTTATCATTTTTCAAGTTTTCTAATTGTATTATTTTGGGTACCAAGAAAACAGAAAAGTTATTTTTAAGTCGCAAACCAAACACTGTCTTAGGTTGTTGTGAGGAATCACTCACTTTCCTTTAATATAAGGTCTTATTGATGGTATGAGCTATAATCCTTCTTACATTTGGGAGAGTGATCCATTGAGCTACTCCTATATAAAATTTAAAAAGAATTAAAGATTTTAGATTGTGTTTGATTTTCAACCTAAAAACTATTTTTAGTTTTTAAATAATAAAAACAAAAATAAATAGTAGAAAATATGTTTGGTTGAGTAATTTTTGAAAAATATTTTTTTAATCTTCCCTCGTAAAAAAGTGAAATGTCATTTTTCAAGTTTTCTAATTATACCTTTTAGATATCCTAAAAATAGAAAAATTATTTTAAGGTATCTAACCAAACACAACTTTAAACCTGAGATTCAATGCGAATAATCAATCGAAGGAACGGAGCTTAGAGCCGGCAAAATTCAAATGCCATAGTCCTCTTATAAAGGCAAACCAGAAATCAAATTGCAAACCTAAACCTAAAGCCTTAAGTATAGGTTTGGTATAGAAGACACAAAAGGAATTACTGAATAACTTATTAAAATGGATATGACCGCTATCATTAATGGTCCGATAATGAATAAATCGAATGTCTTAACCACTAAACGATGGGGGCATACCCGCCCGATCATCATCTTTCAAGGTCTTTCAGACATTTAAATATCAAAAAGTTATAAAATAAATGTTTTTAATTTTGCGGACCTTTCAAATTTAATAGTATTTGATAATCAAATTTTAATTCCGCAGTAGAAGTAGATCAATGGATCACAAGGACTGATGCAAGCGTTAATTAACACTAAGTCAAAGATGTATTGTAAAATACTTCTATATATGTCATTTGAGAGAGAAAAGTTTGTGAGTGAGGAGTCAAATAGAGAATTCTATATTTTGGTTGCTAGAAGTTTATATATTGCATTCAACGTTCTTCTTCCTTGAGCTTCATTGTCTGGACAGTTCCTATAGTCTTCCTGATTCTGGAAGGCATAATAATGATGATGACAACAAGACGATGATATTTGAAATGTCTTAAGGAGAGAGAGACATATTTATAGTGAGATACGAGGATGAAGATGAAAGGAAACTTAATGGGATTTGGTCTATCCTGTCTCTTCAAAAGTCAAATCAAAATTCAACACTCTGGAATTTTTCATGCTTTTCATATTTTATGTTTTTTTAAAGTCTAAATTGGTGGATTTGATTAATTTGGTTGGATATATATGTTTTGAAAACTCAAACTAGGGGGTCTTATAAGCCTGTGTTGGGCATTTATGATAAGGGGTGGCAAAAAACTTGATAGGCACGGATACGACTAAGAAGAATGCCTTGTACTGTAATGCATGGTGAGGTAGGAGTTTAGTTCATATTACAGTGGAACGCTGCAATCATTATAGGATTATTCTTCTCTTGCGTCAATTAAATCTTGTCTAGCACATTTGAGAGCAAAATCAATGAGAAGAACATCACCACCAATATCTACGTTGGCCTTGCTTCTAATGCCTACATTAAAATATTGTTGTTATCGTAAATAAGGGTGGCAAAATGAGCCGCGACCTATTTGTCGTCCACCCAATTTTAAAAGATGTACGGACAAAATCTTTTAAAAACACAGTCGATTATGAACAAGAATTAATATTTGTTTTAAAAACCGGTCAAGTTGACACAAGCTTAAAAAATTAAGTACTCGATTTCTACTTCTATTAAGACGTAAATAAATATTTTACGTATATTAATTTGCCCATACCTAGCTTGGTTAATTTTTTCTTTTTTTTTACTTGTATTTCTTGTGAAATCTTTTTTTTTTTTTATTCTTCTTGTTATCTTTTTCTTCCTCTTCGTTCATTTTTGCTATTGGCACGAGATCTTAATTTTATTTGAAAAAGCATACTTTACCACCAAAATTTTTTGAAGAAGCATAGGAATATAGCCCGACTTTTAAAACATATCATTTGAACGTAATCAACGGATTTTAAAAGATAACGTCAGAATCGCTGAGTCTCTTTGGAATGATATCATTATTTTGGCTAGTTCGTGAATTGTTGCTTTTAAAATTAAGGGAGATTATTCTTTGAATGATTGGGTTAGAAATTGGGGGAGTTGTATGATCTAGGTGGTGTTGCTGTTGATTTTTTCTGCTGTTTTTTTTTTCGCGCTTTGGATTGTATGGTATACTTCTCATACTCCCTGCTTCCCTTGTGCTTGTTTTGTACTCTTCTTTTTATTAATGCAATGTTTTATTTCTACAAAAAAAAAATACATAATAAATGAGTTCAGAAAGTATTTTTGGTGGATACATTTAAAATTATAAAAAAAAAGGATCCAGCTAAATCCACCGGCCTTGTCTCTTTGCTCACCTACCTAATCAAAAAATTGAAGAGACAAAAAAACCCTCATGTAAAATTACCAAAAAGGATATTAATAAACTCCCATAAACCCTTCCCCTCTCTCTTCACCCACCCACTCTACCTTAATCCTTCAACCCTTCAACTCTTCAACTCGCCAACTCATTTCAATCTTCAATCTTATCATTTTATTGTATTTTTCAAATCAAAAACATACATTTTCACCATTTTCAAGTATTTTTTTTGCAAAAACATACCCAAAATAAAAAAGAAAAGGAGACAAAAATGAGTTTCGAAACCTATAAAAATCACCTCCGAATTGGGTGTGTCCGACCCTGCGTGGGTGGACAGAATAAAGTCTGTCCTACCGTAATAGGTCGGACATATCTCCTCTATTTGGCCCATTAAGGTCGGACAAAAAAAAAATTAAAAAAAATTTTTAAAAATGCATTGTCCGGCCCTATTGGGTCTGGCGTACCTCTTTATGTCCGACCCTATTGTGGTCAAACATAAAAGGAACTATCCGACCCTACTGAGTCAGATGTCTCTAAATCCGGCGCACAAAAATGGATTGCCGAAAACCCATTTCCGTTGCCTCATTCCACCATTTTCATCCATTTTTTTGCGAAAAATATGCAAATCCAACAACACATTAAAATCCACTTAGAACATATAAAAATCATGTTTTACTTACCGATTTGTGATCTAAGATTTGACTTGAACCGATTTGAGTTAAACGCCTTCAAAACCCGAAATAACTATATTTTTCTGTAAGATTTTACTAAGTTGTTACTCACAAACCTTACTAATGATGTTTTAACCCTTTGAATGATTAAAAAATTTGAAGAAATGACGAATCAATAGAGAATAAAGGAGAACAAACGAGAGAGGAGAGAAGTGTTGGGGTTTGAGGAAGATAAAAATGATAGTGGCAAAATGAGAATTTGAGTGGGTGAAGAGAGAGTAATTGTTTGATTTTAAAATTTTAGATAGGTGAAAGAGAGTAAGTAGGTAAAGAGAAAGAAAAGGGCCGGTGAATTTAGTTGGACATAAAAAAAAAAAAAAAACAAAAAAATCCTCTGGTAAAATGCTACATTGAATTGGGCATTAGGCCGGACCTATTAGGCCTTTTTGCAAGCTAAAGGGCTCAGACGGATCTTGTTTAAATAATTAAAAGTTGAGCTAACTTCCCATCTCAACTATTAATATGGCCCAGTACCAGATTGTGCCGGATTATTCAGCCACACACAAGACAACACCCCATCATAAAAACAGTTTTACATCGTAAATGACCTTCGTAATCTGATCTCAAACTCAAATTGATTAATAATCTAATACCATTTTAAATAGCCACTTAACATATAATTTATAATTTAAAAAATATCAAGCTACTTTTTTATTTTTTATTTTAAGGTCGGCGACTCGACAGATACAAGATTCTTTGATTTCCTCTTAAAAAATATCAAGCTATCACTAACAATTAACTCTATTTCTACCTAAGTTCTAAAAATACTCGTGTTCATCACACTATATATTCAATAATAACACAAATCATAGTCCAAAAAAAAAAAAACAAAACACATTCACACACACACAAATCGGCCTTTCTGCCTTTGAATGGAAGCCAACCTAATTTTAGAAAAGGAAGATCATTGTTCATGATTTCACACTTCACCAAGAAGTGTAAAATGATTGCTTTACACTTATAGTCTATATTGGTGGCTGTGTACCAAACTCCATGGCTTCATCACTCTCAAAGAGAGATGCTCATCACTACAAAAAGATAGCAAGAGGCACCAAATCACACAACCCCATATCTCTTCATACACCACCCTCAAATTAACACTAGGTAATTTCTTCTTGATTAATTAATTTGAGCTCTCCCTCTTGATCCCATATTATTAGTACATGATCATGAAGATGGTGATGAAGGTGGAAATCATCTCCAAAGAAATCATCAAACCATCATCTCCAACACCCTCTCATCTTAAAACCTTCAAACTCTCATTTCTTGATCAAGTTGCTCCACCTGTTTTTATTCCCATCATCCTCTTCTACGCCAAAGATATAATTGTTGATGATCATGATGATAATAACAACACTCATGATCATGAATATTATCACTCGGTGCAATGTGATCGCCTTAAGGAATCTCTATCCAAGTGCTTAACTAGCTTCTACCCGCTAGCTGGGAGGATCAAAGGAGATGCTTTTGTCGATTGCAACGATGCGGGCGTGGATTTCTTCGAAGGCAAAGTACTAAATTGTAATCTCTCGGATGTAATTAGGCATCCTGACGTCGTTGCCTTGAAAAAACTGCTTCCATGTGAGCTCTACACTCATGAATCCAAATCAGCTGATTCATCAGAAGCACTCCTAGCAATCCAAGTGAATTCATTTGAGTGTGGGGGAATGGCTATTGGTGTGTGCATTTCACATAATTTAGCTGATGCATCTTCATTAACAACATTTGTAAAAGGGTGGAGTGCCATTGCTCGAAATCCTTGTGGTCATGAAGTACTAGTCATTCCCGGTTTCGACTTGGCATCAATCTTTCCATGGAGAGATTTAGCAGGATTCAAAGCAACTACTGGGATTAGAATAAAAGAGAAAATTGTTACAAAGAGGTTTGTGTTTAATGCATCAAGCATTGCTTTGCTTAGAGAAAAAGCCTCCTCCAATAATGGCTCATATGTGGAGGTACCGACAAGGGTTGAAGCGGTCTCGGCTTTCATGTCAAAATGTTTCATCAAATATTTATCAGGTTACGGAAATAAGGGTATGATGAGGAATTCAAAGACATATGCAGCATTGCATGCAATTAACTTGAGAAAGAGAAGGGTTCCACCATTGCCAGAGACTTGCTTTGGAAACATGTATAGTTTTGGGATAGCACCATTTACAGTGGAGAATGAAGGAATTGAGTCTATGGTGGGAAAAATCAGAGCTGCCATTAGAGGAATCGACGACCAATATGTAAAGAAAATAGAGAATGATGGTGACTGGTATTTGAATTCTATGAAAGCTAGCGCAAAGAGAGTTTTGAAAGACGAGATAGAGTTGATCCACTTCAGCAGTTGGTGTAGGTTTGGTTTCTATGAGATTGCAGATTTTGGTTGGGGAAAGCCTATATGGGTGAGCACCACAACCATGCCATTCAAGAATGTTGTTATATTGATGGATACAAGATCAGGAGATGGAATTGAAGCATTGGTGAATATGCTGGAAGAAGATATGATTGAGTTTGAGCAAGATCAAGAGCTGCTTGCATTTGCTTCAGAAACAACAAATTAATCTTTAAGTAGTACGTAATTACTTGG
The DNA here is from genome assembly GCA_035771175.1 of Paratinospora sagittata. NCBI lineage: Eukaryota > Viridiplantae > Streptophyta > Magnoliopsida > Ranunculales > Menispermaceae > Paratinospora > Paratinospora sagittata. The sequence goes on along the minus strand of CM069602.1, from coordinate 3,427,761 downwards.
CTAATTAAGAATGTGCTTCATTTTTCTTCATTGTGACGGTAAGGTAGGATACGCCATTCCTTTTTTAGACCCTGAAACAGCAGGAGCCTTATGCACCGAGTGTGTTCTTTCTCATTTAATGGTGGCACTTACTCGAACAAAAAAATTAAAAGGAAATTAAAAAAATCCATCAACCCACCCTGCTAGGTAATCATAAAACCTTGAACCAAATTGTCCATCCACCAACCCACCTTGTCATCTTCACCTTGATGCAAAATAGCACATCTTTTTCTCAAAAAAAAATAAAAATAAAATAAAAAACACAGTGAAACAGGGGATCATGGGAGCCCTGAAGTTGAATAAAAGAAACAAAGAAGCCAATAATGACACACGTCACCAACAATGAAGAAACAGAGCAAACAAAAGATGGAGGTAGCCAGTTACATGCCTATTACCAACGACAACGTTAATTGAACACATTCAGAAGCTTACATCAGATGTACTGGAGATGAAGATAAATCATGAGAATAATAACAATATTATTGAAAACAGCAACAGTAGCAGCATGGTTGTTAATATGGCCTCCCTTGTAGGCAAGATCAGAGCTGCGATTGGCGAGGTCGATGGCAAATATGTGAAGAAACTCGAAAGTAGCAACTGGTATCCGAATTTCCTCAAAGCTTCGAAGATGAAATCTTTGAAAGAGGAAACAGTGCCGGTTTGCATCAGCAGTTGGTGTAGGTTTGGTTTCTATGAGATTGCAGATTTTGGTTGGGGAAAGCCCATCTGGGTCACCACCACAACTTTTCCATTCAAGAATTTTATTATATTGATGGACACAAGATCAGGAGATGGAATGGAAGCATGGGTGAACATGTTGGAACAAGACGTGGTTGAATTTGAGCGTGATCAAGAGCTCCTTGCAATTGCTTCTTCTTCAGATCATGTTCAGACAATAAGTTCTTAACTTAGTACTAATTTAACACTTCAATAGTTACCTTTGATTATTAGTCCAATCTTTTTTCTTTTCATTCTGTGATGTTATTGACAAGTGATTCTTGTATACTTTCAATCTCAATATAAAATGGTTTGATGGAATGAGAATTTCTTTTAATATTGAAGTGAATAAAGCTAGTGGACTCCTTTGATCAATACAAAGTCATGTCTCTTAAGCAGCTTAATGTTAATCTAAGGGACCGCAGGGCTTGCACCTTAGTATATAAGATGATGGTATAATTTTAACTGGGTCTGACTAAATCCACTCACTCTTTCCTCTATGTCCACTCACTTACTCTCTTCATCCACCTAAAATTTTAAAACCAAACAATCATTCTCGCTTCATCCACCCAAATTCCCATTTTCATCCTCCCCAAACCCCAACACTCCCCTCCTCTCTCATTTCTTCTCTATTGATTTATCATTTCTTAAAGTTTTTCAATCATTCAAAGGGTTAAAATAACATTTGGAAGGTTTGTATGCAATAACCTAGCAAAATCTAGCAGAAAAATCGAGTTATTTTAGGTTTTGGAGGCGATTAACTCAAACTGGTTCAAGTTAAATCTTAAATCACAAATTGGTAAGTAAAACATGATTTTTACATGTTCTAAGTGGATATTAATGTGTTGTAGTTGGATTTGCATATTTTTTTCTCAAAAAAATAAGTGAAAATGATAGAATGAGGCGACAAAAATGGGATTCGACAACTCATTTGGAGACGTCCCACCCAGCAGGATTAGACAATTCTCTTTATATCCAACCACGATAGGTCGGACATAAAGAGATGTGTCCGACCCTGTTGAGTCGAACAATGCATTTTTTGAATTTTTAACAAAAAAAAATTATCAACCCTGATGGGTCAAATAGAGGAGATATGTCCGACCTTAGACTTCATTCTGTCCGCCAACGCATGATCGGACACACCCAATCCATGGACGATTTTTTTTGGGTTTCGAAACTCAATTTCTCCCCCTTTTTCTCTTCGATTTTGGATATGTTTTTGCAAAAAAAAAAAAAAAAAGACTTCAAAAAGGTGAAAATGGTGGAAATGTATGTTTTTTATTCGAAAAATATAAGAAAATGACAAGATTGAAGATTGAGATGAGTTGGAGAGTTGGATGGTTGAAAGATTTAAGATAGAGAGTGGGTGGGTGAAGAGAGGGGAGGGTATAAGAGATGTTTTAATAAATCTTTTTTGATAATTTCACATAGGGCTTTTTTTTTTCTTTTCAATTTTTTAGATGGACCCTTTAATTAATTCACACAGACTCCCACAAACATTGGATATATAAATCTAAAATCTAAATAATATTCTATCTTAAGTATTACAAACCCAAAGTAATATTCTAAGTTAATTTAAATATTAAATACTATTCAATGCTAAGATTATTTTTTTTTAAAGTAAACAAACAGAGATTTTAATAATGAATGTTAAGATTAAGGCATGTGCTTTGCTAGTTGTTGATGGTTTTTTTTTTTTGTTTCTTTGTGGATGTTGATTTTATCCGAGTGTTGGTTTATTTTTTATTTATTTTGTAGATTACCCCTTGTGCTTGTTTGATGCTGTTGCTGTAACTTTTAGTTTTTAATATATTGCACTGTTTATTTCCTCTTAAAAAAAAAATAAAAATAAAAAATAGGCATGTTCTAACCTGTCAATTGGTACTGTTGATGTAAATTTTTGTTAGAAATTAAACATGATTCATTTTGAACCATGTCATGAACCATGTCACCGAGTCATACTGTGAACACAATCTCACTTTTGCGAAAAGAAAAATCTTTCTTATAGGAAACGGTATAGTGATTTCATATGAATATAATAAGAAATGGTGGAGTGGTTGTGAAAATGTGACAAATTCAAAGTTGAGACAAATTACGTATTCGGTAGAGATTTTAGCGTGTTAATGTGCAAGTTGCTTGAAGCTTAAGTTACTTGGTGCTCAAGCTAGTGTGTTTGTCTTCTTGTTAATTAAAATATTGTAAATTAAACTTTTAGAGATTATAAATTATCTGTGTATCTTTCATTTCAAAATGTATCAAATCAAGAAGTGAATTGCACAACTTTCAGTGCAAAGTTTTTTTTTTAAGTCTTTTCCTTCTTGTTTAATATTTTTGATATTTTGGTGTTTGTGTCACTATATTTCTAACACTAACATTAGATTTTTCTTTGATCTATCTTTATAAATGCCTTCTATATGTTTTTGTCAGTGTGGCTTAATACATGCACACCAATTGCTTCCCTTAGGACTATACTTTCATCAATAGAAGATATGGAGTTGCCGTGTTAAAGAATCAGATTATTAAGTATAAAAGTATGAGAAGCCTCCTCACCATGTGGGACGTATACTCTGCGTGGGTATACCCTCCAACGAGGCACATTCATCCATAGTGAATAATTCCGGCATTGTTTGAATCGAATTATTCTTAGTTTGACTATTTTAGAAAACATAAATATTATATGGAGCCCACTCCAGTAGCACACCAACTCATGATCATCTATCCATCTGTCTATCTGTCTATGTATAAAAGAATGAAGAATCTACAAGATACATCATCTAAATTTTCTTCTCTAATTAAGTGATTTCTCAGCAGGCCTTTTGATGATTATATGTTGAATGATGAAGATGAAAGTGCAAGTAATCTCCAAAGAAACGATCATGCCATCATCTCCAACACCATCTCATCTTACATCCTTCAAACTCTCCTACCTTGATCAACTTTCCCCAACATTTTTTGTTCCCATCATTCTGTTCTACAGTACCAAGGATGATAATATACTTAATATTAATCCTGATATTGAGCAATATTGCAATTGCCTAAAGGAATCTTTATCCAAGTGCCTATCTAGCTTCTACCCTCTAGCTGGGAGAATCGTCAAAGAAAACGCCTTGGAAATCGATTGCAATGATGCTGGAGTCGACTTCTTCGAAGCCCGAGTGATGAATTGTAATTTATCAGATGTAGTAACTGGCAATCCAGTTGATGCTGCTGCTCTCAATCAATTGTTGCCATATTCTACTGCTACTAAATTTACCTGCAATACACCACTCCTAGCAATCCAAGTTAATGCATTTGATTGTGGAGGAATCGCAATTGCTATTTGCATGTCACACAAGATTGCTGATGCATCTTCAATATCAATCTTTCTCAAGGGTTGGACTAGTACTACTACTACTGCTACTAGTACTACAATTATTAATCCTCGTCTCAACTTAGCATCTCTGTTTCCTCCAGTGAGAGACTTAGTAGGATTTGAAGCTACTACTGATGAAACTATGAAACAGAACAATATAGTAACAAAGAGGTTTGTATTTGATGCGTCAAGTATTTCTTCAATTAGACGTAAATTAGTAGCTACTACTAACAATATTAATAGCTCAAACTTGGCCGCTACGAGGGTTGAAGCGGTCTCCGCTTTTATAATAAGGCGTTTCATGGATTCAGTTCGAGCAAATAAAGGTTATGACAAGCCTGTTACAGCATTGTATGCTACGAACTTGAGGAAGAAAAGGGTTCCACCAGTGCCAGAAGATAGTTTTGGAAACATGTCCAGTACTGTGATTGTCCCAATTACATCAAATAACATGGTCTCCCTGGTGGGCAAAATCAGAGCTGCAATTCACGAGGTCGATGGCAAATATGTGAAGAAACTCGAAATTAGTAGCGACTGGTATTTGAATTACATCAAAGCTTTGTTGAGATCCTTGAAAGAGGAAACAGATCCTATTTGCTTCAGCAGTTGGTGTAGGTTTGGTTTCTATGATATTGCAGATTTTGGTTGGGGAAAGCCCATATGGGTCACCACTAGTACTGTACCCATGAAGAATGTTGTTGTGTTAATGGATACAAGATCAGGGGATGGAATAGAAGCATGGGTGAACATGTTTGAAGAAGACATGGTTGAGTTTGAGCGTGATAAAGAGTTTCTTGCATTTGCTTCTTCTGATCATAAATTGTTAACTTCAGATATGTAGAAATCATGAGGGTGATGAACAAATATGTAAGTGAATGTTGATTGTTTTTAATTTTTAATAAAAACATTTTTATTTTCTTAAAAAAAATAAGTGTCCACATTTATTATAAAAAATATTTATTAGGATTTTATTTTAATTTAATAAACCAAGAAAACTTCAGACTGAGAGCCAACTAGTTAACTTTCAATGTAGTTGTACTTTGTATATTATATCAGAAAAAATAATGTTATGAGATGAAATTTTTTTGACCTTGATGATGAGATGATACATCAAAACTTAAACATTGTCCTATAAATTATATAATTATCTTAGTAAAGATTATTTTTAAATTTATTAAATATACATTAAGAAATTGAGATTACTTTATATATATATTTTTTATAATTAATTATTTTAGTTTATTTAATATATGAGAATTTAAAATTATAAATCGATCAACTCAAATCGAACCAAATAGATTATATTTGGTTTGAATTAGGTTAAAGCATTAAACCGACCTAAACTGAACTGTTACACTTTTAACTCAAACTAAGGCTATTGAACAACACACCAACCTAAATAATTATTGGTGTCGGACTAAACCCAACACAACGAGAGGTCTTTTCTTTTTTGAAAGAATAAAACACTCAATACATAAAGTTACAATGACATGTAGGACAAAGTGATTAATTCAAGTAACTTAATGGATCAACATACATTCAACACATTTTAAAATTCAAATTTGATGGAGCAAAATAGAAAAAATAGATTCAAATAGGGAATTCATATAATTAGAAAAAGGCAAGTTGAGTTGGGTTTGAAATTGTTTTACTTAGTATATGTAATATTATTAAATATAATAAAAAGAGAGAAAATAAGGTAGAATATAATATTAATGTAATAGAAAAGATGATGAGAGAGAGATGGATTTGACATATGGAAAAGATGTTGATAAATACTCAATTATATAAATACACCTATTAATTGTTTCTTCTTAGAAAAAAAATATAATAATAAGAGTATGAAGAAAAAACCTTTGGTTGGTGAAGAAAATCAAGAAAAAACAAAATCTCAGGGTGACCTTTCCAGATGAGAAGAAGATGTTTTTTTAGGAGTTTCAAGTAGAAATCAATTAGCATTTTTCAAACAAATCGATGTACAAAATTGACTATAACAGTTCTTTCTCTTGAGTATCTTTGACATTTCTTTCTCAAACGCTGTTAAATACATTTCCATGTTGCCGTTCATTCTCCAGCACTGAACTAAGTTTGGATTGTTGTTCCTGTCGCTCCCTGAGTTTCCAAACCCGAAGCTCTTTCTCCGTTGGCAGAGTTTCCCAAAGGAGCAATCCGCCGTGTAAAAAAAAGGTAAAACTATTTTCAATGCCCTTGTAGTAATTGAAGGCAGGTTAGTGGGCAGCTGCCGAATGACCTGCATACTCGAACGCCGATTAGTAGGCCTACATACCGTGTGGGAGACCAAAAAAACCAAAAAGAAATTTGGGTGTGCTGAAACTCCCAATTAATTGTAGCATCAGTCATGAAATCTTGCTGTCTTTCAAGTATCTGAACTTCCATAAATTGAATGGAACTTAAATTTATGTTGTCAAGATTAGTTTAATGGTTAAGGGAACTTGATTTCTTACTTGTGTTTGATGAAAATTTTCTTGCGAGTTAAAATCAGAATTCGAATTCTTCTTCATGTGGTCAAAGTAGGATGATCCCAATTCTAGGCCGATTCCATCGATCCATGTTAAGTTGCAAAATTAAGTCTTAGACAAGAAATTTGTTAGGTCTTGATGGGATCAAGCCCAAAGCTATAAAAATAAGGAACTAGTTGAAACTTTTACTTATATTTCTTTATGTTGTTATTTGATAAGCTATGTTCAATTTACTTGCACCCACTTGCAATTCTTTATCTCTCTGTCTCCCATCTTTTGTTTAGTAATAATGTAAAATTGCGTGGATATTATGATAAGATTTTAAATTTAATTCTGAATGATCCCTCCTCAGGCCTTCTGATGATGATGAAGATGAGGGTGGAAGTAATCTCCAAAGAAACAATCAAACCATCCTCACGAACACCATCTCATCTTGCATCCTTCAAACTCTCCTACCTTGATCAACTTTCCCCTACATTTTTTGTTCCCATCATTCTCTTCTACACCATGGATGATAATATACTTAATATTAATCCTGATATTGATCAATATTGCAATCGCCTAAAGGAATCTTTATCCAAGTGCCTAACTAGCTTCTACCCTCTAGCTGGGAGGATCAAAGAGAACGCCTCAGAAATCGATTGCAACGATGCTGGAGTTGAATTCTTCAAAGCCAGAGTGATTAATTGTAATGTATCAGATGTTACTAATAGCAACCCAGATTCAACTGCTCTCAATCAATTCTTGCCTTATTCTCCTGCAACTGAATTGACCTGTATTACACCACTCCTAGCAATCCAAGTTAATTCATTTGATTGTGGAGGAATTGCAATTGCTATATGCATTTCACACAAGGTTGCTGATGTATCTTCACTGTCAATATTTCTCAAGAGTTGGACTAGTACTACTACTGCTATTAAGACTACTCTTATTAATCCTCGTTTCGACTTGGCATCTCTCCTTCCGATGAAAGAATATTTAGCAGGATTTCAACCTACTGATGAAACTACAGAACAGAACAATATTGTCACAAAGAGGTTTGTATTTGATGCCTCAAGCATTTCTTCAATTAGGCATAAAATAGCGTTAGCTACTGACAATATTAATGTCTCGAGCTTGGCTGCCACGAGGGTCGAAGCAGTTTCTGCTTTTATACTAAAGCGTTTCATGGATTTGGGTCGAGCAAAAGGTTATGATCACCAGCCAGTTACGGCATTGTTTGCTGTGAACTTGAGGAAGAGAAGGGTTCCACCGGTGCCTGAAGATAGTTTCGGAAACATGTGCGGTGATGTGATTGTGCCAATTGCATCATCTGTAATGGAGACGGAGATGAATGAGAACAATAATGATATTGAAGACAGGGGCGGCACGATTGTTAGTATGGCCTCCCTGGTGGGCAAAATCAGAGCTGCGATTCGAGAGACCGATGACGAATATGTGAAGAAACTCGAAAATACTGACTGGTATTTGGATTGCATGAATGCTTTTTTGAAATCTTTGCAAGATGAAACACTGCTGCTGGTTGGCTTCAGCAGTTGGTGTAGGTTTGGTTTATATGAGATTGCGGACTTTGGTTGGGGAAAGCCGATATGGGTCGCCACTAGCACTCTGCCTATAAAGAATGCTGTTGTGTTAATGGATACAAGATCAGGAGAAGGTATAGAAGCCTGGGTGAACATGTTAGAAGAAGATATTATTGAGTTTGAACGTGATGAAGAGCTCCTTGCATTTGCTGCTTCTTCAGATCATTAGACAATAAATTCTTGAACTTTTTTTCTTTTTTCTTTTTACTTTTCTGTGATGCATGTTTAGATTGGACTCTTTGACGCTGTTTCCTTTTGTGTTATATGTGTAGCATAGGCATCACGAGGTTGATGAACAATGTATTTAAGTGTACTTGTTGCATTGAGATGCGTAAAACATTCAAATCAGCAAGTATGATACTGTAATTTTACATGTAATTGAAGTTTTTCTAGTTAAATGGGACTTGTCAAAATCAATTATTGACACACATAGAGCACAGAGGCCCACAATGAACAGAAAAGTAGTGTTGAAGCGGGGGCAGCATTGTCGTTCCTAGTCTCTGTGAGCAGCGAGCCTACTGAGTTCTTGGGGTCAGGCAGCCCACGGGATTCAAGTCTCCCCATGGCCATGTGGGAGTCTTCTCTCCCCGTGTATTGATCTTCATGGTCTGGGGATCGGGTCTTACATGCCATTACTGCTGAGTTTGCCTTTATGTCCCTACTAAAAAAATAAAAATAATAATTTTCTGCCTTGTAAAATAAAAACACGATTCCCTCCTCTGATCTTAAAAGGTTAATTAAAATAGAGTACTACCAAATTGCAAGGTTTAAGCATTAATTAATATGTTAGTTGTCTTGGAATCAAATGGGCGAAGGAGTTCTTGGTCACACGTTCAAAGTCAACTATGCATTTATCCTTCCAAAGTTCCAATGGCGTATACACACATGCCTATCTTTATATTCCATCTTATCGATCTGCTATTTATCAAAAATAATAATAATATAGTATTTATATATATATATACCCACAAAGACTAAGTTCTAATCAACTAAAACATCAATAGAGTCCTAAACAAACATAAACTCTATTAGTAGAACCCTAATCTAAATTATTTCCAACAGGAATCAATTATTAAAAGAAAAATCATTTATATCTTGACTATATATGTAAGTAGTATACTTCCATGTTAATTAATCAAAATTTTATGATCAGATTATATTACATGTTTTTTTTTCTTTTATGTATTTTTATATAGGATTCTTTTGTTGCTATTATATATGTTATGAAAGTTTTATTTTATTTTTCCAATTATGAAATGGAAGAAGGAAAATGGGAAAAATAAAATAAAATTATTGTAATTAAGCTGCTTCAAATCAATCAGATATCTTCATTGCTTTCTATTTAAAGTGAAATGAAATAAGTATTTCTTTTAGATGTTATACAAGAGCTAGCATGAAGTTGAGTGCTATGATTCACACCATTTCTCGAAAACACCCAAAATCAAGTGGATGAGTTTTATAATAAATCTTTCTATTCACTTTGGATATATCACAAGTAAAGTGAAACACTTTACTTGTATGTTAGATGATATTTATTTATAATATGTAAAAGTATTGATATAGATGATATTTCAAAAGAATTTAAGTAAAAAGGCTTACTCAGTGCACGATGCTTCTAACCTGATATGCATAAATAATCACTTACCGAAGCCTTAGAAGACCATGAGGTTCCCTTAGCAAAAGATGATATGAAAGACTTTAAAGTTAAAATCATCTCTAGAGATGTCATCAAGCCTTCTTCCCCAACTCCTCACCTAAGAAGATACTACAAGCTCTCATTATTAGACCAGCTTGCTCCTCCTTTCTATATACCTCTCCTACTCTTCTACGCTAAAGCCAATGATGAGCACCACATTGATAAGAAAATCTCTGATCAGCTCAAGAGCTCTCTTTCACACACTTTAACACATTTCTACCCTTTAGCAGGAAGATTAATAATCAAAGATCGTCATATCGTCGACTGTAACGACGAGGGCGTCGAGTTTGCCGAAGCTCTTGTGAATGGTATGCTTTCCCATGTTTTTCTTGTTCGTGATGAACAACCAGATGATCACTTCGACCTATTGAATCATTTCCTCCCATTTGATGCTTACACCACCCTATCAAGTGAACAATTGCCCATTACTTCTGTTCAAGTGAACTTCTTTGCTTGTGGTGGAATAGCAATTGGTGCGTGTGTTTCACACAAGATTGCAGATGGTGCTGCAGTGGCTATGTTCCTTAATGCTTGGGCTTCCGCCCTTTGCAGTGCAAGTACTGAAGCCATGGTTCTTCCTTGGTTGAGCTCAGCAGCTATGTTCCCACCTAAAGATCATCTGTTGTCCATGTTGTCCTCAACTGTGACTGGGCCAACGATGACAGAGAACAAAAAGCTTGTGATCACAAGAAGATTATTGTTTGATGTTCCAAAATTGGCTGCTCTAAGAACCCAACTGATCATTAAGAATGGAGTTTCACCTACACGGGTTGAAGCAGTGACGGCGTTAATCTGGAAGTGTGCAAAGAACGTGAGCCGAGTGACCAAATCTAGACCCGCAATAAGATTATCCGTTGCAACCCATGTCGTGAACTTGCGGAGAAAGATACCAATGGTGCCACCACCATCAATCTTACCAGAAAATTCCTTCGGGAACCTCTGGTGTTCCGCCGTTGCCGACGCAACTTCAACAGAGGAGATTGCCGATGATGAACTGCATTCTTTGGTGAGTGAACTAAGGCATGCTATTAGAAAAATTGACGGGGATTATGTGAGGAGACTTCAATTTGATGCTGATTCCTTAATGGGTTACAATACTCTTAAAGAGGTAAGGGAGAAGAGAGCCAATTGTGAAGGTGAGATACAGTACTATAGGTTCAGCAGTTGGTGTAATTTCCCTTTCTACCAAACAGATTTTGGGTGGGGAAAACCTATATGGGTAAGCACCACCAGGGTACCGTTCGAGAATATTGTGATTTTGATAAGCACAAGAGATGGTCAGGGAATAGAAGCATTGGTGAACTTGGCAGAGGAAGACATGAAGGAGTTCCTAGATAACAAGGAGCTTCTGAAGTTTGTGTCCTTGGTTTACTAATTAAAGCTTGAACAAACTAGCATCCCAGTGTAAAATAAGATCTTGAAATTCTGCCGTAAGTTTCCACTTTCTGAAATAACATTACATCAAACCTTCACTTTCTCATTATTTACATCTCCATACCTTTGCTTTTAGTACACTCAGTCCGATTTAAAGACCAATCATGGCAAGACTGGAAGTCACAATTTCCATGTAAGACCTCAAGAAATTCATGTAAAGATGAAACCAAACCCTCTTTAAATCACTCTGAAATCAGTCATTTTTCTTGTGAACCAACCTTTAAGTGATTCTTTCCATTGCTTCAAACTGAAAACTCCCCAACTCAAGCAAAATCCATCATACATATATATATATATATGAAGGACTCATGCACACATTTCATCCCCACCCCAACCACCACATTATGGCCAGGGTGCACTTCATGGTCTCTGCCATCGTTTGCATTCTTGCTCTTCCTACAACCTCTGAAAAACCCAACCATGGTATGACTTTAAAGGTGACCGATGATGACATGAAATCCGAACAGAACCTCCTCGCTCTGTATCGGAGATGGTTGTCTATTCATAGAACCAAGGATGGGTATTTGGGAGACACGGATCTCAATAGGGAATGTGATAACACCTTGTTCAAGAGATATAGCATCTTTAAGAGCAATGTCAGGTTCATATACACAACTAACAGAAGCCCCAACATGACTTACACTCTGGCACTCAACAAGTTCTCAGATTTGAGCAATGAAGAGTTTCGGGCAATTTACACAGGATCATTCCAAAAAGTGACCCGACGAAGAAGTGGGACAATGATGCAGAGTTTGAGGTATGATGAGAATGTTACTGAGCCAATGCCAAGTGCAGTGGATTGGAGAAAGAAAGGAGCTGTCACTGGCATCAAAGATCAAGGACCATGTGGTAATTAAGTAGAATTAAAAGCTAACCTTAAACTCTTTCTTTCAGTCTAAACCACGGATTATACTGTTATGGATCCTAGTTAGGTAAGTTGCAAGGTTGAATGTTTTATCTGGCCAAATGCAGGGAGCTGCTGGGCATTCTCAACAGTAGCAGCAGTTGAAGGAATCAGCCAGATCAGGTCAGGAGAGCTAGTTTCATTGTCTGAGCAAGAGTTGGTGGACTGTGATAGGAGAAAAAATGAAGGGTGTAATGGAGGATTTATGGACTATGCTTACCAGTTTATTGTTGAAAATGGTGGAATCAGCACTGACAAGGAGTATCCTTACACTGCCAGTGACAACCAATGCAACATTAAAAAGGTATTTTATGGCCAAAAACAATCTTACTAGTTTCAACATGTCAAAAGCTTCGGGTTTTGAATCTCAACCTACATTACCTGACTGACTCAGCTATTTTTCCAACTCAACTTCATGACTGACTCAATTGCCAAGTTGCAGCGGAAAGCTAAACAAAACCACACAGCTTTAAAAAAATAAAAATAATATAAAAATCAACAAGCAAACAAACACCAGGATCATAACTTCGTTCTTGTTACTATTCTTCTATTTGAGAGACATGTTTATTGCCGCAGAAAGATGCGCCCATTGTTGTCATAGACAGTTATGAAGATGTCCCTGCCAACAGTGACGACAACCTGATGAAGGCTGTTTCACATCAGCCTGTTTCAGTTGCAATAGAGGCTGGTGGACTCTACTTTCAGTTCTATAGTCAAGTAAGTATTCAACTAGTCTTGTGGCAGTAACAGGTAAAATAAAAGAGTGTGAAATATGCAAGGATTTTACCAAATGATCTGAGACTCTGTAATTCTTAATTCAGGGAGTCTTTAGTGGACCCTGCGGAACAGACCTGGACCATGGAGTTGCAGTTGTTGGATATGGAGAAACAAGTCAAGGGATCAAGTATTGGATTGTGAAGAATTCCTGGGGATCGGATTGGGGCGAAGATGGATACATAAGGATGCAGAGGAGGGAATCAGAGGGGTTATGCGGGATAAACAAGTTGGCATCCTATCCAGTCAAAACTACCACCAACCCCTCACCAGAAAGGCATGAATCCATCATGTGCCTGCCTCTTGGAAGGAAGTCCAGACAATCCATGGGATTAAAATAAAATGAGCTCATGAGAGAGATATTCCAATGCCCTTTTTTCCACAGTAACATTTTGCAATTATCCACAAAGCAGTTATCATTTATAGTAGCATGTAGAGAATGGAAACGTATACCAAGCAAAAGTTTCATTATCGGAAAAGGAATGTAAGAGATATTAATAACACACATATAAATAAACAAAGTACTTTTATCTAATATTTGGGAACCAAATGGAACTAAATTCAAGTGTGGCAATACCGTAGATAATCTGTGACTTGAAGCGCCCTTAGAATATCAACTATAAAACGGCCACAACTAATCATCTCTTCCTCTCAGATGTTGAAGTGTAGTAGCTTGTCCCCCCATATATACAAACTTTATATTAAAGCAGACGGACCACTGTTCCCTATACATTCGTGTTCTTGAACCTTGGACCTGAGAATCCAAAACAATTGAAAGTAACGGTGCTGAGCACAGAACGAATAACAAACCATGAGAACTCCACCCCATGGCATGTTAACTCGTTTTATGAATTGCGTCCATTCAGGAAAATGAGACCACCACAGCTACCATCAGATTTCCGTCTTTAGCCTGAAGATGTATTAGGTGACTTTGCACGGCGCACAAGCACAGCTTCATTACTTGTGGCTTTTGATGCAGCTATATCTTCCAAGCGCTTCCATATGGCTTCACGCTTTGCTTTAACATCTTTCTCTTTTGCTTCATCTTCCTGAAATTTAATGGAGCACTCCTCGAATAGCTCCGGATCAAGATCAGAGAAGATCTTCCGGACATTGAGTGTCAAGCTTTGAACAGCCTGGTTCCAGTGGTTCCTAGCATTTCTCTCCAAGGCAGGAAAGATAATGGGTAGTATAACTCTGCGGTTTTGCTTGATCAAGTTCTCAATGTGATCATTGTTCCATAAGAATAAAGCCCTCTCTGCCACCTGCAAGATGCAAAATACAATCGAGAGGTTGATTTGAGAGTTTATCATTTCAACTAGATTGATTAAGAGGATGTCATGGACTTTGAATGATGCTCTTAGCATTCAGTGGTAGGACTTCAATTTCAACCTTCAAGAAGACTATACATATTGATTCATACAGAAGAAAACCACTAACAGGTTCTATTAAATGTAATAATATCGATTCATACAGAAGAAAAGGATCTTTATTGATTCAAACGTTGTACCTATGGGATAGGGATAGATGTTGAGCATAGAAGTCCTGAAATAACTTGTTAGTCATGCAATATGCATCAAGTTTTACTTTAAACCATTCTATATCATGATTTAATGAGTTTTAAGTATATAATTATGTTTTTTTCAGAATACCGGATACCCAAAAAGAAACATAGATATTTATAACATTTAAATAGAACTCTTTATACTTCTCTGCAACATCAAATTTTTACAATAATTATCCGGATTGAATTAGACTTCCCTAAACTAATTCCAAATTTTAAGGGACCAAAGTTTAGGGGAAATTCAAATTTTTCAATCCTTGCTTTAGCTAAATAGATCACATATCTCTCTATCTAGTTCTAAATATAGCCATAAAAGGGATATATTTAGTGCACAAGGCTCCTTCCAAGGTTTGGGGAAAGGTTGATGTACACAGCCTTAAACCCCCTATTTCAAAGAAGGTGTTTCATGATTTAAACTCATGCCTTCAAGTCACTATGGAGTAATTTTCACCATTGCACCAAGCCCTCCCCTTCAACTTTAGATATGGCCATACTATTCTAAAGGATTTTTTCCTCTTTAAAATCTGAAACCCATGACCTCCAAGATCTTGTTTTAATATACGTTCCCATTATCTCAAATATCCATGCTTTTCAAGGTGATTTACTTCCTCTTCCAGAATTTTAAACCCATGTCCTTTCCCATTGGAGCTAGTAATGGAGTACAATATTTAAAGAATGTCTCATTTCCAATTTATATTTACCAATCTTTCCAGTCATCTATATAAATATCCTCAATTTGCTTGCATCTTTTTACAGTAATTCCATAACAAATAGCTAGTTATTGTCGTCAAAGCTAGGGAAATCTAATATGATGGCAGTAAGACGAGCTATTTAACACAACTGCACTTCTAAAAAAAGGGTAGCCTGATGCACAAAGCTCTTGCCTATGCGGGGTCCCAGGGACCACATTCCTGTTTTGGTTTATTAATATATTCCTTTGTTCATTTCGAAAAAAAAAAAAAACACACGCACACACACACACACAATTGCACTCTTATTATTTTTTTCTTAATGTTTCAATTTTCATTTGTTTCTCCGAACTTTAGCACATTGTCACATGTTAATCATTTTCTTCTTTTTCTTTTCCCTCTTCTTTCTTTAGAGAATTGATATAGCAATTTCCAAAGATCTAAAGATTCAAATACATACCATGTTCGTGTTCATGGCCATATATCTTAAGATTCAGATACATTAATGTTTGTGTTCATGTTTATGTTCACGTCGTTTGTACCATCTCAACACACAAGTACATTGGGGTAGACAGTTTGGGTTTATATAGCACTGGAAGTGCACCCAAAATCTGAATTAAATCGACCTTTGTCTAGTCTGGCATGGCCCAAAATCCACCATAAAACTGATCAAATATGTTTGGTTTAGGTCTATTCAGGCACATCTGCCAGGTAATTGGCTATTTTGATCACCACTACCAGTGCCACAAAGAGGGCACAAGGAAAGGATGAGATTAAATAAATAGGAGCTTCTTAACAATGAGAGCCAAAAGATAGCATGAAAGCTCACAAGAAGGCTTCATGTCGGCTACTAGGTGCCATGTAAGGTCATATCAACACACTATCAAAAGGGTGCCATACATCTAGCACACCAGTTGTCCAGACTTTGGAGATTGAACTATGATAAGAGAGGTTGGAAGGATTATTTCTCCTTTTATGGAGTAGTTCATTCCAGAGAAGATCTCAAAGAAGTGTAAAAGCCAAATATATACCTCAGACTGCGTGTGCATCTTCCTTAGATTGCTGCCCTATTGAGATAATTACATTTAGGAAACAGTCAACGCAAATTTTCTATTGAACCTATGCCTTTAGAGTCACCTAGTAGAAGAATTCAGATGTTTAAGATGAAGATTTCACCAATTATCCTGCTGATACATGCAAGTTTTCCCATTGTGTGAACCTAGTAATACTAGATCCAACGTCAGGAGGACGTGATTCATGGCTCACAAGCTCATCAGAGCACAGAAGTCACAGAACTGAAAGTACAAATAACAGAATGCACAAAAGGCAATAATATATTCCAAATACAAGAATATGCACAAGCACAGCAAGGTTAGTCCGACTGTTTAAAAAGAATTGAAAACAAGAAAAAACAACTCTGGATATCAATCTTTTAGAAAACCAGAAAGAAAATTATTCGCAGATTCATCGCTTCCTATACACACTTTAGTTGGTCCCACTTAGTACATAAAAGAAATATATAGCGACGTGGCATAATGCATTTTATTCATGATTTGAAACTCCCGGGAAGTTATTATTGTTTTTAGTACAACTAAGGGAAAATTACTTGTAATATTTCCATAAAGTTGCAATTGAAACTCATGAGCAAAAGACTTACAACATTCCCATCCTCATTTTTCTCCATGAGTTTGCTTGTGGAATGTTGTACACAAAAAACTATAAATCTATTTTCAATCCAAAACAACCTACAGGTTCGAACCAAAATAGAACACTCATAACAAAGTTTCTATTAACATCATTCTAAGTTAATGCGAAAAGTCAAAAAGACTTTCTATTTGATTTTAGATTTAGTACATTAAATTCACATTGGTCACAATGAATAAACTCGGTGGAGATAAATTAATAAAAATAATAAAAAAAAAACCTATGTAGCATTTATGCAATACAGAAGTAAATTTACTTATATGTGACTCCAACGAAAATTAGTCATTTGGATTACAAGCTTTATTAGTCGGCATAAGACTTCATTCTTGCTGAAGATGTTCCAACTTATAGGATTGAATTAATTGATATTTTTTGCAGCAGAGTTTCATAAAACAACTGAAAACCCAAGGAAGCCCCAATGTCCTTTGTTCTAGCTTTTAGGAAGTAAGCCAATTTGGTCAAAAACTTTGATGAAATAACTAACTTTTAATACTGAAATAACATGAAATCAACAAGTTGTACATTTTACAACTAATTGCTAATTTGCTAATCCTTTACAATTGCGTTTAATAGACAAATCAAGTTCAATCGAGTGATCTACATATGTTACTCTCATGTTCCTTTGAGATGGTGAGATGTTGCATTGTCATCATGTATTATTAAAATGCCAATATATTTTCTTACATTTTAGGAATAATTCTTTAAACTTCTCCAACTTGGAAAAATACAAGAAAAGGCTCAGTTGAGTTGAGTACAAGAAGAGTAATCCTTATTGGACTGAATTTCCTCAAATTAATCTCAATTTAATTAAGTCAAATATTGTACAATCCTTGTCTAATTCTTAACTTGAGAATATCAAGGAATAAAAAGAGATAGTGGTGAATATTATCCATAAATGCTATTGTAGGACACTAGCACAAACCATCACATAGCTTCTTCTTTTTTTCTTTTTCTGATTTACACATTGTTAGCTTATCTAAGCCGCCCACCCCATCCTTACACATGATGGGCAGGGTCAAAGAGTTTATAAAAGTCTATGTTTTCATACTAACTAATCCAATAGATAGCTAGGACTTGCCATTCACCAATAATTACATAATGTGCTAGGGTTGTGGGGACTAAAACTGTTTCAGACATCATTTTATTTGCATTATCAAGACATAAAGAGTAGTTTATTTCTACAAACTGAAGTGTATCTAACAGTTAATTATCACTCATATAGGATATATGCATCATTAGGAACCATTTCACAGTTTTTCAAAGATATCCAAATTCTACCCTTGCACTATGGAATGCTTCATATAAAAGGAATATTTTCAGCAACTAGAAATTAATAAAAGCATCAAAAGCTCAATACCTGAAAATGTGAACTGCTCAAACAGCGAGCAATCTGGCGGAACAAGGGAACCATACATCGCTGAAATTCTGCAATTTGAGTTCCCTCAAGAACTTCCTCCAGTTCACCTAAGAACATGACCTCCTTCGAACTATTCGTAATTGGCCAAAATTTCAGTAAACCCCTTATAACAGTGTCAGCAAGCTTGCAGTCTTTCTCCACAAATTGTGTAATACAGTACGATAACTGCTGATGGTACATAGGTATACATTTGGGTTTATGAAGAGGAATAAGAGCTCGGACAAGGAACAGTTTATGCTCTTCTTTCAGAGGCAGAGCAAACCCATTGATTATACTTCCCAAAATCTCTAATAATTCGGCAATTCCATTGTGCTTCTCAGTTTCAAAAATAAAACGGTAGAAGATATTATTGATAGCTTTCCTGATGAATGGTCGATGCACCATAAATTTGCCATAGACCCGATGAAGAATTGTCTTTAAGTACTCCCTCTCTCTAGGGTCTTCTGAGTCAAAAAGATCTAGTAATCGGAGAACAAAAGAGTGATCAATGTACCGCTTAGCCAATTTAGCATCCGTCTCAGGCGATGCAACAAACCTCAAGAGAAACTCATACACAATTTGCAAATGAGGCCATGCTGGATCCATTGAAGGCTCCTCCTCCTCCACATCAAAGGCTTCCAAAGCCTTATTCTCACGGGGCGCAGAAGTAAGAGTCCTAAACAAATTCACAGATACCATCTTTATGCTTTCCTGCATTACATTTTCAGTGAACTTCCCATTCGCTGAAGTAACATAATCCACAAGCTCCAACAATGTCTGTCTCTTGATGTCCTTTTCTTTAATATTTTTTGTTGGGTCGGTGAAGTCAAACAAGACACAACACAAGTTCAGCTTTCTGATAAACAAGTTCTGCTTCTCAGAGCTGGGGACATCCCTAAAAGCCGGCAAAGCTTCATAAGAAGTGGTAGAATTTCCATTCAACTTCAAATTACCTACTTGTGGAAACTTGTTCCCATTATTCAATCCTGATGTTGAAGATGAAACAGGGCCAGGCAAGTTTGTATTGCTTGGATTCCCCAACCGGTTACCCACCAAATCACTGCTTCTTGAACTGGCAGAAGCATTTAAAGATGGAGCCAAGCTCCCCCCTGATTCGCGGTTTTCACCCGATTTCGATGGCTTTCGGGGGAGCCTTCCCAATATTTGTTTGATCATAACTGCCAATAAGAAGAAAGAAGATCAAGTCTTTTTTTTTATCAAAAACCCTGAGAATCCACACCAATGGAAAAGTGCCCCAACCTCCTTCAAAGCAAAACCCACAGAATCAAACACAAGATCCACCTTCTCATCTGCTTAGAATATATGTATTTCATAGACCCATTTTTCAGAACAGCCTTTCAGCAATAAACTGAAGTTCTAGTCTGTTCTTGAAGTTTCTTCCCAGCTCGTCCATGAAAGAATCAACCCACTTAGATGATCCTCTTCTCTTCTCCAGATCACCACAAATGTTCTCCTCATCTCCAACTTCTATGAAGAAATCCCAGATAGAAAACCCATTTCAGATCTCAGATCAGATAAAGAATCTTAGTCACAATCTACTCAATACAACAAAAAAACCCTTCTCTCTCTTCTTTACACACTTACTCCAAAACCCAGATAAAGAAAATATAAGATTAACAAAAAAATCCTGCCTTTATTTCAGTATCAGAAACCCAGATGCAGAAAAACATCCAAAATCAAAGATCAGCAATGGGTTCCAAGTTTCCAGATTAGAATTCCAGAGTCCCACAAGCTTGTATCTTCCACTGAAGGAGGAGTCAAGAACAGATTTTTCAGCTAGATCAAAGGTCCACAAGATCTGGGTAGGATCTACAGACACCCCCAAAACAAAGAAAAAACCAAAAGAATAAAAGAGAATAAACAAAGTATAATAAAACCAGCTTATGAACACAGAAGAAAGAGAAATATGAGAGAAACCCAGATGGAAATTAAGCTTCGATTATTCAAAAAAACAACAAAAGAAATCTTTTTGATACTCACAGTCACAGATAGAAAGATAGATAGTTAGATAGAGCTCTGCCCCCAAGCTTGATTTTTTTTAGGAAATTAAGAATACAAGAACATAGAAAGAAAGAAAGAAAGATTCTGTATTTTTTAGAGATATTTGACTGAAATTAAAAAAAACCCACCAACCCAAAGGGGGTAGGAGAGCCACAGAGGCATCAACCTTCTTCTTCTTCTCTTCTTCTTCTACTTGTGTTTTGGTAGAAGAAATAAAACAATAATAATAAGAATTCCAAAATCTTCTCTCTCTCTCTGTTTCTCTGAGAGTCAATCTTCTTGTTTCTATTTCTTTGGTCTTCTCAAAAGCACGTTGAAGAGAGAGAAAAAAGAAAGAGACCAAAATATCCCTGAGAAATCATAAAATCCTGCTGGAGAAGGGTTCGAAGAAAGAAGGTACAAAACGTTGAAAATAGCAAAATAAGATTTTGTAAAACACAAGAGTCTTATATCTCTTCTTCTTCTTTCTTTCTTTCTTTCTTTCTTTGTTTCTCCAACTCATCTCCTTTCGCTTTTTTTTCTACTTTTCTCATGTTCTCTGCCACCCTTTAATCTTTTCTTACTTTTCAATGATAAAAACTAAGCATGTAAGTCCATCTTACATGTAAATATTATTCATCATATAAATTGGATTGCTACAGTTACCAAGATATCATATTTGCTTCATTCCAACCCCCACCCCATTAAGATTATTGTATTTGTAGTTAAAATGCATTAAAAAGAAAATTAGTCCTTAAATTTAGTGGTACAACCGATCGGTGAAACCCATCAACAACATTTTTTCACCATAAATTGATTGCTTCTTCTTTAAATCTCTCCTCCAAACTGCTGTTTAGATTTGTCAATAATAGCACGGAAGCAGTTAATTCGTGTTCTAAAAGGAAAGGCTCTTCTTCCCTGTTGGTTGATTCTCCCTTTATCACTGTTCTTCTTTTTGTACCTGATTCTTTTGCTGTTGATAGTGGTAAGCCTTCGTTAAAAAGGGCAAAAAAATGACATTGAGGGCTGTCAAATTCCAGATAGTTTTTAACCACGTTCAGTGGGTTGAGTAACCTTAAGCACTCCTCTCAAGAAACGAGGTCATAAATTCGACTCTCTACTAACGTTGACCATTAAAGTTGTCTCCTACTCGAGCAATCAGAAGCCCAAGGAATTAGTCGAGAATACCCTTAGTTATAAAAAGGTTTTCTTTGACACAAGAAACTCTGGATAGCTGAAAGTCTATGCTTAATTTGAAGGTGGTGTTATTTAAGTGTATATTGCAAACTTCATTCAATCCACTGCTATTAGATCATTCAGGAGCACTATGATGTTTTTTTTTTTTTACCCATGACATACTTCTGTAAACTGAGATGAATAATAAGGAATTGTCACTACCATGTATCATGGAACATTTGCGTTCATGTTTTACCATTTGATGAGATGGCTAATATCTTAGAGGGCCCACTTGAACGACATTATAGCTCATACCACCAATAAGACCTTATCCCAACTATCTTAACTTTGTTGAACAAGTCATACTTCATACAATATTCCTCCATATATTTCTTACTTCTTCAAGCGTCTTTCAAACGTTTCCTTCACTCAACTCATTTTTTATCTAAAATTTCACGTCAAATTCATGGGATTTATGGTACAAAGAACAGGGTGCTAGTAAAGAAGATAATTACTTCTACTAACATTAGATAGAATTGAAATTTTAACCTCATTGAAGTTATAATATATAAATATATATTGAACCACTCAATGATTTAAAATATTTTTCTTTAAAAGATATCTATATACCCTTATTTGGGTGGACCACTGATGGGTCCCCATATTAGGACACAAGGGAGGTGAGGGAATCCAAGCTCAACCCATCAAAATTTTATTGAGCCCTTGGAGCCACTGCCACAAAGAGACCAATCACTGAACAATCCAAAAACTTTGAAGACTAAGCTGCAGAGTTACTGTTAACATCAGTATAGCTTTGGCCAAGTCCACTAAAGAAGAAGAGGTTGTAATAGAGCGTCATGATCATGAAATACCTCTGAGACCACACTCCTACAGAGCTGTTTTCAGCCTTGGGAATGTCACCAAAATTGGAGTCTTTCATTTTGACAGAACGAGTCAATCACAGTTTCATGAACAAAGCTCTGAAATGGTATCCGACAGAGAAACCCTGCTGACTAACAAGCAACCAAAGATCAAACCAATCTAATTGATGGATTGCAGGGCAGTTTAGTCAGAAAGAAGGGGTCTGGAAAATTCACAATGTGGCCCAGTAAGCGGCAAGTCCAAATCAATGAATAGTTGGTCAAAGTTGCAACCAGAATACCCACTAAACAATTCTCTTATAAAATAGATGGAGTTGACTGAGGGGATTAGTGGGAAAACAGGATTTTTACTAGAGTAAAATCATGTTTAATATAAGAAAAATTAACATCAGGTGGCCACATGATCAGAGAGCATCAGTATCTAGTAGAATTGTTGTCAAAGTGGTGCTGATGGATGCATTGCAACTAATTCAGATGGACCAGCTTTTAAATAAAGGACAAGATCAAATGTGCCAAACCATAATTCTTACCAGGTCAAAGGTTCAATGAACCACTCCGCTCCGATGGATTCAAGTGCTTGTTTTTTTGGGACACCGTTGGTTACAGAATCTGGCTTGAAGTTCATCAAGATCAAACAATTATAGTGGTAAAAATAGCAGACAACCCATTCCAGTCAACTTAATTACAAGAAATGATTAGGTCGATTGGCTTTTTATTTAGATACAAGTTTAGGACTACTGCTACATAGTTTATGACAATGGTTCAGCAAAATTGCGGCCTTCTCTGGCATGAAGATAAATATTATGGCAGCATTCAAAGTATTCCATGAGAGTGATGAACGCAGAACAAATTGTGAAAATTTTGGATATAGTAGTTTAAGTCTTCAGTGGGTGACGGAAATTACCAACTTCCGTTTGTATCAGGCTATATTCCTGGCCTTGTTCTCAATGAATGCTTGAATTGACGGTTCTCTTCCCAAAAAGTCCGACAGAAGCTCCTTGGGTTCCTTTGCTCCCCCAGGAGCAAACACCTGCTCATAGAAGCCTCAAAGTACTAATCTTATATGCGTAGAGATGGAATCCATATGTATAAGACTGATTCGTTAGGAAGTGGGCAAAGAACAAGGAATGAACTAAAATTAGTTAGTATACCTTATTCCTGAACTGCAGGCCTACATAGTGATTCGAAAGTCCATCTTGAAACTTTGAAGCAGATATATCGGCAGCAAAAACCTAGAGATGCAAGCAAACATCGACACATTTGGCTCAAAAAAACTATTTAAGACAAGGAATATTAATGAGTGATGCAAACCTCACTCCAAATGCGGCTGTAGCAAACTGCATCGTAACCTATAGCAAGGCGAGGAAAATGTGAAGCCGGATTTGTTCCTTCTAACATTGGCAGCCCTAACATAACCTGGAAAATAGAATTAATTTTGTGTTAATATTTCTAATCATAAACATCCTCACAAACGTAAGATGTCTTTTGCTAGGAATAGCTTGCAAACCCCATGTTTTCACCTTTGGATGAAGATGCTTCAGTAGTTCCAATGCATCCACATTTTCACAGGAATGCATTATCTGATCAAAAAGGCCTGACAATCCAAATAAATATACTTGTAAGCTAATTCAAATCCATAAAATTTTGTTGACTTTGTAAAACCCGCACAATCATGCAGCTCCAGAGCTCCAACAACACATCCATAAATAAAATAGCACCAATTTATGAAACCATGGACAGCATATATTTTTGGTTTAATCTTAGAATTAGGAAGTCAAATAAAAAAAGAAAGAGAGAGAGAAGATGAAGAAGAAGAAGCCAGGCCACTGGTTGAAGTAGAGAATTAATTTCATTAGAAATAAAAGAATGTAACAAACTGAAAACCATACTTGGCACCTGATTAAAGATTTTCTTTGTCTAGAGTTTTAAATTGGTTCCTAATGAAGAGAGCAACTTGGTCCTTTTGTCACTAAAGAACAACTGGCATGACTTACAGAGAAGAATTTCTTGCTTCGCTTTAAGTGCAAAAAAGGAGTCTCGCCTTCTTATCAGTGAAGAACACATCTCATCTGTGATAGGCTTACTAATGTCCTGCAAAAAATGAACACGTCTCCAAATCAACAAATTTTACCTAGAGTATATTCAATAGAATTACATTTGATAAGCATCCAAACCTGAATCCTAAACCCTAACATCAAGTTCAGAGAATTAAATAGTTTTATCTAGACCATATTTCACTTATCTTTTTCTTCTTCAACTGTAAGCCTGCACTATATACTGATCCCTTAATTAACAAGATAATTGGCCCAAAACATTGAAGTTTTTGGGTTGGCCAGAACAATTGGGGCGTAGTATTAATTTCTTTTCCTTGTTTTTCCATTGGGGGTGAACCTCAACTTTTCCATATATTTTAAAATTTAAGTTTGACGAAGAAACAGAGAAAATAAATCACATTTTTTTTAAGAACAGAGGCAAAAATAAATAGATTTCAGTCAATGATAAAAAAATAATAATAATAATAAATAAATAAAATAATTGTTACCTGATAGAAACCAGATAACAATTTTAAAGTGGAGCTTTCATAACACCTACAACAATTCACAACAGTTCAAAATGAGCATCCAGCATGAATTCAAATTTCTAACTGAAGTGAGGAGTCTCAAAATATAATGGTCTTACAAGTTCTCCAGCACCTGACTCGGAATTTCAACAAAATCAGGATCAACACGAAACCCAGAGAATCTAGAAAATGATGCACGATTGCAAATATGATGAACCTGAGGAAACATTATTAATGAAATCTCATTGCATCTAACCCCAGCATTGATAGTAAGGAACAATATGTTTAGAATCAGAATCACTCTGAAATTCAGCTTAAATAAAACCCAGAAATTAAAATGAAAGTCATAAAGGCAGTTTATTAGAGGAAGCAGCTTGATTATATAACTAAGAAAAAAGAAATAAAGGGAGAAAGAAAATAAATGGGTAAGCTGGGTTCAAACCCATGACCTCATAGCTTGTATCCTGCTTGACAAACTCAATTTGACATATTAAATAGGCATGGTTAACGATGTTAGAGTCACCCTACACAAATTTTATTTCTTTCTAACTCTAGGTTTCTAACAAATACAACATGCAAAGAGATGATATTGCAACTAAAGTTGAGCAGGAAAATGCCTCGTAGGATCATGAACCCTTAAGTTTTGGATAAGTTAGATAACCAAGCATAATAGTTTCTGGCATTCATCCATCAAGAAGATTTTTCATCCACTGCTTAAGCATGAGCAACATGTCAGAATAACGAACTAATATGGAAATTAAAACGACATAAGAAACAAACATAACGCCTTGTAAGATCTGAATATAAAAAATATAAGATAGAGATCAATATACCACATGACCAAGCTCATGGAAAAGTTTAACCACTTCTGGGAACCGCAACAACACAGGATGACCATCAGCGTCCTTTTGAAATTGGCAAATAAGTAATGCTACAGGGATCTAAATAAAGAAAATGAAGGGAAAATAAGTTAAAAGAGGAATTATAACAATAAATACTGATGTACACAGAGAATATTTGTAATTACATCGACTTAACACATTCAAAATGTTGACAAGTTATGAGATAGAATCTACGAGTAATTTTATGCTTTATGTATAGTCAGATGAAAGATAAAACTATTTGTGATATAACTATCCACTTTGATAGAATGGAGGGGAGGAAGAGGATTTGTTTAGCCCACCCCATGAAATTAGGAAAAGGCTTTTTTGAGTTATGTATAATCAAATGAAAGAATCCATGGTTATGATTTATGAAGGAGATGTACTATCTGGGACAGAAGGTTAATATTTTGATTAGAAAAATATTTTTTTCTGCAAGCAAGAAACCATAATTCTTCTGGCCATTTCTTTGCAAACATAAGTATGCATCTCATAATAAGACAAAAGCTCGTAATAGGTCTTTGTGCAGACTGTCATTATGTACCATACAGGCTACGCCAGTGACACATTTGAGCAGTCACTACGCTATAATTGTCTCATACACTTCGGCACATGACAATTTAATGACCCACAGTTTAGCATCAGATCTTATGAGTATCTGTAATGTGTGCAAAGCCTATTCCTCAGGATGAAGCAATTTAGAAAGGCAGGCTTTAGCATAACAGCAAAGGTTGCTCCAGTGTAACTTGGAGGTCATAGATTCAAACTTGAAAATAGTCTCTTCACAATGTAATTGTAAGGCTGCATATAATTGACCCTTCCACAGATCCCTCAATGTGCAAGCCTTGTCCACAATGTATACTCTTTTTAAACTACTTCCTGACCATTATTTTGTACAATAAGCAAAGCCTATTCCTCAAGGTCAGACAACTTAGATACTCCTAGGATTATCTAAACAATAAAAACGTTTCCTAGATGAGACGACCAATTTATAGGCTCCAAAGGGCCTCCACCTCCAATCTCTTGTGCAGGTTTTTTTTTTTATTATTTTTTATTTCAAAGATATGCAATTCATTGCTGCCACTGGCAATAATTGAAGGTTACATTCCTTTAGAAGTTCAAAATTTTGCTTTTGACCCGCCACCCGATAATAAAGAAAAATCCCTAAGGGGGTACAACCGTTTATTTACAATATATTCTACAGAAGCATGCCACAAAATTTAAGCCACTAACCATGCCCCACATCTGTCAGCAGAGTAATAGATTAGGATAACTTTGAGAAACAGAAATCAAGATAAGCTCATGAAAACCTTCACCAAGTACTTGCATTATTATAGAGGTGTTTATAGATTAAAAGTGCAATTCACCAGAACTCTCCTTTGGCAACTAGAAAATGGACACAAAAAGTCTTTAAGACAAGCATTGTCAATAGGAAGACACATCTATGATGGAAATGAACTCCTATATCATATTTGATGGTCAAACCAAGTAGAAGACGTTAGAAACCACTGAACCCAAAAGCTAAAGCAGATAGATGGAGGCCCAACAATGCATATTAAGTTATCATTAACACTCCCCTTCAAATGCAGCCCCATCTTACATGTGGAGAGACAGAAAGGAGATAGAGGAAGAGACAAATACACTGGAAGTAAGGCTATTGCATTAGTACGTCGTTCCACAAACACTACAATGGTGGGAATCTCATGTACTAGGTCCAAACCTTTTTATAATGAACATAGATAAAATAAATAATGAAGAAGACAAACTAGGGAATTAAATTCCTAATATGCATATGGTCGCTGATAAAAATTCAAAGCAAACATGGGGAAAATCATGAGTTACTAGGGACAATCATGAGTTAGTTAGTTTTTGCCACATTCTTTCTAGGGAAGAATATATAGTTCCTCCAACAACGAATCCCTAATGTGGAACACGAGGGAAAGATAAGACTCCGGGGATAATCCCAACCTAAACCTATCAGAAAGCATATAATACAGTATTCAAATGGTAACCAAACCACGATTACTAGAGATGACATGAGCCATAAACTATGTCTATCCAAAGTTGGTAATAACATTTCCCTTAAAAATCACACATGACATGCCAAAATAACTCCACCCTAAAGTAAGATCAATCAAACAGAGATTCAACACCACAAGATTTAAAGTACCTCTATCACTAGAGAAGAATTAAAGACAACACCTGTCGTTGACCTTTTGGCGATATTGAACCATTCTGTAGAGCCATAACACTGATGTGCCCATATTTCCCTTCTCTGTTCAACCATACAAACGAAAAGCATATTATGCCATCTCAATTTATCATTTTCTCACAAAAGATGCAGAAAAAGAACAACGAAGTTCAAGTAAGGCATGCATGTACCTTGCATACAAATCAAGATAGAAATAACCCAAGAGATCACTAGAACTGAAGTCCAAAGCAGAAAACAGCCGGACCTCACTGTGCCAAACCTCAGCATCTACAATCTCCTCAAATCTTAGGCCTACAAAAAGCCAAAAGCAATTAAAAATAAATATCTAATCCTGATTATGAAATTAAAAATACAACTATGGATCATATGAGTGAAAATCCTAGATCAAATTTGAAGGTTACAGATAAAACTAGACATATATTTACCAAATAGGTCTTGGAAAATTTTGAAAATCCCAGAGAGGACCAAACTGAGTGGAAAATATTGTTTGACAATTCCAAAGTCAAGATTAAACTTGTGTTCTTCTGCTCTCTTCATGTAGTACAGTAGATCTTCAACTCCAAAAGGAACATCCCCTTCCTCTTTCCTCTGAAACCACATAATGCTAAAAGCATAAATATCAATAAATACATGGTATGGAACTGGAAGAACAAGGGTGTAGTTTCAAAACTAACCTTTAAATCTTTAAGTGCAGCAAGTTCTCTTGAAGCCAAGTCAGTTAAACCCATGGATATGTCCTCCAAAAACTCCAATACCTGGATATCATAAAATGAACATCCCAATTAAGCAATGAATTAGTAGAATATGGCTTGAAAGTTCAAGGAATATGATGGCATTTACACATCGATGAACAAAACTAGACCTTCTTATTACACTATTGTACTAGAAATTTATTGCATCAGACAATTGCACCGCATCCTTGATAATTAAAAAGGTCTCCAAAGCTCGTAGTAATATGGTAAATTTAATTTCATCAAAAGACAAACTACTATATGATTCCAAATTTTCAAAACAATAAGAAGTTGAAGCTTTGATTCAGTTTTCTCGCCGCCTGCAGTGCAGCAAGGCAACAATGATAACAAGAACTAGATCAACAAAGGGTTTCACAAGAGAGCACTATTTAAATAAATCTGACTTTCACCATTATGCTCTATCTAGTATTTGAAAAAAATATATAAAATAAAATAACAAACACTCATATCATTCCTCATTATTCACCAAAGTCAATTTGGTCTGTCTCTCACTCTTTAAAACCAGGTTACATCAACTTGCTAATCTCCCAAGTAATACCACTAGATTTCATTGCATATTCCAAACTATCTCCGACACTTTTCCTCTGGTTAATTAGTATTGTGCATTTGTGTCAAAGCATTGTGAAAGGACTTGTTTTTGTTCTATACATATATATATATATATATTACTTTATAGCCACTAGCAACACCGAGTTTTGCTACACATAAAATATTTGGCCTTCTAACTGTCTCAAGAATTCATCTTGAGATATTCGCTTGCCATAGAGAACTCCAAAAGTACCTTTCTACCTCTTCCAGCCTAACCTGCTCCTCCAATCTACAAGCAGTATTAATATCTCCCACTTTTTTAGTGATTGAACCAAGAAAACAAAAATGCTCACTCCAGGATATTTCTTTGCTATAAATCTTAACTTGCTCAATGCTAATTATATACACATAAATACGACATCACCTGCTTTAATCATGGACACACATGGTTCACATGTGCCTATGAATCTCACATACAAAGCTCACTCTAGGGTACTTCTTGGTTATAAGTCTTCACTAGTTCTTTGCTAGCCTAGAAATAGAACCCAGAAGATCTAGACTCTGTTAGAGATGTGTTTGGAGAGCAACCCAAATTTGCATGTTTTTTCGTGCACATCAAAATATCAAAATTATTCTACCCCCCTCCCCCCTTCAAAAAAAAAAAGGAGCAACTAACATTTCGCTTTTGAAGTACAGAAATAGTACAGACCTTGGCAGATGTCTTTGGCATTCTAGGCTCAATAGCATAGTCTGCATAGTTAGAATAGCCAAGTAATTGAGCAAGCTTGTGGCGTAGCTGAACCTGAGCGAAAGAAGAATACCAATGTCAATTGACCTCAGCACATGCACCCCTTTTACACTACAAACTACAAAGCAAGCAAAGAAATATAAGATTTCATCTCTAAAATTAAGACATGATCTATACGTTAAACATCAGTATAAACATTGGAAAAACATGTGGTATAACATTGGAAACATAATCAACAAATTATCGGGCCTCTATTTACGATTGCGTCATGCAAAATACGAACACAATTAACAGCCAAAAGTACATGCAATCAAAGAAAAACCAAACAAATGCAACAGAACATGTTACACTCCAAATGATAATAATTCTAAATTACTAATTAGCATTGACCAAATATAAATCTGCCAAGTGCAGATTAATGTAGTTGACCCCATGAAATCCACAAATCACAGTTTCAAGTCATAAAACTCTAGTTAGGAGGCTGTCATGATATCTGACAGCATTCGAAGAGCTGTTATCATTACCAGGAAAGAAAAGCCCTCCATAACATTCGCATACAAATGGTATCAAAATACATTGTAGCTGAGAATCAAAACAATTGTACTAGTTCTCCTAGCAACACACCAGATTTTCCAAGATAGGAAGATTTTTGTCTCCACATCTCCGCGCATATGCCGCCGCAACCTTTTTCCTGGTGTTTCCTACCTTCATAAAACCGAAAAGCAAGCTGTAAAGTTAAAAATAAAAATAAAAAAGGAAGACTACAGCACAGTGCAAACCATGCCTTTCTTCTGATAGATTGAGAATGAAGTAAATAGTAAATGACTGGATCCAAGCAACAAAACTAAGGAACATGGATTAATCAAAACATAGCACTTCATAGGTTCAGCAGCCATCATAAACACGCACTTTCTTACAGCATACAATTAATTTGTAGAGTATCCAACAGAATTTGCATGATTGTATGCATCCACGGTTTTATTCCATTAATATGTATCATTTTCAGCCAAAAAACACATGTTAATTTCGACGACTGCCAATGCTTGATGTTTCAATAAAGTTAAGACAATTCTCAAAATATAAGAACTCATTTGGTTTGTGATTTTTATAAAATTTTATGTATTCAAAAATCTGAAAAGATGAAAATAGTTTGGTTGGTCAAATTTGAAATTTGAATCAAGTTTTTTAAGATTTTATGCAGAAAATAACTTGTTTTCAGACAATGATAAAAAGTTGTTTTCTGAATTTTTCTTTTTGGATTGCAATTCTTGTTTTTGAATCACAAACCAACCACAGACCATATTTACAACAGCATGAGTCGGGTCACAGCGAGATCACTAAAACAACACCAAGTGGTTTCTAGGGATTTTTTCTGTATGAGCTACCCCTACCATGAGTCCTAGACATGCTATGTACTATGTGAATTCGCCTTCATTACATTTGTTGGATTTCAAAAAGGATGCACAAGAATGCATACATAATACATTCGGAACAGGCCTCTTAGAACCTCATTACCATCCCTACTTAGAGTCAATGAAAGATCCTCCAGCAATAAAATTATGTATAATAATAGTTTTAACTTTTGAAGGAGGTTGATAGAAGAACCTTGAAGATGATATTTATGTAATTAAATACGCAGGTGTTTCTAGTGTCAATTACATGACATTATATATGCTGATGCAGCGCCTCTCACATTCAAGTATTTTAAACCTGAATGATAGAGCATTCTCCTCGTGTAAAAGAAAAGCCTTGGTTAACCAATAAGGATGTTCATATAATTCATCTAATACTTTCTAGATGCAAGTATGCTTATTCTAATACATCCTGAGATTTGATGTCAAAATTTCAGCATTTCTATGAACTTCCGTGCCTTGAACACTTAAAATTCATATGTACAGATAATTAGGCTGAAATAAAATTTTAAACTTTGCTTGCATCTAGTGACTTCTAATACAATTGAAGATTCAGCCACTCGGCCCTAGATATAATGGAGAGGAGGAAGCAGATTCATACCACAGACCCCATGTAGTTCGGAAAAGAGTTGGTTTAGTTTATTTTGTCAAAAGCATGAATTGGAGTCAAATTTTTAAAGCTTTATGAATCGAATCGGGATAAGGATCAATGAATGGTAAGATTCACAATACAACATGAATCGTATATTTGTATATATCAAGTGCTCATAGAGTTATAAAAACATTAGTGGTTTTTAGCTAATTAACAATTTGGACCAATTCACTATGATTTAACTGGCAATTCAATCTAATTCACCATTAATTTAGCGAAATATAGGTACAGCAATTCAGGAATCCAGTTTGAATCATTTTAAGGTGAATTGAACCGTGAATCATATCATTCACCAATTAGAGTCATGATTATGAAGACTATCTTAAGTTGAGATTGTGTCCAATGACTGTTAATTTGCAAAGAAATTTCCTAGGCAGAATAAAATTTTATCATTTCTGTGAACTTCCATGCATTGTCGCCATTTTTATGAACTAATACTCAAAACACAAGTACTTTCTTTGTGGGAGAAGTTTAAGCTGAAACCAAATTTATATTGTCCAGCAAAAACACTAACAAAATAGGAGGCATAAATTCTACTAAACAATGAAAATCATATTAAGATAAACAGTGAAAATCAAGACATTATAACTGAATTTAAACTACTCCAAAATCCATTCCACACTGAAATCATGGATGCAATAGTTTGAGACTTCAAGATCTAATAGAATGTGACATCATGACTCAACTTCACCAATATCTCAAAACCAAACATGGGCCATGGCAATTCATAATTTCCAGAAAGTGAAAGAAAATTGCAATATTCTTAGCAAAAGAAGAGATGTTGAAAGCCATAACAAGCTTGTACCTTGCAGTGCTCTAGTATTGGAGAAACATGATGACTTCGTAGGGTGATCTTTAATTTACCATTTTCGGCTTTCCCTAAGTTCTGAACAGAAACAGATTTTAGGAAACTGTTAGTAAATAAAGGTAGAATTCTTGTAGAGAATAGCCTAATTGATGCTGGTTTCACCATTATCATGACCAGGAAGAAAAAAAGTGCCAAGTATATATAACGGGTCTTTGCTATAGAAGGGAAAGAAAACCACAGGTATATGAGATCAAAGGCCTACCAGACATAAGCAAAATGTAGATTTCTTATTGGAAAGCAATATAAAAACTACGAAACAAGTCACCACCATCAATGCATTATATGTCTAAATGCAATGATGAACAAATTTCATGACTCATCAATAAAAAATGCATACAAAAAATGCTGCAATGATCAGTGTGACAAGTTGAGAGACTTCACACTGTGAACAAGATGCAGCTTGACCAAGAAATGTAAAACTAAAGGAATAAGGAAATGTAAGAAAAATGAAAATAGAAAGCTTTGAATAAATATAAAGTGCAACATGCCATATCATTCTTATCCAACAAACAACATTTAACTCTTTTACAAAAATAATCCAGTAGATCTTTTCTTATGGTAAACAACATCTGAAAACAATCAAAGGACCTAAACAAAAAGTGCGTCACAACTTCATCTTTTAGAACAATGCCTCCTCTACTAGGAGCTTCACTAGAAGATAGGTCTGAGTAGTATGTACGCATATAAAACTTGTGAGAAAAATATGTCACCATTTAAAGTTACATTATGGTAATAAAACTTGAGTATCTCCTGTGAGTTATAAATAGAAAAATCAATAAAAGGGCAAATAGTTTAATAGTATAAAGAATACCTCAGATCCCAATTCATTTTATGGAAAGTACTAATCAACAACGAAAAAGAGTGTGAAATCCTCTTTTTAAATACTAAATATATATATAATTTTTTGTAAAAAAAAATAGCAATGAAAAGAAAGAAAAAAAGTTTTAAATTCAAGCAAACTGTCATGCACATGTTGACAAGTTGGTATGAGTTGTTTGACACAGCACCTTCAAGAGCGTGAAATATAAATGCTGTATTGTAAAATAATATATTTATGAAGCACACGTTGAGGAATGCCACTTCACAGTCTTGGTTTATGTCCTATACCAATAGAAATACAAACTTGTTTTATTCAAATAGGAAGCTTTTAGAACAGTTAGAAAAGTGAAAATGTAAAGCTTTTCCATATATCATACAATTATTCAAGATCTTTATAGATACAAGTATAGGAGAGAAGGCCATAAAACGAGTATAAGTTGTCTTAACAAAGCAATAAATAGTCAAACAGGAATCCTCTCTTTTTATAACATTTTTTACACAAAAAAGTGAAGTTTCACAAATGCCTCAGGTTCATGTAGAGACATGTCAGTACAATTAAACCATATTGACAGAACACAGCTCTCGGAAAGGTAAAAAATTACAGCAAAAACAAGCATAATAACCTTAATAAATTTTGGTGGCAGCCCAACTAGGTCCATCTCACTGAAGAGAAGAAACGTATTATCATCACTCAAATTCTGGATATACTGCATGCTTAGATCATCTATTTGAATTCTCAGGCGTTGCACTTCTTCCCTCTTGCTTGAAGTAAGGTTCATTCCATTTTGCTCAAAATCCCTAACCTGTCACTGATTAGTTGAACAATCAGTATGAAAAATAAGATAGATATATAGTTATATACAGGCCTTCACCATTTTCTTTCTTCCATAATGATTTCATGCATAAATGTCAATAACCAATTCAAATGAAAATACATACACGAGCTAGTCTACCACATTAACTACATGTTATCAAAATCATATGGACACATTTGGTTGGTCAAGATAACAATTGCAATCAACTAAGAAAGATTTGGCCAGATCATTGGGATCAGACATAGGACAAATTCAATGGCATTCGTACGCATCTGATTTCAAACAAGTTAAGGCTTATGTTGTTGTGTGTGCCTGCTGTTTAATAAAAGCAAATCCCTCGCAGGTCAAGAACTAGCAGAATTTAAATTTTAGAAATATGAAATAACTAAATAAAAGCAGAAACTGGACACCATAACTAACAAACATGACGCCATGGAAAACATATTTGCCCACACATTAGACTTAATACACAAACTGGGGTAGATTAATCCACTTATAAAGTAAACAAACTCAATGGTAACTTGATAAGGAACAGCATTTGATGCATTTATATTTCAATACCAGGCTTTGAATATAATGCTTGGCTTCATGGTTTGTCCATTCACCCTTGGAAGCAAATGCCTTGATTACCCGGTAGACATCCTCACGTTTGCTGATTATCTTGCACAAAGCATTGGAATATTAGGATATACAGGCAATCAAATGTCTGTAATTACATAAATCATATAGCAGTCAAAGGGAAAAAAAAAAAATGTCAAAATCAGAAGCAAAACCTAAACTAGCAAGACAAGTCGTTATTTTAAAAAATAACATTTCTCAATTAAAAGCAATTTGAATGATTAATACCCGCTAACCCCACTAGCATTTTGGGGTAAGAAAACTTTTATATGGTGCCTAATTTAATGAAGCCCACGACCTTAAGCGAGGTTGAGCATGAACTCACGATTAACCAACAAAAGCCTATCAATCATCATGCAGAAAACACTTGGGGCACTGTTGTATATCGTATCAATAAAACCAGCATGCACATAGGATCATCAAGGAAACTCAAAAAAGCATTTTCCAACTATATGCGATCAATTACATGAATCCGCTTCCTTTATTTTTCTCTATAAAAGGCAAAATCTTTAATTATATTACAAGTAGTTATGTCTTTCTTAATCATTCTTATCCATATTCCATATTATCTTTGGTCTTCCTCGTCTTCTATTATTACTATTAAATTTTAACATCAAACTCTTCCTTACTAGCACATCTAATAATGGTCTCTAACACTCTATTGTATATGTCCAAACCACAGTAGTCAGATCTCTGTTAATTTATCTTTATGGTTACTCATATCATTTTCTGAATATATTCATTTTTAATTTTATTGTTTAACATTTTACCACATTTCCATTTTAGTATTCACATTTACATTTCTTATACCCTTATTTATTGAAGTTTCATCATTATCCTAACCTACCCCCTTATTTCTACCCATATTGCTATTAAAATGGTATTTTATAACCATTTACCGACTATCATAGAAGCCTTCAGGTCTCTTCTCCAATTGTCACCCTAAAACCAATAATTGCTCTCCCAAACATCATTATTCCTTAGCCAATAGATATCTTCCAAAGACCCTCGTTCCTTCTTTGACAAACCTTGCAAATGATTTCTTGAAGCAGCTTATTAAATACTTTCTCTAAGACAAACACACAACAAAAAACAAAAAAAATGAAAGAAAGAAGACTATGTCAATCCTTCGCTTTTTCTAAATTCTCCAACAATTGACAAAAGAAACAGCTTTAATTTTCATGAAGGAATTTGTATTAAGTTTTTATCGCATTTTTAACTTTTGCTCCAAAATCTACGTTCAATTCCTTTATTTCCATCTTCCATTGTACAGGTCATAAGTCTGATAACACAGCAACAACCACAACTTCAAATCTTCCTGATATTCTTGTAAATGGGCACTGTGAAATTGTTCCTCCATTTCTCCACGAAAGAACCCCTGACACAAACTTTTCTCATTAACTCTGGCCTGAAAACCTAATATAACTTCACCATTGAGTGCAGTACTACAAGCATGAAAAACCCTAATACTGCAAATCACAAAACAAAAAGGGGCAAAAATAACATTCAATATAACAGGTAAAACCTGCACGCTAGAACATGAGCATCGATTCCCCTAACCGCTTCAGCGCTTGCTTTGCGGACATCATCCGAAACAGTCACCATCTTCGGAAACACACAGGACTGCATCAAAGGAAACTGTTGCGCTTCCAGTTCTGCTAGAGGCGAAACCACATTCGTATAACAGACCTGCGCAAGACATCAAAAAGTCCTCAAATTGAAGTAAAAAACACCCTAAATCAAAGAACCGGAGGATTTAAACCGAAACAACACGCCTTGTCCAGCGGAACCGACGCTACCGCATCATGAACCTCCTTCGACTTGGCAATTATCTGATCAGCTAACTTGAAAATCTCCGATGCCGACAAGTTAACGCGAACATTCGAACCTGGAAGATCTGCGAAACAAACAAACCCCCTTACTCCGTCATAATAACCACATCGAACTAAAATTGTTATTTTAACAAATTCTTTTGATATAATAATACCTTTCTTCGTGTTCTTGTTGTTCTTCTTTTTGTGGGCGTGAATTGCAGAGATGAGGAGATTCAAAGCTACGGCAACAATGGCGGCAGTTCCGGTGAGAGCGAGTAGCTTTCGCTCTCTCTTGGGTTTCGCCATATCGGTGTTACCGCTCTGTGTCTGTGTCTGTGTCTGTGTCTCAACCATTCGGTAAATGCGAGGGAAAATCTCAAATCTTCGCTGTTCCGAAAAATCAAGAAAATGTAGAGAGCCTCAGCCTCGCCCTCGTAGAATGCTTTAATCGTATTCTATAATAGCTCCTCGAGATCTTTGGATAAATGTGGGAGACGCTCTTGACCATTGACCACGACGACCTAGTTAGTAGTCGTTGGAGAGTTTCGATGGAGTACACTCGTGACTTGGTAGATAAGTT
Organism: Paratinospora sagittata; assembly: GCA_035771175.1. Lineage (NCBI taxonomy): Eukaryota > Viridiplantae > Streptophyta > Magnoliopsida > Ranunculales > Menispermaceae > Paratinospora > Paratinospora sagittata. Next base: position 3,390,112 of record CM069602.1, on the reverse strand, counting down.
ACTTCGCTTCCAATTTTGTGTAACGTGGAGCGATCGAATGGATGGATCTTGGCGACTCGCTGTAAGGGGCTTAACAGCTGGCAACAACCCAGTTTCTGCCCAAAACGGTGTCGTCCCTCACTCTCTTTAGATTTTTTTTTTTTTTTAGGAAAAACTATTTTCAAAGTAAATTTCTTTTATAAAATAATTTTAAATAATTTGTAGAAATAAGACAGCATTTTGTATGCAATTTAAATTCGGTTTTTTTTATCTAAAAACAAAAAATCAGAAAAGCTGTAAAAAAATTGTAAAACTTGTTTGGTTTAATATGACTCAAAAACTATTTTTAAAAAAATTTTAAAAAAGAGTTTTTTTTATAAAACATACAAAAGTTGTTTATTTAGTTTTTTTTTTTTGTCAGTTTTTTGGTATACAACAAATGTCCTCATTCCCTTTCAAGCAAAACTTATTTTTTCGAATTCAAAAAATTTTAGGGACAAGAGTACTTATCCCAATAGAGATGGACGAAGGTGAACTCGAACTCATGATGAGTTTCTCGTAACCACACTTCATAGTTAACTTCCTAAACCAACGAACCAAACCCTTGTTGGTTATTTAGTTTTTTTAAACTTTTTTGTAAAATCTTAATGTTACATTTGGAATGCAATTAATTTTTTTTTTTTGTATTTAAAAACAAAATCTAAAAAAATTGCAAAAAAAATGTTTAGAAACTAAGATTCAAAAACTGTTTTTAGAAACAAAATTTAAGAAAAAGGTTTTTCTTTTAGAAAATATGTAAAAGTTATTTTTTAAGTTTTTCTTATGTTAATTTATATTTGATGAAACACACATAAACTTTGTGGTAATTTAATTTGGGTGAAATCTTAAATAAATCAGACAAATTTTCCTTGATTCTAAATTTTGAAAAAATAATTTTCTGAAAATAATATCAAACCTTTTTAAAAACTAAAAGCCAAGTAAAATTGAGATCATATTCTAGTTTTTTGATAACTATTTTTAAATTGTACACTAGCCGCAGCCTAAATTTCTGAAAACTTTATTCTAAATAACTTTTTGTTATATAAAATAAAGCCCTCATTTGTATAGCATTTAAAAACCTTTTTTCTACTTTTTTAACTCTAAGATTCCTAAACAAATTTATTTACTTAAAAAAAAAACTTTAAAAATGAACTTTTTAAAAACTTGTTTTTAAAACTATTTTATAATTGCATATTAAAAGGGCTTTAAGTGTAAAGACATATGTTTTTTTAAAACCCTTAGGCTGTGTTTGATAACAAATAATTTTTTTTTGAAGAAAATAGTATTTTTTAGAAAAAATGTACTTAAGAAATTTTTTTCATGGTTGTTTAGTTTGACATGAAAATTTTTTGTTACAATTAGTTATTCAGTTATATAACCGTAACTTCTTCAAATGAGTACAAAAAAAAAATCTCATGAGAAAATTTTATTTTCTCGCCCTGTTCGTTGAGAAAATTATAATAAAAAAATAGTAGGCCTCAAATCTTATTTTTGCCAATAAAACATTTAAAAATAAATTTTTTAAAGAAAATTACTATTTTATTTTTAAAAAAAAATTCTAACCTACCAAACACACTCTTTTTTATTATTTAATTTGTAATTAGAATACAATTTCTATATTTAAAATTTTGAAAACATAAAAAAATATATATTTGGTTGAGTGAAACTAGGTTTTTTTTAGAAGAAAAGAAAACAACTTAACCAAGCATGTAATAAAAAATGTTTCTGTTTTTAAAAATTAGAAAGTGTTTTTAAACTTGAATCACATTCTCTTCCCGTGCAAGTAAAAAACCGAGAACGAAACCTATTAATCTTTGACTCCAAACACCCATATTAAGCACAAGAACAGAATGACGCGCTGTAAGAAAAAATCTAGAATATAATCAAATACGTGTTTAACGAATTGGGGAAGCAGAAGAAAGGGGTTCTGAAATCTGTGTATTCGGCTGATGAGAATTGAGATTACTTCGAAGCCTACTTACTCCAAAAGAAGAAGATTCAACTCAGACATAATAATGGAAGCCGACACGGCTAAGGTATTAATTATTGTATCTGTGTTTCTGCTTCATCATCTCAATATTTCTTCTCAATTTAATAAGTTTCTCTTGTTCTTGAATTTTTATTTTGTGGGTCTGATAGTACAATAATTCTTTGTTTGGCTTCTTTGCCCTTTTTGATTTTTGTTTTTGAGAATCTTTATTTTCAATTATTACTTCTTTGGTTATCTGTGTTAATCTTGTGGTGGCTTATTTTTAGCTGGGAATGACTGAAATCTTGCATTTTATTTTTTAGATTTTTAGGGGTAAATTTTGATAGTAGGATATATTCATCTGAATAATCTATTATTCAATGCCCTAGAAGTAGAACCCCGATGCCACTTATCTCTGAAATTATTCAACATTTGGATCACTGATGCCAGAATAGATTAGAGGGTACAGCAATCCGTCCTCACTACGTACTAATTGTTGGTCCACCTCACCAAATAGCGGCTGAATATTCAATCAAAACGACCACTCGTGGGCGGCTCTCAAAAAGGGCGGCCAAGCAAATAAATGTGGGCTGGTGGGCTGAACAAATAAATTACGAAAATACCCCTGTTTGAGCTCTATATAAATAGAGCCTTAACTTCATTCTTTCAATTCATTTGGAAAGATCTAATTCTAGAGATCCAGAGAGCCTCAAAGAGAGTTTCTTTGAGAAGAAAAAGTTTGAGCCAATTTGTTTTATTATAGTGGAAGTTTCTTAAGCGGCCTACGGGTCCCGTAGTTTTTACCTCTTTTTTAGAGGGTTTTCCACGCTAAAATCTTTGTTGTTATTTTGTTGTATTTTAGTTTAAGAAATTATCTTGGGATTGTAGAATTTATTTCTTTACAACCATCGATTTTTTCCAACAAAGTGGTATCATAGACTGGGTCATTTTTAGCGAAGGTATTGTTTATACATATAATACTATTCACGTATACGGCACTGTTTGTCGGTAGGTACTATTTGGAATAGTGGTATAGAATACTATTCACGGAGTACTATTCACAACAGCCTATTCATTGAGCACTATTCATCGCCGGAAAAGTTTCAAGCTCCGCGAAACCTGCTGACTGATGACTCAAATGGAGGAGAGCACAAACAATATGATCAGGTTGACTGCATTTAATTATGCAATTTGGAAGCCGAAGATGGAGGATCTTTTATACATTAAAGATCTGTGGAAGCCGATTATAATGTCGAAGGAGAAAGTCGTGACTACAACTTCGACAGATGACAAAACATCGAAAACAACCAGCACAGACGCTGACTGGGCCGTGCTGAACCGAAAGTGTGCTTCTCAACTCAGACAATGGATCGACAAGAACATTTTTCAAAATTTTGCTAATGAACACGATGCTTACGTTCTTTGGCAAAAGTTGGAGAAAATGTATGCGAGGACAACTGTACAGAATAAAGGTAATCTGATGCGACGATTAGTCAATTTGAAGTATAAAAATGGAAGCAGTGTATCGGAACACATGAGTGAGTTCCAAGGCATTGTAGATCAACTCAACTCTATGATGATGATCGTAGATGACGAGCTACAAGCGTTGTTGTTGCTGAGTTCTCTACCAAAAAGTTGGGACACTCTAGTTGTGTCAGTTAGTAACTCAGCTCCTGAAGGCAAGCTTACCATGGATATGGTAAAAGACAGAATGTTGAACGAAGAGTCTCGATGAAAAGACGATGGATATATTCCTGAAACTGAAGCACTTGTCATGGAAAAACAAGGCAATGGCACGGAAGAAGTAAAAGCAGATATCCTCGTAACCAAAGTCAGCAAAGAGGACGCTCGAAGTCCAGATCGTGGCATGACAAGAAGTGTCATCACTGCGGCAAGCTCAGACACTTCATTCGAGAATGTAGAAAGTTAAAGGCGGAACGATTCAGAAATCAAGAAGCAGAAACCCGAACGAATGACACTGCAACTCTCACTGAAGAAGTTGTCATTGTTCGAGATGCTGATTATGTCAACCTTGCATGTCAAGACTCTACATGGGTAGTTGACTCAGGTGCTTCCTACCATGTCACCTCACGACGAGATTTCTTCTCAGCCTACACTCAAGGTGATTTCGGACGAGTGAGGATGGGAAATGATAATGCATCCAAAATTATCGGCATCGGCAATATTTATTTAGAAACTAACCTTGGATGCAGGTTACTCTTGAAAGATGTGAGACATGTTCCTGATATCCGCCTAAATTTGATCTCCATCGGAATGCTTGATGACGATGGCTACAATAATAACTTTGGTGAAGGAAAATGGAAGCTCACCAAAGGAAACTTGGTAGTAGCCAAAGGCAAGAAAGATACATCACTCTACCTCACAGAAGCCAAGCTGAGTAGGGGAGAAGTAAATACCATGAGGAAAGAAGTTCCCACCGAGTTATGACATAAGCGGCTCGGTCACATGAGTGAAAAGGGTCTCAGAATTCTTTCCAAGAAGGAGTTCTTGCCAGGAATGACAGGTACATCTTTTCGTACTTGTGTTGATTGTATTATGGGTAAACAACATAGAGTTGCATTTTGTAGTTCCCCACCATCTAGAAAGGCAAATATTCTAGATTTAATACACACAATTGTCTGCACAATGAGTTGTAAGTCACTAGGAGGTGCTCATTATTTTGTGACTTTTATTGATGATCACTCTAGAAAAGTGTGGGCCTTTGCTTTGAAAACTAAAGATCAAGTGCAGGAAGTTTTTAAGCAATTTCATGTAAAAGTTGAGAGAGAAACTGGCAGACGTTTGAAGTGTGTACGATCAGACAATGGCGGTGAGTATCGCGGATCATTCGAGGAGTACTGCAGAAGTTTCGGCATCAGGCTGGAAAAATCGGTACCAAAGACACCTCAACACAACGGTGTCGCAGAAAGGATGAACAGAACCATTTCTGAAAGAGTCAGATGTATGCTCTCAAATGCAAAACTGCCAAACTCTTATTGGGGGGAGGCAATGAGGACAACAGTCGATTTAATCAGCCTTTCTCCATCAGTTCCACTGAACTACGACGTACCAGAAAAGGTTTGGACGGGGAAAGACGTTCCTTATAAACACTTGAAAGTATTCGGCTGCAGAGCATTTGTTCACATCCCTAAAGACGAAAGGTCCAAGCTGGATGGAAAAGCGAAGCAGTGTATCTTTGTGGGATATTTTCATGAAGAATTCGGCTACAGATTTTGGGATCCTGTCAACAAAAGGATTGTCAGAAGCAGAGACGTGGCGTTTCTTGAAGATCAGACGATCGAGGATTTTCAGAAACCTGAGAAGCCACAATCAGAAGAAATTCCAGTCAATCTGGAACCAGTCTCTCCATCAACAAATTCAGATGACAAGGGAGCTGCACCAGATACTGAGGATGATGTTCCCCCAGCTCAAAGTTCAGAACCAGAACAAGTTCCTGAACAAGTCCAACCAGAAGCACAGCTAAGGAGATCCATCAGAGAGCGACAACCAAGTCAAAGATATTCTCCTAGCGACTATGTGATGCTCACTGACGGGGGAGAACCGGAGAGCTATACCGAAGCTATCACTGACAAGCATAAGACTGAGTGGATGAAAGCCATGCAGGAAGAAATGAAATCTCTGCATGAGAACCACACATTTGACTTGGTGAAATTACCGCAGGGAAAGAAAGCCCTCAAGAACAAGTGGGTGTACAGGATCAAAAGCGAAGAAGGTAGCTCGCAACCTCGATACAAAGCAAGATTGGTTGTGAAAGGATTCGGACAGAAGAAAGGCGTTGACTTCGATGAAATCCTCTCACCGGTGGTAAAAATGTCTTCAATCCGAGTTGTTCTTGGCTTGGCAGCTAGTCTTAATTTGGAGGTTGAACAACTTGATGTAAAAACCGCATTCTTACACCGTGATCTTGACGAGGAAATCTATATGGAGCAGCCCGAAGGTTTCCAAGTCAAAAGAAAAGAGAAGCTGGTATGCAGGCTAAAGAAAAGTCTGTACGGTTTGAAACAGGCACCGAGGCAGTGGTATAAAAAGTTCAACTCGTTCATGGAGCAAACGTAGTACAACCGAACGACAGCTGATCACTGCGTCTTCATCAAGAAATTCTCTGATGGTGATTTTATTATTCTTTTGCTTTATGTTGATGATATGTTAATTGTAGGCCAAGATATTGACAAGATTAACACGTTGAAGAAAGAGTTGAGCAAGTCCTTTGCCATGAAAGACTTAGGACCCGCAAAGCAAATCCTTGGCATGAAGATTGTTCGTGACAGGAAAAACAAGAGACTTTGGCTATCTCAAGAGAAGTATATTGAGAAAGTTTTAGAGCGGTTCAACATGAGCAAAGCTAAACCTGTTAGTTCTCCACTGGCAAGCCACTTCAAGCTTAATGCGAGCCAGTGTCCTTCAAGCGAGGGGGAGAAATCAGAGATAAGCAAGGTGCCTTATGCATCGGTGGTTGGCAGTCTAATGTACGCTATGGTATGCACCAGACCAGACATTGCTCATGCTGTTGGTGTTGTGAGCCGATTTCTATCGAATTCTGGAAAGGAACATTGGACAACAGTCAAATGGATACTCAGGTATCTTAGAGGTACTTCCAGTCATTGTTAATGATAAATCTGTATTAGAAGGATTTACAGATTCAGATATGGCTGGCGATGTGGATACGAGAAAGTCGATATCCGGGTACCTAATAACCTTTGCAGGGGGAGCTGTCTCATGGCAATCACGATTACAAAGTACCACAGAAGCAGAATACATTGCAATCACTGAAGGTTGTAAGGAGATCTTGTGGATGAAAAAGTTCCTACAAGAATTGCAGCAGAACCAAGAAAAATATGTTATTTATTGCGACAATCAAAGCGCAATTCACCTCAGCAAGAACTCAACCTTCCATTCAAGGTCCAAGCACATCAACGTGCGGTATCATTGGATTCGTGATGTGCTGGAAAATAAACTGCTGCAAGTTGAGAAGATCCACACTAATGACAACGGGACAGATATGATGACGAAGTCCCTGACCAGAGAAAAGCTTGCTATCTGTAGAGAGATTGCAGGTGTGGAGGAGCCCTGTTTCACATGAGGTGGAGGGGGAGATTTGTTGGTTCACCTCACCTAATGGCAGCTGAATATTCAACCAAAACGACCACTCGTGGGCGGCTCTCAAAAAGGGCGGCCAAGCAACAACCACACATGGGCAGCTGAAGTGAATAGTCAACAAATGTGGGCTGGTGGGCTGAACAAATAAATTACGAAAATACCCCTGTTTGAGCTCTATAAATAGAGCCTTAACTTCATTCTTTCAATTCATTCGGAGAAATCTAATTCTAGAGATCCAGAGAGCCTCAAAGAGAGTTTCTTTGAAAAGAAAAAGTGTGAGCCAATTTGTGAAGTTTTACCCACAAATTGAAGATACATAGTTATTGTATTGTTTGTGAGAGATCCACCTAAGGGTGAAGTTTGTAATCCCTTTTTATTATAGTGGAAGTTTCTTAAGCGGCCTACGGGTCCCGTGGTTTTTACCTCTTTTTTAGAGGGTTTTTCACGCTAAAATCTTTGTTGTTATTTTGTTGTATTTTAGTTTGGAAAATTATCCTGGGATTGTAGAATTTATTTCTTTACAACCATCGATTTTTCCCAACACTAATATCGGCCCTACTCAGCAACATCTACCTACACAAGCTCCATAGGAGACGATGGGGAGGAACCAACAGAAGCGCGAGGTTAGCTTTGGTTTCATCAAATCCAACTCGGGTTGAACTCTAATAGAATTATTCAGATTCTAGCTTATAACATGATACTCACCCAGTCCTAGCTGTCCCAATGTAGTCAGTCAGTTTGGATTTAATGTTGATTGAATCCCATTCAGTCATTCAAAACTTGTCTTAACCTACAAAATTAATCATGCAAATTACTCTCTATCAAGTTAAATCGACCAATTTGAACTTTCTTTTCCAAACCTCTTGCAATTACTCTATATTAAGTTAAATTTAACAAATTTAAAATATGAAAAAGTTTGTAGATTTCATTTTGTACAATCTAATTTGGTTCCTTTGTCATTTCCATAATTCCTTGAGAAATTGAGCAGTGCTCTTGTAATGTTGTAGTTTCTGGTTTTTGGCTGGATGCACTTCTGGTGCTCCGGGTCATTTTGGCTGTATTATTTTCTATCTAGTATAACTATTCTTTGTTTCTTCCTCTAGATAAAACTTTGTTAGATCATGAATGACATGAAGCTACTTATGTAGGATGTGAGTTCATGTTGCCAACCTTGTAGTTGGAAAAAAAAAAGGCTTTGTTGAGTTGAGCTATATCGAAATAAATTGATCAGAAGTTTTGGTCTCATTTGCATACCGTGCCAGTATTTATAAATTTTTTGTGCATTTTTTTAGTGAAGAATCCAGATCCTTTGGTTTAGGACATATGGGCTTTAACTATTGTTTTATTTCGAATTCAGATGTATGCCACTTGATATCATCTCCTGGTTTGAGTCACCACGGTCAATTATGGGAATTTGGTGCAAAACGGGTTGGACTAAATTGCATCTGTATCTAATTTATACGCTTTGCAGCTGCTTCTTTCTATTTAAATTACCACTTCCTTTTATAATACCTTCTTTTATGCAGTGGAAACCCTGACCAACTCCCAGTAACTTTTCGAGTGTTCCCTTTTATCTTCCTAATGATAATCATCCATATTAGATTTTCGGAGATTCACTGTTGCATTAATTAATGCTAGCTGTAGCCTCTTTGTGCTGTTCTGTTGAGCTTTTTTTTTTTTTTTTTCAGGTCAAGCTTGCTGCTGCGGCAGAAAAACTCGGGAGAGAAATTCATGTATTTGAGACATCAACTACTTCTCCAGTATCAGAGAAATTATCTAACAATGGTACAAGCTGATGTAATTTGTATAATTCTATTATGCTTTGAGCCTTTGAAAACTCGTTTCCTAAATACTCTTTAACTGCTTACTCTGTTTGTGAGGCTCAATACAGGATTTGTACTCGGGGATCATTTGATATATAAAATGGATGGATATGCATATGGTTTGAATTATTTATGAATGGTTTATTTTGTATGCAGTCATTAAAAATCATTGTTTGATTGTTTTTGCAGAGGAGTTGGATGAGTTTTATGAGTTCACTGCCGAGGACTATTATCGAATTTTGTCAACAAAGAAGGAAGGTGAGGTTGGCTAGCCATTTGGTTGGTTTTATTTAGCCAGCATTATAGATGTGATCCCTGCTTGAGTACATCGTTATCTGATTCATGCGCATCTCTACCTGATTGGGTAGACTTTGAGCCAAGAGATCTCCTTTGTGGAAATGATTCAATGACAGGTCTTATAGCCTCGCAGATGGCACATGCTTGCATCGAAATTTTAAAATGGACATCATTTTTTGTTCCTTTATCCTTTCATGATTGTTTACAGTTCTGGGATTAGAATCATATTCATCAATTTATTTCTATTTACATATTTTGTTGTTCAAAACTCATGATGTTAACACTTTATCGATGACTTGCTTGGAAAAAATTTATAGAGAAGTTGCTCAAAACACGTAAAATTCGAGAAGCAGAGGAAGCTGCTCGCAGATCAAGAATAACTAAGGTAGGTGATGGCGGAGACTAGAATATTTTTATGTTAGTGTAGAGTATATGGTATGCTCTATTACCTATTTGTTTCTTTTAGTTTATAGTTAATAACTTATTAATGTCATATCTTTGTTTTAGTTTTCTAATAAATATATTTTTAAAAAGTTTTAGCCTATCTCTATCTCTCCCCCCCCCTCCCCCTTTCAAAAAAAAAGAAAGAAAAGAAAACCCAATGATGTGAAATGTATCTTTCTTCTTGCTTTCCTGTGACTTCAAATTTACTGCATAATTGCTATAGGGAATGGTGGATGATAGTTTATCTATGTAGCACAGAATTCGGACCTTGGTAGCATAAGTCTAACAGGTTGCAGGCTTGATTGATCAGTTTGAAACATGGTTAAAAAAAATGCTATCTTCACTTAGCTTTTCGTGGAACCATTTTGTTTGGTTGGTATTTTTTTTTCAATTGTTGTTTTGCAGGCAGTAATGAGAGTTCGTTTCCCTGATAACTACACATTAGAAGCAAATTTTCACCCGTCGGAAACATTTCAAAGTTTAGTTGATCTTCTGAAGAAAGTGGTTGCACGACCAGACCTACCATTTTATCTATGTAAGTGGTCCTGGTATCTAATTATATTTTAAAACGTTTCAATTTGATCAGGTACTTCTATTTCATTCTCATGGAGTTATTCTCTTTGTTACGGATGCCCTTCATCCATAGGTGTTTTTAACTGATTTCATATTTTAGATACCACTCCTCCAAAGAAACAGATAAAGGACTTGTCTCAGGACTTCTATTCAGCTGGCTTTGTTCCTGGTGCTGTTGTGTATTTCTCTTGTGACTTACCAAAAGGTAAATATTTGTTCTATTTGATACAATAGTACGTCTAGTTCTTCATGCTCTGGACTGCAATTTTTACCTGAGTCCATCATATATAATGGGACGGGCAAAATCATTCATTACCTAATGTTTTTGTCCGTAAATTCATGTTATGAGTATCTAGGGGAATTGTTGGAAAGTTGCTTCATCTTCTTTTGTTATGTTTCGTTTTATCATGTTATTATTGTATGAAGCGATATTAGTCTGATATATGTTTCATAAACCTGAAGTTTGGATTATGCCATGTAGGTGATGATTCAGATGCAAATTCAGTGTCTTTCCTTCAAGAAGAAATTCAGGCATTGAATGGATTACATGTCGTTTCGGAGCATGCTGCTGAGTCAGTAGAGTCTGCACCAGAGCCTATAGTAGTGGCACCTCCTCCTCCTGATGTTCAACAGCCCAAACCTGCTGAGAAGAAACCTTCTAAGCCCAAATGGTTTAAAATGTGAGAGATCAGGGCAGGGTCATTTCTTTTCATCCTACTACTACTTGTGCATGTTATGGGTTTCGTTATGGGATTAAACAATTTCTTGCTTTCTTCAAAATTTCCTCTTACAGCATATGAATTCTTACAGTATTTATGAAATGTATAAACAACAAAGAAAATGCCAGACAATCTAGATGCTAGCATACCTTTGTTTTTTCAGTAGTTTCTTTTGAAAGATGCTTATACTTCATGAACAGATTTAGCTCTCTAAGTCTAGAATATGAAATATACAAATTACTTCAACTTGTACCAATATTACTTATAAAAAAGAAGAAGGTAGCATTAGATAATTTCTCTGATGCTAGAGAAGTAGTTGAAATCTCAATAACACAAATTTCTCTCCAGAGTTTTCCTGCCACAGCTGCAAGCTTGATCTGAACTTATAACGAAAAAGGAACAAAAATGCTCAACAGAACAATACAAAGAGATGATTATAATTATAAAAAAAATAAAGCTTACAGAGATGATTATTATTAGCAAGAAATCAATAATTATTATTATTTTATTTAATCAATCTATTAATTTTAATTATAAACCTATTGTTTATAAAAATCTAAAATTTTTCATTTGTATCGACTAAAATTTGAAAACTAAAATCCTACTAAAATTAATAAAATAAATGACTTTATATAAATAATTTATTAATAATATTTATTTATTTTTCTATTTTACTAGTTTCTTTTGAAATATGCTCTTGTACATCATCATGAACAAGTAGTTTGGCTCTGGGTCTATAGTATGAACGAGGGAAAGTTGGTAAGCATGGAGAATTTATTCGGTTTTGAAGATTAGATTGGATCTTTAGACGTTGATGAGGCATAAATTAGCAAGGAAGCAAAGTAATCTTAGATTCTGGAACGAGTCAAAATTGAAAATGATAAGTAAAGAAAATCCTAATTATATATATATATATATATATATATGGACGCTTCAATGAAAGAAAGTGACCTTTAAAATTGAGAAAATTTTGGACGTGTCAAGTTGTTGTCATGACGTGTTGAGACTATATTCAAATATTCTATCAGCTACAGTGCCTTATTTTTTCATTCAACACAGACCCAAGGTTGGATAGATGTAACATCCATTGAACCACCACCACAAGGTATATAAATATAAGAACATAAACAACAACACACTACAGATAAGAAATTTTTCATTTATTCTCAATCATGTGTTCCGAGTCTAATGTTAGGGTCTACAGGTCCACAACACAATCAATTAATCAATTATATAAGACAACACAAGGGTGTTATATACCCTAGTTTTATGAGACATTCTTCTCAAGCTCAACAGCAATGTCCTGCAACAATTAAAAAAACTGTGATTGTCATTACCCGGCATCAAAGAAAAGACGCTCTCAACAGCAAGCAGAGTCACAATTACCATTGTAGAATTGATGAACATCAGCACCATCATGTACCAAATTGAACTGATAAGGGACGCATTGAAAGATAAGCAAAGCATCATGGTGACCGTCAAGAATGCAGTAAAAACACCACCAGGTTCACCGGCAAGCAGCATAGACTAACTTCATCATTCTTTTTTTCTTTTTTCTTTGTTCTTTTTTTTTTTCCAATCACAACTACCACCAAACTCCATAAGAGCTTTTCAACTTGATTGAAGTAAAACGGTGTAACCAACCAATTTGTTAAGAGCATCTGTGATTTTTTATTTCAGCAGCAGCATACACATCACTTACTTGTTTACTTAGGTTTTATTCACTGCATATATGCTCCCCGTGGTAGAAGCATGTAGCCAGAAGATTTCATGAACCTGACTAAATTTGTGATCCTCCTCAAAAACAGGACTAGACAGCACACTGAACCATCTTTTGTCCCGCTTAAATCCCCCTATCTTTTTTTTTTTTTTTTTTTTTGGGCTCCTTAAGTTTGTTTTTCCTTCTTTTTTTTTTCCTTCCCCCAAAAGGAATGATATGAGCACTGATGCTATATTAGATCCAAGGTAGCAGCTTAGGGCCATCTTCAATAAAATCCTACAATTAATACCACAACTATCCCAGACTTGGCTGCTTGGAATATAAGCAATATTTCCAGCATTTTGTCAAAATCTCACGTCAGCTTCGAATGCAGACACTAGCCATATAAGCTGAGATAATATCTTGCTCCATGCTGTAAAATTGCGCTCTCAGAAGGTGAAGCCCTTTCCTCCTGTCTCTCCTGAGACTGTATTAATTGCTTCCAACAATTCGAACAAAGCAAGTCTAGACAGAATGTCTCTTCATACTCACTGTCATTGATGCACTGCCCGCATTGAAAACACCTTGCAATGCAGATTATACATGCTCTGCATAGCTGCGGCCCAGGCTGTTTTCCTTGGCAGCTTTCTGCTGGGCAATCATAAACAAGCCTCAAGTTCTGGCATCTAGGGCACACCTCAATATCAATGGCACGTTCATCATCACAAGAAAGAGACGAGCACCCATAACGATAAAATTGTGGCTTCTGAGACTCGGGCTGCATGAGATTCTCTACACCCACCAAGGACTTCAACTCTTCAAAGTGCTTGAGTGTTACACCATAGCGACCTCCAATTCTCAAATGCTTTATCCCAGATGTGCCTGAAGATTTGAAGGCCTTCAAATTATTAATGATGCCATCAACAGTAAGTTTTGCACATCCTGCCACATTCAGCTGCAAGGACAAAAGGCATAATATTGTCAGGTTTTCACAATGAATAGCATGCAAAATAAAAAATAAAGGTATGTCCAAACATACCAAACATATTCCATAGTTCCATAAGCCAGCAGATAGTAAATAATAATGAAGCAACAAAGTGCAGTAATTTGCAAAAAGATAAAAAAAGTGACATGCACATAATTTACATCAAATGATGCTAGAACTCAATTTTCAGTTTCTACCCAGTGCCACAAATATTCATTAGAAATAATGAGAGTGTTAACAGTCTTACGTGTCAAGACTGAACAGCCGTGAGAAATAAATGACAACAATATTGTGATTTCACAATGTGTAAAACTTTCATAAATAATAAGTCAAGAATTGCACACAAGGAAGAAGGAACTGTCACAAACTGGAGTGGGTAGGGCTGGTTTGGGGGTATGCTAAGTTCCTAACTGTGGTTGAGGAAAAAAAAAAACCATAAGCAAGCCACATTTAGGTCAGGCACCAGGCATATTTTATCTAGGCTTTTAATCGAGTTTCTTTGCCCTCAGGTTCAGATGGGTTTTACGCACATAAAATAACCATATAAGGCAATGCATCCAGCAAAAAGCAACAATAGAACACAATGCATGATTTCTCATTAAGTGCAGTAGACAAATACCAAAATGTAAGGAAACGTTCTTCAGGAATAAACATCACAACTTAAATACTTTTTAAGAGAGAAATTGACCTTTGTTAGTCTTGGATTGCAGTCAAGCACACGCTTCAGACCATCATCACTGATTTTCAAACACTCAACCAAACTTAAGGATCGCAAATTGCCTCGAGCCCGTTTAGTTAGCTGCAAAAGAGCAACATCATTAATCCGCTCGCTCAATGGCTGATCAATGTGTATACTCCTCCATAGATAAGCCTCATTCCGCACAGCAGAGCGTAAAGATTTACAGACCATTTCAACAGAAAGAAGATCTTGAACCCCCAAGTAGCCTAAGGTAAACAACATAGCATCATGTGGAGCTCCTTCATCTCCACCAGAATAGCAACATTCCGATCCTCCCTCCTCAGGTTCCTCTTTGCTTCGTTCACTAGCAAAACAAGAATTTTCATTCTTAAAACTTGGTGACGCCTTTGCATCACAAATTGACACATGCCCACCATCTCGTGATGATCCATCCCAACGTTCACACCCACCAAATCCACCTCCTGCATTCATCTTCTCAGCCAAATTCACATTCCCTGGCTCGGCCTGAAACTTCATTGCCTTATTCCATACAAAATCCAACCGATCCGTTTCAAAATCCTCAACCCAACCCGTAATTGCAGTAAAAGTCGCGCTGATTCCCATTCCAAAGGGATCAGAAGGCAAGAGATCAATGTCACTAGTAACCGGCTGCTCGCAGCTCCCTCCTCCTCCTCTATCAGCCCTTTCCCTTACACAGTCAACAAAGGGATTCGCAATTTCCCAGTTAAAATACTGGGGAATACCAAATCCATCAACATTCCTATCCTCAACAACATAACCACCATTGGAAAACCTCACCGAGGAAACCAAATTGTCTTCAGATGGATTCGTATTAAAGATTGGACGACGTGAGAAATTCAAGGTCATCCTAACCACACTAATCTATAAAAGGAACGAAATTTCAAAAGGAACCCTAGATTGTAAACGGTAAACCTAATCCAAGAAGAAGATCAGGGACAAGAGAACCCTCAATTTCGGATAGCAAACAAAAAAACAGCACCAAAAATTTCACCGAGTTTCTTGCATTCACAACCCAATCTACAAACCCTAGATTCAGTCAAAAAACAACAAAACCAGTCAATTTACTTCCTCTCCCCCTCCCTCCCTAAAAAAACAAAAAAAAATAAAAATATTACGATAACAACGAATAAAACCAGATAAAGGACAAGTAGATGAATTAATGAAACTATCAAATAGGATTTCTTTGGAATCGATTCGAAAGACCAAACCCTACGATCCTATAGCCGCCTTCACGTAACGCAATCGATGGAAGATAAGAGACAGAGATTAAAGAAGATGTTTGATCAACTTACAGTCAAATTTGAAACCCTAGAAAAAAAGATATCAAATTTGGTGAAGAAAAAGAACTCAAGTTTCTTCTTCGAATCGAAAGCGCCGCCGATCGATTGGTTAACAACGATCGCAAACAGAGGAAGGAATTAAGAGAGAGAGAGAGAGAGATTTATTTAAAGGAAATTGAGACAATAAGAGAGAGAGTGTGAGAGAGAGAAGAGAAAAATAAGAAGAAAAAAGTGATAAAAAAAACAAATAGAGAAAAAAAGGATTAAAAGCTTAAATTAGAAATAACCAAAAATACAGGAGGGGAAGAGAGAGACATGTGGTGGGAAGAGGCTACGCGTCCTCTTCTAAAAAGAGAGAGAATTATGTTGTTTCGTATGGTCCCACTTTTTCCCTGTCCTCAGTCCTCACTTCTACGACAGCCACGTGGAATTTTGATTACACATATAAATACAAAGATTAAGGTCGAATACCAAATATTACTTAATTAGTACATTACCAAAAAAAAAAAAACATTTTTTAGTGAATAACAATTAAGAGAATATATACATCTTTTTACATGAGTTCAAAGAAAAATAATAGGAAAAAAAAAAACTTTATAAATTTCACAAGTTTTCAAATCATCAACACAACAACTATAGAAATTTTTATTAGGAAAATCTTCAGTACCATAATATTTGATTATTTTGTATAAAAAAATTATTAAAAAAGATCTATAATATGTATATAAGCAATTCAAATAAATTATAGATAACATTGTTAATTTTTCAACTAAAATCCAGCAACATATATAATCTAAGTTTAATGTTGATTTTTTTTTTTTTTTTTTTTTTTAAGATCTAAGTATCTGAGTCAGTTTGAGCGCATCCGACTAACCCTAGGGAAATACAAGCCCTTAGCTCGGAAAGAGGGCGCCTCCTGAAATCCGAGATAAATTTTTTATTCGGGCCTATATATACCTTAAAAAAAGAATAAGTAGATAAGACTCGAACTCGTAACCTCTCAATTACTTACCCCTCTATCTAATTACTTGACAATTGCCTCTCCGGTTAGTTTAATGTTGATTGAAAGGAGAAAACCCAAATTAAATACCTTAAGGATAGAAGACCTTAATTTTGGCATTGGGAAATAATTATTGCAGAGACACTAAGCAGTTAGGAGTTAGATTGCAAGAAGGTAAATAGTGGGTAGCAATCAATATATTTTTCATTAAAAGCATACAGCATGAGCCTTTTTGTTGTTGACATTTATATTTTGTTATTATTGCAGTGACAAGGAAAGTGGGCTATTAGAGGTTTGATAAATCAAGCTGATTTCAATGTTTAAATTTAAAAAGTTTGGTATTCCAACCATCAATTTATATAACAATAGAGAAGAGAAAGAAAGATACAAAACAGTTGTCAATTAAAATTATAAAACTTTTTAAAATTCACAAATAAATTGCCAGAATTAATGCTACTCAAAATAGCATGTCATTGGATATTTATCTTCATATTTTTTTTTTCCTTTAAGAAAGAAATTATTCAACAAGGGAATCTACTTTCATGTAGTTGTGTAATATATTTTTGAATTTAAAATACGTGTTGCTTAGGGTATCTAGACTAGCTTACGCACACCGACTAATTCTTAAAGACAAGTCTTAATGAGGAGAAAGAATGACGTCTCCTCAATGAGCATGTAAGTGCCCTTATACCCAGTCCACAACTCAAGGGGTTCTTTCTCGGGCGAAGGTCACGTCTACCCCACCTAACGTCGAGACTCAAACTCATTTCATCATAAATCATAAGTAGGAACTCTAAACATTTCACTATCTTGTTTAGTGGTACCTATTTGTTTGATTATATTGGTATTTATTTGATCATCAATGGGCCACTTGCCAACTATGCAACAAAAATTAGAAAACCAATTTTTCTTTTTTGTATTTTATAATAAGATTCACCTAATCAGTCTTAGATTTTTAGAAGTTTGTTGTTGAAGAGATGGTTTGGTCAGAGGTTGTGGGAAGGTGACAAATGCTTTCTTCTTCTTTTTTCTTTTTTTTTTCGAAAATTAAAAGATAAGGTATGGAAGGATAACATCTTGCTAGGATAACCCACCCCTCCAAGGCTTCTCTTTCAGTAAGCTACCTGCAAGTCTCCTTTCACCATTTCTCTACTCCACCTAGTTCAGTACAACTTTTCTTTTCTTTTTTCTTTTTTTTCTTTTCTTAGAATGAATCTTCAATTCAGGGCATGCAAAAATAAAAGTTGATTTGAATAAAAAAATGATAAAAATGGATTTTTTTTATAGATAAAAAACAATTTCATAACCAATACAACATCAAACTTGTGAAAATATATGATGAATAAAAAATGTTGATAAAATTTTTTATAGTATATATATTTTTTTGAAGGGCAAACACTTGATGTGTTAGAACAAATCAGGATTCAGGACCCTAAACAATAAGCATAATGGCCACATTAACAAATCTCAGATATTGTTTCATTAGATGCAATTCACAAATTTTGTAGCCTTTTCTAAACAATATATTTTTTGCTTTTGAAAAGTCAGCTTTAGATTATAAAAAAAAAAAAAAAAAAGTCCGAATTAATACTAATGTCAAGAGGTTACTTGTTATTTTTATTTTTTTTATTTACATGCATTAGTGAATAAATGAAATGTTCCTTAGAAATTCTTTCACAAGAAGCTTCTTCCTTTTCAAAACTCTTTGAATTTTGATAAAAAATGGACGGCTGCTTTGAACACACCACCAACGAAGGAAACCCAACAGCATCTGTCGCTAGTTTACTTCCGCCCCAAGTATTTCACTACTTGGACAATACTCTCAATTGGAGAATCATCAAGGTGGTGCCCATAAAGAATGTTAAACTATGAACCAATGATAAAATAATAAGTTTTATCACAGTTCAATAGGAATATTTTTATTTTTTTATTTCTCACGAATATCCATGCATTTCGGGCGAGACTAATTTGCATTCCAGTAACATTGAGCGGCTCTCTCTAAGTAGGCGCAACTAATGAGAATACAAATACAAATTTTCTTTAACACAGACCTCGACCATCTTTGATGAATTGCAATAGAAAAAAAAAAACAGACTTCTTGTTACAGTTGTTTTATTAAAATAATAGGTTTTCAGTTTTATTTTAATAAAATAACTGTAACAAAAAGTCTTTTTTTCTAATGTTTTAAAAATATTAGAAAAAAGTGGCCTACTTTAATAACATATCTTTTACTGTTAATGAAGTATGCGGTAGTAGGAGGAAATGTCTCCTGGGGGTCTTCTCGGCTAATCTGGGTCAGGAGCTTTCGCGTATTGGGTGGGAGATTGTTTGGCATTGGTGTAGGTGTTCATGCATAGTTCATGCATAGTCATGTATATCCTTATTTAGCATCAATATATATTATTGTTTCTGCTCAAAAAGGAGTAGGAGGACATGTGTGATGGAAACACAAGGCTTTCCAGTCTATGGCACCACTCATTCAAGAAGCATATATGACCTAATAGATGTAATAACATCATGTGTTACTCATGGTAAAGAAAATTGATGTACATACACAAGGATCAATGGCAAGACTACAACTATGAGAAGGTATCTTTCTTTAGCAATCAAATCACATACAGAACCATAGAGATCAACATATTATTATAAACTGTGAAATAGAAGTGCTAATTGAGAGCAGAATACAATCAATCCGGATACAAATATGATAAAAAAAAAAAGGCATTTGGTGATGGAATCACCAATGCGC
Organism: Paratinospora sagittata; assembly: GCA_035771175.1. Taxonomy (NCBI): domain Eukaryota; kingdom Viridiplantae; phylum Streptophyta; class Magnoliopsida; order Ranunculales; family Menispermaceae; genus Paratinospora; species Paratinospora sagittata. Next base: position 3,370,717 of record CM069602.1, on the reverse strand, counting down.
TTGCATGAACAAGCAATTACAAGCTTGCAAAAAACAGAGTTCCTGGAAGAGTGGAATGTTGTTTTTTTGTTTTTATTTTTCAAGTCTACAAATCTGTGACCCGAAGTACGAATAACCAAAGCTCATATTGGCTGTGAATATTAATGTCAATAACAAAAGTAAACAAACAATACCATCATTCATACCCATTGCTTCCTCAGATGATGCTCCAATGATCTTACGTTGGAATCCAACGACAATGATCTGTTCTGCGACCACTTTGTGTGACTGAAAACAGAGTGGCCAGTGATACTCGATCGGAAGAGGTAGATATCACCACCACTTCAACAAAAATTCAATTCTCCATCTCAAGAAATACATACAAATCATTTTCCCAATCCGGGCCCCTGGATTCGACTCATCTAACATACCCATGTCAATGGCATCTAAGTCAGAAGCTTTCTTCCCCCAACCAATTTATAAGAGGTACTCATCTCAAGCATAGGCTACCATGCCCAAATCAAAGTTGCCTCTGGGGCTTTTCTTCTATTTTCCTTTTCACCCTCCAGCTTTACCCTTTATTTATTTATTTTTTTGTCAGTGATTTCTTGTTTTCACACAATGAAAAAAAAAAAAAAAGAACTTGGAAATGCTGAACCCAAGGCCAATGTGGTCCCAACCAAGCCAATCAAACCAACCAAACCAATAGGCCTCTCAACCATTCTGGGTCCGCTCCATCGAATATTAGGTTTAAGACAGGCCAGGAATTGCTAATCTCATATGGATAACATCCATTTTTCATGTCCAACCTCTGACCCTCTCAGTGTGCACAATCCAAATCCAAAGCTAAAGCCACTTCTACTAGCACTCTCTGGAGATAAATGCAAAAAAAGCAGTATGTTATCCCATGGTGGAAAATGGGATGCTTCTGTGCTGTCTCCTTCTAATTTGGTCTCTCTTGGCACTGGATAAATGTTATTTCTAACAATTAACACAAAGAAAGTCCAAAAGGAATGTTTCTTCATACTCGGTATCATTAATGCACCGGCCACACTCAATGCACCTTGGTATGCAGATTGTGCAAGCTCGACACGGCTGTTTGCCAGATTGTTTCCCTTGACAGCTCTCTGCCGGGCAATCATAGACAATCCCCACATTCTTGCATCTTGGACACATCTCAATATCTAGGGCATGAAAATCATCCCAAGAAAGACATGAGTGGGCATTGTGATAAAAGCGTGGATTAGTTTTGGGATGCATGCATGCTTCTGCACCTATCAAGGACTTCAACTCTACAAAGTGCTCCTGGGTTATACCATAACGCTCCCCGATTCTAAGGTGTTTTATCCCCAATGTAGCTGAAGACTTGAAAGCCTTCAAGTTGGTGACAATGCTATCAAGACTTAGTCTTGTACATCCCGACACATTCAACTGCATTAAGATTGCAGAAAATATGTAGCTTGTCAGATTCATGCATGTGTAACAGATAAAAATATCAATGCATGAGAAAACAAGTGAAATGGATATCCAATAGAATAAATTAACACTCAAGATGCAGTAAAATAGAGCCAAGTAGATTATACAGACAGGAAATACACATGGATCACCGGCAAGGTAGAACTATTTTGCTAGCTTTGTCTTGAGGAATAAAAAGAAGTTAGAACTCAACAGCAAAATACACCATAGGAAAGATACCTGGACTATATAACTCATGACCAGTTCATTTTTTAATTGAAGATAAAATAGTCATAATAGCAAATTAGAAGGTTTTACTAATTGTAATCAACTAGTCCAAGGAAAACTACAGTGTTATCAACTAATTGACAGCCGCAGCTCAATAGATAGAAGAACTGAAGAAGACGCTGCCATTAGTCGGATGTGAAGAGAGCACTTGAGAATTTTACTTTCAGGAGACACTATTTAGTGCTCTGATTTTTCTATATTCAGTTTCCATTGAGAAATTGATGATAAGGACTGGAAGATAATAAACATAGTTTGATTTAGACTCTAATTTTCTCCTAGTACCAATTCAACAGTCACATCTGTTAAAAAAACTATAAGTTACAAATAAAATGAGGAGAGACAAACTATCCAAATTATAATTTTGCATAATTTTCAGAACACAGCTAATTTAAGTGAAGTTTTGTGTTGACAAGCTTCTGCAGAGCTACCATATCCAGCTACGTGGAACCTACAAGATCAATATTCTTAATAGAAACTAACCTTAACGAAGCTTTTTATCAACTACATGGGGTCGGCTACATGAAACTGTTTCCTTCACTTCGCTCTATCAAAGGCTGAGTCGACCTTCATATTACCAAGTATTTATATTTAATCTAATTATCTCTATCCATTTTATTTTATATATTCCTCTACCTCTATCTTTTCACAAATTGTTAATAGGTCATTTTTCCTAACTAGTGAATTCAAAGATCTTGTTGTACATGTTCATACCACTTCAATTTCTTTTCACTAATTTTATCTTCAATTAGAATTATTTCTACCATTTCTCAAATATGTTCATTCCCAATTTTATCTTTTAATGTTTTTATCACATATCCATCTTAACATTTGTATTTTTGTTACACTTAATTTGTTAACATGTTTTTATCACCCAACATTTTGTTCCACAAAGCATGGCTAGCCTAATATCAGTCTTTTAAATTTTGTTTTTAACTTCAAAGCAACATGTTGATTATATAATACTCTAAAAATACTTCTCCACTTAAGTCTTATATCCACACCTATTTCTTCCCCTTACTAAATAATTGATCCCAAATACCTAAAATATTTACTGCTTGGAATCTCTTGGCTTTCACTGTCTCATCATTAATATTTCCACTTCTACTAAAATCATATTAAATGTATTATGTCTTAATCCTACTAGCCTTAAACATTTTAGATTCTAAGTAAAGCTTATATTCAAAATTGAACATAGCATTTGCGCTAGATCTAATTTCATCAATTGGCACTCTATCATCAATAAATAACATAAACACATCAACAATGACATGAATATTCTTAGAAGGAACACACTTGTTTTTTATACTGACCTTTGCTAGTCTTGGATTTCGTCCAAGCACACACTTCAGAGCATCATCAGTGATCTTAAAACAATCAACCAAAGACAAGCTTTGCAAGTGGCCCTGAGCCTTGTCGGTCAGCTTCAAAAGTGCGTCATCAGTAATCCTTTCATTCAATGGATGATTAATATGAATGTTCCTCCAAAGAATAACATCACTTTCAACTTCAGAACGAAAGGATCTGCAGACACTTTCCAAAGAAAGGAGATCCTGCACACTTAGAAATCTAAAGGAATAAGGCATAGCATCATGCGGTTCGCCTCCATTTTCATCACAACAAACAACAGAGCACATCTCAGATTCCCCTGAACTATCAATACAACCATCACTGCTATTCGACACCGACCCACCATTAGCCACCTCATTCCCATCCTTCTCCACACAACCATTAGATCCACCAAAAGGATTTGATCCCTCGTAGATGCTCATATTCAGCAACTCCTCCAGAAATTTCACTTCCTTTTCCGTTAAAACACTCAATCCATCCGCTTCGAAATCCTCCATCCAACCCGTCATTGTGGCGAAAGTAGCACTTATTCCCATACCAAAAGGATCTAATGGCAAGAGGTCTAGAATGTCATTAGCAAGTGGCTCCCAGGAAATTTCTTTATCGTTTGTATCCACCCCGTAATCAAAGGAATTTTCTACATCCCAGGTGACAAATTGGGGCTGACAATGATCATTACAACTGGAAACGAAAATTTCCTCATAGGGATTCCCAGAAAATATCGGGCGTTTACAGAAATTCAATGTCATCTATACAAACTAGGGTTTCTTTATGAACAAAAAAGAAATCTACAAAGTCCCCCAAACTCAAAATCTTTCTCTCAATAGTTTCTTTCTTTCTTTTTCTTTTTTTCTTTTTTTTTTGCAAAAAGATACAAACCCTAGATTAGAAACCTAACCTATAAAGAAATTACCCACCCAAAAAAAAAAAAATAGAACCTCCTTTCTGGTAGCAACAAAAAAAAGCTCCAGAAAATTCTCCAAATCTTTGGTCTCAGATATCAATCACGGCCACAAAACCCTAGATCCGAACAAAAAAAACAAAGAAATCTTAGAATCTGACAACCGATCGATCAATCGAGAAAGTAAACAAGGAGATAAAATTGAAAACCCTAAAGTGATAAATCGATCTACTTGCACTGAATCAAAAACCCTATAGAGACAAATCTAAGAACGAGAAAGCGTAGATTTCGACTCTATCGACAGATAGAGAGTTAGAGGGGAGAGACAGGGATTTCCCGTAGAGGGAGTAAAAGAAAAATAAAATTTAAAGGAACGGTGATAGAGGCGTGAGATTCGTAATTTTACCAAATTTGGTGCAGGCGCCAAGAGCGCGCGCCAAGGAACTGAAAACGCGTCCCGCGGCGGATTTTCATTAGTCGAGATCCGCGCTATTTATATTTCACCCACGGGCGTCGTATAAATGTCAACCATCTCTCTCGTGCCGTAGGTTTTGTTTGTTTTAAAGATAATAGATTACAATTTTTATTTTTATTTTTGAATAATACGACAGATAGTCTGAACTCATTTTATGAAATGAGTACCCCAAGCCATTCGATCAATCAAATACTGCGAGAGGTTCACCAAAAATGCATTTTTGAAAAATATTTTTAGAATAAATATTTAAAAAAAAAAAATTGGTCTCACCTAATTTTTTACAAAAACAAAAAAACTATTTTTTTTCCTACGAACAATTTCAAAAGCTTTCTCATATGAGCCGATCTAAATTAACCTAAAAGAAAATAAATGATCAACAGGTGGTAACTCTGTTGGTTAAGGAACTGAGTATAAGTGGTGTTGAGGTTCAAGTCTCGAATTCGAGCTTAAATATATCTTTATTTATCTGTCTTTGTTGGGAGGGTCAGTCTAAATATTTCTGTCATACCTGAGTCCAGAAGAATTAATCTCTATAAAAAAAAAGGATGACACCTCCGAAATGCTAATAAAAAAAAAGGAAATAAATGAAAAATAGTAGTATTATGCAGTTGATCAGTGTTCAATAGAGAATTAATTCATATACTTGGTGTTAATTTTAATTAATTTTGTTATATATTTTGATAAATTTGAGGGAGTATTTATGAGTTTAATGATTGTAAGATTGATGTTTAAGTTGAACTTAATATTATTGCAAATTTAACTTGAACAATTTTGAAGTTCAAACCATTCAAACATTATAAATTTGGGAAAATGGAGAACTAGAAAGAAGGTAAGAGGGAGGTAGGAGATAGCTAGTAAATGCAAGAAAGAGCAAAGGAATGTGTGGCATCTTAGATAGGTAATCCACCATTAGGTAACCCACCATTCTAAGGCTTTTCTTTTCTATTCCATTTGATGATGCTTATAAGTCTTCTTTCAAAAATTTATTCACATGTATGGAACACTATATATATATATATATATGAATAAAGGCTAGAAAGGGTAGAGATCTTCATTGCAATTTTATTTAGTAAACTTATTAGATGTAGAAAGAATATATGGAAATTGGGGTTGTTCAATGGAATGAAAAAAAGGTCACTACTTTTTCTTACATTTCTAGTAATATTCTCATGGGTTTAACTTTTTTTTGCTTTTATTTTTTTAACCCATCAAACTTTGTATAAACACAAGCTAGTTTCATAAACAAAAAGAATGAGTTTATTTATTTATTTTTATTATAGTTGTTACATTAGAGCACATACACATTATTTAAGATTAATATATTAAAGTCAAAGATAGTCTTAACTATTAACACAAGGAAAACATGACCGCATTAAAGCTCATAGGACAACAATAAAGCCCTTAAACCCTAAACCCTTGGTCTCATATGAAGTTGAGTAAGCTAAATACCTGTCATTGGTGAATGAAGTTGACTCTCTTATTACAGGCTCGAGGAAAAGACAACACATGTAGTCATATCTCTACATTAGATAGGCTGCTTCTGAATTCAAATGTGTGACCTTGAATCATAAGGGGTGCCATGACCCTCCTTTCCATGTGATACTCATATCTATTTAAAAATAAATTCATAAGAAAAAAATAAAAAGTATAGGCTTATTACTTGCAGAACAAGAGAGAGAAAACTGACAAGGTGAAAGGTACTTAAGAGAGGCAAAGAGTGACTAATAGCTAGCTGTCTGGTAAAAGAAACAACCTTAAATGAGCTGTAAAAGGAGCACAAAACTACAAGAACACCCAGCTTTTACCGTAGCAGTAAATTAAAGAAATTCTAATGAGCAGGCATGTACCAAATTGCTCCTCTAATGGGTGGAAAAACAAAGAGACATGGAGGATAGCTTCAACTTCAATCAAGCCCATGAACCATGGCCTACCCAACTAGCCTCAAGCAGTGCCCTCCTCAATAGCACCAAATATGTTGCAAAAATTCCTCATAGATTTCATATTCTTCAATTACTAACTGGGCCATCATCTCTTAAAACTTATAGGACTGTTCCCTTAATGCCCAATCAACTGTGTCTCCTTGGCTACTTAGACAAAGTTCTTTTTTTGCCTATAATTTTGCAGACATCAGGCATGTGCTCGACCATGTGCCACGGTGCAGTTGTAGGTGACCAGCATGTGGACTCAGAAGGCTACAAGACACAAACTGTTCTATCTGTTTCCTCTGGGAGAATAGTAGTTTTTCGGTTTTGTACTAGATTCTATGAACCCTCTCTCTTTAAAAACATTGCATTCTCAACTTTCAAGGTATTTTTGTCAATCTTATAATTTGATGACCAAATGCTCTGGATTTTAAGAAAACAGTGCATTTTGTTTAACTGATTCAATTCTTTTCATAAGGGTCTTCTCCAATGTCCCAAAACAACTCATTCATTTCTTGCCAATTATATAGTTTATGTTGTAATTAATAGTCAATTCTTTTTCTTTCTTTTTTTCTTAATTTTATTGAAGTTGATCACTGATGACAAGGTGGCCAGTGATCAAAACTTGTTAATAGTTTCAATAACTATAACTGTCTTAAAGCAACAAACTGTTTTTTTTCTTTTTTTTGGGGGATAACTGAGGGTATTCAGGCTTCGCCGGACTAATACTTTGGACCCTTATTTGTTCGAACGGGAGATGCCCCAATTGACCAACAAGTAGGGGGAGAGATTTGATTCTTGGTCTCACTTCATGAGGTGATGACCCAAGACCACAGCCAACCATTTGTTGATCAGGTAACGGAAATGTGAATGCCATTGATCGCTTACAAAGATAGAAGTAAGGCTTCAAAATAATACATAAATTTGAATCTAAGATACATATTAAAGAAGAAAGAAAATAGTGCAAACTACATTCTAAGAGGGAAACTACAAAGGAATCTTAATTTTAGAGAAAAATAGATTAGAGGGAAGGAAGGAAGCTAGAAAAGATATAAATTTTAGTGTATGTAATACAAGGCATTATTATCTAGAGGGAGGAGAACAAGCAATACAAGCCAGTAATATAATGGCAGAGGAAGTGGCATCTTCTTCACCACTGAAGTAGCTCTTCTTGAACCTGCAAGCTTTGCTCTTATTGTACTGCATTATCTGCTTGTGTTCTTTTCCTTTCTCTTGTTGCTGTTGGCTCTTCTTCATGAATTCCTGCAATACCACCCCCTTTGACACCATTTTTTTTTTCACTGATCTAAATTGTACTACTTAGAGACCTGTAGGAAAGGCTTGTGAAAGGTTGACAAGACTAGCAGAAGCAACCCCTCTTCATTTATAAGCTTTGGATTCAAGAAAATGCCCTCAAGTTCCTTCAATATTACTAGTTAACACATAGGACCCTTGATGCTTGATCTTATTATAATAGTCTTATATGTTGGTGGGGCCTACAGATATGCATGATTGAGAGGATTTCTTTAGAATTATATGAAGCTATATCTTATAATTAATCAACCATCTCCATCTTAGACTTAAAAAAAGAAATCTAGATTGGTCTTAGGCATATATGGATTTTGTTCAATTGAAGAGGTTTTAGGTTGGTTCTTCTTGTTTTAACCCAATTAGAATTATATTTTAAATCATGTCATGTTCGTATCTTTTTAACTTTTGTAGTATCATGTTCCTACAAATAATCATTCAATTGGGTACTTAAAAATATATATCTTTACACTAATCTTTAAAGGGAAGCCTTGGCATAACAGTAAAATTTTTTACTGTGTAATTAGGTAGTCACGGGTTTCAGTCATAGAAACTGTCTCCTGTGATGTAAGGTAAGGGCTGCATAAAAATAAACCAAAAATAGTTTGTTCTTTTCTCGAGAACCAGCATAAGCGGGAGCTTCATGCATCGGACTGCTCTATTTGCGAACCTTTGAATATAACCCTGATTCATTTCAAAGAATAACATCTCAAAAAATCCCGCTGCTCATCTAACGTGTGACTGATGAGACCTCATTCAACTACAATTAGGCTAGCAATTAAGTCATTGATTATAAAAAATATACAGCCTAATAAGACAAAAATTAAATTTCAAATTCTCTCTTAGCTGGAAACTTATTAACAGATGGGAACATTGCTATGCCCCACCCTGAAAATTTCCAATCATTTGAGGGATCAAATGGTGTCTCATTCTCTTATATATATATCCATTGCTTAGATTTATGTAACATAATTTTGTGTTAAAATATAGGCAAAACAGCTAATTAATCAAGAAAAATGGGAGTAAGCAGAAAGGGCACCTGAGCAAAGTAACAAAGACTAAAGTGATTAGTTCTGTATGGGGAAGCCTTGAAGAAGTAGAAGAAGAAGGCAAGATTAGTAGTTGGTTCTAGCAGCCCAATTTACGGTTCTTGTCTCAGGAGCACTCCTTCAGTTGGAACCCCATGTGAGCACGTGTCCAGATGCTTTCCCCCTTTTTATGGCCGACCCCACTTCCATACTTCCACAGTTCCCAATAATCTCTCGCTGGGGTTCTTATGGTTCTTGTTCAGCCATTGGCTTACTTTGCAATTCAATGTATCTATCTATCTCAATTGATATTACCAATATTGATGATAGTTGAATATGTATTCTTAGGCTCTTAATTGACAGTTATAGTTTTTGGACCGAGTGGTTTCTAATATAGTATTAGAGCCTTAATTTTATAAGAGGTCTTGAGTTCAAGTCTCGTTATTGACATTTACATGTTTCTTATTTGTATAACTGATATTTCTCTTATTCTATATCTCTTCTGGCTCTTCACATGTAGGATGAGGTTGTACGTGAGAGTGAATGTTCATGATAGTTTGATATGTATTGCTGGATACAGGCTTTTTACGTGCAAGATGAGACTGCACATGTGAGAGGGTATTGATGATAGCTTGATATACATTACTGGGTCTTTAGCTAACAACTATAACTTTGAGGTTGAGTAATTTTTAACAGTAAACATACTATTGTTTAATTTTGTCTTTTTTATTTTTTTAATCTAGATGTTCTTAATGTCAACTTATGCGCACCGTAAACATTATTCCACTTGAAATGTGTACCACTAAGTAGAGATGGTGGCATCCTATTTAATGGCACTCATGGCCACGACACAAGGGTTTTTCCTCGAGCATAGGCCACACCACCTCATCCATGAGACGAAGACAAAAGTCTGTAAAAGCTTTGATCATTGGTATTCTAGCCCTATAGCCTGTTTGGTAAACTTTGAAAAAGAGTTTTAGAGCTAACTTCTAGACTCAAGCACAGCTTAGCCAACAAACAAGAAGAGGAAGAGGAGTTTGGAACTTATCCACAAAGCCTTAGCTTGAAGGGTCACTAGCTATTGTTACTATACATTTTGTAGCCTTTGAAACAGACAAGCTATGGGGAGTGTCTCTCACTACATATTTCTGCATGTAGGACCACATGCTTGAAAATGGGATGCCGGGCAATGCAAGAGCAAGTCATCATAGATTGTTTGACCCATTATTTAAAAATTTAAATGCATGAAGAGCTCTCTCTCTCTATTGACACTTTAATTGAGACAAAAAAGATTCCATATAGTTTAAGTTTAGTTGGAGAGTAATCACTAAGAAAATGGAAGAGCATTATTGTTGGTAGTTCAAAAACTTTTTTTTTTTTTTTTTCATTGGTACCATTTATATACTTGGCTGTACAGACTGGACAATTGGCCTAATTTGCCTCTCTATTTTTGGAACCTATAAGACATTTTTCCCCTTGAAGGCTGGCCCTAATGGCTATTTTGGTTCCTTGTGGTTATCAATGTGGTTGTTGAAGCAATGTGAGAGGAAGCAAGGTTTCGACGATTGCCATTTTTTCCTAGTTTCTATCTTCTATACTTTATATTAGAATCTAATGTGAATACTAATAGTTAATGAAACAGGAAGAACTGCGAAAATACTCTATTAGGTTTACAATGATCAACAATGATGAGCTAAAACTCTATACCAATTACAACCAATTTGATTGCATTTTTTTTTTTTTTGAAACCTGAGTATTCTGGTTAGCTTACGTGCACCTGACTAATTTCGAGAGGTGCAAGCCTTTAGCTTGTAAAGGGAGCACCCCTGAAACCTTAGCAAAAATTCTTGTTCAAGCTCATACTTTGAAGGGGGCACAAGTAGATGAAACTCGAACTCATAACCTCTCAGTTACTTGCTCCTCTACCCAATTATTTGGTCGATGCCTCTTTGGTAACAAATTTGATTGCTATAAGTATGATATAGCAGTTACCATATCAGATTTGTAGTTTTATTGAAAAGGTGAAAGTTTTTATCTTATATAAATATGAAAATTATTTTAGAAATACACTTTGACGCGTGATTTAAGACGATTCAACGACTTTCAAGGATAATATTAACAAAATATATTAGTCAAACATTACCCTATAAATATATATAAATACTTAGAAGAAGTAGAAGCATGGAAAGTTGTTAACATTTATATTCTCTTGATACATGTAAGTTAGGCCTTTAAGCTATAAGTTATAGACATATAAATTTAGGCGCAATTAAATTTCAAGTTCTTCACTTAAAAGCAACATTCCACCGTTGATGTGGTTGCAAACATGTATGACAAAAATCACGTTTGATGTTGGGCATTGATAATGAACCATAAAGATTTACTCTTGGATATTACTTTGGGAATATGATCAAATAAAGATTTCATATGGGCTTAATTAAAACGCTTTTTAATTATTCACTAAATCTATAATTATTAGGAAATAATAGAAATAGCATTTGACAAAAGATTCTTAACTAATTTGGAGACTGATGTGAATCTTTATATTAAAACAAATATATACCTCTTATAGTAATTTCCTTCACTGTTTTCAGATTTTCTTTCTTTTTTGCAGGTTGTTTCCAGATTAAAAAAAAAAAACACTAAAAACATAATTATTCAATAAAGGGTAAAGCTACAAAAATATAATTTTTTAATACATATTTTTTATATTACAAGTAAAAATAATTAAATTACTTTAAATTATATAATAATACTTCATATTACGTAATTATGTATTATATAAAATATTGTCATGTGATTCAAGACAATTTAACTATTTTACTTGTAATGTAAAAGATGTACGTCAAATAACAATGTTAACTAATATTTTCCTTAATAAATTTCAAGGAAAGAAATCATTTATCATTTATTAGTCGTGCACTTCATTAAAAAAAAGAAAAAAAAAAGCTAATCCTCTATTTTGACGTGACAGAGCACCAATCATGAAGTAGAAAACAACCATTTCAACACGCTTGACAGAGAATCCAGTCACTAATCAGAACCCAACGGCGCCAATGCATGACACCTGGAAAACCGCGTGTGATATGATGCAATGCGAGAGCAAATAAAAACCTAGTAGTACATTCCCACGAACCAACTTCCGAAACGTGGCAACAATGCAGTCAACCTGGCCCCCACTCAGCACATACACCGCGATGGGACCAACTTGCCATGATTGGGAAAACCGAAATCAAGTCAACAGATCAGACCGCTGAAATCTCTCGGTCATGTTGACTCTCCTTTCTTCCCATAGTCCCAAACACCACATTGCGGCGCAGCGAAGCTACTCTCTCTACTCTGTGAGTCACTTTCTCTGTTTTGCTTTCTCTCTCAAATTCCTGTGTACCCAAATTGCAGAGAATCAAAATCAAGCAAGTGATCTTCTCGTTCTTGCATGCTTCAAGAAAAAATTGTTTTATAATTCTCATTCCGTTCTCTTCTCAATCTCCGTTCCTCAAGCTAAAAATCGATTCTTTTCTCTAATAATCTGATTCCAACTGATTAATCATGAAATCTGATTACTAGGTTTTGTTCATCTTCTTCAAAATGCATATAATCGATTCGTTTTTCTCGAGACTCTCAATTTGATTCTCGCTGTAGCTACTATTATGTATTTGTCTGAGAAGCAGCACCCGATTGATTTCGGGGACAGAGAGATGATGATAGAAGTTGTTGAAAATGGCGGATTGCAACCGCAGCAACAGCAGCAGCAACCGCAGCAGATGATGTTAGGAGAAAGTAGCGGGGAAGAACATGAAGTGAAAGCACCGAAGAAGCGAGCGGAGACTTGGGCGAAGGAGGAGATTCGAAGCTTAATCAATTTGAGGCGAGAAATTGATTATCTTTTTAATACAACGAAGTCGAATAGGCATCTATGGGAGCAGATTTCGAGCAAGATTAGGGAGAAAGGGTTCGATCGGTCTCCGACAATGTGTACCGATAAATGGAGGAACTTGTTGAAGGAGTTTAAGAAGGCAAAGCATCAGGCTAGAGGGAGTGGTTCAGCTAAGATGTCGTATTATAAGGAAATTGCTGAGATTTTGAGAGAGAGGAACAAGAATGCAGCATACAAGAGCCCTCCTCCTTCAAAGGTTGATCCTTACATAAGATTCTCATCAGACAAAGGTAAGAAATTTATTTTTTATTTTTTACTTTTTTTCAGTTCTGTTTTTAATGCTTGCTGTGATTGATTCCATTTTCATGTTGACGTTATATAGAATTGGTGGTGTTTGTTAAATGGAATTTATGTTGCTTTAATAAGATGTATTGTACTGTTAAATGGAATTTATGTTCTATAGCATGTTTTACTTTTGCTTTAATCGGATTTTGCGCTCAGATTTTTTACTTTTACTGGTTGAGTTAATTCCATTTATAGCATGTTTGGTGTGGCACTAAGCTCAATCGACTAGGGAGAATTGTGAAATGTTCTACTTTTGGAACTTCTAGAGTTAAGACTCTTTAGTCAATATGTTAAGCAATATGCAAATCCCCAGCTTGGTGTCCTGCATTTAAGGTTTCAGATTCTTTTAGTTTTCAACTACTTTAGATTCTGAATTTTGAGCTCCAAATTTGCTGGGGTGAGGTTTCTCAATGTTTTTGCCGCTTGACTCCATTTCTTCATTGAGAGTCTAGTGTCATTCATTGGTTTATTGGGTTGCGACCCAAAATCCTTCCTATTTAGTCATGCCATGTGCTCGTAAAATTCCTGTGAGCGGAGGATATAGGTTTTATGGTGAGGGCACGTGGCATTGTTTTATGAGGAGGAGCTGGTGTTTCCAATTATCGATTGTATCGATCTTGGATACGCTTTGTGCATTTGGTCTCTTTTATTTATTTGCAAATGTGGCGGAAGCGGCTACTGATTAATGTTGGGGTAGCATAGGTTTATTGCAAGGGAGATGCAAGATTGCTACGCCCTCTAAATCTCATTGTGAGTTTGAGAACACATTTCCTTCCAACCTTTGTTAATGAATTCTCAGAGTAGGAGGGTGTATTATTGAAGTGATTCCTGTATTATTTGACAACGTTGTGGTTACAGATGAAGCGTGGTAAGTCTGCTTGACTTAGTTGATTGTTGATGGAAACTTTTGTGTTGAAAGAATCAGGGTGTTTCTCATGTATTTCCTACTTGCCATGATTTTGTTTCCTATTATCCACTCAAAGATTGCCTTTGCAATTGTTGCCCCTTTTGACATATAAAACTAGGAAGAAGATGTAGTTGTCTCCTCTATTCTGTGAAGCCAGATCTCTCTCTTCCTTGATTGATCTTTGTTAGATATATATCCCCTCGGTCTTGTTTGCAAAACCCAAAATTGCTACGACAACTCACTTACGAAATTTTTATAATCTTGGCTAATCCATCATTCGTATCAAGTTTGTCATTTAGCAGTTGAGGGCTTCGATCAACATCTAAATGGAAATGTCTAAGACAAAATAAAATCGTATTGCCTGAGCTGAGGTTTTTTTCATGTTAACCCACTCGCTATTTCTAGTAATCCTTCAGTTTTTATTAATTCATATTTAAATAAACCATTTTAATTTGTTCATAAAATACTGGCCATATCTAGATGTCAATCTTTATGAAGGATTACTCATTATAGTCATGCATGTTGGTCCCTTTTTTATGCTAATGTGGATAGCATTTGATATTGTATGTGCACGTGTGAGCTGCACTACCTATCTATCTTACACAAATTCTTGCATGGCTGTTAGCTGTGTGACCTGTTATGTATTTTCCTCTATGAAGAAATGAGTTGCATGTGGCAATGCACTCAAGTGAGGACAAAAGGTAGAAACATCAAGAGAAAGAAAGAATAAGAGGAGTAAAACTATAAAAGAAAAAGAAGGAAAGGAGAAAAAAAAAGGAATTTTGTAGGAGAACAAAGAAAAGGAGGAGAGAAGGAAGAAAAACAAGTAACAGAAAGAAAAAAAAGATAAAAAAAAAGGGGAAGAACAGTGACCAGAGTGCATGTCCCAGTACTTGGATCCCAATTTTTGGATACTCTGAGCCCAATACTCATATCCCGTAATTTGAAAATGAATGAGCGTAACCTCTAGTTATGCAACTACATCTGGCACCCATACTCTTGTTCAAGTAACATATGCTATCAAGCATGGTTGCATGTCTAGAGGTTGGACTTGTTCATTTCTCAAATTATAAGATATGGGAACTCGACTGGAAAGTATCTAAAAATTTAGATCCATGTACTTTAAAATAGGCTATGTTGATTCTTGTTCTTCTATTATTTTTTTTTCATCTTCTTCTCTTTCTTTTCGTCATCCTCTTCTCCGCCTTTTCTTCTAGTATGTCTTTGAATGTCTTTTGTTCTTCATGTTCTTTTCTCCTTTTTTCGATTCAACTAACTCAACGAAGCCTTTTCCCAACTATTTTGGGCTAGCTACATTTATCTGTTTCTTCCACTTCGTTCCATCAAGGGTTAAGCTTCTTAGGTTCTGATTAAGAAGATTGTTTCATGGTTGATCCAACAAAGTTTTTATATTGTCTGTTAATTGCCTAACACAAACCTCCTCCTTTATCTAAGCTTGGGACTGGTGGCATATAAAGGTAGCCAAATATGCTCAGCATGAGCAAAGTTCTACTCTCCGTTTCTTCATTTTTTTCTTTCTTTCATAGCTTTACTTTACTTCCTTTTCTTCTTCTTAAACTTCTTATTTTCTTTTTCTCTCCCTACTTTAATCCACTTTAATTTATTAATTATTTTCTTATTTATTCTAGTCTCTTTTATTAGAGAATTTGTAGAGCTATACTCAAATGCAAATTTGAAGTGTTGGTCACATCTCCTATGTCCATGTCAGTATCTTGTCATGTTTTTAGGCTAAGGGGGAGAGTCTGGTATCATAGTTATGATTTGCAATATGCCAAGTTATTGAGGTAGTTTATTAGTCAAATGATACAACACTTTTGAGGCCGTGTATAGATGATTTTGTGTGCCATGTATGTTGTCCCTACAATGCTAAGCACTACCCTTATACAACTTATGAGGTCATTGATTTGATATAATGGGAAGATTCTTAAGCCAATAAATTATGAAAATGCCAGTTTGAGTCATGTAGCCAGCCACTTTATGCAATAATTCTAAAGGTTAGGGCTGAGTCTATAACCCTCTGGCGGTAAATTAATAGGATGAAGCATTGAGTAATATTGCTAATGTTATGTAATTAATATATTTGGTTTATTCACCACTATTGCACCTCGAGGATATGTGATGTACCTTTTTAGGTAATCTCACTAATCAAATACATGGATGAAATGGGACCTTAGGAACTCAGGCTTTTATAATAGCTTTTCCTTTACTTTTTCATGTAAATGTTGATTATATAAAAGTACTTCTAGATATTTGTCATAAATTGTATCTAATGAATGAAAGAGTTTTTGGTATATTAATGGCAGTATCAAAAATATGTTGGCGAGACCTAGTTGGAATGGTGAAAACAAGAGAGAAGTATTTAATGCACAATTCCCATCTAAAAAATTAAGCTGATTGGCAACTTAAGCCACAAAACTAAATCTGATCTTCTAACAAAGAAAAAGAGTAAGGAGAAGAAAATCTGGAGGATCCTAAATGCAAACCCATTGCTTTCCTTCAAAACTCGAGTTTAAGTTCCTTTATTAACTTCAAAATTTTTTGTAAGTGGTGGCAATCTCCATAAATACAATCCTAAGGAAATAAAATATTCATAGCATTTTTGGAAGAGAATAAATAGTCATAAAGAAGTTTAAGTCCAACTAACATCACTAAAGCTAAAGAAAGTGCTAGAGTGCTCTAGAAAATGCAAAATGTTGATAGATAAGCTGATTTATGGACAACATATCTCTTATAATTATGGATTTTTCCCGAGTCTAGACTATATGGGGCTTGTTACCACGATTATGGAAAATGAGGAGAAAAAGGAAACTCAAAAAGTTTGGTTGTTCGTCCACTTTGAAAAAATTATGTCTATTGAAATGTTGGACAAGAGACAGTTTAGCTCATTAAGTGACTTCTTTATCTCCCTTGGAAAAGTAGGATGTTGATAATGCCCTTAATCAACTCTTATCAACTAGTTTCTGTTTGTCCCTTTGTCTTATAGAACTCGAATAGATGCGATGACTACTGGTTGGTAGTCATATTTACACGAAAATGATAAATTCAATTTATATGGTGTGCATCCTGGCTGATTCCAGGTTGCAGATATTGTCACAACACATGTTTTCCTTGGCTTCAATAAATATGCTTCCCTGAAATCTGAATGCCTGATAAGAGCCATAATGGCATGTAGTTAATTTGGATTCCTGTTCAAGGTTGCAATAAGTCATAGGATGTGTTCTTCTGGTCGCTTTCCAAGTCAAGGTATTTATCACAGATTCACTTGCCCATACATTTGCAATCTCAACCTTCCTTTACGTCTTGCTTAATTGTGTATTTTAATGCTGCTTGTTTTATTTGTTTAAGTTTTTCTCACCACAAATATAGATGATGCAATGTTGACTTCTCTCATTTTCATGTGGCCTTGCTTTATTACTATTGACATGTTAGCATTTTCTCACCCCCTTCTTTTATTCTATTTTTATTCACCGGAATCAGCCATTTGTTATTCTATTATGTTAAGCCATTTACATTAGGGAAGGCATATACATACCTATTCTTGTGTATAACTGCAATGATGAAAATTTCTGAGAAGCACGTACCATCATAAATGGAATCTGTTTTAGACTTTGAAGATGCGGATATCAACTCAGGCAGCTGCTTGACCCGTGACTCTTTCTATTTAGGTCTTGATGATACCGGTATTTCATTTGGACATATGGAAGGTATTATATTGCTCTCAAGTCTTTGTAACACTGTTAAATTCATTGTTTAACATTCAAATTTAGAATTCTCTAGCTTTATTTTCCATTTTTTGTAGTTTTTATCTGGCTTTATTTATCAATCCCAGTTTTCTGATTTTGTTAGATTTCCTCATGGTTTATCTTCAGCAATTTACTCAAATCTTATTCCTGTTTTCAGAAAATTTGATTGGATCAAGTTATATTGTACCTTGTAACTATTTCTCCTGGCCTTGGAGAAACAGTTAAATCCAGATTTAACTGTTTCTCCACTTCCAACTAAAATACATATATGATATAGCTAAACAATATGAAATTAGTGGGTTTATTTAAATGTAAATGATGGTTTAGCAACAGCCGTAAACCTGATATTGATGAGATACACTTATTTAAGGTATCTCATTACAGTTTGTAACTATTGATCCTAATGTGTATAAAATTCAATGTTAAATCCTTGTCAATGACTATGCAGAGTAGATCTACATTAATATGTTATGGTATAGGTGGTGGGCTGCTGGATCCCAAATATGATCGTCTAAGGAGCTAAGGAAGTGATTGTCATGATTGAGCTGCTGTATGACCTTAATGGTAATGATAGATGCAGAGGGAGACCTAAATAATATTGATTAACTTATACCATTGCAATAGATAAAAGTTATAACTACGTATAATATGGTTTTCCCAAAAAAAAAGAAAAAGAACTATAATATAATTGTTGACTTAGCCCTTTATAGAGTGGAGTGGAGGAAAGCAGGTTGATGTAGCTTGACAGAAAATAGTTGGGAGAAGGTGAATAGCTGTATGTCATGTTTGAACAGTGTTTTTTTTCCTGATGACTTGAAAATCCCGTCCAAATGTGCTACCTCCTGTCAGACTTTTTTGTACTTAATTAAACATGTTTTCCACCTTCCCCCTGAGCAAGAAAAGTTTTAAGTATTGCTTCACTGACAAAGTTTAGGTATTGCTTCAATAACTCAAATGTTTTTTGCAACTCCATGTAATTGGGAAAATGGCTTTGTTGAATTGAGTTGTATTACTTGGTTCCTTAAGAATTTCATTTTTGAAGAGTTTTCTGTTTTTCCTTTGACTTAGCAACTTTTGTTTCTCTGCCTAGCACTCGTCCTCGGGAATTTTGTAAGTAATTCAAAATACTTTCTGTGCAGCTAGTGGCAGGTCAACACTCAATCTAGAGAGGCGTTTGGATCATGATGGACACCCTCTTGCCATCACAGAAGCTGATGCTGTTGGAACCAATGGAGTTAACCCATGGAACTGGAGGGAAACTTCTGGAAATGGTAAATATTTAAGTTTAAAATTGCTCTACTTTTTTATTCAATTATATTTTTCTCAAGGCTATATACTAGGGGGGATTCAATTTCATGATTGAATGATAGTAAATTATGCCTCTTATTTCAGAAATGATTCCATAATCAATCTGTTGCTACTCGTCATTTTGGTTTTTCTTCTTCTTCTTCTTCTTTTATTATGTCTTTATTTCTTTGAAGGCACATGAAAAAGTCCGTAGAAGCCAATCACATGTAGCCCAAGTGGTTTGACATTTCCTCCAACCACGTTTTGGAAGTTGCCATGATTGTGGTGTAGCTCTGTGATTGATAGTTTTCAGTCCTATTCCTATATACCTCCCACTATTGTACTTACTGGGTTCTTTGCTGCTTATAACCTTTGACCCACAAGGTGTCAACCCTTAAAAAAAAAGAATGTTGTGTTGACTGACAAGTTATATTTTGGAGAGTAATGCTTTTTGGACCTTTGTTCTACACTGTCCTTCTACACTCAACCATGTGTGTATATGTCAGATTTCCTCGAATTGCACATAAGACACATGATACGAGATGATCTAATGGACACGTATACTTGAGTGTAGAAGGACAATGTAGAAAGAGAGTTTGTGTAGCATGACTCTATTTTTGAAAGCATATCATTTTCAGTGCAGTTTGACTAATTTTGTCGAAATGGAAACATGGTGAAGTCAACTGTTATAGTTGCAGTAGTAGTCAAAATCTTCAAGTGGATGTTCTTTCTGATTTGACTCATTAAATGGTCGAAATGGAAACATGGTGAAGTCTACTTGTGGATGCAATTTGACTAATTTTGTCGAAATGGGAACATGGAGAAGTCAACTGTTATAGTTGCTGTTGGCAATGGCATCTTGGTCCACGGGGAATGTCTGCGGTTGGCAAATGTGCGTGGTTTGAAGAGTAGCGGGATGGAGGTTATGAAAACGGTATCTTGGTCCACGCTATGGATGATATGGTTGGAACACAACCAGCGTATCTTCAATTGGTTTGGCTCGCTCCCCGGATGCCCTTTGGAATGATATTATAATCATGGCTAGCTCTTGGGTTGTGGCTTTTAAGCTTAATGGGGTTTGGACCTTAAATGATTGGGTTAGACATTGAGAGTATTGTGTGAACTAGGTGGCATCCTTTTTCTGTTTTTGGGGATGCGGTTGGCCCTCTCTGTGGCCGTTAGTTTGGTGGCTGATGGTCCCTTTGTTATGTTTATGTTGTTTTGTTTTGTTTTGTCTGTTCTTAAGAGTACCCCTGGTGCTCTTGTTTTGGCTGTTGCTGTACTCTGTTTATGATATATAATGCATTGTTTGTTTCCTCTTAAAAAAAAACTGTTATAGTTTCTGTAGTAGTCAACATTTTCAAGTGGATGTTCTTTCTGATTTGATTCATTAAATGGCCGAAATGGAAACATGATGAAGTCTACTTGTTACTGTTTCTGGTAATAGTCGAAATACTCTTTTTTGAGTTTTTTAGGGTTGCCACTACAGTTGAGGTAGGGAAAAAATAAGTCAGAATACGTAGCATTAATATTTCAAGACTGTTTGTTTCCTCTAAAAAAAACTGTTATAGTTGCTGTAGTAGTCAAAATTTTCAAGTGGATGTTCTTTCTGATTTGATTCATTAAATGGTCGAAATGGAAACATGGTAAAGTCTACTTGTTACTGTTTCTGGTAATAGTCAAAATACTCTTTTTTGAGTTTTTTAGGGTTGCCACTACAGTTGAGAACCCACCACATGTGATCCAAAAGGCAGGGAAAAAAAAAAGTCAGTAGCATTGATATTTCAAGACATATATATTAGTTCCAACCATCCCAACATTTTTTCTGATCTCTTTTTCTTCTGATTGAGTCATGGCAGGTGGGGATAGCACATCATATGATGGGAGGGTTATTACAGTCAAGTGGGATGAGTTCACAAGAAGAATTGGAATAGATGGCGCTGCAGTTGCAATCAAGGAAGCAATCAAATCTGCATTTGGGTTAAGAACTAGAAGAGCATTTTGGTTAGAGGATGAAAATGAGGTTATCCGAAGCCTTGACCGGGACATGCCATTGGGGACTTATACTCTTCACCTTGATGAAGGTGAAGTGTAAATTGAAAAATTGGAACTCTCCTCCCCCCTCCCACCACCCCCCATCCCTCTTTTTTTGTGTCACTAAAATTAACCCTAAAAAAATCTGTGTTTCAGGAATCGCAATTAAGGTTTGCTCATATGATGAATCTGGTCGCCTACCAGTTCGTACTGAAGAAAAGACATTTTACACCGAAGAAGAGCTTCGTGAATTCCTCAACCGCCATGGTTGGACTTGTCTAAGAGAGCTAAGTGGCTTCAGAAGTGTGGATACCTTGGAAGAGCTTCGCCCCGGAGAAATCTATCAAGGTGTAGTGAGAATGCTAGCTGAGTAGAATTGACCTATCGTAGGATTTTTGATCCAGAAAAACCTTGCAACATTCTATTTTCTCTTCTGAGCTCGAGCTCTTTGGTGAGAGCCAGCCCTTACATTTCTTACTTAACAATGCTTACTGCAATTTTTATTTTTACAGCAATGGTTACCTTTATATAGGACATGTGAAGTGTACAGTCTATTCTACCAGCTCTGTTCATGTTTTCCGTGATGATTTAATTTAAGGTAAGAAAAACATCATGAAGTGTTGGATCTTGAAACACAAAGATAAACTCGCCTTTCATTACTACAACATTTTCAGAACACACAAAGAAATCAAGCCATGCAATTCTTGCTTAGTAGTCACAACACTATCTCAACTACAGGAAAAGATGTGAACAATCAATTCACAAAACTCAGAATCTTGTCTAGAAAATACCCTATTGCTCATCCCATTCGTCATTCTTATACGAAACAAGAGTGTCAACCTTGTGTATCTGCAAAACCCCATTTCAAATTGATCAGATATTTTTTTAGCTATAATGATTCCAAGAACATAACCTGCCCAAATGCTTACCTTGGTGTCATAAGAATGCAGTTTCACCATTTGTGGATTTGCAATCAGTTTTGGATCGCTCTCGATCCAAGTAAATGGAACTGCAACATCTTTATCTGTATATGCTAATACATCAAAAACACAGGGCTCATCAAGGCATGGCAAGTAAGTGATACTGGAAGCAATCTGCCTCATGATTGCTTGAATCTCTCTCATGATTTCCTTGTCACTCTTTTCCCTTGATATCCTGAAACAGTAAGATCAAGTAAACAGATTTAGAACCATCACCAAATATCAGAAACCTCAGGGTTTATGGCGGAAACGAAAAATTCTAAACTCCAACCCTAAACCCTAAAAGCAACTCGGGCCAGTTTGAAATATGGAAAAACAAGTGAAAATTGAAGTCATTCACCCCTTCTCAACGACTTCATTGTCGGTCTCTATGCTGAAATTCCATCTCTCCAAAACCTCCGAAGTTGCTTTGCTCATTATCACTAGAACAATCCTCTGCAACTTCCCTGCTTCCAGCCATTCTGTAGAAACCAAGAAGATTAAAAGCTTCTACTGGCACATTGCCACAAAAAAGTAAGAGATTTCAAATCTCATTACCAGATAATTGGGCTGTGAGGTTGGCGATGAACGTCTTTACGCCATCATCTTGTGTTAGCAGCATTGGCAACCCATATTTCTTCACCTTAACGAAACTCTCCTCCGGATAAACGCCCCGATTGTACAGTATGCTGAGAATTAATTATTTCCATCTCCCATTAAATTTCAGGGATTTCAATAAGATACAATAACAAATTTTCCAAGATCAATAGAATTGTTAGATTTCAGTCATACCTGTTTGCAGCATAACCTGTGAAACAGATCAAAGATTTCCCAAAGAAAAATCAGACAGATTTCATCAAGAAAATCAAACACTACTAAAGGAGAGTAAAAAAAAGGGGGAGGGAAGAGATTATTAGTTATTACCAAAGAACTCGCTAACAATAGCAGCAGAACCTCTGATGGTGATGATGTCTTTGGCAATGGTTCTTGAAGCCATTCTTGTCCTTTCTGTTCCGATTCCTACGTTCTGTTTGGATTTTAAGTTCCTTACAACGCGATCGATCAAGAAATTTGAAAGAGGGTTTTGGTTTTCTCTTTGGTACAAAATCCTAAAGAAACGATGATGAATCTTAGAGACGACTCAGAAGAACTGGGTTGTGGGTTGATTGGGATTTCTTCTTCGATGGAGTAAAGAGAAAGGAAGGGAAGGGGTATTAACGGCTACTTTCAGTGGCTCCAACGGTCTGATTTTGAAGTGCTTCACAACGGTCCGAAGGTGCCCTAGCTATTTCAATTTTATATTCAAATATTGCTAAAGTACCAAAACGCCCCTATGATTGAAATCTCAATCGATGCCTACAAAACTCGAGTACGGCTCGTTCGGTGGTTTCCTGTACACCACCGGGTATAACGGGTAAATCTCAATCAAACCTAAATTAAATCAGATTGGATATTTTCTGACCCAACCTAATTCAATTCAAAATGTTGCTTAAATTCAATTCAACCAAATCCAAACTAATTCGACCAATAGGATTGACTTTTAGGTTTTACGATAATTTTAATACAAATAACCTCCAACAATATAAGAGTAAAATAATTAAAAAAATAAATTTGAAGAGTTTCATTTTAATTATAACACAATAGAATTATCTTATAAAAATAATTATTAAAGTTTATGAATATTATTAAGTATACTTGGATTAGAAGCCTCGAAGATGTAGTTATATTTTATTTATTTGTTTATTTAGGATTTTTATAGCTATTGAAAGTTAGATTTGATATTAGAGACATTTTGAATTATATTAAAACCCGATTGAACTCAATTTCCTCGATATTTCAGGTATAGAATCAAGAGAAAAAAAATACTAGAAAGTGACTGACACGTGATTCATGATCAAATGCCATCTGTGCATTCTCAATAGTGCTAGGTAGCACTTGCCTAATGCGCAGTGAATGTGTCTTCACAATTATCTTGTACAGACTTGTGATCAAACTGATGGGGTAGAAATCTTTAAGACACCAGGACTACTCCTTTTTCGGGATTAAACAAATATATGTCTCATTGGTCTGAATGTTTATTCTTCCATTTTGGTGAAACTTGTCACACCATGGGTTGCACAGCGTGCCCCCTACCCAGGTGCGGGCGCACCGCCTCGGGGCGAACGCCTAGCCATTATGAATCTATAATATTGTCCCATCTCGGCCAGCCACGCCACACAAGGACGCCGGACACCGAGATCATTTATCCATATTATTCACACTCCCATGAATAATATAGGGTCTCCCCCAAGTTCGAACTCGCAACCTCTTCCTCATAAGGTTAGATTTCGCAACTTGAGTACCCATTGAGTCAATCCGAGATGGGACAATATTATGGATCCATAATGGTTAGGCGTTCGCCCCGAGGGGGTGCGCCCGCACCTGGGTAGGGGGCACGCTGTGCAACCCAGGGTGTGACAAAACTCCTCTAGCATTCCCATAACATCACCTTTTACAAATTCCCAAGACTGTTAAAAAAGAAGGCCATTGTGAATCTGTCGAGACCTGACACTTTGTTTTCGTCACAACTGAACATAGCTGATCTAATCTCCTCCTCTTCAAATGGCATCTCGAGCCAGATGCTTACCTCCTCTAAAAGAGGCCCCCAGCCAAGACCCTCAACCCCTCATTCGCCTTTCCCACTAGAAGTGTAAACATTCTCGAAGTAGGAAGTGATTTCTTCAAAAATTCCTTCTTCTGAATCAATAAGGGAGCCATCTTTGTTTCAATCTTCACTATTGAACTTCTATTTCGTCACCAGCTTACATTCGATGGAAGAATTTTGGAGCCATATTCGTTTTTTTCTCTTACATCATTCATGAAATTCCCCATTTTCTAATTGTTTCTTTTTGAGGGCCCATCTTGAGTTCATCTTCCACCAACACTAATTTGGCATAATTTTAATAGACAGATAAAGGACGATACATTTTGTCACGACGCCCCTGACGTAGGCTGACGTCATGACCGACACAGTATACTATACACTGTACATACTCATATACAGTATACAATACACTGTCAGCCTCAACGAACATTCACAATAATTTCCCAAAATTTTTAGAAATTTTGACAGCATCTCCCCATAAAATGGATATTTCACACAAAAATAAAGCAAATATAATTCATTTCCTTCGCATACACGTACATTAACAACATAATAATCTAAATCACGTATATACTCTCGTACTTTTCTTTTTAACTTTGTACCTGAAATATTGAAGGAAATGGAGTGAGCAAACAACAACTCACTGAATATATTTCTTGATATGACAATTATATACATTTAGAAAAATTTGACATTTAAAATCATTTCAAACAATTATTAAACACATGCATCATGCAACGAAGATATTATACATGTCAACAACATACATTTCACGAGTTTTCAAGAAAACAATGCATCCTTTTCCACGAAATCCACAATCCCCATCCTTCAAGGCAAGAGAGCGGGTCTAACCCTTATATGGTCGTTACAAGGTAGCCACGGTCTCTCATTACCCAATTCACAGTCATTTCAAGGATCTCCAATCCTTGTTAGGACAGACCTACTGACAATGAGGTTACGCATAACACTCATTCGGGTCTAATTCCTAAAGAAATGACACCAACTTGCCTTTGCAAGTCTCACATGCTCCAATGCTAAAAAGAAATCATTTATGAATGCAAATTAAAACACAATGCAACAATATATGCATAACATATTTACATTCAAACATTTCATATATAAAATGCCACACAAGAACCAAAATCAAGAACATATATCCCCAGTGGTTAAACAACCGGTCTAAGTCAATGTGCCCTCTAATATCCAACAAAATGATCATCACCAATTACAAATGCATCATCAAATTTTCAGCACCAATGTTCTCTCAAGATAAGTCACCAATACATCAAACTCTCAATTTCAAACACTGCAGGTATAAAATTCAAGTCATATTTAACTATATATATGTATTATCATATAGATGAGATATGTGGGCATATACATGATAGCTGAATATATTGGATTATAAAATGCTAATGATGATGTATATAATTACATAATTACATGGTGGAAAGAAGAGATAATATAATTTGATAAATAAATAGAATGTAAATGGCTAGATGTATGGATGACTATTGTAGTATATTAGGTTATGAGAGATCTATTTTATGAGGAGATGATGCCAAATTTTTTTAGAGATTTATATAATTCTGTTAAAGTTGACAGTATATTATATACTATGTATAAAATATATATAATATATAATACATCATGATATCAACTTAAGTCAGGAGCGGTCATGACAACCATTTCCTTGCGTTCAGCTGCTGCAAGCAAAATTGACTTAATCCTCCTAACAGCCACCTATCTCCTCATTTCTTTGTGCCTCACGTCTGCAAAACCAACAAAAGAATTCCCTTAACTAACGGACAACAGTATCTACTCTCCAAATTCAGCTCCAAACTTTATTGATTTTGGCCACAAGAGTCCAAA
Organism: Paratinospora sagittata; assembly: GCA_035771175.1. Classification (NCBI taxonomy): domain Eukaryota; kingdom Viridiplantae; phylum Streptophyta; class Magnoliopsida; order Ranunculales; family Menispermaceae; genus Paratinospora; species Paratinospora sagittata. The sequence continues at coordinate 3,344,325 of CM069602.1, read as the reverse complement.
ATCAGCCCCAAAAAAACGACACCGCCGTAGTAAGCAAGCATCTGCAATGTTCCCCCAAAATCAGCCACCTTCCCTTTTCTTTGATTCAACTCACACCTTTCTTCCTTTCTCAAAGCTGCTGACTAGTAACTGCTCGATCCCCCTTGATTTCTGCAATTTCGCCCGGCCGCGAGCTACCTTGATAACGTCTACACCTGTGCCGCAAGTCTTGTTTTTTTCAAAAAACAAAAACCAAACTCCAAGCCCAAGTCACCTAATTTCACCCTCTTAATCCAATGCCCGAACTCTAGTTTATGAGTTATTCTTGATGTGCCCACTAACATCAAAGTGTTCAATGTAAGTCATGATTATGAAATTTCTCATTTTAAACTAAGTAGCAAGTAAAAAATGAAATAAATAATGTGTATAATGTTCACACGTCATGTTCAACTCCTTTCACTTGCAAGTGTTGGGGGAGGTTATACCTCATGGCTATTCTGAGTCCTATATGTGTTTGTTAAGCACACTTACTAGGGTTAGCACCGTACCTTCTACCAGTGAAGTTGATTAAATTAGTTTGAAGTCTGGACGTATACAACAAAATCCTTGAGATGTTCAATTAAGAAGATTGATCCTCATTCATAATATATGGTCCTCATTCATAATATATGGTAACGATAGAAATAGAGAAATATAATAATAACATGGACAAATCAATTAAGAAAAATATAACTTACTATTTGTAATTTAAAATTCCACTTAACCCTTAATTGAGTAAAGCAAAGAAGATGTATTCATGTACCTAACCTCATGTATATGTACTTATAAGAAAGGTTTACCTAAATTGAGTTAAATTATTTGAATTGTATCCTAATAATTGGCACATGTACAACACTAAAGATATATAATGGTTCAATGAAAGTGAGAGCTTCGTCTTTTATTGTGTCTAACTCCAACTTAACCTTCTTTATCTCTACTAACCTTTTTATAGGGGTAAGACTATTCTGGAGTCGTGAATGGTACGCGACATTGAGCAATCTCTTTCTAAAGTGGACGTATAGGCGTGTACACAAATTCGAACTCAAAATCAAAATCTTGTCTCTCGATCACAGCCTATACATCATTTCACAACTAAAACTATCCAATAAATGTACCATTAATAAAAAAAAGAGGGTACTCAGAAGGAGCATAGGACATGTGATTAAAAAAAAAAAAAAGCGTGGTCCACATGCAAGTGGCCAAACAGATTGGACTCAAAATTCAAACCTCATCTCTCGATTACAGTCTATACCTCATTCCACAACTAAAACTACCCAACTTTGGATCTAAATCCAACTTTTTTGCCATTAAATAACATTGTCCAAATCTAATGAAAATTCCAAACAAAAATCTACTCAATTTTGCAAAGGATATATAAATGAAAAGCTATAGATACTTTAAAAAGTTTCTTTTTTTTAGTCTCTAAATAAAATATAACCAATAAATGTACCATTAATAATAAAGTAGAAGGAGCACAAGACACGCAACTAAAAAAGGCAAAAAAGCGTGGTTCATATGCAAACGGCTAAACAGACCGGACTTGAAACCGAAACCTCGTCCTTTAATCATAGTCTATACCTCACTTCACAACTAAGACTATCCAATTTTGGGTCTAATTCCAACTTTTTCACCATTAAATAACATTGTCCAAATCTAATGGAAATTTCAAACAAAAATCTACTCAATTTTGCAAAGGATATATAAATGAAAAGCCATAGATACTTTAAAAAGTTTCTTTTTTTTAATCTCTAAATAAAATATAACCAATAAATGTACCATTAATAATAAAGGAGGTACTAGAAGGAGCATAGGACATGTAATTACAAAAGAAGAAAAAAAAGTGTGGTTCACATGCAAGCGGCCAAACAGATCGGACTCAACTGAAACTCCGTCCTCAGCTTATACCTTATTCTACAATTAAGACTACCCAACTTTGGGTCTAACTCCAACTTTTTCGCCATTAAATAACATTGTTCAAATCTAATGAAAATTCCAAACAGACCCTTATCTACCACGTTTTTATGGTGGTCCTGGGCGTATCTGAAAATCTTCTCTTTTCTGGGCCTAAGATGAACAGTCCAGGACTTCTGAACACGCTGTCGACACCATGTGTTCATTTGATTTCCATATCTCATGTGATTGGGTATCAGATTGTAGGCCCTTCGATTATCCTCGTGATTCGAGTCAAGTGTATGTGAGCTTGCCACAAAACGAGATTCTGACGTATGGTCGATCACGCGCGGACGGCGTGGCACGGCCTGGCTCCCTTACTCCGTGATACAATGGCCACGTGCCACAGCAGCGTCCCAACAACTCCCCTTCAATGAAGGAGATCCTAATGGGAAACAAAGGGAGAATAGATCAGCACCGTCGCATATGTAGACTATTCTTGTGGACTCGGTCCATCAAAGAAATGTCAAGAAGTTGAAAAAAGAAAAAAAAGAAAAATTAGTTGCAATTTTTTTTGTCATTCCATTTTTATTTTTATTTTTTTTAAAAGTTTAGGTGAACCGAGGTACCCTAGTTCAGGGACAAGGCATGTCAGATGCTTCAAAGAGGACTTACAAATCGTCCATCAATAACTGATACTTTTAATTATGGGCACAAAGTTTAGAGTTGATATAACTGATAAAGATGTGACTTTAAAACTTAAAAATTTTTTGTTCAACTCTTGTTACCGTCTCATCTTAAGGGGTGAGGGGATTAATGAATCAGACATAAGTCTGATATCTTTTCGAGAGTGTAGTATGATGATGAAGTCAATTATATAACTAATTACTAACTATTACCATTATTTTTTCTCAACAAAAAAAAAAAAGAATTGAGTTCCATGTATTATGAGTTTTGAAAGGGATGTTTGAGGAGGATAACTTATTCCATGGAAAGACAAAGATCAAAACATTCTAAAATTAGAGACTTGGTCGATAATAATAATAAATATTTTTTTTTTTTTTTGTGCAGAATGTTGGGAACCTAAAAAGTGGGCCCTTCTTCTTCACATGAGCACATGCATGAACACATAGTACGAGAGCAGGGAACACAGATAGCTGTAGCCAATAGCATAGAAAGATGATAGAGATATAGATAGAAATGGAGGATAATAATTAATTAATTATATATAAACGATTTTGCATGAGAAACCAAAAGAAAGAGACTGTGTAGATTCTTGTCTTCTCTGTTTTCTTGGAGAATCTGTAACAGACCCAATAGAGATAAAGAGAGCTTGCCCTGCTTTTTTTTTTTTTTAATGTTCTGTTCTCTTGCTGTTTAGTCACGATAATCGAATCCTTTCGTTTTGTCCATACTGATTATAATTATTATTTCATAAAATTCTGATCTGTTTTTTTTTTTTATCCTTTAATCTAATACTCTTTTACATCCCTTTTAGAGAAATTTTATTGGGTTAAAGATTTCTCACTATTTTTCCATTGTTTCCAGTTCTTTGTTTAATCTCATCTTCACTTCAGATTCTTACTTGAATTTGGTGTTTGCCAGATTTCAACTTATGTTCTAATGGAGATCTCTTTGTTAAGGGTTATCTATTTGGTTTTCTTTTCGGTGTCACTAACATGGGTAATGGTAGAATTTTTGAAAGAGAGGAGAAGAGTTTTAGAAGATAAGCAGTCAATAAATGGCATTATGATTACATACAGAAGACGATTCAAAGCTTTTACAAAAATAACTATCTTTTCTAACATTTTTATCTCGTTTTTCTACTCTGCATTTTGTGTTTTTGAGTTTTGGAGTCTTAAAACTATCTCCATTGAATCTGCTCTTAAAGCGGTAACTTGGATTGTAATTACAGTTTTTGCTTTCTTTTATAAGAACAGAAGCACTAGTGATAACAGAGGATGGCCTTTAGTTCTTATTTTCTGGTGGGTCTTTTCCACAATTCTCATTTCCATCTCGGTCTTTCTCAATCTCCAAACTCTCTTGAAACTTAAACAGATTCCAAATTATCGTCCTTTTGCTGATTTTGCTTCTTTTCCATTTTCTATACTGCTTTATTTCAACATTTTCCATTTCAAAAATGCCAAGGAGCTCAATGAGATAGAACAGCCATTACTGCACAAAGAAGAAGATGTTGTAATTCCAAATTTTAGCCCATTTTCCCATGCTGGGTTATGGAGCAAACTTACTTTCTTGTGGCTGAATCCATTATTCGAAAAGGGTCGTGCCGAAAAGCTTGAACTACTAGAGGTTCCTTCAATTCCTGAATCCGAAACAGCCGAAGAAAGTTTTTCTATGTTAAATGAGTCGATTCAGCGGCAGAAAACTGAGACTCTTTCTTTGGCTAAAGCTATAATGGGTGCTATATGGAGATCACTGGCCATAAATGCAATTTTCGCCGGTTTTAACTCCTCCCAACTTTCCATTTTAACTTCTTAAATCTCTTGTAAAGTTCTTCCTTTGAAAGCTTTAATGGATTGAATCTTAAACATTTGCAGGTATAAACACAATAGCTTCCTACATGGGTCCTCTACTAATAACAAGTTTCTTCAATTTTTTGGCGGGAAGCCGGGGCGATTCGAGCTACATCTATGGCCTTGTTCTTTCTTTCTTCTTCTTCTTTGCAAAGACGGTTGAATCGCTGTCTCAGCGGCAGTGGTATTTTGGCGCCAATCGAATTGGGATTCGCGTCCGTGCCTCTCTAATCGTTGCAATTTATAAAAAAGCGCTTTCCATCAAGTATTTTGGATTGAGTAATGGGAAAATTGTGAATTTCATTAATGTGGATGTTGAGAGGATCAGTGACTTCTGTTTTTACAACCATGGAGTTTGGCTACTTCCTTTCCAGGTCTTTCTTGCTCTTATAATCCTTTACATAAACCTCGGTTGGGCTCCTGCATTTACCGCTCTTTTTGCTACAATTATGGTGATGGTAAGCAATATCCCATTGGCGAATTTGCAAGAGAGACTCCATAGTAAGATCATGGAAGCTAAAGATTCCAGAACCAAAGCTACTTCAGAGACATTAAGGAGCATGAGGGTCCTGAAGCTGCATTCATGGGAAATTTTCTACTTCAAGAATATACTTAAGCTTAGGGAAACTGAGAGAAAATGGCTGAAAAGATATCTCTACATTTGTGCAGCAATTGCCTTTCTCTTCTGGACTTCACCAACTTTGGTTTCAGCTATAACTTTCGGCGTTTGCATTTTGGTCAAGACGCCATTAACGTCGGGAAAGGTTTTATCAGCACTAGCAACTTTTCGAATACTGCAGGAACCGATCTATAATCTACCGGAGCTCATTTCCATGATTGCCCAAACAAAGGTCTCCATTGATAGGATCGAGGCCTTCCTTGGAGAAGAAGATCACATGAATCTTGTATGTGATCATCCTATAAAAGGATCTGATGTTGCGGTGGAGATAGAAAAGGGGGAATACAAATGGGAAACAAGTAATACAAATTTGAAGCCCACTGTAAAAATCACCAAGAAGATGAATATAATGAAAGGCAATAAAGTTGCAGTGTGTGGGTCTGTCGGGTCGGGGAAATCAAGCTTACTTTGTAGTATTCTTGGTGAGATTCCAAGGATTTCAGGAGCAAGAACTAAGGTGTATGGCTCAAAAGCTTATGTACCACAAAGTGCTTGGATTCAATCAGGCTATATTAGAGAAAATGTGTTGTTTGGTAAGGAGATGGAAGGAGGTTTATATGAGGAAGTTTTAAAGGCATGTGCTCTAAATAGGGATATTGAAATGTGGGCTGATGGAGATTGGGCAGTGGTGGGAGAAAGAGGTACGAGTTTAAGTGGAGGGCAGAAGCAGAGAATTCAGCTGGCAAGAGCAATTTATAGTGATTCTGATGTTTATTTGTTAGATGATCCTTTCAGTGCTGTGGATGCACATACAGGAACACATCTTTTCAAGGTAAAATCCACATCAGTAAGCAATTTTTTTATCATGTAAACCTCAAATTCCATTTAGTAGATAAATGTCATTAACTTAAACCTTACCCTTTTGCAGGAATGTCTAATGGGAATACTGTCTCAGAAGACTGTGATTTATGTTACTCATCAGTTGGAGTTCCTGGATTCTTCTGACTTGGTTCTTGTAAGTTCCTTTTCAGATGATTTTAGTAAAGAAAACCATGTTAAAATAGTTATCTAAGTGAATCTTTATCTGTTAAAAAAAAAAAAAAACATGCATTTTATCTTGTTTCCTTCTTACAGAATCTTACCACCTTGGTTAATTTATATTTTTCACAGGTAATGAAAGATGGAAAAATCTTTCAGTTGGGAAAGTACGAAGAACTTATTGCAGAACCCAATGGCGAGCTTGTTAGACAACTAGCTGCGCATAGTCAATGTCTAAGTCAAGTTGCACCACCTCATGACTGCAAATTCTTAACCTGTAAACCTCATCAGACAAATCAGCCCGAGCTCATAGAAGAGAACTTTGATGATCTAAACAGAAACAAGGAGATTTTACAGAGAATTCATGAAGAAGAAACCGAGTCCGGGAGAGTGAATTGGAAAGTTTACTTGACCTTTGTGACTTCGGCATATAAAGGCACTCTTGTCCCAGTTATCCTTCTTTGTCAAGTTCTCTTCACAGTACTACAAATAAGCAGCAATTATTGGATTGCATGGGCAACTGAGGAAGAAGGGAGGGTAAGCAAAGAAAATTTGATAGAAGTGTTTGTTTTGTTGTCTGGTGGGAGTTCCATATTCATCTTGGGAAGGGCCTTTTTGCTTGCCACCATTACCATTGAGACATCTCAGAAGCTCTTTTTGGGGATGATAAATGCAGTTTTTCGAGCGCCAATTTCATTCTTCGATTCAACGCCCTCAAGTCAAATTCTCAGCCGGGTCAGTAATCTTAGTTCTTTTCTTGCATTTTTCAGGAATTTGAGAACTAGTTCTGCAATAATTAGATCATGTTATAAGGAAAACTGGCCCTTTTTTTTATATTAATTTGTCTATGTTCAGTCTTCAACGGACCAGAGCACAATAGACACGGACATTCCCTACCGAGTAGCCGGATTGGCATTTGCACTTATTCAGCTTTTGAGCATTATCATTCTCATGTCCCATATTGCCTGGCCGGTCTTCCTGCTATTCATTGCAATCTTAGCAGTCTCCATATGGTATCAGGTAAGAGAACTTAACTATTATTTGAATTCTTATGCCCTTCTTACAGCTTTTGGTGTAATGAAACAAAGCATTTAATTTGCTTTTTTTGTAGCTTAGTTCTCACTCAAATTGATGGTATCAAAGTTACTATATTGCTTAAGGCCCCAAAACATTTATGTAGGTTTACTACACAACCACAGCTAGAGAACTAGCAAGGATGGTGGGAATCAGAAGATCTCCAATACTGCATCACTTCTCAGAGTCCATGGCTGGAGCAGCGACAATCCGGAGCTTCAATCAGAAGAATCGTTTCCTGGTCAAATGTTGTAGCCTAGTAGATGATTTTTCCAGACTTGCTTTCCACAATGCTGCTACAATGGAATGGCTTTGTGTTAGAATAAATTTCCTCTTCAATCTCGCCTTCTTCCTCGTTCTCATTATCTTGGTCAGCCTACCAAGGGAAACCATCGACCCTTGTAAGCTCCTGTTCTGTATCATCCACTTCTATATCCAAAAACTAAATGTCAGAAAACGATAAGTTGTTTTCTGAATTTTGATTCTTTATCTTATTATCCTAGTTTATTTTTTATTTTTTATGGACTTGATATGTATCTACAAGAACTAATGTAAAAATGGAATGTATCATTCTGCAGGCTTGGCAGGACTAGCAGCCACCTATGGCTTGAACTTAAATGTTCTACAAGCTTGGGTAATTTGGAATCTCTGCAACGTCGAGAACAAAATGATATCGGTGGAGAGAGTTCTCCAATTTTCAAACATTCCAAGTGAAGCTCCCTTGGAGATTGAAGGGCATAAACCTGAACCAGATTGGCCGGAGAACGGGAAAATTGAGCTTGAAAATCTTCATGTTCGGTATAGCCCTACACTGCCCATGATTCTAAAAGGGATCACATGCACATTTCCAGGAAAGAAGAAGATCGGAGTAGTCGGGAGAACAGGAAGTGGCAAATCCACTCTTATTCAAGCTTTGTTCAGGGTAATTGAGCCTTCAGAAGGAAGGATCTTGATTGATGGCATCGATATTTGTAAGATAGGTTTGCGGGATTTAAGGTCTAGATTGGGTATAATTCCACAAGACCCAACTTTATTTCAAGGAACCATGAGAACTAACGTGGACCCTCTAAAGCAGCATTCAGATTCAGAAATCTGGGAGGTAAAAAAACTTCAAACTATGCAATTTTTCTGTTTAAGTGATCATTATAAACTAAGATTTCACTGAAATAAGATGAGCTTGCAGGCTTTAAGGAAGTGTCATCTTGGGGAGATGGTGAAACAAGATCAGAGGCTTCTTGATGCACCGGGTAACGATCTAAAATTTAAAAAAGCTAAAACATGAAAGAATTTAGAAGCATAATTAACTTTATTAGGCAATGGTGCAGTTGCAGAAGATGGAGAGAACTGGAGTGTAGGAGAAAGGCAGTTAGTTTGCCTTGCTAGGTTGCTGCTGAAGAAGAGGAGAATTCTTGTATTGGATGAAGCCACAGCTTCTGTTGACACTGCAACAGATAATATTATGCAGACAACCATAAGAGAAGAAACCAGTAATTGCACTGTGATCACTGTGGCTCATCGAATTCCCACCGTGATAGACAGTGACCTGGTTCTAGTGCTTGATGAAGGTAATAAGACTTATTTATATACATCTTCTTGATCTATTTCTCATTTTAAGCAACGAATTCACAATTTTCTTGCAAAATTGTTTAATACTTATTCCATCATCAAATGGTAATGATGCAGGTAAAATTGTTGAGTATAACTCTCCATCTGAATTACTAAAAGATAATGCATCTGCGTTCTTGAAGTTAGTGATGGAATTCTTAAGAAGATCATCCAAAAGGAATCACCAGATGGTCTCGAGTTGTAAAGCTTAGCAGTGGGGATTACGCCTGAGCTTGTTCATGTGGATCGACATATAGCAACAGCAGAGAGCAGCAGTTCATCAATTAGGATAAACAGCAACACTAACCGGAACGAGACCAACAGGAGTGACCAAAGCAATTAAAGAGAAGAAGATACAAATTATTACTATCAACTGCACAGTAAATTAGTTCATGTAAGAAATTTTAACTTTTATAGGTACATTTTCAAATTTAATCTGTCATAGTAAGTTTTGGTTACCATGTTTTGAGAGATTTACAAATGAAATGAGTGGTAGTCTCAAGAATTAAATAATTCCAATCAGTTCCAAGTTTAATCAATGCATTGTACAGGTATGAAAGCAGCATGATTTTGGAGTTTTACATTCTTATTTAAGTTAATTTATTTCATCCATGATCATTTTCCTAGTATACTTACTGAGAAACAACTGGTACAGAGAAGAATGACAAATCAATAGAGGCATTAATAGATTCAACTTCATACAACATATACAACAACTTTAAAATTTATTATATCAATAGATCATACATAATTCGGCTATTTTTCATAATCCTATAACTGAAAACTAAGCTTTTGTTCCATGACTATATTAGGTAAAAGTTCTTGAAGCACAAAAACTCCTAGAATGTGGAGAAACCGCAGAAATTTCAGTTAGGATCTGAGAAAAACGTGTTGATGGATGGCATGATTTCAGGTGTTCTACTGCGAAGAAATTTCCTAAAACCATGCTCCGCATATTTTTCACGCTCTGCAAAGTTTTCAAGCACTCCAGCAGCTCTGTTCTCTTTATTAACCCTGAAACGCAAATATAGAGTAAATTGATTAACTAGAGCATTGACCATAGTATACAATATGCTAATTCGAATTTCTATACTAATGTAAAACATCTGATATATATAGTTGCATTTGTTTGCTTTTGACACCATAAAGTTCAACAAGGAAAGAAGGAAATACCTTACTTCAGGGTTGATGCAGATGTTCCTCACCAGTTGCATGGCACAAATACCAACAGCAGCACCAACAGCTGCAAAAAGTGGGTACACCTATACAATACCAAACTAAACACAATCAACTACAATATCTTTATATTGTAAAACCAGAACATGCAAAATTACAGATTATGCACTCATCCATCTTTATACCTCAGGCCTCAACCATCTGTTCACTGTTGAAGAAGCCATGGAACTTGCGGGAGATCTGATAGAGAGAAGAAAACAAAAAGAACAGTAACCTTGTTTTCCAACCAAAGCCAGAGCAAGATGAAGTTCTCAAGAACCTTCTATATTAATTCAAAGCCCAAAAGAGGAAAACAGCATAAAAAGGCAAGAACAGAAGAACCCAGGTCAGTAATGACTGCCACCAACCCTTTTTTGAGTTGGAATTGAATTCTCCTTCCTGACCAAACTCCGAATATTCTGGAAATCCTGAAAATTCTCACATTCTCAAAATGAAAAAAAAAAAAATCATAATAACTTTCAAAAATATTCTAAGAAAAAACAACCATATATTGGTATTGGACAAAGAGCCACCACAGCTTTATTAATTTATTCAAGAAAGTTGAACTATACAAGAACAAATTTGCAATATCCAGCTACTTTTGAATTACCTCCTTTGAGTTTCAACAAAAAACAACCATTATAGTATACAACAAGATAGATAATTAAATTCCCAAATTGAAAGAAACAAAAGAATTAGCTGAGATCCTCAAGCTTCTGTTCTTTTGGGCCCAGAGAAGAACTGGTTGATTGATGGCATCACTTCCGTAGATCTATTCCGGAGGTATTTTCGAACAAAGTGTTCCGAATATTTCTCACCCTCTGCAAAGTTCTCAAGCACCCCTGCAGCTCTATTTTCTTTGGTAACCCTGTGAACCAAATTGATGAAGAAGCCTCAATTTATTACCAACCATACAAAATAGGCTGCTCCATTCACATCATTAATAAGAATATCTCTCTTCCTCCCATGGATGTAGCTATAATATTGCCGAACCAACGTAAATCTATATGTCTGTTTTTATAATTCTTCGTATTAGAAGTAAATAAAGATTGTACCCTCCATTCCATTGATGATGACATGTTAATTTTTTGTAGTAAAATGAAACCAAGAGGTAACAGAAAGGAAAATATATACCTTACTTCAGGATTGGTGCGGATGTTCCTCACCAACTGCGTGCCACACAGGCCAACAACTGCAGCAACTGGCACTATAAGTGGGTAAACCTGCATTTCATCAAATCAATTACAGAACATGCAGATTACATTGTGATTAAACAGCTTTGCAGATTACTACCTCAGGCCTCACCCATCTGCTGAATGATGAAGCCATCTTAGAGCTGCAGGAGATACGAGAGAAGATTCACCTAATGTTTATTGATTTTTCGACTACAATTTTCTTCTCTCTTTCATCTTATATATATATATGCTGAATTCTTTCATTGTGTTACTAATTTTAAACCGGAGAACCTAAAAGGCCTTAAGAATCGGATTTTTATAACCTGAACCATCAAAAAAAAAACATGACGGTTGTTTGCATTGCTAATTTTGTCGAGCAAAATGCTGTTTCCGAATTCAACTCAAATCTTTTACGGTGGAGTTTGTTTAATATTTCATGGACGCTGACTCGGAACTCTAACTCATAATGCCTTTTTTGGCGCCAGCAGACGACAGTTTAAAAAGTCACGATCAAGTACTCCCGAAGGAATATACGGTACATTCATAAAGATCTATAGACCGTGCAATACACGCCTTTTGCTGGGTCGTAAGAGATGTCAGGCCATAACTAACACCTGCATTTGAGAGGTTTTTTTTTTTTTTTTGGGTGGAAGTATTTGAGAGAAATAATTAATTTCTATTACGATTGGTCATATGTTTTTACGGAACATGTTTCCGGCTTTTAAGACGGAAACATGTTTCATGTTTTTAGGCTATTTTGTAATATATAGGTGAAATGGTTGTCAATGAAAACAAGAAAAAAATGTAATGAAAAATTTATCATGGTATCAGAGAAGTCGTCAGATCTTGCATTGGTAGCGCCGCCGCCGGCGACGGCAACATCAGCCTCATCCGCCCGTTCTGCCGGAGGATTGTCATAGTGATTGTGATTCGTCTTCGTCGGTTATTGACGGAGATTTTGTGTCGTCTTCGTCTCGGTCCTCTTCCTTTTGATCTCAATCTCCCCCCCGATGGATGATGATCTGGTTGATGGTGGTGTTGGTGAAGATTTTCAGAGCACTGCCTCGTGCCTTTGATATGCGAAAAGTGTTACAGATCTTGAGAGATCTTGATCACGTTTTTTTTTGGTTCGTTTTCCTTATTATGATGGTAGATTTATATGGCTAGTAGTGGTTTGATGTTTATGGGATCTAATTAATGTTATTTTCTTCAACTTCATGGGCTTCAAAATCTGAAAAAGTCTGTTTTGTTAAAGTTGAGCTTGAGCTCGAGATCTATTTTGTTCCAAATCTATTTTCTTCTCCTTCATTTCCATCTCCTTATGCTAATAATTATCAAAAAGGACCAACTTCAACAGTCTACCGGCGTGAACAGTCGACCGGCGACCGGCGACCGGCGACCGGCGACCGGCGACGGAAGACCGGCGACAGGCGACAGGCGTGCTGCATTGGTACGCGTACTGGGTTGGTGCGCGTGTCGCGTTGGACAGTGCGTACTTTGGGCAGTGTGCGCGTGCTTGGTGCGCGTGCTGCGTTGGTGCACGTGCTGTGTTGGCAGTGTGCACGTGATTGGTGAGCGTGTAGAGTTGGTGCGTGTGCGCATGCGGATGAACAGTGCGTGCACAGTGGACCGGAATGCACAGTAGACCGGCGAACAGTGGACCGACGCGAACAGTAGACCGGCATGAACAGTGAACAGGCGTGAACAGTGACCGACATGAACAGTGAAACAGTAGAGGCTGTGGAATGTTCAGACTGGCGCTCAACTGTACTCGTTCAACTTTAATTCACCGGCTAGATCTGTGAAATTTTCTGTTGGTGATAAGCTGGCTGTGTGCGCGTGTGCAGTTGGTGATAAGCTGGCTGTGTGCGCGTGTGCAGCGTTGGTGCGCGTGAGCGTGCTGCGTGAAGAGTCTTGACAAACATGATTTCCATCAAATTTTAAGATATTTCCATTATCTAAAATCGAGGTGATGTGTGGATCATGTGTGACATTAAAAATATTCTAACTTTTGGTGATGTGTGGATCATGTGTGAAATTAAAAATATAATAACTTTTGGAGGCCGCCCACAAGAATTAGTGGACATTGTTAGGTTTTTTTGTCTTGTTTAAGACATTGGCATGTGCATGAAAATGCTATATTTTTCACCTCGCCCAACACTAACCTTTCAGAACAGTGGACCGGTGTGAACAATAGACCGGCGTGACTAGCGCATTAGGCAGTATGCACGTTGGGCAGTGTGCGTAAATAGTGCGCATTGGGCAGTGTGTGAACAGTGGGCATTGGGCATTGTGCACGTTGGACAGTGTGTGTACAGTGCACACTCGGATTAGTTCTTTAACCTCCACGTGTGCTCATGGCCGGCGGAGGACATAGTTTATCGTCTGTCCGCGCACATAAAACCGGCGGCGCTGGAACTTCATCTGAGCCGCACGAAGGGAACTCGCAGGGGCTGGCGGGTGCAACCGACGTTGGGGCTCTTGCAGGTGTTTCTGCAACGCAACTGCAGCAACTTCTTGCATTTTTGAACTTCGACAAAACAAAAGATCGACTACATGGTAAAAACAGTCATTTTAGTTGGATTATCGATACAGGAGCGTCGAACCATGTGACGTGCGACTTGTCTATATTGAAGAATGTGAGAAAGGTGCAATACTGTCCGGTGGGTTTGCCGGATGGAAACACAGCAGAAGCAAACCAAGAGGGGAGTGTCGTGCTGCCAGGAGGATTAAAGCTCGACAATGTGCTTTATGTCCAACAATTGACATGCAATTTAATTTCTGTTACGCAATTAATCGATGAATCAAATTGTGTTGTACAATTCACTAATAATATTTGTGTTATACAGGACCAACCGACGAGGAAGGTGATTGGAGCGGGTGAAAGATTGGATGGACTTTATTTTTTCCGTGGCGTTCCTCAAGTGAAGGTCTTGACAGTGGATGGTGATTCGTCGTTCGAGTTGTGGCATCAACGAATGGGGCATCCCTCTGAGAAAATATTGAAGATGATTCCGGCTGTAAGTCATTCTCGTAGTTCAAATAATAAATCTTGTGATGTGTGTCCGCGTGCAAAGCAATCTAGATCTAGTTTCCCCATTAGTACGAATAAAGCTGGTAGAATTTTTGAACTTGTTCATTTGGATTTGTGGGGACCTTATAAGACTCATTCTTCGTGTGGGGCTACCTATTTTTTGACAATAGTAGATGATTTTTCAAGAGGAGTTTGGGTCTATTTACTTTGCAATAAAATGGAAGTTGAATCTATGTTTCTTAATTTTGTTGCTATGATTGACCGTCAATTTGAACAAGTGATAAAACGTGTGAGAAGTGACAATGGGACCGAATTTAATTGTTTACATGATTATTTTCAAAATAATGGGATTATTTTTGAGACTTCTTGTGTTGGGACTCCTCAACAAAATGGGAGAGTTGAGAGAAAACATCAACACATTTTAAATGTGGCTAGAGCCTTAAGATTTCAAGGGAACTTACCAATCAAATTTTGGGGTGAATGTGTGTTGGCAGCGTGTCACTTGATTAATAGGACACCCTCTACTTTACTTAAGACTAAATCGCCATATGAAATGTTATTTGGGAAAGTGCCTTCTTATGATGCTATTCGTGTCTTTGGTTGTCTTTGCTATGCTCATAATCAACGACACAAAGGTGATAAATTTGCAAGTAGGAGCCGAAAATGTATCTTTGTTGGCTATCCTTTTGGGAAGAAAGGTTGGAAATTGTATGATTTAGAAACACATGAGTACTTTGTATCGAGGGATGTGAAGTTCTTTGAGAAAGAATTTCCTTTTATGTCAAACCAACCAACGAATGTGGTGACTCATGTGCTGGCGAACAATGAGGATGGGGCATGGAGTGAGGATGAGGGTGTCGATGAGTGTGTTGCGTGCGTTGAGGGGGGGTTGGAACCAGCATCCACCCTCGAGGGGGGGTCTGGTGCTGCGGTGCTGCCCGCACATGAGGATGTGGGTGATGAGGGGCTGGAGAATACGGTAGGGGAGCAAGGTGTGGAAGTTGACAGTGAGCTAGGACGAGGAAAACGAACCAAAACTCCTTCAACACGGTATCGTGATTTTGTTACTCATACTATACGGAAAATAAGTCCATCTGAGAATTCATCAGCTCCTTCCTCTTCCTCAGGTACGCCATATCCTTTAACACATTTTGTGAATTGTGAACGTTTTTCTGTGAGACATAGAAATTTTCTTGCAGCTGTGACAGCGGGACATGAGCCAAAGCATTTTAAAGAAGCAATGAAAGACTCGGGATGGCGAGATGCGATGGGTAAGGAAATACGAGCCCTTGAAGCCAATGAGACTTGGGTAATGGAGACTCTTCCACCCGGCAAGAAAGCACTAGGGAGCCAGTGGATATATAAAATTAAGTATAAATCCGATGGCAGCATAGAGCGACTAAAAGCAAGACTTGTGATCTATGGAAATCATCAGGTGGAAGGAATTGACTACAACGAGACATTTGCTCCTGTGGCAAAAATGGTGACGGTTCGTACTTTTCTTGCAATTGCTGCTGTTAAAAATTGGGAAGTACATCAAATGGATGTGCATAATGCTTTCCTTCACGGTGACTTAAGTGAGGAGGTTTATATGAAGGTTCCTCCAGGTTTCAAAAATACAAATCCTAACATGGTTTGCAGGTTGAAAAAGTCGTTGTATGGTCTGAAACAAGCTCCCAGATGTTGGTTTGCAAAACTGTCAACAACATTGAAGAATTATGGTTTTGTGCAATCCTATTCAGATTATTCCTTATTTGGGTTGTGCAGGGGAAGAACTCAGATCAACGTGTTAGTTTACGTTGATGACTTGATTATTGCAGGGAATGATAAGGTTGCATTGACAACTTTTAAAGATTACCTTGGCAGGTGCTTTCATATGAAGGATTTGGGAGTTTTGAAGTATTTCTTAGGGCTAGAGGTAGCCCGTAATCCAGAAGGAATTTTTCTTTGCCAAAGAAAATACACACTCGAGATAATTTCTGAAACAGGTTTATTGGGAGCCAAGCCTGCGGCATTTCCTATGGAACAAAATCACAATTTGGCCCTTGCGAAGGGCGAATTCCTTACGGATCCGGCGCCGTATAGGCGACTTGTAGGGAGATTGATTTACTTGTCTGTGACGAGACCTGATCTTGCATATTCGGTTCATATTTTGTCCCAATTTATGCAACAACCTCGTGAGGATCATTGGGAGGCAGCTCTCAGGGTCGTGCGATATTTGAAAAAGAGTCCGGGGCAAGGGATTTTGCTTCGTGCAGATAGTGACCTACGTCTAGAAGGGTGGTGTGATTCAGATTGGGCTAGCTGTCCACTTACGCGGCGTTCCTTGACAGGATGGTTCGTGTTACTTGGTTGTTCTCCTGTGTCGTGGAAGACTAAGAAGCAACAAACAGTGTCTAGATCGTCTGCAGAGGCTGAGTATCGATCAATGGCGGCAACAGTGTGTGAGTTAAAGTGGCTTCACCAACTTTTAAACGACCTAGGTGTGCGACATCCGAAGGGTATGAAGTTATTTTGTGATAGTCAGTCGGCGTTGTATATTGCTCAAAATCCGGTTTTTCACGAAAGAACAAAGCATATAGAAACTGACTGTCATTTTGTTCGAGATGCGGTTACTGCAGGGATGATTTGTCCGTCATATGTTTCCACTCGTGTTCAATTGGCAGATATCTTTACAAAAGCGAACTTTGAGTTTCTACTCTCCAAGTTGGGTGTTCGGGATCTTCACGCTCCAACTTGAGGGGAGGTATTACGATTGGGCATATGTTTTTACGGAACATGTTTCCGGCTTTTAAGACCGAAACATGTTTCATGTTTTTAGGCTATTTTGTAATATATAGGTGAAATGGTTGTCAATGAAAACAAGAAAAAAATGTAATGAAAAATTATTATTATTTATAAGGTTCAAAGTAATCTCACTACCTCCAAAATGACTTACTAAAAATGCTTATTGGTATGATTTGAAAGATTATGTTAGG
This sequence comes from Paratinospora sagittata, assembly GCA_035771175.1. NCBI lineage: Eukaryota > Viridiplantae > Streptophyta > Magnoliopsida > Ranunculales > Menispermaceae > Paratinospora > Paratinospora sagittata. Next base: position 3,327,145 of record CM069602.1, on the reverse strand, counting down.
TCGAGTATGAGACCCAAATAATCTAAATGACCTAAAAATTGTACCTAAAAATTTATACTCAATTGACGAAATAATATAACAAATCATCACGTCGTCACGAGGGAGAAAAAAGAACTTATTACTTACCTTACACCATATTAACGTGAGTATGATTTTAGGTACAATTTTTAGGTCATTTAGATTATTTGGGTCTCATACTCGACCTAACATAATCTTTCAAATCATACCAATAAGCATTTTTAGTAAGTCATTTTGGAGGTAGTGAGATTACTTTGAACCTTATAAATAATAATAATGCTTGAAATCTAAGCAAAAATTGAGGATGCAACTAATTTTCAATTATTAAAGCTGAACCAAAGGACCCATATAAAAGTTTTTACGTAAATTATTTAATTATTTAATTTAAGCAAGAGAATTAAATAATTCGACTAAAAGTTTATAACAGGGAGGAAGAAAGAAATAAAAATAATAACTGAAGTAAATATCTTTTATGTATTTCTTTAAACAAAAATGGTGTCGTGGTGTAGATGGTTATCACGTCAGTCTAACACACTGAAGGTCTCCGGTTCAAGTCCGGGCGACGCCACTTTATTTTTTTCCCCCCGCCGTTTCTTTTCTTAACTCGGTTTCTTTATTTTCTGAAAAACGAATGTCAGTCCTTTCAGGCGTGCGAGTCACGCCGTTTGCTTTCTTCAGTTTTAAATTCTAGACTTCACCCCTCAGCGGCTGGTGCGCTGGTATGCAGTGGACCCGTTTCTCTTCCCTACTTCTATTTCGTTTCTTCTACTTTCCCATAGAAACTCCTTCGAGAGAAAAACAAATCAAGCAGAGCCGAATATCCTGCAGTATATACCCAAGCGACAAGGGGTTCGTTTGGTCCACCTTAATTGAGAATCTAATCATCTTTCAAAATTATAAATACATATAAATAATAAATTCATGTTAAATCAATTTAGAAATGGTGAATATTCGTATTTAATCATGTGGTACGTATCATGCATGTCTGAATGATGATCAGATCAAAGGGTCTCAAAAGGCAAATTTTAAAAAATGTCACTGTTGTTGTTATTATTATTTTTTTTATCAGGATTTTGGTGCTCAGGTGGTATTTTTTTTTCTCTTCACGACGAGACTAATTCATTTAAACTTGAGGTTACTGTCAGACACCGAAATAAAGACTTCTCCTAACGAAATTCTTTGCGTCTACAAAGATTTAAAATCGAAAAATCTTGCTTAAATGACTTAAGAACCTTTCTATCCAAGTCAATCCTTATGTTGGTTAATGTCACTGTTGCTTTATTCATATTACACTAATGCTGATTTTTACATTGTTGGATGTGCCTTCTCCATGAAGATAATGGGATCTACAGATAAGGAAAAAGAGTACAAAAACTATGTCTTATTCTCAAAATTACGGTTCGCAGGGCCACATGACAACTACAAGTGATATTATATGTAACAAGAGGTTCAGAGACCTTAATTAGCTTTGATAAATTATATGCATTTGTATACAATTTATTTCTTAATTAATATGTAAAACATTTATTTATACTATTTATAACTTTAAAACTTCTTAACTCATAACATTGCTATTTTTATCATAAAATTTTAAATTATTCATTATTTTTAATATAAAATTATCAAATAAATTTATATAAAAAAATATTTATGGGTAATTTAGTAAAAATTTACTAAAGGATTTTTTTTAATGTTGGTAAATAAAAGATTTATTTAAATTTTTTTTATCATTTTCAACTCCCTTTTATTTATTTATTTTTGGTAACTTTTAACTCATTTTTATTTGCTTTTGATAACTTTTGGCCTTTTTTAGTTTTTTTTTTTTTTTGGGTAAGTAGGATAGATAGAGACCATTAGGGCCTAACAAAAGCAACACTCGACAAATATGCAAGAACAACCGGTTTTCTCTAAGAAAACCCAAGACAGTAATGTCCAAAAAAAAAGTGCCCAAATTATTTTACCAAAAATTGCAATCGTATCTTTAGCAACAAGATTCTCAAAAGATTGCCACTTACGTTAATTATGTCTAGCAATAACGTACGCCTTTACTTAACCAAGGGGCCGTCGATGGATTTACAGCGCGCAGTTACATAACTTTGATCGGGCTATTTTGGTAATTTTCTCTTTATCGAAAACCAGAACCTTCTAGACCCCAGACGACACCGTGTCAATGCCACCTCCGTAATTTTTCACATTAACTTCGGTCATTTTTGGAAATTCACCTCTTGTTTGATCCAATGTAACTCTACGCACCTAGCTAGTACGTTTGACTTTCCACTATATTAGTTGAACAGTAACCATCGTACGCTCCGCGTGTCGTGTACAAGTTACGGTAACATGCGACAGGCGTACTCTAAACCTCCTCCTACGACTTTTCACCGGTTTTAAAATCATCGCTCGTGAGCAATGACATAAAAGCCATGTCACGATAAAACAATGAGTCAGCCCAACTAGAACCTGTTATTTTGCCACGTATGCACCTCAAAACCGCTCATTGTAGCAAATGAGCAAAACCGCTGGTTTTCTCAAATCCGCCCTAACTGCTTGATTCTAACGCTCCCCTTTAAATACCACCAAAACCCTCACTTGTCCTCACTTCCTGCTTTACTCTTCTGCTCTCATTTGCGGCTAATATCTCTCTCTCTCTCTCTCAGTAACTTTCTCTCACTAAATCACAGCAGCATGGGTAAGTTGTTATTGATATTGTTTCTTATCTTCTTTGGATCTGAGATTGTGGCGTGTTTTGTGATTTCGATTTGTTTTTGGTGTTTTGTGTGATTTGTTTGGGTTGTTGATCTATGCAGGATCTGGCAAGATCAAGATCGGAATCAATGGTAAATAGATCTGGCTTTTCAGCTTGTTTGGATAACTTGTTCATTGTATTTGATGGATTATTTGTTTTGCGATTGTTGATGTGATTGTTTTCTTCTTGGTTTGGTCTGGGAATGTTAGGATTTGGAAGGATCGGCCGATTGGTCGCCAGAGTCATTCTTCAGAGAGACGATGTCGAGCTTGTCGCTGTCAATGATCCGTTTATTACCACCGATTACATGGTAATGCAGTCTATCCTTTATTTGTATTTTAATGTGTTTTGTTCATTTATGGATCTGTTAGCCAGATCTGTATGAATTCCTTGGTTTCTTGTGTAAGTGGATTGCTGATTTAGATTTGCGCGATAGTATCTGTTTTCTGATCGATTTCTCTGTGGCTTCTCTCGGTTTTCCTTTTGTGTTTGTGCAGACCTACATGTTTAAGTATGACAGTGTCCATGGTCAATGGAAACACCATGATATTAAGGTGAAGGACTCCAAGACCCTTCTCTTTGGTGAGAAGTCAGTAACTGTTTTTGGATTGAGGTACGAAATCATAATTTAATCCTTGTAATTTTTCACTGCTCTATTTCTTGTTGTGTTCCGTAACCAAGTATTATTCAATTACTCTTGTTCCTTTTCTTCACAATATTAAGGAACCCCGAGGAGATCCCATGGGGTGAGGCTGGTGCCGATTACGTCGTTGAGTCGACTGGAGTTTTCACCGACAAGGACAAGGCTGCTGCTCACTTGAAGGTTCGACATGCTCATTTCTGTTTTTGATGACCCTGTTTGCTTCTACATATATTCTTCAGTTTGATATGTTGTAATTCTTGAGTTTAGTGAAAATGACTTGAATATGTTTATTGAGATATGGCTTTTAGTTGCCTGTTTTTGTTGGTTGAAAGTAAATTTGGTTGTATTGATTGATCAACAGGGTGGTGCTAAGAAGGTTGTCATCTCAGCCCCAAGCAAAGATGCTCCTATGTTCGTTGTGGGTGTGAATCATCATGAGTACAAGCCAGACATCAACATCGTTTCTAACGCTAGCTGCACCACAAACTGTCTTGCTCCCCTCGCCAAGGTTATTTCCCCCTCAATTGGTTGCTATTCTTATAATTTGGTTTTGTTTTTTTGGCGGATTCTACAGTTCGTTTATAGTTCTATTTTATGTTTGATCTTATGTTTGTGTTTGAAAATTAATACAGGTGATCAACGACAGATTTGGCATTGTTGAGGGTCTCATGACCACTGTCCACTCCATCACTGGTCAGTCTCTTTTCTCTGTCATACTCTCACGGCATTAAAGAATTCTTGCCATTAGCTGATTTATGGTTTTACTTGATTTTTTTTCATACAGCCACACAGAAGACTGTTGATGGGCCTTCAGCCAAGGACTGGAGAGGTGGAAGAGCTGCTTCATTTAACATCATCCCCAGCAGTACCGGTGCTGCTAAGGTATAGGCGGATAGCTAGAAGATGCTACTAGTTTTGTCTCCCTTGCTACTACTACAATAATTTAGTATTTTTGAGGTGCTAAATAATTGAGTTAGTAATCAATGTTGTCATAGAAATAGCAAAGATTGCAAGAGTATTGAATTTATTTAGACGTGCTTCGGAAGAATGCCATCTTGAATTGAAATTTAATGGGATTATCTCTCCTTCATTATTCATGTAATCTGTTTATGCATGTATGTAGGCTGTGGGGAAGGTGCTTCCTACGCTTAATGGCAAGCTGACTGGCATGGCATTCCGTGTCCCAACTGTTGATGTCTCCGTGGTCGATCTCACAGTGAGGCTTGAGAAGCCTGCCTCATATGAGCAGATTAAATCTGCTATCAAGTAAGTATGCCAATTTATTGCACACATTGGTTTCTCGAGTGTGGGAAATCTTGGAGACTAGTGAATCTGGATTTAATGGCTTCCAAATAATGTAATTTTCATAAGGGAAGTTCTTCCGCAGTTTGGTCGGAAGACGAGCAGATCTCTTGAACTGCAACTACGAAGGGATTCCTCGATATTATTCGTCATTTAGTTCTCTATCCTTTATATTTTGGTTTTTGAATTCTATATTAATCCTTACGCTTTGGTGTTCAGGGAGGAATCCGAGGGTAAGCTGAAGGGCATCTTGGGTTACACCGAGGATGACGTGGTTTCCACGGACTTTGTGGGTGACAGCAGGTAATGTCAGCTTTTCTTCTAAATCTCGATTCTTGTGGATAAGAGTTGGGCTGAATGCCATAAACACAAGGCTATCCACATTTGGCTGTTAAATGATTTTGAAAAGTATATGGCCCCTCTTTGCTATCACTATATGATGGGGTAGCCTAACTGATTAATATGCCACACGCCCATGCAGGTCGAGCATCTTCGACGCCAAGGCGGGAATTGCTCTGAACGACAACTTTGTGAAGATCGTGTCTTGGTATGACAACGAATGGGGTTACAGGTAAATTAGTAATCTTCTTGGTGCCTGAATCCCATGCCTCTTTTATCTTACTGGAAGAATGATTATTGAATCTTCTAATGTGATTTTTTCTCATGCAGCACTCGTGTTGTTGATTTGATCTGCCACATGGCTTCCGCTTAGTGAACTTAGAAGAGCGGGCGGGCTTTTTAGCGTTTGGAGTACGTCTTTTAGCCTTTGGTCTTGCGGAGCTTTAGTAGAAATGAAATAAAATTTTAAAAAATATAATAAGACTTTGTTAGTGTTTTTTTCCCTTCCTTTTGGGGAAAGGAGGTTTGCTGCTCCCATTTGTTTTTTGTGTTAAAAGAGAGAATGAGAACTGTATTATGGCTATCATCTTCGTATGAACTGCAGGCATTTTTAATGTTTATTTTCCGAGTATATATCCCTGAACTTGTCTGGATTTATATTCACCCGTTTGATAAGATTATGTTGCAGTTGGCTTAAACTATTTTTTATTGATTTCAACGGGTAGAATCATCGGAATGATAAGTCTGTTTCGTGATCTATCACAGGATAAATTAGTTTCCTATACCGATAGCACATCTCATTGCATACTTGAAAAGAATTGATTAATATGCTAGTAAAGTCGTTATATCCTTGAGAGAACCTACGAAGTTACTTGACGACATGCAGTTGGGAACTTTTGATGGTAGTAGCTATACAATTGTATAAGCTGGAGTAGGGGGTAGCAATGAAATTATATGATGCAAAAGTAAGGGAAATAGAATTGGATCCTAACAATATTTTTTCCATGTTTCGAATCATACCCTTAAAAATAAATTTTAGAATCATACCCCTAAAAAATAAATTCTCACTAAAATGAAGAGAAAGTAAGAAGTTTCTTGGATCTTACTTTGCTTCGTACAAGGAAGAAGTTTCTTCAAAGGCCTAAAAAATCTTTTATATGTTTACATAATTTTAAAAAAAGTTAAAAAAATCTGGAGATCTAAGCTTTTATCAAAAGTGTTGGGGAATGGTGTACCAAGACATCTTTATTATGTCTTCAGGTGTTGAATAGGGGTCGATTTGTTGAAGATATTAATCACACCCAAATAGTTCTAATTTCAAAAAAAAATGATCCAACTCAAGTCACAGAATTCAGGCTGATCAGTTTATGTAACTATGTAACGTGGTCTACAAAATAATTTCAAAGGCGATGACGAATAGACTACGATCAATCATTCCACACCTTATTTCTGAAAACCATAGAGCATTTGCTTCCAGTGGGCTGATTACTGATAATATCATGGTGGCTCATGAATGCCTACACACTATCCATAAGGGGAGTAATCCGAACGACGGGCATATGGCACTCAAACTGGACATGAGCAAAACGTATGATCTAGTTGAATGGGAGTTTATTGAGAAGATGATGGAAGCATGGGAGTTTATTGAGGATGGGTCAGAAATGGATTAACCTAACGATGAGATGCATCACATATGTTTCATACTCAGTTTCCATCAATGGGGAAAGATATGGTAGGATAATTCCTAAGAGAGGACTTAGACAAGGGGATCCACTCTCGCCTTTCTTATTTCTCCTATGCGTGGAAGGTTTATCATCCATGCTGCTGGCAGCAGAAGCTCATACTCAAATAGCTGGTATTTCTATTTGTTCAAATGGCCCCTCTATTTCCCACTTATTCTTTGTTGATGACAATCTTATTTTTGTGTGTGTTACTAAACATGAGAGTGTTATTCTGAAGAATATTCTACTAGACTACTCTTCTGCATCAGGTTGATAAGTCAGCAGTCTCTTTTTGACAGGAATATCCCACAAAGTGATAGACTGGACATTGTGAAGACACTTGATGTCCAAGAGGTTTCTCATCACGACAAATATCTTGGTCTCCCAACGGTTCTCTCTCGAAATAAGGTTAATTCCTTCAGTTGGATCATAGATTGTGTATGGAAGAAGCTGAATGGTTGGAAAAAAGGAATGTTCTCTTTTGTTGGTCGAGAAGTCTTAATCAAAGCAGTCAGGCCATTCCTACCTATGCAATGGGTTGCTTCAAATTACCAAATAGTATCTGGTTGAGTCTGGAGAATATAATGGCTAAATTCTGGTGGGGTGATTCAGAAAGGAAGATTCACTAGAAAAAATGGAAGGATGTGGTCACTCAAAACACACGGGGAGGACTGGGCTTTAAGGACATGGAATGCTTCAACAAAGCAATGGTTGCTAAACAAAGTTGGCGACTTCTCACTAGAGAAGGAACACTAGCAGAAAGGGTCTTCAAAGCAAAATACTACAAGCACACATCGTTTTGAAGGCAAAGGAGGGTTCCAGACCATCCTATTTATGGCGAAGTATACTATGGGGATGTGACTTGCTGCATAAAGGCATCCGGTGCAGAGTGGGAGATGGGAACACAATCAGTGTCTTCCATGATCCTTGGATTCCAAGGGAGACCTCATTTCGACCTATATCCCCCAACCCTTTGCCTATGGAAATTAAAGTTGCGGATCTAATGGGAAACGTTGGATAGTGGAACCTGAATGTACTTAATAATATTTTCATGCAAGAAGATGTAGAAGCGATTTTGTCCATACCTCTCAGTTACAGAATCTTACATGATAAGATAGTGTTGCATTATGGGAAGCAAGGTGATTATACTGTTAAAAGTGGCTATGTCCTTGCTGAAAGCCAACGTGATACAGGATCTCCCTCCAACCTCTCCTCCCTTATAGCCAGATGGAAGTCCATATGGAAGCTTAACATTCCAAACAAGATTAAGCTTTTCTATTGGAAACTCCAGCAAAGATGTCTACCTATAGGTGACATTTTGGCACGGCGTAAAATTGCAAATATAGGCTGCTGTTCCATTTGCTCGGAGGGACCAGATTCACTTCATCACATCTTTTGCTCATGTCGAGTAGCTAAACAGGCATGGTGTTCTTTATCGGGACTAGCAGTAGCAACAGATAAGGTGAGCATCAACAAACTTATCTATAGCTTAATTGAGGATGCATCATGCATGGGACATTCAGATGGAACGGCTGGAACGCATGGTAGTGATGGCATGGCAACTTTGGAATAACAGAAATGTAGCCTGTCATGGCGGGAAGGGTCGTTCAGGCGTTGAATTGGCAAGGTGGGTGGAAGCATATATATATATATATCTCAACTCCATGAAGTGAAGTCCATTTTCAGTGTGCGCGGACCTGAGACCCATAGATCGATTCAAAGAGAGCAAAAGTGGAGTCTCCCCCCAGTTGGAGAATTCAGACTTAATGTGGATGCTGCAATCGACCCTAATACCAGAACCATGGGAATAGGGATGATTATCCGCAATGGTGAAGGAGAGGTGATGAAGAAGCTTCATATGATGACATAAGTTGACATAGCATAATGTATTGCATTGCAAGAAGGATTATCGTTGGCGTTAGAATCTCTTCACACGCCTCTACGGTTGGAGTCTGATTCAACCCAGGCCATAAAAGCAATACATTCCCCATCGGTTGCTAGCCCAGAACTTGAAAAAATAGCAAGTGACGTAATAGAAAATGCTTCAGGCATTGATGTTGTGCGCTTTATGCGCGTTCCCAGGTTGTGCAATGCTGCAGCCCATGCACTAGCAAAACATGGGCTGGAGGTAGAGGATGAGGTGTACTGGATAGAGGATGTTCCACTATGGCTCCTACAAATATGTCAAAAAGACCGTGTCTCTCTCTTTTTCTCATTAATGGAAACTACTACTTTTCCCTCCAAAAAAAAAAAAGTACACCTTGCTGTACTCTCTTAAATAATTAGTAGAAAATTAATTTTAATCCTTATTGATCGTAGCTAATATGCCCACTTATAAATTTTATGTTAAGACATTATTCATTTATTTGTATTATTGTTGAATAATTTGAAAGAATGATGTAAACTATAATGCAATTCATGTTTTTTTGTTTCAATTAGACTGTTGAAATTTCTACAACATATTTCAAAATATTTGACAAAGGTTCTATCACTGTAATTCTAATTCAATATTCACCTTCCAGCGCCAGATGATACTGTTGTTCTTTCAAAATAATAATAAAAACACATTAGCTCACTGCTCACCCGGTTGAATTACGCTTTCAACAGCCACCAAGTAAAGTAAACAAGGGAACTTGAGTAACAACAACGTGACCCATGAAGAAAATTTCAGCCTTAGTATCTGTATTTGAGGTGCTAAGTTTTAAGCTTCAGCACAATGACCATTCTTTGCAGCGAAAATAAGACGTCACGGCGGATATAATATGGTTTTCCATGTGCAATACATAGATTTCAGCTAACTTTCTATCTTGCGTTCACATCTGCAATTGTATTGCATATATAACATCAACATTCCACTGTTCTGAAATCAGTCAGGGCAATAACCAGCTAGATGTGGCTTGAGAATTAAGCCAGATTCTTCATTTAGAAAAAGTTTAGGAAATTTACAGAAGTACAGACTGCAAACACAATAAAAATATTTAATGGTAAAATAATTTTTATCTCATCCACAGTTTAACAGGCAGCATCACAAAATCTTTATTTAAAAGTTCAAAAGCTGCTCTTAAGAAAGATTGCATTTAAATTCTCAATCCAAGGCCTAAACGTAAACAAAAAAGCTCAACCCTATGGCGTCTCTCACAAATTAGCCAATTTGATGTGTCAGATCCTGCACAAACCATAGAAGAAAATTAAATCATCAGAAACTATTATTACAATGTATATATATATATATATATACATACACCATATATTAAAGACTGCAGAGTTGAAAGGATGATGAATATCTCGACATCGATATAATCACTAAACAATGAGAAAGGACGGCCAGGAATCAGATTTCACCAAAAAAAATAGTCAGTCCGTCCCTTTTGAGTGAAAAATATCGCCAGCTAGACCTGACCTAGAACCGACTAGCATTCCTTTCTACTGTGCATTTATCAAACAAAGAATACGACTATAGAATCGAATTCACTTTCCATGGTGAACTGGTCATCCCATACCTTCTGCGTGCTCATGTGTGTGGAACCAGGTCTATTTCGGTTTCAGCATTAAAATTTTACCAAACAAAAGTACCTGACCGACCAGGCGATTGGATCGTGTCAGTCAGAGTGATCAGGTGCTGAATTGTTTAATAACAATCTAACCATCAAAAATTTTATTATTGAAACTTTCTCATAATAAAGTATTACTTTGGGTGTAGCTACAAGTTGTAATTTATTTATTCCTTGGGAAAGTGGCCAATAACATTAACAGAGAGGACGAGCTTCCTCACTAATAACATCTAATACAAATGGAGGAACATCTTCTCCAAGCACAATCTACGCCTAGAGCATAATGCCCCATACTATGTGCAGCCCTATTTGCCTCTCTTGTTACATATGAAAAAACAATATTTGGGAATCTTTGCAATGGACTCTTGCAGTCAAGCAGCATTATCCCATACTCAGTTAAACAACTAACCTCCTCTTGTAATGCACTCATTATTGTTGACGAATCTCCAAGAAGCTCAAACGAGCAGAAGTAAGCAATAACATATATTACGGTATACATAGAATAATATTTATTGTAACTCAGAAATCTTGACTTCATCAGAAAAATTATCAAACGAAGTATGACCCAAGGGACCTCTCCTCATTGGAGGAAGATGGTGAGGATGGGGAAGAGAGTTCCACAAATCATAGAATAAACCTAAAAATCAACTTCAGTAGGCATATAAGCATGATGAGAGACAGTTCAAGTTTATGAACATCAATTTTCACAACAATTTTTTAGACTTAAAACAGATATAGATGAAGGGAACTGATGAGTCTAATGATTGGCCCCCCAGCTTGGACTCTACCTTTGAATCTTTTTCCTTTTCATCTACCTATGCAACTGTCCATCGATCTGCCCGACTCAATGCAATGAGGCCATCTTCCTTTCCAAGCTCTGAAATTTAGAGAGGACGAAGGACTGTAACCGGGGCATCCTGAAGATCAGAGAGATGGCACCTCTGGCACTGGTCCCAACAACATGGGACAAAACTGAGATAATTTACACTTGGCTACATGAACCCACTTCTATACTCTGCTCTATTGCCTAGGGATATTGATATAATTTACACTTCCAACTAAGTTTTCTAGCCCATTTATGCATGCAGGTAACAAGAAGTCTAACTGAAAGGCCACTAGCACTCTTAGTACAAACCATAGCAACCTTATCTGCATGCCCTCAGTCACTTGGTACTAAGCATAGGGGTATGGCAGTTGATGCAAGATAAGGTTGCCTAGAGAATTTCTCATCCTTATGCAGCATTCTAATACCTAGCTAACAGAACAAACAAATAATCACTTGTTCAAAAAGCATTAAAAACTTATCTGGCGCCCATTCCTATTTCCCAACTTTAAGCCTACAAGCAATAAGATGATACGAAAAAAAAAATTTCCTTTTCATAGAGAATGGGTTGGAGTTCAATATACCTCACTGTATCTAAAATCTCACATTGGATGTGTGCTTAGGCATTTAGAAGGAATGGCACTTTCAGAGGCGAAAGCCATGCGACAATACCATTTGTGATCCATGGATCTTTGATCCAGAAACCTTATCCAAGCTTCATGAACTTTTCTAACCAAGCCAACATGTTGACAAGGTTGGAAGTAGATAGATACAACTGAGGTTCTGCTTCTCTAGATGAAGGGTTTCGTTGCTATATAACTGCCTAGCAGAGAATTAAGGACCCAAGAGACGCATTTGATGGGGTGTCGCCAAGAAAAGCAAGTGAAGCATATGTGCTACCTTTTTTTTAGCTCCTATTACAAGTCCTCCATAGGGCGTGTCCATGGGTGACTCTCTGCCCTATGTTACCACATCCAAAAGCTATTCCATCCATTTTTTCCCCCAACTCCCTCTCCATTAACTTGAGGAAATATCCAAAGGCTATCTATTTCCTTTTCATGATGATCTCAAGCACATTATCCTTATCAAGACCATAGACCCTCGTTTCTTTATTCTCAAGAGAAAAAAAATGTAGGCCTACGTGAAACCACTTGTTGCAACCAACCCTAAGAAATATTAACCGCAATTTGATGGTAGTGCAAAGATTGGTCATCTTTTGAAAGTTTGAAACACCTTCTAAAATTTCTAACAAATCAAAAGAGGTGCGGATGGTTTATTTATCGCCAAATAGAGATGAATACTCTTTGATAGCAACGTGAAATTCTAAAGCATTAAATCAAACGATTTAGGAAAGACAAGATTTTGTAGCTCAATACCCTCAAATATTTCTAATTAATGCATGGGAACATATTCCTTGTTGAAGTGTCTTTCACTTCCAATATATTTTCTCAAAGTCGCCTTCATTCCTTTGATCAAGCACCAGTGTTGTCAAGACTACACCTAGGCAACGACTAGTCCATCACGTAGGTCATTTCTGACTAAATCACCTAAGCCAATACATGACGCAAGCAATGGAGCACTTCGAGATTTTTTTTGAGTGTAAATGTATGAGCGAAAAAAATTATTTTCTTCATATTGTTACATATGTAGTTGTAGTGTTATACTTATATTTCTACAACACAAGTTACCTTTTTTTCTATTTTCTAATTCTGATTTTCTATTTCATTTTTATTATGTTGTTGCAAATATTTCCTTTTGTCATTAGAATTATGTTAAACATTGATCTTTCAATCGTTACACTTTCACTATATATCAACTTTTCTACCAACGGGGCGTTGACAAGATGGTTGTAAGCTTGAAGGGCTTTGGAGGGATCAAGGGTTTGAGTCACGGCAAGCTCGCAGTTTAGCAAACACGATTTGGGCACCTGCAAAGGATAAAGGTTACTCGACGTGAGTACGCGTTGGGTGGAAGCAACAAATTATCATATACAATTCATGTCGAATTCATGTGGCATGCGATCATCCTTGTCATACTAGTTGGCGTGGAGATTAGTGGGCTCCAAAAGTGACCTGACACCCCGGTCCCCAAGGGAATATATAAGTAAGCAAGTAAGTATGCATGTGTGTCTGTATGTATGTTTTTTCTAATTATAATTTTTTAAGATCACAAAAAATGAGTTAAATCTTTTTTTTCAACAAGATTTGGGTTTTATATTGTAGAATACGTATGTAAATATCTATTCTAGGTTTACATGAGTAAAACTAATTAATTATTTACTTATGAAGCTATAAATAAATATTAGTTGCAATGCCTAGCCTTAGACTAGATGTGCCAATTCCTTAAGCATTTCCTTCAAAGTTCACACTTTGACAAAAGATAATTTATGAGCCCAAGTGCTTTGATTCATTATTTTTATTTCCAACAAGACGTGGGAGCAACAACTAAAAGTTACAAAGAAATCTCCTATCATCTCCATAGGACTAACATAACCATCAAGTTGCTCAGGTATGTGATTGAGGTAGCATTTGACAAGCAAGACGTTTTCAAAAATGACTACTCCATTCAAGATTTCTCCCATAACATTTCAAATTTATTTTTTGCTTTAAACGCGTAAACTGATAGAAGGAACAACAAATAACACCTTTACCTTAGCACTATTTTTTAGTCAAATCATCAAAATTTCAGTAACACTATTGATTTATATATTTGTAAGAAAAGAAGATATTAAATAATGTTTTCTAGGAGTCAAGATAACTTATAAAAATTGTTGATTTTCCAACCTTTGGAGGTTAAGGTTAGGGCTTTTGCTCCTAGCTTCTTCATTTTCCCCTTACACAATCATTTTCAAGTGATTGGATAAATAAAAATTAAACACCAATTCAATTTAGGTACTGTTAGTTTTTTGAAGGTAAGTGTACACTGCATTATTTTCAATTTGTAAGCAACATTAGTTCATTTATTCCTTGTTGTTTTGTTAATTTTTTATGAGTTGCATTTGTAATTAGTTTTCATATTTCTTGTTCCCCTTGTCTTTCACCGAGTCAACGTAAAGTTATGTTCTTTTTTTTGGTTGAAATTGTCAACGAAATGCTAATGCAATGTTTAGATTGTGATTTAAATATGGTTTTTATATCCAAAAGCAAATTAGCATCAAATGAGCCTTTGGGTTATAAAACTTAGAAATAGGTTTTTACAAATTTTACCCAAAAAAAGTGAACTTTCAAGAAAATGAGGAAAAAAAATTATTTTCCAAATTTTTCTTGGGGTTGTACCCCAAGATTTCAATGACGAACCAAAGACATCCTAAGTTGTTACATAAATTCTTAGACATAAATTTACTCAATTCTTCTTGTTAATGTTTTTCAATTATTTTTATTATGTCTTCTTCATTATTTTCATTCCATAAAAGGCTTACCTAGTGTACTCCTACCATTGCAGGATCTAAAGAAGTACGATGTATGTAACCTTACTTCCAAATTGGAAGGTTGTTTCTAAATTCAAACCCATGACCTTTAGCTCATAGTGGAAGTTGTGGAACAACTTCAACCAATGTGCCAAGGCTCGCCCTTCATATTCATTATTCCATAAAGATTTACAATGATTTTAATTATTCCTTTTCAGTTATTTTTAAAAGAAAGATGGCTTTTAGATCAACAGTACTGGTAGCTCTATTGAATCTAATATAATGGATGGAAGCATACTTAACTACAAGATCCCATGGACAAAAGTGACTATCAACTTAGTTACAAAAACATTAAACACAGCATTTATCATCTGAAGATGCCATTAACTAGACATACAAGAAACATAGCAAGACTTTAAAGGCTAAAGATTCAAGCAGTAGAAGGAAGAATCAAGGTCAAAGTGCAATTAGTTGATCCAAGTTTGTACATTGAGATTTTGAATTAGAAGACGATGATGATGATGAAAAGGCTAAAATGATTGTCCACAAAAGTGTCGAGGAACCCCAAGACCTCCTAAAAGAAATGGTACAATATTATTTGATCCTACAAAAGCATATAGGCAAGCAACCTACACTTGAGAGTGTGATGAAGAAATGTGAAAGAAAAAACCTCACATTTTCAGGTGGATATATGATGTGAGACCCCCTCAATACTTGAAAGTTAAAGGGCTTCAAGATGATGATTAAGCACTTGTAAAATAGTACAATTTGGCCCAAGCCTAAAGGCCCTACATTACCATAAGGGTAGGATGCTCTTTCTTAAGGATGAAGTAGCATATACAACTACTAAAGCCTATCAATAAACCATGGATAAAGGTTAGACACAACATTATCTCAAACAATTGGATAGATGGAAGGAATAGCACTTTGATTAATTGTTAAATCAATATTCTTTTAGTACAGTATTTTTAGAGTTTGTAGACAACTCTTTATATATGAACATACAAAAAAATTGCTTGAGTTATTGGACTCTATTGTGGAGAAGATTGGCACTAAAAAGTTTTAAAAAAAAAACCCATCTAATTCATTCTTTCTGTAGGGAAAGAATTGATGGAAAAAAAATCTCTTTATTTTGTACACCATGTGCAACTCATTTAGTTGATTTTTTGTTGGAATAGGGGCAATCTTGGTCACTTTGCGTTATATTTGGACCAAAACCCATTTCAATCTAATGGTTTGACTCGTTAAAAACAAACTAATCATACCCGACAGATCTGATGATCAATTCAGATGGTCAGGTAAAAAAGTCATCCTTCGATGTATTTTAGGGAGTGAAAAGTGGTATAAAACTTGGCCTGGCATGGACTGTCATTGGCGGCATTTATGAGCTTGAAATTTGTAAGGAAAAGGTGGACAACCAGTGCACTGTAGGCTGAGGAGATGGGAGGCTATTTTATGTAACCAAAACAAAACGATAGAGGGATCAAATCTAGTCCTAGTAAGAATCACGTAACTCATCTACTCCTGAAAAAGATTACCTATTGCATCCAACATATTAGTGATTGAATATCACTCTACAACGGCACTCCATTTCTATTAAAGTTACAGGGACATCATTCTTTCTCTAAGACCCCGCAGTGTGTTTAACACCAGATACCTCCAAACACCTGCTAGAGAAGGTCGCCTTCCCCCTTATCAACTTTTTGAAATATGTAATTCAATTGTCAAAGACAGTACAATATGTTGAAACCTAAGTTCAGGAAGGAACTGATCCGTAATCCATGTACTTCCACTACAATGTTGTAACTTGTAAGCGAAACAATTACACACAAGACAAGTCCAAGTATGTTATTTTGTATTTTCTAATCCAATGCAAACAACCAAATTACCCAGGCAATTTCAAGGCATCATAGTTTTCAACTTTCCACAATATGAAATTATTAAATTTGACAAACATAGAGAGCCAATGCAGAAAGATTAACATGAAGGATCACAGAAATACCTGAAAATTTACCGTCCAGGTGCAAGAGAAGGATTCAGCCCAAGAAGCATGTTATTTCCACCGGGAAGATAAGCAACATTAGGCGACTTTGCCAATGTCGCCGCAATCTCCCTCGACGCCTCAATCCTCCTCAATTCAATCAATCCCATTCCAGCAGCAGCGGTAGCATCCGAAATCAACTTGGCGGACTCGCTCTCACCTTCCGCTCTTACAATCGCTGCTCTCCTCTCCTGCTCCGCCTTCATCACCACGAACTTCGACCGCTCCGCCTCCTGCTGTGCCACCTGCTTCTGCTCCACCGCCTTCGAGAACTCCGGACCATACGACAAGTGCGTGATCGCAACATCGTCGAGAAGAATGTTAAAATCCTTCGCACGACGAATCAAGCTCTCGCGGACAAGCGCAGACACGTGCGGCCGCTCCGTCAGAAGCTGATCGGCGTTAAATTGCGCGACGACGGATTTGAGAACTTCGTTGCCGATCGACGGAAGCACTTTCTCGTCGTACTCGATGCCAAGGGTTTTGAAGATGGTCGGGAGGCGCGGGACCTCGGGACGGGAGAGGAGACGGAGAGTGAGATTCACCATTTGGAGGTCTTTGGTGCCGGAGACAGAGGAGAAGGTGTGAGGTCTGGTTCGAATGTCGAAAATGTAGGGTTTCTGGAGCCATGGGATCAAGAAGTGCGTTCCTTCTCCGACTGTGTCGTCCAGGACGCCTCGGAAACGGTCGAAGAGGACGGCGCGTTGGCCGCCGTCGACGGTGTAGAGAGACGCATTGAGAATGGTGGCGCCGACGCCGAGGCTGAACCCTGCGCGCGCGACATTCGTGAGAAACGACACCGCTGCTTGGCTGCCCATGTCTGCGAATCGAATCGAATCGAAGAAGAAAAACTGTGAAGAAGATCGAGAGTTTATAGAAAGGGCGATAAGAGTTACAGTTGCTAAAGCCTATAAAACCCTAAACCCTAAAAGCTCTTTTTAAAAGATTTGAGGGAAGAATATTACAATTTATTTTCGTAATAATATTACAAAATAATTTATATTTTTATGATAACAAAAACATTTTATTTATTTTTTATTGACTCAATTCACGATGAATCTCCACTTTCACTCTAATATGTCAAATTCAAATCTTCTGTTAAATTATAAATAGTTAAGGTCTCAGTCTGATTGATTTAGAACTCGAAACAGTTTTTAAACATAAAAATTTTGAATTTGAATTTTCGTGATTATATTAATTTTGAATTTGAATTTTTGTAATTATATTAATTTAACTATTATCTTCCTCCAATATTTTTATTAATAGTTGATGTATTTATTGTTTTTTCATTGCCTTTTTAAAGAGTTTTTAAAATGATAATAGAGGCCAAGAAGGAAAGACTAAAGAAATGACAAGTATAACAAATCCAAAAAAATAAAATAAAATGGAGATTAATTAATTGTTTAGCTTGCTGAACTAACTAATGTAATATTGAAACTAAAACTATATATGTAAATGAGAAATATCAATAATAATAAGTTATGCAAAGGTTTCTATTAAAATGATCATGTAAAATAAAATACACACCTGTTAAGAATTTGTATTTTTCCACATTACAAAGTTTAAAATCTTGTCAAGTCTAATTTTTAATTTATTAAACTACATTTGAGTTTTTTTTTTCTTTTCCTTGAGCTTCTAAATAAAATTTAAAAAGATTGGGTATATGTTTTCAACATTAAAAAAAAAATTACAATGAACTGAATAAGTCAGATATTACTATATGTTTTGTTTTTTAATTCTAAAATATTAATTTAAAATAAACTTAAAAGAAATTATGCCAATAACAATGAAGCTATCAATTCTTATAAAAAGGTTATCATACTTTCTTCTAAAAGAGGCTTAAAAAATAAAAAAATAAAAAAAAATCGGAGCCCTTACTATTTTTTTATAAAATATTATTTTGATTATAAAAATATATAATTATAAGTCTACTTAAAGACTTATTTTGGTATATGAAATAAGATAAAATTATTTTAAAAAAATTGATTGATATAGAATTAAAAATAGAATAATAGTGTGTTTGATAATATATTAAAGTAATTAATTTTTTTAATTAAAATATTAAAAATAAATAAAAAAAATTAAAAACATAAAAATTATTACCTTGTAATAAGTCTCTATAATAATTTACCCTCGTTTCTCTCCAAATTAATAAGTTGTATTTTTTTTAATGGATATAATCTTTTTCTACGTGGCGCGCAAACGAAACTTCAAGTTTCCCGCTGCACTTTCGTTCCCAAAACCCGCGCAAGTATTACAGAGCAAGAGTAAACCCTAGCTAGATATGGAAATCTGCATCCACCAAGCTCCTTTCGAAACCCTCTAATGGCATTCAAAACGGATAATTGAAACAACAATCATACGTTTGGCCGCTTGAAAATCGAAACAGAGGTATCTATCTCACTCCGATCTTCTTCAATTCTCTTTTTTAAATTTCTTTTTTGGTTGATATAACTGCTAAAATTCATGAATCTGATGGATTTCTAATCAATCCATGTAAGTTAGATTCATCAAATTCTTTCTTTTCATCCATCGTAGTGTTTTTTTTTTTAAGTTAGGAAATAAAAGGATTTCTTTCATTTCATGTATTCCTTTAGGTTTTGCAATCAAAATGAGCTATTATGCTAATGACAATGCATTATCTTGGGAGATGCAGGATTTTAATTTGAATCCCTCGTGTCCTGCTTGTTGTTCCATGATGGTTAGTTCAACTAGTTTCTGCATCAGAGGTGTCTCTTTCCTATTTGTTCAGTCACTTTCTTGTGGATTTGTTCCTGCTGTATTTGGAGCTTGCTATTCCACCCTTCCTTCGTTGGCCTCAGGCTCTTCAGAAGAACTTTCCCAATCTGTCAAAAGTATTTTTGACGATCGAGGGCAACGGTTTTGGGATTCGAAGACAGAGTTTTCGCGCCTTCAAGCACTAATTTCTCATGTCCACACCAGAAGTGGCGAAGACGAGGTCTTAAAATCTTTATCGAACAATCAAGCTTGTCGTAATATTCAACTCTCCAGTCATCTTGTCAATATGTTACTCCGAAGGTTTGAGGATAATTGGAAATCTGCTTTAGGTATATTCAAGTGGGCAGCTATGCAGTCGGGTTACAAGCACATTGCAGAAACATATGATAAAATGGTGGACATTTTGGGGAAGGCGAAGCAAATAGATAGAATGTGGTTGTTGTTAGGGGAGAAACGCTATGGAAATCTCATCAGTTTTAACACAATTGGCAAGGTAATGAGAAGGCTTGCTGGTGCGGGAAGATGGGAAGATGCCATCAAGACGTTTGATAAGTTGGGGAGTTTCGGGTTGGAGAAAGACACAGAATCCATGAACCTTCTGCTGGATACCCTCTGCAAGGAGAAGAGGGTTGAGCTTGCTCGTGATGTTTTTCTAAGCTTGAAGTCGCACATTTCACCAAATGCTCACACATTTAACATTTTCATTCATGGTTGGTGCAAAGCCAATAGGGTTGATGAAGCGCATTGGACACTCCAAGAGATGAAAGGGCATGGATGCTGCCCCTGTGTCATCAGCTACTCCACAATTATCCATGCCTACTGTAACCAGCTCAACTTTAAGAAGGTTTATGAGCTTCTTGATGACATGCAAGCTCAAGGGTGCCAACCTAATGTGGTTACTTACACCACTGTTATGCATTCACTTGCCAAGGCAGAGGACTTTGAGGGAACCTTGCAAATATACAAGAGAGTGAAATCATCTGGGTGCAAGCCAGATACACTCTTCTACAATTCATTGATTCATATACTAGGGAGAGCAGGGAAGCTACAAGAGGCTGTTCGTGTTTTTGAGGTGGACATACCTACGAATGGGATCAGCCCAAACTCTTCTACATACAATACTATGATCGCAATGTTTTGTCACCACTCTCAAGAAGAAAATGCCTTGAAGGTCCTTAAGGAGATGGAAAAGGCAGGATCTTGTAAACCTGATCTTCGAACATATGATCCTTTGCTCAAGCTTTGTTTTAAAACTGGGAAAACGGATAATAATCTTAACATTTTATTGGATGACATGGTCAACAAGCATCATCTGAGTCTTGATCTCTCAACATACACACTTTTACTTCATGGACTTTGTAGGGCTAACAAGTGTGAAAGGGCTTATATCATCTTTGAGGAAATGATAAGGCAAGATTTACGTCCTCAATGTCAAACATGCCGTTTGCTTTTGGATGAAGTCAAGCAAAAGAATATGAATGCGGCCGCTGATAGGATTGAAGACCTTATGAAGCAACTGAAGACTTCAAAATAAAAAAGCTCTAACAGGTAACACATTGTGTGGTTGGTACTAACATTTGTTTGACACCACTTGGCTTATTCATCTATCAGCAGTGAATGTTCTCTGTTTGAATGTTAGTGTATTGATGACACAGACATGGGAGACACATTTATGCCAAAATCTGAGTCTTGGGACAACTATGGACTATAGACCTGATACTGCAACCAATAATCATAGTAATGCATGTTATGGGCATGGATGGTGCAGCAACTTCTACCTGGGGGAGGTAGTGTATAATGTGAAGCTGTGCTGAAACTTTGGACATATTAGATACTTTGAGGAAGAGTTTAAGAAATGTAAATTTAGGATATGCTGAAACTCTGTACATTGCTTAACTTTATGTTCTCCCCCCTCCCCCCTCTCAAACTCCTTCAATGGGGGCACCCGGCAGGCTGAGGTTTTGTGTTGTGTTGAAGTATGTGTGATGCATGAGAGAGAGGGATTCAAATACTCATTTAATTCTGGTAATTTTGTTAAATTGTGTATAGTATTTCTTGGCATGTCCCATTGAAGAGGCCACCTATTAATTCGGAAATTCTGATTAGCATGGTAAGTTGTTTGCTATGTGGTATTCATGCAAGCTTTTTGGTTGCTGATGCAGATATAAACTCTATGAAATGCATTTTACACGTATAATCAAATATTCAAAATAACTATGTGCATTAACTTCTTTTATTTTTCTTTGGTGAAAAACTTCGTAGAGTTAAAATTGTATTGTTATTACTTTATCAAACTCTGACTTCATTCAGAAAAAAAAAAAATTCTTTTATGAGTGTCTTGGCATGGATGTAGAGCATGTTGCTTTGGTAGCTATTGTTAATTTGGTAACACATCCATGATTGCATGATCTTTGGTTATTGGCTGTTTGATTATGAAATCTTGATTCTTAACTGAATAGCTAGTTTTGACTCTTAAATACCACTCTGGACAATTTCTTTCCCCAGTTTCATTTTTGTTACCTTTTTTCTTTTCAAGTAGATTCTGTCAACTCTGTTTTTCTGGAGATTACAAGTTCAACAACGTAAATACAGAGTGCATACGCTCATATGAATAAAATTGTATGTAACCTGTGCTTTATGTCACAGGTGTATATTGTTCAAGCAGCTTCCTTGCAGTATTAACTTCAAGAGTTGATGGGGTGGAGAGCTTTGTACTATTGGTTCTGGACTTATCCTCGGAAATATTTGCTTGGTACAGGAAATTGCAGTGTATGTTATTTCTTATTCATTATTGCATTGTCATCACCTCCTGGTGATTCATATTTTCAACATAGCCAGAATATTCAAAGAAATTGAAAGGGTGGTAGTGTATCAATGGTTAACCTTGTCCGCACTGATTCATGCAGGTATTATCTAAAGGATTCTCCTGATGGATGTCCCACTATTATTGGATGAGCCCACAAGCGGTTGGGCATTGAGGTGATTGACGAACTGGTGGATGCCCATAGTGGGTTTATTGGGCTTGTTTCTAGTCAGCCACAACCTAAGCCTCATTAATCAGTTGGCTTAAGAGATTTAGGTATTTTGCAGTATGGCCGCGAGCGCATTAATCAGTATGGGCCCAGATAGCATTAAAGTGCAATGCTGATATATCCGATTGAGGTAACACATCTGACCTTTTGATATTGGTACTGCATGAGATTTGGTTTCACCACTTCCAGTTTCCATGATCTTCATTTGGTGAATGACAAGATGAAGTGAACGGTGTAGTAAATGAAAGTCTACAATAGTTTAAGTTTTACGCTTGACAAAATAAAGGAAGGAGGGTCGAAACCAGCCTGGCGGGTGAGTTGTTTAAGGAACTGTACTGATTAAGTGAGTGACTCGCCCGGGAGCCTGAAAAGTAGTGTTGAAGCGACCTACTATTCTTATCAATAATGGGAGGCATGATTGGGGCTTCTTATTGTTAGTTGAAACTAATTAGAACTATCTTCTAGGTTGTCTAATAATTGCATTTGGATTATTGTGGGATTTAGAAGTTGTCGAGAAGCGGTTCACAAAGAACTGCATCAATGAAGTTCTTTATTCTTAACTTGATTCCTTCAATGGGTGGTATCGTTTTTTCTATTTCACTTTTTTTTTAAAATTATGTTCTTATTATTATCTTTTTTTGTTTGTTGTGATGGTCTGGTCAACCTCGACCAGCAAGAACCATGCCTCGTGTCAGCCCTAGAGACTTAAATTTAGGTAGATCCTTTATAAGAGGTTGTGTTTCAAAGTAGTTTATGACATTTTTATGTATCATTATGTAAAATCCAGTTCTTACATGGTGAAGTAAAAAAAAAAAAAGGTGAAACTAAAGCATTGTCCTTGGTAACTCATACAGAACTTTTAAATCCTACTTTGTTGAGTTCATTTCCATCTATTTGCAGAACATTCTTTTTATGGGCCAGCTTTTATATTGTGTGATTGAGAAAATCATCAATCATGCATCAGCTTTCCAGAAATGCAAAAGAGAAAAAAAGTTAAAAGGTAACCATGAAAATCATTGCCGCATTGTTCAAGAGCATCCATTGAGCAACTAAGCCTACAATTACCATCAGAAAAAAAAAAAATCCCCGGTGTGGCCCATGCCATCATCTATCTCTTCAACTATTTGCCTAGTTAGATTGGAATTTTTTTTTTTTTTTTTTGAAGGATACTTTGATTGGAATTGAATGACCCAAAAAGACAGAAAAAGCATGGATCTTACTGAAACAGCAATAATAAACCCAGTATTGGGTCATTATTGTTTCAATTGGGAGTAGTCACGGTACTCTAGTAGTATTGTTGCATGGGAGAGGTGCATGATGCCATACTATTTTCCTAATCTTCTGTTTTATGCCATGTGAAGGTGCAGTGTGCAAGTACCATTAAAGCAGCCAAGAGAACCAAAAGGGGTGGAAAAGTGAATGGAAATGGCAAGTCCACTGTCCACCTTACCTGAATTATTGCTTAGGTGCTTTCACAGTTCGATCTATACACCTATCATATATAGAGCTAAAGCTGTCTTGCACATCCACATCCACATGCTTCTTTCCCTTTCAATCCCATATATATATTAGTAATTAATCAGTAGTTCATGCACTCTCTTGATGAGACCTGAAAAGGGTGATGTTGCATATCAATTAAAGTGATTTAGTTGAACCCCCAACTTTCTGATATGGTTTTCTCATGTTGGTGGGCCTGGATCTAATTAGTATCAATGTTATTCAAAGGCCTTAATACTAATGGTGAAAAAATTGGTAGTTATATGATTATATTTTTTAATTTAGTTCAATTCAATTCAACTAATTTTTTTTTCTATTATTATTTTTTATATACAGTCGGTACTTGACATCTCATTCAGTCGGTATTGCTTCAACAGTACCTTCTTAAGAGAACTAATAATAATAAAGGGGGAAATTTATGTTTGGTGGAACCAGCATTTCTGTTAGCATTTCAAATCCTTGATTAGTTGGGTCTTCATCATCTTCTAACCATTATTATTATTATTATTATTTTAGAAGAGACGAGTATAACCTGATGTTCACCCTACTTGTGGGAAATTCGAGCCGAGCAAAGACCTGACTAATATTCACATCAACATGACCCGACCCGACGATCTCGTAAAGTTGGCCCACAGTTAGTACACGCAATCACTCTGTGCCAATGAGAGAATTTGATATTTGTCACTCTAAAATTTTACGACAAAACCTCCGACCTCATGTAATAGATTAATCGCTCGAACCGTTGAACCAACGCCTTATTGGTGTCTAATCATCATTATATAAACCTATACATTGCAATTTTAAAACCACAATTTCTACAAACATGTCATGTCTAATATAATAATTATGTCAAGCTGTTTTATTCTCTTGAATATAAATGATTTCATATACTACTGCACACGTTATATTCGTTCATATGGCACAACATGCATGCTTGCTTGAAAGAAGCATTTTTTACATTTATAATTAAAACTTATACATAGTTTAGAAAAAGCTTTATTGAGTTAAAATTAAAAAATAAATAAATAAATAAAACCACTCACGTGCTCACTGGAGATCTAACTGTCGACCCTTCCTAATGGATAAAGTGTCACGTGAGAATTTTTTTTTTTTTTAAATTAAGAAACCCATGATCCAATGTTGCTGACCACAACATAATAAGTCGTCCTCCATAGCCCAACGATGCTCCACACTTTCCACGTCAGAAACAACCCATGTGCCCGTTACTCTACCTGACATTTTTTTTTAAGAAAAAAATTGACAAAATGTTTTGATATATTATGATATAGTTCCTGGACATCAAAGTTTGTTGTGCGCCACATCGATGCTCTCCACGTGAACAAAGAACCCCAATTAAATATAATAAACATAATTCTAATAAAATAAATTAAAATAATTAAAATAAAATAATTGTGCAAATTAAATATCTCCATGGTCCTATGGGCCATTAGAGTCTTCTTCTCTCACATGGGTCAATTAAGAAAAAATGTGAAAGAGAAAACACATAAATAATTGTAAAAGATGGAAAAAAATATGCAGGCTTTTGAAGTAACCAACCATGTGCTTGGTTGATGTCTTGATGAAGATAAGATTATTATAAAAATAAATAAAAGATATTGAATAATATTATATAAGTACTTGATGACTTTAGTCACATGAGCTGCACATTCCAATATTGGTAAGTTTAAGTGTTTTCTTTTTTAATAGATAATCTGATAGAGACGTGTGATATCAAAAAGAAAATATACTTTTGTTTATACAGATTTAAGTAATTCCAATCCCCCATTCCCTTTTTTTTTTTTTTTTTGTAAATATGTTATCTATTCCATTATTACGTACATACATAGTCCCAATTATTAATATGAGAAATAATCACTGGTCTAATAAAATTCAAATGTTTCAGATTCAACTCTTATCACTATCTCACCTTAAGGGGTTTAGGGCTTATGGGGGTGAGGAGATTAATGGATTATGGACAAGTCTGATACTTTTCTAATAGTACGGTATAATGATGGAGTTAATTATACAACTACTACTAACATTATTTCTTTTATAAAAAAAAAAGGGTCTCCTATAACCACAACAAGACTTTAATAAAGTTGTAAAACCTAATAGGGTGACAACCCCTTCCCCTTCCTTATACCAACAATGTCACAATCTTCAATCAATTATTTTATAGCCCGTTTATGAGAGTTTTTTTAAAGTATTTTTTTAAAAAAAAAAAAACTTTTGAAAGTGTTTGACAATATTTGCTTATAACAAAATTACAGTAGAGAAAAATATTTGTTTATTTTTGAAAGAAACTGAGAAGGACTAGCTTTTCTTAAAATCATTTTTGAAAAAACTTTCCTGAGGCTGTATATGTCTTTTTTAAATCTTGAAGTTATCTTACAAAGACAATAATTTAGGCCTTCTTGGCCATTGCTTTTGTTTTGTTAGGACGCTTGGATCTTAATAAAAAATCAAGAGTGATTAAGATATGTAGAAGGATAATAATATTATTCCTAGAGATATTTTATGAACAAATTAAGCCATATATAGAGTAGGGATTATTAAATAGTGAATTCATATATACTAAATGGAAGAAGAAATTAAGAGACAAAACTTTAGCCATTCTTGTAAAAACATGAACTATATGTAGTTTTTTATTTAATAATTAGACATAACAAGCACCTGCAAATTTTAGAATTAATGCATGTAATTTGAATTATATACCTAACGGAAATTTGAATAACTAACAAAATCAAATTCCAAACACAGGTAGTAAAAAAGTAAAGAAAGGAAAGTTGAGATCATGAACCAAAATTTTACTTTTTTCTTATTTTAAAATCTCTAACATGAAAAAGGGAAAGAATTGATTTTTTTAAAATATATATATTTTTTAAAAGAAACAACTCAAAGCTCTCCTAACTCATTAGGGATCTGGCTCACCCTAACTCGTAAGGTATCCAGATATAAGATAGATAGGTTGACCGGCCGACTTGTTTCATCGTCACGATCCGACTAGTCTCCACATTAATACGGCGCTAGCGAATGATTTAACAAAAGTGATAAAGTTAAAAATTACAGATTGAACCATCATTACCTGTGAATTGAACTAACGACCCTCCAAACCCTAAAGGGTGAAGCGCCCCAGCCTCGAATTATCAAACTAATGCCACATTGACAATTTTCTAAAATATACGTTAAATAATTTTTTAAAATGTTGATATCTACTATATACGTTAAATACCTTTGTGATTTGAGGACGTCAAATGTATACAATAAGTGTTAAAGATATGATTGGAAAACAAGATATATTCTTAATTTTTTTTTTGCAGCCAAATCAAGATTCTTAGTGAAAATATAATTTATATGCAACTTGATTGTCTAACATAAATAGTAGCATTTTTTTTTTTTTTTTTTTGCCGCCACTGATAAATAGTGGCATTATAAGATGATATTATGACCAATACCTAATAAAAAGGTCTCGTCACGGGTGTGTCTCCGTAACCACGAGCACCACTTTGCACCTTTCTGCCACTCCTTAGAGTCGATCATCCCACTTGGCTAATTCGTGTGGGCCCAGACGTTTGGTAGCTGATTTAGTAGTGACTTCCAGTTGTATCAGATAGCATTGTTTCACTGTACCAAGGGATCATTATAATAAACAGAGAACGTTTTCATTTGGGTGGGCCACGGTGCCAGGTGGCAGCACAGGATGTTGGGTAGTGTAGGAAGCAAAGAATTTCAGGCCCAACCCACTCTCATCAGACGGGCTTTGGGCCCACAAAATGGATGGACCCATCTGTTACATATACTCACTATATTCGATTTATAGGATTCTTATATAATTGCCATCCTGTTTTAAGGGTCAAATGATTTACTCACGTGACCTCTGCTTTTGCACGCGCACTCAGATTTTTTCTCTTTCAAAGGTTGCCATCGAAAAATTTGCCAAAAGGGCAAAAAAAAAAAAAAGAAAAAAAAATCAGAATACTTTTCCAGGCTTCAGTCTATTTTATATTATTTAGGGTGTTTTTATAATTAAAAAAATCTAAGAAGTTGAAAAATAAACATCGTAGTGAGAAAATAATGAAATTATTCCTAATTGTCATTATAATCAAACCTTCGAGTAAGTAACAGAAAAAAAAAATAACACAGAATGTAAGAATCTCGATATCTAAAAAAAAATAAAAAATGAAGAGAGGATCAAATGTGGGTTAAGGAGAAAATATTGCAACATTATTATTATATATATTTTATAGATCTCTTATATTAAGCAAGCATGGAGCAAGCAAAATCAACTTGTTGACTCCATTTATTTATTTTATCACGGTTGGTTCCATTAGAAAGTGGGGAACTCAATGATTATAAATTTGAATGGAACTAATTAACCTCAACAACCACCCTTTCTTTAAAATAAAAAATAATAAAAAAAAACTTTAATCTATTCCGTTGGAGATTCGGCCTACCATAATGTGTGAGGTGTCTAAATACATAATAGATAAGTTGACTATCGACCAACTCATTCACTACGATCCGATTAATCTCCACACTAACCCGACGTCAATAAAGAATTTACTAAAGGTGATAAAAGTTAAAATTACTAAATTCTTTCATATCCAAATTTAAATCAGTGATCTCTAAACTTTTAAGGGTGAAATGTCACAATCTTGAACTACCACACCAATATAACTAATTAATAAAAAATTAAAAAATAAGATATTAAAGCCTAGTATGTTTTTTAACATCAAGAGAGTAAATTGCGAATTTTTTTGTACCATTTGAAAAATGTTTACATTTCATTTGAGAGGTGGAGAAGGTACCTCATTATCAATATATATATATATATATATATATATAGTTGGCAAAAAAACATAGTTAGTTGAGTTGAGTATCGTTAATGCTTTTCTCACTAAATGTAATATATAGTTTAAAATCAACCATGTGACACATGATATGAGATAATGTGATTGTACACGTTATTTGAGTGCTATGCATCAGCACCAAGAATAAATGCATCCAAAAGCAGGCCCTAATGGCGGATCAAATAAGGTCGTTGTGTTCTGAAATGCGGTGGACCCTCGACTCCTGCCTTTACGCCACGTATATCACTCGGCTCGTACATAGGGGCGGCTCCCAACACTTAGAAAAAGCTCTTCACTGTCACCTTTATTATTTTATCTTATTCTCCCCTCTTCTTTATGTCAATCACTCTTTTATATCTAAAATCTTATCTCACAGAAAAATCTTAATAAAATTGCTAAATTCCTTGATGAAAAGCTCCAAATCCATCTCCATTTTACCTGCAATTTCAAGTTCTTAATATCAATATGATTTATCATTCATTTCTGAAATAGTATTTTTTTCTTCTTCTCCTCTTCGGTCTCCTTCCCCATACATCTCCATCATTATCTGATTAACGGGTGAATTTCTATCGCTTTATACGTACACAGATAATCTTTCTTTATCTATCTTTCTTTTTATTTATTTATTTATTTTTATTTTCTTGTGAGGATAGAAGAAATTGTCCTATTGGGTTTTTTTTTTTTTTTTTTTTTCTACTTCTTCTGTATGATTTTGCTCTAATTCTCATCCAGAAAATTAACCCCAAAAATCTCGCCAAGACCCACATCGCCATTTTTATTCCCTCCAATTCAACACTGTTTCCTCCCTCCATAAAGCCTACTTTCTTTTCTTGGGCTTCCCTCTTCTTCAACCTCTAATCAATGCCTTTTCTCTGTTTTTCACTTCTGAAAATTTCCTTTTAAAAAAAAATTTCTACTTTCTTCTTCTTCTTGTTAAAATGCCTCCATCATACTTCCCTCTACGTTGGGAGAGCACAGGAGACCAGTGGTGGTACGCTTCACCAATTGACTGGGCCGCCGCGAACGGCCATTACGATCTGGTCCGAGAGCTTCTTCACATAGACGCCAATCTGCTCATAAAGCTGACATCTTTGCGTCGAATTCGCCGTCTCGAGACCGTCTGGGATGACGAGGCCCAGTTCGACGACGTCGCCAAGTGCCGGTGCGAAGTAGCCAAGAAGCTCGTTGTCGAATGCGAGACCAAGAAAGGTGGTGGGAATTCGTTAATAAGGGCTGGGTACGGTGGGTGGCTTATGTACACGGCAGCGTCGGCTGGGGATGTTGGGTTTGTGCGAGACTTGTTGGGAAGAGATCCGTTGCTTGTGTTTGGGGAAGGAGAGTTTGGGGTTACTGATATATTTTATGCTGCTGCGAGGAGCAAGAAATCAGAGGTTTTTAGGGTTTTGTACGAGTTTTGTGTTTCAGCAGCAGCAAAGGGTTCGTTGGAGGAGGTGGGTGAGATTGGTTCAGTTTTCAAGTGGGAGATGTTGAATAGAGGTGTTCATGCTGCTGCTAGAGGTGGGAATTTGGAGGTTTTGAAGGAGCTTCTTCTTAATCTTGGGGATTGTTCTGATGTTTTGGTTTATAGAGATCTCCAGGGTTCCACTGTCTTGCATGCTGCCTCTGGTAGAGGTCAGGTTGAGGTGAGTTTCTTTCTGATGGGTTTTTTTTATTGGGGAAAATTTTGTTACATTTTTCAATTTTGCTGGTTTGTGTTACCTGTTTTTGTTGCAATTTTTTTTGGGTAGTAATTTCATGACCTTGGTAGCTTTTGCTTTTTCAGTTGTATGTTTTTTATGAACTTTTTGTTGGTAGAGATGAGTTTAGTTAAGGAGGATCTATTTACTGATCCTAAAAAATCTATGAGTAAGAGATGTGTTAAAAAAGAGTTTGGAGAAGATAGTTCTGTGTTAGATGTTGGAACATTAAGGACCTGTTTGGTTGAGTGGTTGCCAACTGCTTTACTGATAAATCTATGAGTAAGAGATGTGTTAAAAGAGAGTTTGGAGAAGATAGTTCTGTGTTAGATATTGAAACATTAAGGAACTGTTTGGTTGAGTGGTTGCCAACTGCTATAGGAGTAAGAGCAGAGCAGTTTTTTTTGGGTCGTTTGACATCATCTTCTTTACGACCAAACTGCGGTGGAAAAGTAGATTTTCTGAGATGAAAAGTTAGTCGAGACTAACATTTTTCAAAAGTGTTTTTTTGCAAAAGTTTTAAGTAGTGTTTAGTTTAGGGAGTTAAAAAAATATGGCAGGTTTAACAAAAAGTTTGAAATTCCGGTTAAAGAGGAAAATGACAGGCAGCAAAGATGCTCACATAAACTTTCCTTCTTTTCTATGTTTATTTCAAGATTAAATGCCAGTAATGCAATACAGTTATTGTTAAATTGCAATATTTCATTAATCTTTTAGGATTCTTGTGGGATTCAAAAGTAGTGTTGACATTTGTGGTAAGGATTTGAATTTTTTCCCTTGAATCAAATCATGAATTGCTACATTTATAAATACAAATCGGTGATCTAACTGCAGTATTCATAACTGAAGAGAAGTGTTAAGATTATGAACATGAGAATTAGGTCCAAAATTGGGTTATTTTAGGTAATTATTAATCTCAATCAAATTCTCTCATCCATTGTTGATTGTTCACATTTTTTCTTATAAGTTGATAAAAAAAGGTACATCATTTTGATTTGCTTTGTTTTTTTTCTTACTCAATTTGTTCAAATTGTGCAGGTGGTCAAGGATCTAGTGGCATCATTTGACATAATCACCTCCACGGACAATGAAGGCAATACAGCATTACACATAGCTGCTTATCGGGGCCATTTAGCCGTTGTCGAAGCTCTTATTGTTGCATCTCCTTCATCTATTTCCCTAACAAATAACACAGGTGACACTTTCCTCCATATGGCTGTGGCCGGTTTCCGAACTCCTGGTTTCCGCAGGTTGGACAGACAGATTGAGCTCATGAAGCATTTGTTGTGTGGAAAAATCACAAATATACATGAACTTATTAACATCAGGAACAACGATGGAAGGACCGCCCTTCATATGGCAGTTATTGGGAACGTCCACTCTAGTCTCGTGGAACTTCTGATGATAGTTCCATCCATCAATTTAAACATTCGCGACATAGATGGCATGACACCATTAGATCATCTCAGGATGTGCCCACGATCTGCATCTTCAGAAATACTAATCAAACAGTTGATTTCAGCTGGAGGGATCTCGAATTGTCAAGACTATATGGCTAGAAGTGCCATTGTTTCTCACCTGAAAATGCAAGGTATTGGAAGCAGTCCGGGAACTTCATTTAGAATCCCAGACTCGGAAATTTTCTTGTACACAGGTATTGGGACATCAGAAGCTGGTGGTGATCCATTTAGTGTGAGGTTGAGTTCATGCTCGAGCGAGATTAGTAACCTAGACTCGTTTAATGGGAACCGTGGCTCATTTGATGATAGTAACAAGTCAGGTTCTGGTTCTATACATAATGCTGCAAGGCGCCTGAAAGTACTACTCCGTTGGCCTCGCCGGAAAGAGAAGAAGTCCTCCCTATCTGTCAAGAAATTGGGTGATGAAGAATCAGTGGATTCATATAAGAAATGGAGTGATTTAGAGGATACACCAACGCCGCTTCGGCAGAGATTCTCGAAGCCCTCTACACTACCAAACAACAAGAGAACTCTCTCAGTAAGGAGTAATCTTCCAAGCCCAGCTGCCAAGAAGAAGTTCGCTGCAGGATTAATGCACGGTGTCATCCAAACGATGCCACATTTAAATATGTCTGGCCGGTCACCTTCAAGTTCTTTATCAAGATCGTCAATGTCTTCTTCACCTACCTCTATGGAAAAACTCAAGGGTGTGCAAGTTGGAAATGAGGGTACTGGGCCTTCTTGCTCTTATAATTCCTTCCACGCCAGAACTGCTCCTGACATGACCCAGAAATCTCCGACGATTAATAAACGGTTGATGAATCAGTATTTTTGCTTCGGTGCGCAACGGCTGGTTTTGGACGATACAGTTAACAACAGGTCACGGGCGAACCAGGGTTATAAGAGGTCAGTTTTATCAACAGCATGATTGAACTGAATGAAAGGGAGGATGAAGGACGGATTTTTCTGTTACTAAAATACTGTAGAATGTTGAAGCTAGTTGAATAGAGATTTTCTGGTGAAAAGTCCCAAATAATTCTCAGTTATCTCTGCAATTAGATTGCA
Organism: Paratinospora sagittata; assembly: GCA_035771175.1. Lineage (NCBI taxonomy): Eukaryota > Viridiplantae > Streptophyta > Magnoliopsida > Ranunculales > Menispermaceae > Paratinospora > Paratinospora sagittata. The sequence continues at coordinate 3,294,218 of CM069602.1, read as the reverse complement.
TGTTTGCTTGTACTATGTGTGTGTAGGTTACTTTCTCTGTAACTTCTGCTCTGGAACCATATGGTCAAGGAAAATTCTTGAGACTGCTGGTTTGTAATGATCTATCTCTCATTTGGTTTCCTTGATCTTAGAGCAAGGTAAGTTAGACCGAGTTTGAACTGAACTTCATCACCGTTAACTCAAAAGACAAAAAGTATGTATTTTATTTCATTTTAACACTGTCTCTCTCTCTCTCTCAGTAAATATGACTATGAGTATGTATTTTGAAACGTGTTTTTTAGCCCGCCCTTTCTGGAAATATGATTATAAAATGGGTCTCGTTATTTTTACCTACTTATTTTTATTTTTTCATCCACTTATTTCTTTCACTAACCCTAAAATTTAAAATAACTCATATCCTTTCTCTCCTCTCTCTCATATTCGCATTATGCTCTTTACATTTTTAAATTTCAACACCATTTTTTATTTTGTTCTTTATCATTTTTTCCTTTTTTCATCTTTATTGATTCATGAATTCGTCGAGTTTTTAGGGCATTCAACAGGTTCGAATACTGCTAAGAACGATTACGAGCAATTTTGTTGCGAAATCTTACAAAGAAATTGTGATATTTAGGGTTTTTAAGGCTTCGAAGTAGAAGTGATTTAAGAACTTAAATCAACCAAATCGGTAAGTAATTTTTTTATTTCTTCAAGTTTAAGTTGATTTCAATGTTACATTGTTATATTGAATTATTTTTGTGCAAAAAAAAAAAAAGGTTGAAAATGGTGAAATGGAGGTGACAGAAATTGGTTTCAGAAACCCATTCCGCACAGGAATCGCAACCATCCGACCCTGACAGGGTCAGACGATTGAATGCGTGTCCAACCCAGATAGTTGAATAGATGTTTTCTGTTCGACTGGACAGGGTTGGACATACACAAAGGCGTCCGACATGTGCCGACAGAGCATTTTTTTTATTTTTATTTTTATTTTTGTTTTTGTTTAAGCTAAATATTAATTGTTTGTCCTAATTATATAGGTTTGTTTTTTGTATGTATTTGGCTATTTTGATAGATATACCGCCAAGAACAAGGAGGGTTGTTCGGAAGAACAAAGTTCGCAAAAAAGAAGGTCGACAGCCTCGGAGAGACAAAGACGACGTGAGTCACCACCACCACCCCCTGTTATACATGAAGAAGAAGAGCAAAAATCTAAAGAATGTATGCAGGTTGGGGTTGAGGGAGAATGAGACGATAATGTATTTAAGGGTCTTTGCCCCGGGGGACCTACTAATCCTTCAGTCCTCAGCCATTTCAAGGGGCACGTAACATATTACGTGTGGAAAATCCAGGTATATCACTCTCGTAACTTAATTTAAATTCAATTGAGATTATGATTAAATTTACATATTGGTAGATTCTTATAATTTTTTGTTGATTCGCTTAGAAATGGAATATACAAAAGTGCCAAAATCACGGGGCAAAGTTAGCTTCTTGGGACCTCAGTGAACATCTCGAGAGAGAGAGAGAGAGAGTAATGGATATAGTTACAAACACCGGTCTTCATCATTTGGTGGCTTGTACTTATAGTTATGTCAACAAATTGTTGATAGTTGCTTTCGTAGAGAGGTGGCAACCAAAAACTAATTCATTTCACCTATCATTCGGTGAAATGACCGTTACACTAGACGATGTAATGGTGTCGCGACCCCTCTCTAGGTGACATCACGACCGGCACAATACCTCAGATAATGTCACAACACGACAGAACTTGAGGCACTGATAAGCCTCTACGCGAAAAGTACCTAATAAACTCAATACACAACTTGTATATGATCTTGATAATTGAACCAAAATAAATATTATATCATCATCCAAATACATGATGACCACTATCCAAATAATTATCATAAGGTTCAAAATCTTCAACATCTATATGTAACTCAAGTAAGAGTCTATCGTCCAACTGTTTATCACATACGGTCCAAACAAAACCATAACTATCTATGTTTTATATACATATGTACCTTTGATAGTTATATACAATTTCAAAAGAACAAAACAATTGAAAACTAGACTCAAGTCCCCAAAATTAGAAACAAAACCTACATCCAAAAATTAGAATAGGAAGGTCACTCGTAAGTCAAGCCTTGCCTTTTCTTTACAGATTTGAACCTGAGAAAAGTAAGGAAAAATTGGGTGAGCTCATCTAGCTCAATGAATATTTTTCACAATAATCTCCACATATGTTTTTATATAAAACATGTATGTCATTGGAAAATCACATTTATAAACCAAATGCATCAAAGAAATCATAATATACATGGTTCCAACTAAACATATGATTTATGCATCATTTTTATAAAAGTATGCCAACACCTCTATGATGTCACAACAGAATAACATTGCCTACATTTTTTCCATTTGCGTTATAGGGTATAAGTCAGCATGTTATCAAATACTAATATTCCTACCTTACATTCCTCACTGATTCAGAAAGTCTTTTCCATGGAGTATCAATCTAAGTACTCCGGCGGCGCATTTCCCCGAAGAACAAGTAAGTAGAAAGACAAACAATGCCTTGGTATTTAATCCAAAATACCCAAGGTATAAAAAATCCATGTTCATGCTCTAAAAAACACAATGCACACACACACACACACACACACACACACACACACACACATATATATATATATATAATAGGATGCATATCGTTCAACAATCCAATTTCATATAAATACAATGCTATAAATGGAGAAATAAAGCGAAAAATACTCACAAACAGTCCAATAGCCAATTAAACAAGTCAAATGCCTTCAAATTGGCCAATCAATTCACAATGATCTGAAATGAATCAAATTTACACCGCATTGATCAAATTCAAGCCATATATGTCCAATTGGATGAATTCTTAGCTTAAGTCTCATCATATCCAACATAGGCCAATTCATCAATCATCATAGTTTATGTAGGAATACTACTACATAGCCCCACAATTCTCAAATGCTCATGAACACATTCATAATTCATGATTCAACCCAAATTATCAAAACCCATAGGCATCCATCATGTCCAAATTCATGATCATACAAAGTCTAGGCCTAGGCCAACATAAAGCAATTATAATTCCTTCCATACCAATTCATGCTCAATTAAATGTAAACCAACTTTATTCATGCCTAATTAACTAAATTCCACCACAATTAATCTAGTTCAAACCAATTGAACCCCCAAATTGGGTAAAATCTCTACAATGAGACATAAGGCTAAAATGAACTAGACATTGAGCCATAGTAGGTAAATACCCAAATTAACACTTTGAATCATCTAGGTTTACCAAATTAATCAATATAGTTTACATGCACAACATTAGAAAACCCGAGGTCCTAAATCAAGAGCTAAGTCTCTAACATGGAAACATATGTAAACCTTAGTAACAATCATGGTAAATGCCTTTAACAAGCTCAAAAACATCCTAGAAAGTCATTTCATATACAATCACCTCGGAACCTTGGGTTTCCATCAAAACCCTAGCCTCAAATCTCTCCAAAACCATGGAAAAAAACACCCAAAACATGATTTGGGCGTAGGTATGGGTCAAGATCGCCCAAATCCACCATTTTTGAGCTATTTCAAGCTCATGTATACCCAAACCTAAACTAGGTCTCCCCAAATCCGAAACCCATATTGTAAATTACACCATTCAAAAGCTTGTTCTCACCTTCAATGGTGATTTAGTGGAGAAAAATGGAAGAGATTTCATACCTTGGAGCAAGAATGGGCAAATCCTAGCTCTCTTTCCTCTTTTCTTCTTCTTCCCTCTTCCTCTTCTCTTTTCTCTTATTTTTCTTTTTGCTAAAAAAAAAACGTTGGAGAGAGAGAGAGAGATATGGGAGGTGGGTATATGAGAGGCTTGTAGTACAAGTTACATAATTTAACACCTCTCACAACTACCCCATATTTAAATAAAACTTTTTATTATACATTAATCTCACACCATGTATTCAAATAAAATATTTACACATTAATTTCACCCACCAACTCTCCACCAATCGGTCGATCGGATTGGTTGTTAAAAAATTTGGATCGAAGCTTCAAGGAAACCAACAATATCCTTAGACCAAACATGCTGTGAGATCAAATCTATTGTTCATCCAGGGTTGCATTCTTTTCATGGACAAGAGTGGTACAAGGGTGAACATAATTTACTTGCCACTGTTGATGAATCTGGATGAGGTTGGCAATTTCGCGTGGGGAGTTGCTTGTCTGGCGCATCTGTATCGTTAGTTGAGATGTGCCACGAGATATCACGTGCAAGAGATTGCGGGTTACATGACATTATTTGAGGCATAACTATTTCTATCATTTTGGTTTAACTAAATTAAACTTGAAATAAATATGCTTGTGTTGTAGTACTTGTTTTTCTTATGTTTGACAGGCATGGATATACGAGCACTTCCCCTTCCCTTTCGTGAAACCGCACGAAAAATCGTGGATATAAAAACAACCTCTCGCGTGCCATGAAGTGGAAACTTTGCAGAGAACAAGGTCTAGCAGAAGATTACGTTGAAGTTCTACGCGAGGCAATTGATGATCTTCAGCCAAATAAGGTAAATGCTACTCTTTTATGTTAAATTTGTTATATACATCATATCAACTTATATCTTAGGTCTTTATTATTTTGTTCAGGTTGCATGAGACCCTTGCACAGACTGTATGGTCGAAAGCCCTCTACATGAAGTGACATTTTATACCTCGTGCGTAAAGTTTTTTGATGTGGTCGAGCCGTACCATCCTGATTGAGTTATTCGTCAATTTGGACATGTACAAAAGATCTCACTTCCTTTTATACGTCCTATTCGAGCCGAGAGGAGTGCTAGGGGACGTGATTACAACGTCCATCACATGTTCATTGATCAATATTGGGAGAGCTGAGACTACCATTTGTTACAAGCGGTTGCACGAGGGGAACAAATTTCTAATGCATGGGACGTTGTACCAGAATATCTTAAGTGGGTCGAACAGATTTCATATCCAAAGGTGCGGAACCATGAATATCGACTATCCACTCAAGCGCCAACTTTAACGGAAAATTTAGAAATTTTGGTAATAAATCAAAACCAACAAAACATTATTAATATATATGATTTTATTAGATTTGGTAGTAATTGATCTTCTGAGTTTAGAGGCAGCGCAACAACCAAGGTCTGGCGATGTTGAGGTCCTTGAGAGCAACTCAAGAACCTAAGACATCGATTGATGCTGTGTTTCGGGGGATTGACGACGTCATCGAAGTTTTAGTCGGCACAAGCATCAACGAAGAAGATGAACATGCCGAAAAAGAACGAGCCCAAACTCTAGTTTTCCACTTCGAAGACCCGTCATACACTCCAATTACGTACTTCAAACGTGGTGAGAGCTTGCGCGGAGTCGAAAAAGATGCACCTACCAAAACGCCTACTTTTCGAGTACGAATTCGAAGAAGACGATATTAGACTTTTTGTTTTTTGTTTTTTTGGTTTTGGACTAGGAAATTTTTTGATCTTTTGTGCAATGAATTTTGAACTTCAACAAACAATTTCATTACTTTCAATGAACAAAAATTTACATGTATTACATTTGTTGTAAGTTCAAAAAAAAAAAAAAAACTTCAATCCTCATCAATTGTTTCTATGGTTGCTACATTGTGAACTGTACCAGTAAAATGCAAAATCCTATCTAGACATGGGATGTCCCAACCCTTAGCGCACGATAGATGGTACTTCGCCTAATTTGCAGCAACGGGTGGCACTGGACTTGTCGGGGCCAAAATAACCTGTCAATGAACAATTATCAAAGTTAATCACCTAGACAAGGCAAATCATAGATTTATATACATTAACAAGTATAACACAATACATAATATTTTTATACCTACACAAAGTAGCACTCACTCACGAACCCCATAGCAAACAGTTGTCTCTGCGATACTGAAACAAGTTCACTCCTTAGTGGAAGAAATGTTAAACACTGTTGGGTTGAGATAAGTACAAATGTCAGGTTGTACTACTTGCTTGTAATCAAGTGACTCATCTCAGACATTGTCATCCAAGCATGTGACGGTGCTAGGATCTCATGACAATAGAGTGCCTTAATGATTTCATTAACTCTGCCACTATACTGAAAAATGACCTCGTAGTGATCCTTGAAACTCATGAGTTCCTCTAAGAGCTCTTGCCTAACTTTTTTCCATTCACCTTCCCCATAACCCAAAAAAAGGGCAATTGCTTGATAACCACAACGCCCATCAGCCTCCACATCTTTCACCTGCTGGATGTAAGCTTTCAGAGCAGCTGGAAATTAATTTATATACTTATGTGAGCCATGGTTCCTTGTCCTGTTAACCTTAAGTGGTCGTGGTCACTTACCCTTAGTCACTGTGTTTTTAAGGGAGCAACTGTCTTGCTGGGATAAGACGTGCTTAGTGATCACTGTAGATGACTTATCAACTTTCAAACTCGACCTTCCCCGAGTATTTCTTTTTATGGCGGGATCAGTGCTCACTGTAGATGATGGCTTGGATATCTTTCTCAACTTCTTAAGCATTTTTCTTCTCCCAGATGTGTCACATTGCTTGAATTCCCTACAAAAGACCTCGATCTCCTCGTGGCATTGTAATTGGTCTTAGGACTCTTGAACAGGGAGAAGCATATCCAATTTCTTCCAATGTGCATCCACAAAAGTAGTAGGGATGAGCCGACTTTCTTTGTGATATTTAAAGGTCTCATGTGCACAAGGTAACACATGAATTTTTCTCAACACGCATCGACAAGTAGAAGTTTTGAAATCTATCTTCTTGGAACGTTCACATTCTTTTTGAATCTTTTCGATTGCATAAATCGAGACAACCCCTCGCAAGTGCCCATATATAGGTCCTTTATGGATGTGTTTTGTGGTAAATAAGATTTTCTCAAAAGATGACCATATCTCGGTATGCTGCAAAGTTAACAGAGAATGTATTGTGATCTAGCTACTCTCAAACATTCCCTGTGAAGAACTCAAGTGTTTCTTCAACTTTGCATGTGCACTTTCGGCCTGGTTAGTTGTGACATTGCTGAAATGCATGGCCTCATTTGTCCAAGCCGCCATAAATCTTTCCTTGTGGTTCAACAACCACTCATTGTATAGATAGAGAAGGAGCGTAGGGTAAGTTTTATAAGATTTTGAAAGCATTTTCCAATGTTCTTCATACTGCTCCTCTGTCACTGCTATCCTTGAACAACGATTTTGATTTCACCAGCACATTCTTGTTAATGTGCCAACTCCACAACAAATTTTTTAACATTTGGAAAAACAATATTCACTGCATTCATCGGGGTCAATTCTCTATTAGTAAGAAAAACCTCTGGTTGTGGCCACCCTTCTACCAAATCCTTCAACTTCTCAAGTGCCCATATGTAGCTCTCTTGTTGCTCGTTCTCCATGAATACATGCGCCACCGAAAATGTGAGATGAGTTGATGCAACGCCAACTATCTCAAGTAACAGATATCGATAGATATTCGTCTTATACGTGCAATCCATTATCAAAACTTTAGGAAAAAGACGTAACAAGTTGACCGATACTGCATGTGCGTAAAACAATGCCTGTACATGATCAGTGCTTTCGTCGAACTTGTGCCACTCGAGGTATTGTTCTTCAGCTAACTTCATCATCAAATATTACATTTGATACCTCCCATCGTGTTTCAATAATTTATACTTACTATGTGCATTGTATATGGTTTTCAGTGTGATGCATTGTCTGCATCCCTTCGCTTCAGAGCATTCAGTATATCTCTGGGCCTTGTGTAAAGCCCAATCTAGGACCCAGAAACAACTAAAAGCTCCAGTCCAGCCCACACACACATGGGCTTGATATAATGGTGCATAACAATGTCACATCTCAAGGGTAATGATAATGTTATATATTTTTTAATATACATTTTTTCCCCTTAATTTGTTATCTTTCTTCTATTTTGTTTTTTTTTTTATTACCAAAATTCTAGCATCTGGTAGTGTCCTCATTTTCCTTCGGGACGAGACTATTCTACCATACTTCAGAATTCTACAAAGGCGGGGGCGTCCCTACCAACCATAATTTTGTCAAAAGGAGACTCGAACTCAAAACTGAGTCCCTCAACCCCTTTTGGATTCCTCGACACAGAGGACATGCGACTTCACTTTTTTTTTTCTTTAATCATCGTATCCTTTTTGAAATGTCTAAGGGTGCAAAGAATCTATATACATACATATATATATATGAGGACCAAAACTACTTATATGGGAATAACGTGTATATTATTATTATTATTATTATTATTATTATTATTATTATTATCGTGTAGTGTTTCCTCTAAAACAGTCCAAGCATATCATGGACAAGAAGAAAAGTTTTGAAATCCCATGTGAAAAGAGTTCAGATTTTTCCACGCCCTTGATCTTTTTGTATTTTCTTCATGTCTTCTTCAAAAGTTGCTTTCATTGGTATAGTATACATGTTGTGTTGACCTTAAATGTTAATAAAATATTGAAGACAAAAGTTATCAAATATACATGGACAGTTACTTGATTTTAACTTGAATTAATAAATCAATCAGGCTTAGTGGTAAAGGCACTTCATTCTATCGAGGGTTAGATTCACTTTAAGAGGAGCTATTGTGCCATGTGAGGTTTGTTGTGAGCTTTTATAAGTATATATATATTTGGCCCTTGTATTTTCTTATTAGGTCCTTGAGCACACTTTGTCATAAGTCTTAGAGTGTTACTATATTTATTGAGGATCCAATCTTCCTTGCCCCATTTGCCCACATGGCCAACATGACCCAAAAAAAAGAAAAAAAACTTTTAATTACTAAAGATCAATGTTAAAAGATTGAAAATATAAGACCAAATTACTAATACATAAGAATTATAACTTAAAAAAAAAGAACGATAACTTCATCAATTAAATTCTTTTGTTTTAATTTGGTCGTTGTTGAAGCATATTTTGACCCCCCTCATATATTGCAAGATATTATTCTTTTTATAGGCCTTCAAGTTGGGCCGGCCGTTTAGTTGGGTCATCGGGCCTGTGGGCACCTACATAGAGTACGTCATAAAGATAAGTCTTTAGAGATTTTATTTTTCTCTTTAAAAAAAGTCTTTTACTAGTGTAAAAAGGGTAAGAATTTTTATTATTTGTCTTAGTTTAGAAGAACACATAATTGATGTAAAGACTAATTACTGGAGTTGAACCCACCAATAATAGGCTTCAACAATCATGATTAGGTTTAATCCTTAAGGAAGATATTATTTTAAATACAAAAATGCGTAATTATGTGTGTATAACTATACCATCATAGTCATTGAATATTACATAAAAAATTAAAAGTACGGTCTTGAAAACAAAAAGGACGAGGTAACCCTTGACATTGATTAATTGTTAATAGTTAACAAAATATCTAATTTGTTGCTTAATCACAGTGACCTTAGCATGTGGAAAAGAAAGGTAGGAACTATCTAACAAATTTCAACAAACAATAGTGACAAGCACTCGATTGTTAATTTCTTGTACCTTGCGTTACGGATAAAGTTTAAATGTCATTGTCCTTGATATTTATTTATATATCAAGGCAATTTCTTTCCCTATGCATTGTCATTTCCGTTTACTTTTGTTTTATCTCACTAAAATATTATACTTTTACATTTTTTATAATCCCTTGAAATCGAACTCTGCATTCTCATTTCTCTTGTCAACCCCTAGTAATTGGTTGGTTCATATCACAATCGTTTCAAATCTTCTAATAAAATACTTTTCTAATAAGTATACATAATTAATCTTTATTTATTCAACTCCACCTATGTTAAACATATTTACACATTTCAAGCAAAGAAAATTAAAGAAATAAAATTACGGTAAAGTGCTGACATCTAATGTAAAATTTTTTAAATCAACTATAACATAAATCTATTTAATTTAATTATACGAATAACTATGACATCTTTATATTAACTCAATCTTTGATAGAACTTAGTAAAAATAGTAAAATTTTGTAGCCGAATTCATATAATTAATTTAATAAAAAAAAGATAAAATAATTCAAAAAATAAAAAAAAATAAAAAAATCGTTCCTGTCTTAAAAATATAAGCTTTTTTCAACCACATGCTTTTGATTTACTTAGAAGCAAGTCAACCAAAATGAAATTCTAAAAAGCAAAGCAGCTGCGATGGCCGAATATGTTGATCGAATAAAGAACTCAGTTTCGCTTGCTCTGGACAATTGAAGAAGAAGAAGTGGAAATTAACCAAAATATTCTATAATGCAAAATGAAAAATCTGGATTCTATAAAGTCAAACATGTTGGTCAATTAAGGTACCTTTGCCGCCGCCACCACATGCTTTGGCAAGTGGTGCAAGTACAAAGATCAAATTAATACTATTACTCTAATCACGATAATGAATAATATTCATAATTAAGTTATTTAAAATATATATAAGAAATTGTATAATTAATTGGTGAAAAGTTCATTAGCAATACTGTTTCATTTCTATTTTCTACCAACCACGTCATTTTTTTTTATCAAAGTAATAATGCAAGAAGTTATATTAAACATTTTTTATTTTATTTTTTGGTTTTCACGAGTTCGTTTCGTGAACAAGTAGAATATGATTATTTTTATGAGATGAGATGAGATTAGAATTGATAGGATGTGATATGATATAATTAAAAATAGAAAAATTCTGTGTTTGGTGGTATGTTTGATATTAAAAAAAAATTGATTTTGTAAAATTGCAATACATAGCAAAACCATTGATGATTTTTCTTTTTTTTTTAAACAAGGAAGAATGAGGGAGAAGGAGGAAGAAGAAATAAGAAAGAAGAATGCTGCAATTTGCAACGTTTTTTATTTTTTTATTTTTGAAAGAGAAGGAATAAGAGGGTGAGATAATTTTATCCCACCCTTTGAGCCATCACTATTTTATCCTACTTGTGGTGGGATAAAAAAGTTGACGGGAAAAAAATTATTTCATCCTAATCGGCTATCAAACATGAGATTAAGACTAAAAATAGTCCTATCACATTCAATCTCATGCACCAAACGACCCCTTCAGGTACGAGACTAATCCTCGTTCGTAGCGGGAGAAGAATGACAAACCTCTCATAATAAGGGCACCTCCAAAAATCAAACATCGAAACTTTTGTACAAAAACCTTGAGATTCAGCCTGTTTCCACTTAGTCAACCACTCGTTAGTATATGAAACCTTTTTCTAACTATATGAAATTAACTACATAAATTGTTACCTTCATTCTATTATATCAAGCACTAAATCCACAGTTATAATTTTTGAGAACTTCAACATTTTGTCTACTAGTTATAGTACTATTAACTGAACAGCACTAAAACATTTCAAGATATGTATCCAAATCTATACCTAAGCTAATGTGATAATATACCACATTATCAGAGATTAAAAAAAAACACCCTCCAATCACCATATACCATATCAACATGGGCATGATTTTGGATATAATTTTTGGATCGTAAAAGTATTTTTCCTATTTAATTTGCTAATAAGTCCAATTTGTTCAAAATTATATATATACATTAATTTGCTAACCCAAGTTCCATAGTCAAATTAATACTACTACTCTAATCACGATAATGAATAATATTCATAATTAAGTTATATATATAAGAAATTGCATAATTAATTAGTGAAAAGTTCATTGGCATTGCAATAATACTGTTTTATTTCTAATAACCGGCCACATCATTTTTTTATTATTTTTTGTCAAAGTAATAATGCAAGAAGTTATTGGAGGCGGAACAGAATGGTAGACTTCTTATAATAAGGACACCTTCAAGAATCGAATCCTGAAACTTTTGTATAGAGACAACCTTGGGACTTAGCCCGCTTTCACTGAATCAACCACCCGTTGGTTTATGAAACCTTTTTCTAACTATGTGAAATCAACTACATAAATTGTTACCTTCATTCTATTATATCAAGAACTAAGTTGACATTGCCAATAAGGCATTGGTTAGATGGTTTGAGCAGTTGATCTATTCAACGGGGTTAAAAGTTTGAGGCGGAATTCTAGAGGGGCGGATACCATATTTCTTCAAATTTTCTCATTGATGCATAGTAGCTGCGTGGACTAGTTGTGGACCAGCTTTGAAGGGTCGTCGAGTATGATCTTGTTGGTGTGAGTATTAGTGGGGTCTTGCGTGGCTCAAATTTTTCACAGATGAGGTGGTATTGGGTTATACTTGGTTTTTTTTTTTTTAAAAGTCAACGGTTATAATTTTTGAGAATTGCGACTAAGAGTGAAATCGGGTTTGCCCCCTAACCCACCTGACCCGATGAGGTCGGGTCGATCGAGTTGGGCCCCCATTAAATAGTCCAATTTTTTTTAAAGCTTAATAACTACTATTTAAACTTATATTAGTAATAAAATATGTTAGATTATTATGTATTTAGTTTATTAAACTACTATATATTTAAGCTTTAAAAGATGAGATTTTTTTTTTTTGGGAGAACTCATATATGTACAAGTCAAGCTACTCTTAAACTTGACTTATGAAAATGAGGATGGATAGAGAGTTGATAGGCTTTTCTAGAAAATGAGTCTCTCATTCTTCCCAACAAACAATGTGAGACTAAAATGAGAATTTTTTTCTTTTTGTTTCAAATACTTATCTTATCCTATTCTTCTTATCATATAACCCAACAACTCAAGAAAAATAGTTAAGGATTATAAGTCTTCTTAATTAGAGGCCTTGTTTATAATAATTTTTTTGTATTTTTATTATATATACATACGTAAATACACACATACACACACATATATATTTTAAAAGGTCGGGTCGGGTCGGGTTGCTAAAAAATTAACCCAATCAATTTGATATATCAATCAAACTCAACCCAACCCAATCCGACCCGAAATGATCAAGTCAAGTCGGGTTGCGTCCACCCCTAACCTGAAATAATCAAGTCAAGTCGGGTTGCGTCCACCCCTAACTGCGATACTTTGTCTATAAGTTATAGAACTATTAATTTGCCAATAAGTCAAATTCTTAATAACGACAAATATACATACAACAAAATATAATACATTTCAAGTAGAAATGCATCTCATGAGGATGTAATGTACACGTAGTCATATAGTAAGATGAGTCCCACACTCTTCACCACACAGTGAAATTTAAGATAAGTCTGGACGTAAATTGAGGGTCAATTGGTTGACCTTTCTTATTAAATACAATAATTATAGTAAGAGTTAAATTCTACAAGTTATAGAACTATTAATTTGCCAATAAGTCAAATTCTTAATAACGACAAATATACATACAACAAAATATAATACATTTCAAGTAGAAATGCATCTCAAGTAGAAATGCATCTTATGACGATATAATGTACACGTAGTCATATAGCAAACGTCTCTGTCATGCTCGAGTCTGAAAAGATTAATCTCGTTTAATTAAAAGAATGACATTTTTTAAATGCCAAAAAATTAGTAATAAAAAAATAAAAATAAAAGTTACCATAAAATATTATAATTCTATTGCAAAAAGGTGGGTGGTAGAGTATTGGTAGCCAAATAATAATAAAATTAAAAAAATAATAATAATTTTAAGAAAAAAACACGACAGACTACTTAATATCTGTTGGTTTGTTGCTACTATAAAAACACCGAGCAGGAATATATGCTAACTAGGGAAAACAAAAATACAAATTTCAACAACTGCTCTAAATATCTTCAACTTCAAGTTGGCTTGCCCATCATTGGGGTAATTTTCTCCAATGGCACCACATGTACATGTCCAACTGCTCACGAAATGTGAGTCATTTTCCCTCACTATAATTGGATTTGAATTTAGAGTCTTTTTATATTCACAAAGTCTACACAACAATTTACTCTTTTAGGGCTTTGGTTTGCAATAATTCAAAGTATGAGTGATTTTTTTTTTCTTTTTTCTTTATGTCAATTTACATAAAATTTCAATATCCATCTTTGTAGCACATTCTAACAACACATGATACATTCTAAAATATAATGTAGGCACACCTAGTGGTGACTATGGCCAACACAGGACATATAAGCTCACAAACAAATAGACAAACACTTATAAGACAAGAGGGTTCTTGCCCACAACATTCAAGACTGCCCTTTGGATCACTATAGCCAATGTAGGGCATATAGGCTCATAGACAGTTGAACAAACACCTACAAGATACCACAATATTTAAGATTGGCTTTTATTTAATAATCCTTGTTAGTATAAGGAGTTGAACCATTATCACAAAGATGACAAGGGCAACCACCAAGACAAAGTGTCATTGGCAAGTAGAACCTTTTTTTTTAGTTCTCAGAAAGAGATCTGAATTGAAAATGGTAGAAACTTAAAATAAGTTATAGTTCTTTGTTCAAGCCCCTTCCTTTCCTTAAATAAGAAAATGTTCTGGCTTTCCTTAATAAGTGAGAGTTAGTTCACATGTTACCTATACTCCAAGCTCGCATTCCTCCATCTAGCCTTGTGCTAGCTTAGTTTAACAGTGCCTGTAACTCAAAAAATAAAAAAAATAAAGAAAAATGTGAGCATTGAAGCAATTTATAAAAATATTCAACTCAAATTTGATTGTATAATATAAATTAATGAAATATCAACCAAAACTAAATTAAAGCATTTTTATTTGGTTCAATTTGAATGTATAAATTAGTTTGTTTTGGGTTGTGAATTTATAAACCACTTACCTTAAGTTTGGATTAGAAACCCTACCATACAAACTATAATTTACTTAATAAAATTGTGAAAAAGAAATTTACAACTAAATCCAACTTAATTTAGTCTTTTTCCTCTATTATATGAAGTCAAGTACATAAATCTTCTTCCTCTACTATGGTATATAAAAAATTAAGTTCACATTCAAATTGTAAAAAAGTTAAATATTTTTTAAATATCTTTGTCGGTATTATTTTAAGTTTATCTCTATCTTTATTGTTATAGGTGATGTTAGTAGGTTTTTCTTCTGAACTAGTGCATTTAAAGAATTATGTTATACGTTTCTAAACTACTTTAGTCAATTATCTCTCATTTTATTTTTTAAATATGATCATTTATAATTTCATCTTTTTAAGTTTTACCCTATATCTATGATTCTATCTTAGTATTTGCATTTTTGTTACCCTTAATTTGTTAACATATATATATTTTTAATTTTTCTTTTTATCAGGAAAAAAATGTAAAGATATAAAATTAATCAAACTTAAATTACTTCCAAATGTAACATCCAAAACTTACTTAACTTAAATGCATTACCTTCCCACGTGGGTCGTGGCCACTTGGTTGACCTTACGATGAAGCAGAGTTATCAGTATCATCGATGTACCCTAAACCCTAAACCCTAAAGATTTATTTTTTCTTGACAAAAAAAAAATATTTAATTTTAAAATATATGGAATATCTGATAGCTGGAAAGAAGGATATTGGCTGTTTTTTGACTAAAGAATGCACATGGTTAATTGTATGTACCATGGCTTGACTGGTACTTAGTTCCGAATGATCAGTTGTCCTGATTCGGTGATTCCTACTTCATCTATTTCCAACTTGAACTCAAATTCCTAAATTCCAAAAACACCTGAGTTAACTTATTACACACAAGAACTTGTGTTGCATAATTCAGCACATCCGTTCTATACAAAAAAATTATTATTATTTTTTAATTTCTTTAATCATTTTCTGAAAAAAAAAAAACTGCCACCTAGGACTAATTTGTTTCCTGTAACTATTAAAAAAAGAAGAAGAAAAAAAAAACTCTCATCAATTTTAATTTCAACTCAATTAAAAAAACCCTTCTTCTAACAAGTACACACTTGGTCTCCTTAACAAATAATTATATTTTTTTAATTATATTTCTCTTGTGTCAAAATCAAAGAGAATTGTCAAGGGTTATATAGTACAAGTGAATATTTGTTTAATAAATAATAAGGTCATCCCAGCTTGCGCTCTCCAAACAGTCCCTTGCTTCTTCTTCTTTTCCTGCTTAAATACACAGCTGTTTTCGATATTTTACATGCCTCTATTCTTCTTCTTCCTTTCTTCACCAACTTATAATTAATTGGTTCTTCTGCTTCTGATAATATTTCTATAATCTGTGCCATTTTTTCGCTGCAAATCTTCAGAGAATCATGCGTACCCAAGCTCCTTCTGATGATGCCAATTTCGTCCCAAGCGAGGTTGGATCATAATATAGCGTATATATATTTATATTTATTGTGTACCCTGTTTTCTATGAATTTTGCTTTGTTCAGAGGTTGGAAAATTAGAGAGAGAGAGAGAGAGAGAGAGAGAGCATGTACTTAATGGGTTTATACGTGCATATTTTTAACAATACTATAATTACCTAGCTCCCGATGAAGAACAATTCCAGTAATTAGAAAATCACAGAACTATGTCCAAAAATCCATTTATATATGTTAACAAAATATATGATAACAATGTTATAAAGTTTTTAAGAGGAAATTTAATTTATAATTTATTATGACTCTAAATGAATTGTGGTGAAGCTCGAACCATATACACGTGGGGTTGAAATTAGTCAAAGGAGTTGATTTCGAATCTTACTCCCGAAAACATAGGATTCACTGTATCACTGAATTGTCCTTCCATATATGAGATAGACACGTGTCCTTACTGTCGTCAGATCATTGACCATATGAATTGGACGGTCCTAAAATATCATTCATAAACTTGATCGACGGTTGTGATTATCTGATTTTCTTGTAGCAAGACCACTCTAAACGTCGAACTTTGGGTTCGGGTTCAACGAATCACGACGTAAAATTTTGGTCAACATACTTGAAATTACAGAAACGCCCTTAAATTGTACAGATGCACCCGCACGCAGTACCAGCAGTGCTACTTTTAATGAATTTGCAGATTTTGTTTCGTCTAAAAACGGAAAAAACCAAAAAATTCCAACTTCTTTCATTAACTGTGATAAATTCAAACATGTTCCGTAATATCGTAATAAACTGTCACATTAAATTGCCTGTCAACTTGCGAGAATTCGATTCTGATTCAGTATATATAGAAGGAAGAATACTCTGTTCTTTTTTTATCTTCATCATCGCTGCTGTGTGTAAAAATTTAGAGAAGAGAATTGTGAATTGTTGTTGTTATTATTGAGATTATTGATGAAGAAAATGGATTCAAATTAGGGTGAACAGGTAGATGGAAGATCGGAGAAGGAGAAAGCGATAGACGATTGGCTTCCGATCACTTCTTCTCGGAATGCAAAATGGTGGTACTCGGCTTTTCACAATGTTACTGCCATGGTTGGAGCTGGTGTTCTTAGCCTTCCTTACGCCATGTCCGAGCTTGGATGGTATGTTTTTTATTCGAAAAATTACAGTATTTAATCTCAAATGAAATGGGTTTCATCAGTTTCTTCTCTTTTTGCTGTTTCGTGATTTTGGGTCGGAAGAGATTCTAATTCAACTGAGAAGAATGTTAGGTTTTTTTTTTATCTTTTTTTTGCTGAAAATAATGACTTTGAGGCTAAGATCATGGATTTTGTAAAGGGTCCTTTATTCTGTCTGTTTTTAGAATTGTAGAAATGTTGGGATTCATGTGACGAACCAATTGGTATAAACTGCATTAATTGATTTATGATTTGCAGGGGTCCTGGTGTTGTTGTACTTACAATGTCATGGGTTATCACATTATACACTCTATGGCAAATGGTTGAGATGCATGAGATGGTGCCTGGGAAGCGATTCGATCGATATCACGAACTCGGCCAGCATGCCTTTGGCGAAAAGCTTGGCCTGTGGATTGTTGTACCTCAACAGCTAATTGTAGAAATTGGTATGGATATAGTTTACATGGTGACAGGGGGAAAATCACTGAAGAAAGTTCATGATTTGGTGTGCAAAGAGCCTTGCAAACACATCAAGCTCACTTACTTCATCATGATCTTTGCCTCTTGCCACTTTATTCTTGCTCAGCTTCCCAACTTCAACTCTATCTCTGCTGTTTCCTTGGCTGCAGCAGTCATGTCTCTCAGGTATATAATATTCATACCTGTATATATTTATAATACATCTTATGATATGCAAATATATACATATACACCTCAACTAAGCCTATCCTGTAAATGGGTCTATTATTCAAGCCCGCACATTAGAGTAAAGAAGACCTTGACCCATATAAATAAATATATGGCTAGCCCAATAAAGTAATGTGATCACAATATTAGTATACTCTCATGAATAAAATTCAATTAATTCGATTTTGTAAATCAATAAATATAATTATGCCTTTAGCTCACGTTACAGAAAATCTTACATTTACTAAACTATCTTGTGTGTTATGTGAAACCTTGCAGTTACTCTACAATTGCTTGGACAGCTTCTGTTCACAAGGGGGTCCAACCAAATGTTCAATATGGCTATAGGGCTTCGACGAAATCAGGAACTGTATTTAACTTCTTAAGCGCCTTGGGAGATGTGGCTTTTGCTTATGCAGGGCACAATGTGGTCTTGGAAATCCAAGCAACGATCCCTACGACACCTGAGAAACCATCCAAAATTTCCATGTGGAAGGGTGTGCTTGTTGCCTATATCATTGTTGCATTGTGTTACTTCCCTGTTGCTCTAATTGGGTATTGGATGTTTGGGAACGATGTTCAGGATAACATTCTCATATCTCTTCACAAACCGACTTGGTTGATCGTGATGGCGAACTTGTTCGTCGTTGTTCATGTTATTGGAAGTTATCAGGTGAAGTTCTTCACATTCTCATTAAGGCTTTACGCTCATCATCCTCTGGTCTCCATAGAGTTTTTCTTATTTTTTAGTTTGGTTTGTTTCAATGCAGATTTATGCTATGCCAGTGTTTGACATGATGGAAACTGTTTTAGTGAAGAAACTACATTTCCCACCCGGTTTAACTCTGCGTTTGATTACCCGAACTCTATACGTGGGTGAGTTTCTTGCAGCATCTGATAATTAAGATTGAGATGTGAACTCAGCAATGTGCATCAATCAAGATTCATTCTCCTTTCTTTTCTTTTCTTTTTTTCAAAATGCAGGATTTACAATGTTCTTAGGTATATGTTTCCCTTTCTTTGGTGGACTCCTCGGATTTTTTGGAGGATTTGCTTTCGCCCCCACCACATACTTTGTAAGCTTAATTCTCTCTCTTTCCCTTCTTGCTAGACCAATAGCTTTTGCTGGTGGTAGCTAGTAAAAACATTTGTCATTAACAGTTTGCTTAAATCTTTTTTTTCTCTCCTCTTCCACAGCTTCCCTGCATCATGTGGCTCATAATTTACAAGCCGAAAAAGTTCAGCTTATCTTGGTTTACCAACTGGGTACGTCTAGATTTAAGCATCAAAGTAATCATATCTGTATATTTTTTAAAAGAAATAATCTGATGATCTAATTGGGATGTTGCCATTTTTTCAGATTTGCATCATTCTAGGAGTTATATTGACAATTGTAGCGCCCATTGGAGCACTAAGGCAAATCATCCTTCAAGCCAAGGATTATGATTTCTTCTCTTGATCATCTTCATGTGACAAGAAGAAGCAAATTGTTTGTCAGAGTTAAAGTTACTCAAAAGAAAGCCAAAAAAACCGAGCCAATGACATCGATTGAAGTAGTGGTGTTCATTACTCATGCCTGTCGGCTCAAACTGAGAAACTATAGCCATGGAAGCAATTGAAAAGGGAAGGAGAAGAAGGAAGATGTTTTATAGGCTTTTCACAGTTTCAGCGTTTTTATTTGTCTGTGTACTCGTGTCTTCTTGCTTGATTCCAGCACTGCTGTAGTTTATTTGATCGTTAGAAAGAAATTATCAAGTGGGCATCTCAAAATTTCCATGTAATTCTCGACCATGTGGTATGTTTTGGGACAAGCAACGCAATATAGCCAAATGATTGGACAAGAAATAATTGTTTGAAGTTCCTACAAAACTCAAAAACTATGGTGCATCTTTATGCTCGATTGATATTTGTAGCATAAGCCGATTATATGCGTATGGCCCATTAAATAATACACATCCGACTAATCACAATTAGCTCAAGCAAAAAATTATACTGTAATTATTTTTTGGTCTTTGCCTCTTTAGTGTCATTGCCTAACCCGACGAGACTATTTCGGAGTAAAAAATTATAGTAATTGTTGGGCGTTCTTCTCCAAAGTAGGTGGATTGTAACACCCCGATTTTCAAAACTAATTTTGTTTTTGTAAGATAATGAATATTATAATTTTTATATAAAATATCACCGAAAATCGAGATGCTACGCGTATCCGTCTATCATAACCCATATCCATTTTATAAATAATGAATTTTGTAAAACTATGAGTTTGTATTTTTCCAACCAATTTACTGGTTAGGATAAACGAATACCTTTAATTCTTCATAAAATCATTATCTCTATACGAGGGTACTTGCCCTTGTCCATCCATTATGGACACAACATTAAAATACGATCATCAAATAGAATTAATGAATTCTATTCCAAGGCATTCACACGTGAAATGAATAACAAGTTCTTTACTGACCATAATAATATTCATTGAATTCCAATTATCAATACAATTCGTCTGAATAATAAACCTTTAAAAATTAAATGAAAACATTCAGTCTCATAATACTAATTAATTAACCCACCCCTACTACTCTGCACTATGTCACGAACTCGCAATTTTATTCTCCTAAGCACCTGCATATAAAAATAGGGGTGAGCTTGAAAGCCCAGTGGGTCATCTAAACAATTCACAATATTTTATTGTGATACATACACAAGAACATTACAAACAAGTTTCACACATTAATCGTTGCAACATTAGATTGTTTGAGTCTATAGTTTCATCACGTTCCAAATCACGTACCGTTCAGGGTGGCACAACCCAAAGATAAAAATTGGAACATTGGCGATATTCCTTAGAATAATTGCCCCATATGTGTGATTCTTATCTTAATCGTGTTCTTTAATGATGTCACGTCATACGTACGATATAAACACGATATTAAGTGTATTCGTAAAATATATACAACTCCACTACACATGACATTATATTACAAAATCAATTATAATAGTGTTCACTCATTCACTATTCCAATATTCCAAATCATGCATTTTATTATCAAGCATTATAATTTATATACCACATGAATTTCATGCATCCAATTATCATTTGATTAGAATAAAAATCATGTTAACACACATATCATCATGGTTAAACAATCTCAACATTGCATACATATAATTATGTACAATAGGCATGCATAAGTAATCTAATAGTACTATGGACCTAATTAATTTAACATTCCTATCTATATATCAAATAAAATAGTATGAAGGCCTAGAATCATTCCCACCTGAATCGCTAAATTCCAAATTACTTAATTTCCTCGTCACGCGTGGTAATCAACTTGTACACGTATATTACATTTGTTAATATAATTACTCGATTATGAGTATAGATATATATATATATATATAGTGGTTGGATGTTTAAACTAAGTATATATATGTATATATATATATATATATATATATATATATATATATATATATATATATATATATATATATAAGGTGTGGTAGTTTTTTTGAAAATGGTTTTGAAAAGTATGATATATATATATATATATATAATATAATATATAAAAGGTATTAATATGATATAATATAACATAAGGTTTGGTGGTTTTGAAAAGTATGATATATAATATAATATGTAATATTAAAATGAAGTGATATGTGCTATTGGATAAACATATGTATTATGATATGTAATATAATATGTATTGGATAAACATATGTATTATGATATGTAATATAATATGTAACATGTAATATTAAAATATTAAAGTGAAATAATGAAGTGAAGAAGAATATAATATATAATATTAAAATGAAGTGATATGTGTTATTGGGTTTTGTTTTAGAAAATAATATTAAAATAGAATAATGAAGTAAAGGAAAATATAATATATAATATTAAAATGAAGTGATATGTGTTATTGGGTTTTGTTTGAGAAAAATAATATTAAAATAGAATAATGAAGTAAAGGAAAATATAATATATAATATTAAAATGAAGTGATATGAAGTGAATAAGAATATAATATATAATATTAAATGAAGTGATATGTGTTATTGGGTTTTGTTTTAAAAAGATAATATTAAAATGGAATAATGAAGTAAAGGAGAATATCATGTATAATATTAAAATGAAGTGATATGAAGTGAATGAGAACATAATATGTAGTATTAAATGAAGTGATAGAATATAATATATATATAACCTAAAAGAAAAGAAGAAAAAAAAAATACAATAAAACAAAAATAGAATTTGAGTTTCAGGCGTAAGGAAGTTTCACGCGGAAGGAAGAACAGGGGAGGGAGAGAGAAAAAGAGGGAAAAAAAAGGAGAAGAAGAGAAGAAGAAGAAGAAGAAGAAGAAAAGAGTGAGGGCGAGATGCAGAGATCGAGAGTGAGAGACCGAGAGCAAGAGATCGGAAGATCAGCGGCGGAGATGAGTGCGGCGGCGAGATCCGCGGCGGGGAAGAGGAGAGGAAGGCGGCGACGGCGAGATCTGGAGGAGTTGCAGCGGTAAGATGAGGAGGAAGAGAAGAAAATGGGTTTTCGAGCGGGTGAGAGTCGCGCGTTTGGTTTTAGAGAGCGAGATGCGAAGGTTTCGGCGAGGTTTCGGTGACATGTCGGCGAGATTCTCGGCGACATGTCGGCGAGATCTCGGCAAGATTCCCGGATCTGGTTTGACATTTTTTTTTTCTTGGTGAATCTTAGTAATTTCTTGTTATGTGATCGATTCTGTTTTATCATCCCTGCAATTGAAACAGGGTATTACATTTTGAGAAGATGGGTATCGATCCATTAATTACAGTTTCATCAAAGTTACCTTTATGCTTGATGTTTAATTAATTATGCAAGTACTGATGATGAGAATCATGCATGATCTTCTTGGTTGGGTTTCTGATTTGGTGTTTGATTTTAGTACTTGTGGGTTTCTGGGATCTATGAGATGAGGTGTAAAGAGGTCAATGAGGAGAATAGGATCATTCTGCAAACTATGCATATTGTTTGTACCCTTTTTGAGTGTCTCTCACGCCTGCTACATCCTTAAAGGTGTTATTAACATGTACACAATACTTGAAGAGAACACACAGATTAGTGAACTCAAGAGTTCAATGATGTAATTAATATGGCATTGAAACAGGGTATTACATGGATAAATATGAGTACGAATTTGGACTAAAAGTCGTGACCTTGCCCTTCAACCATGACTTATTAGCCTATTTATATAAAACTTTTAAATGCATAAAGCAATAATGTGTTAAATTACATGTACCTGTGAAACCTAACTTTATGTATATATTTATCTATACACACTTTGCTACTACCAAGGGGTTAGTTCGTTGACTCAGAAAACAAATTATGAAGTGTTGTTGAGAGACTCATCACGAGTTCGAGCCCCCCTCGTCCGTCTTTGTTAAGAGAGTGCTCTTGTCCCTAAAAATCTTCGAATCCAAAAAGATTAGTCTTGTACCCAAGGGAGGAGGACACCTGTTAAGTGCCGAAAACTGGTACCAAAAAGAAAATTAAAAAACACACTTTGTTGGCCAGAAAATTTCTAAAATGATGGATTACCTATAAAAAATATGTGCCTAGATCCAACAATAAAAAAGGATTATTTAAAAGACGTACATGATCATAGTATATACATTGAAAGCGAGCATAGTGTATATATATTGTCACTTTAAAATATTAGTATTTCTTTTGGAGCTCGAAAAATTCCATGTGAATACTCAAATATTCAATTAAATCTAGAGTAAGCCATTAAGGTTATGCTCCTATAAATTGCTTACTCGAACAAGGAACTTCTAAAACTGATAATCACTCATAATTAAATGTAATATAAAGGAAAGAGTCAAATGAGAACCCGAAGTGCACGAGCCTACTTTGCAATGGGCGCACCAGCCACCGAGCCGAAGCGACGAAAAGGCCAAAAATGGTCCATGGGGGCATTTTTGTTGTTTTCTTAAAAAAAGAGGTGCAAACCACTACCCTCCCTCCCGCCATCAGGCCTACGCTTCGTTGCTCAAAAAAGCTTTCCCGCCATTTCGTCTTCTGACTCGCTTTCTCTCTCGTCTACCACTCCAGAGCTCGATCTTCAAACCCTAGCTCGCCATGGAAGAACAGATCAAAGCCGAATTTGAAGGATACGGGTTTTCTTTAGACGAAGAAGACGAAATATTGAAGAAATGTATGTAATAAGTTTTCTCTTTCGATCCTTTTGTCTCTGCAAATCCTAGTTGATAGCAGTGCTAATTTCGTTATCTCTATTATAATCTCTTTGTGTTTTCTAATTTAGGTCTTACTCTCTGCATAAACTACAAGCTTGGTCCTTCCGATCTCGTCTCGAGCTGGGTGGTTCACTATCTTAACAGGTAAACTGGCTTCAACAATCAGAACTCTTCTGATTCACTCTTATTTTCATTCTGTAGAAGCGATATTGTGGGGATTTTTTTATTTACAATGGCATTGATGTTGATAAGGGAGATTTTGATGCTGTGGCTTGTATCATTTTTGTAGAACACGTCGAATGCATGTTTTGGTATCCTGAAATTGTTATGCGAAAGCATGAAAGAAAAACAAGACAACCAAAGTTTAACGTGGTTCGGCAAAAATACCTACGTCCACGGAAGGCAACAATTGTATTCACAGGAATAATTTTTACAAGAAGAAACAGAGCATATTTATAGAGCATATTTCGCCCACGTGATCCATGCAGCCAGCCCATGCATCCCATGCGACTTGATTTTGTTGACTATTCATGCAACTATTCATGCAACTATTCATAGCGGCTCTTCATTGAGGTGGACAAAACCAACAAATCTCCACCTCCACCTCATATGGAGCATGGCTCCTCTACACCGACAGTAATTTGTTAATTAAAGCTGCAGAGCAACAATCTCCACCTTGGCGAACTTCCAAAAAAAAATATTGTTGCCTCCATTAGTGCCCTTAGGCACTCCGAGCTCGTGAGATGTTGATCAAGTCCAAACAATGTTGGAACTTGATTCCTGTAACTACTTTTGTAAGCATATCTGCAGGGTTATCTGCAGTCTTGATCTTTTGTAGAAGAATATTCCCTTCTTCTACTATTTCTCGAATAAAATGAAAACGAACATCAATATGCTTCGTTCGACTGTGATGAACTTGGTTCTTTGCCAAACAAATGGCACTCTGGCTGTCGCAGAAAACTTCAACATTCTTCTGCACAATTCCCAAGTCTTTAGTCAATCCATGAAACCAGATTGCTTCCTTGAAAGCTTCCGTTACTGCCATGTACTCTGCCTCTGTAGTAGACAAAGCAACTGTTGACTGTAGTGTTGATCTCCAACTTACTGGTCCTCCTGCCATAGTGAAAACATAACCAGTAGTAGATCTGTGCTTGTCAAGATGAATCCACATATCCGACTAGATGCTTACAACTTTTCGTATCTCTCTCGAACTTTAAACCAATATCTACAATACCATGAATATACCGTAGAATCCACTTCACTGCTTGCCAGTGGCCTTTACCGGGGTTGTGCATGTAACGACTTACCATACTTACAGCATGTGAAATATCGGGTCTGGTACACACCATAGCATACATCAAGGCACCAACTGCATTTGCATATGGAATGTTCTCCATTTGCTTCTTCTGATCTTCGGAATTTGGTGACATTGATGAACTTAGCTTGAAATGTGGTGCCAATGGTGTGCTCACAGGTTTTGTGTCATTGCCAATGCCAAAAGTTTGAAGAACTTTCTTCAAGTACTGAGTCTGAGTCAAACAGATTGTGCTTTTGGCCCTGTCTCGAGTTATCTCCATCCCGAGAATTTTTCTTGCATCTCCAAGATCTTTCATTCCAAACTCTGAGCTCAATTGAGCCTTCAGCTTGTTTATCTCCACCTTGCTTTTAGATGCGATTAACATATCATCTACATATAAAAGTAAATAGATAAATGTATCGTCTTGAAGTTTGCGATATTAAACACAATGATCAAAGTGACTTCGGGTATATTTCTGCCCTTGGATGAAGCTGTCAAATCTCTTGTACCACTGTCTCGGTGACTGCTTCAGGCCATACAATGACTTTCTTAGCTTGCAAGCCCAATTCTCTCTTCCTGGTACTTTGAATCCTTCTGGTTGAGACATATAGATCTCTTCTTCCAAAATACCATGCAGAAAAGCAGTTTTGACATCGAGTTGGGCTAACTCGAGATCAAATTGTGCAACCAAAGCCAATAATATTCGAATTGACGAATGCTTAACAACATGTGAGAATACCTCATTGTAGTCAATTCTTTCCCTCTGAGCGTAGCCTTTTGCTACCAGTCTGGCTTTGTACCGGATATCGTCTGTGCTGGGAGAGCCTTCCTTCTTTGCGAAAACCCATTTGCAGCCAATTGGTTTCTTTCCTTTCGGAAGTGGAACCAACTTCCAAGTCTGATTCTGATGGAGCGATTTCATCTCTTCATGCATTGCCATTTTCCACTTATCATTTTCCATACTCTGAATAGCATCTTTGTAATTGTATGGAATATCATCTCCGGTGACTGGTAATGCATATGCAACCATGTCAGTGTACCGAGCAGGTTTGCGAATTTCTCTTCGTGGTCGACTGGTGGCAATTGATTCTGGTTCTTGACTGATGTCTGGTCCTGGAGCCTCCACCTCAACTGAGATTTCCTCCTCGTCTTCTTCAGGATGGTTGGATATCTCTGCTGACTTGCTAGGAGTTATTGGTATATCTAACTCCACCTGCTGAGGCAAATCTGGATCTCGATTTTCTTTATCAGAAACTGTATGCTTTAACATCACAGATTCATCAAAAGTTACATCTCGACTTTTGACAATCGTCTTTGTCTCAGGGTTCCATAGTCGAAAAGCCTTAACTCCTTCACTAAAGCCCATGAAAATCGCTTTCTTGGACCTAGGATCCAGTTTGGATTCCTTCACATGGAAATATGCAGTGCATCCGAAAATACGCAGATAATTATAATCTGAAACGGGTTGTCCAGACCATACCTCCTTGGCAGTTTTGCCATCTAGTGCTATTGCAGGAAGTCTATTGATGATATGAGAGGCATATGACAAAGCTTCAGCCCAAAATGCCTTGCTCAGTCCAGAATGAGATAACATGCAGCGAACTTTATCTACCAAAGTACGATTCATGCGTTCAGCAACACCATTTTGTTGTGGCGTGCCTGGGACTGTGAAATGTCTGACAATCCCTTCATTCTCACAAAATTTCTGAAATGGGTCTGACTTGTATTCTCCTCCATTATCAGATCTGAGCCTCTTAATCTTCCTTCCCGTTTGGGTTTCTACCATTGTCTTCCATATAAGAAAGATATCTAGCACTTCATCTTTATGCTTCATGGTATAAACCCAAACATAGCGAGAGAAATCATCAATGAAAGTAACAAACCAACGTTTACCGCCCAATGAAGCATTTTGAGAGGGTCCCCAAACGTCGGTATGAACATAATCCAATGTTCCTCTTGTGCGGTGGATTGCAGTGCCAAACTTAACTCTCGTCTGCTTGCCTAAGATACAGTGCTCGCAGAAGTCAAGTTTCCCGATTTTTGCACCTTTCAGAGAACCTTGCTTGATCAAGGTTTGAAGAGCTTTCTCTCCAACATGTCCGAGCTGCATGTGCCAAAGTCGGGAAGAGTCCAATGAAACATCATTAGAACTGGTGCAAGCTGAGACACTTCCGATTACAGTGTGTCCGTCAAGGAAATAGAGATTTCCTTTCTGAGTACCCTTCATGGCTAAGAATGATCCACGTACAACCTTCAGAACTCCACCTTCAATGGTTACCTTGTAACCGTTGGAATCAAGGACTCCTAGGGAGATCAGATTTTTCTTTAGATCTGGGACATATCTGACGTCCGTGAGCCGTCTTGTTGTACCGTCATGCATTTTTAGGCGTATAGTTCCAATACCCTTTGTTTGACAGGTATTGTTTTTGCCCATTAGCACGACTCCTCCATCGAACTCATCCAGTTTTGAGAACCAATGTCGATTCAGACACATATGATAGGAACAGCCGGAATCTAATATCCATCTATCAGACTGATTGTCTATAGATGAAACGGAGAAGGCAGAGTCTTCTTCAGCCTTCTGTGCCACATTTGCAGTTGTCTTGTCCTTATTTGGACAATCTTTCTTCCAGTGCCCCTTTTGGTGACAATAGGCACATTCATCCTTTGCAAGACGTTGACGTGATGAAGGTCCTTGTGACTTTGAGCGAGATCGGCCTCGCCCACTGGATCTATCAGATCTGTTGTTAGCCCTGCCTCTAGATACTGTCAAGGCTGCTGGTGATGCTTCTTTGTGATCGCGTTGGTCCTTCCTTCGATACTCGTTGTTCACCAAAGCATTTGAAACATCACTGAATTTAACCTCATCTTTACCATATAGCAAAGTTGTTAAATGTTCATAACTTTCAGGCAAAGAGTTTAACAACAATAGAGCTTTATCCTCATCAAGAGGGTCAACATCAAGATTTAGTAGATCAGCAAGAATCTTGTTGAATTTATCAAGATGCTCACTCATGGGAGTGCCTTCCTTGTACTGAAAACGATAGAGCTTCTTCTTCAGGTAGAGGCGGTTCTCTACGCTTTTCGTCATGTATTTGTCCTCCAGTTTCTTCCAGAGACATATTGCCATAGTCTCTTTCATGACAAAGTACTTCTGATCCTTCGCCAAACAGAGTCGGATTGTGCCACAAGCTTGACGATTCACAAAATTCCAATCATCATCGGACATATCCTTGGGCTTGGCTTCCAAGGCAATATGTGATCCTTCCCTGAATAGTAGATCTTGAACTTCGCATTGCCACATGCCAAAGTTGTTGGTGCCGTTGAATTTCTCCACCTCGAACTTTGCGTTGGTCATCGAACTTCTTTTCCAAGGCCTGCTTGTGGTTGGGAGTTCCTCCGCCATTAAGACCGAAAATATGTATGACGCCGAAAAGTGCTCAAAAAATGTTAAACAACTCCAACTAAGCTATATCAATAACTTAAGAGCTGAATCTGCAGAAACAGATTGCACGGCTGCGTCCGGAACGGTCGAAAATGGTGGAAACGAGTCTGACAAAAAATTAGTCGGATGAATAGTATCGGGCTGTATGAACAGTGACGGGCCGAAAAGACTGAGCTGATGAACAGTGTCGGATGAATAGCGTATCGGATGAACAGTAGACAAAATGGGCCGGATGAATGTCGGATGAACAGTTGGGCTGGATGAACAGTGCGGTCCGAACAGAGCGGGCTGGAATGAATAGTGGGCCGAACAGAGCGGGCTGGAATGAATAGTGGCAGAATGATGAACAGTAGCGGGCTGAATGACTGGGCCGAGTCGGATCCAGGCTGATTGGGCCGATGAACAGTGGGCCGGATTGAATAGTAAGGCCCGTAGAACAGGCGGGTCGGGTCGGATCAGGGTCTGATCCGTCTTCTTCACCCGGCTTCTTCTTCCCTGCGCACTGAAAAGAAAAAAATTTACAGAGATTTTTCCTAGACTTCGAATGGCTCCCGGGGACTCGTTTCTTGTCCGTTTTTCTTGCCGTTTATTGCATTGGATTCCTGGAAACGAGAGCTACCTCCACGGATGATCAGAAAACAATTCCGATCACTGTTACAGAATCTCAAATTTTTCAATGAAATCTCGAAAAAATTCGACCGAGTGTCCGTTTTCTTCCAAATTTCCACCTAAGCTCTGATACCAATTTGTTATGCGAAAGCATGAAAGAAAAACAAGACAACCAAAGTTTAACGTGGTTCGACAAAAATACCTACGTCCACGGAAGGCAACAATTGTATTCACAGGAATAATTTTTACAAGAAGAAACAGAGCATATTTATAGAGCATATTTCGCCCACGTGATCAATGCAGCCAGCCCATGCATCCCATGCGGCTTGATTTTGTTGACTATTCATGCAACTATTCATGGCAGCTCTTCATTGAGGTGGACAAAACCAACAGAAATTGATAGAAACTTGCAAACTGACTTGTAATTTTGCTGACAGGCAACTAAAAGGAACGGTGGTACAGAATGCTCATATGGATGGGTTCTTGCTGCATCTGCAAAATGAACAGAAGGATGCAGTAATTAAAGAGGAGCCATATCCACACATCTACTCCAGCAATGATGTCGATATGTGAGTTCAACTCTTTGTTCCCTGCTACTTTTTGAGAGGTATATATTTTAAAATTAAACGCATTTGTTAGGGTTGGCATTATGGAAAGAATGGCCTCTTAGACGAACACTGAGTTTAATGATACTGATTGGTGAACCTAGCTTAATTTGTGCCTTCCAAAAGGCTGTGCAAGTGCATCCTTGCAAATGCTCGTAGACGGTTTTCAAAAGACTGTTCTAGCATTTGTGAAGGGCTTTAGATTCGTTATAGCTAGAAATAATAACTGTCTCTCAGATCTTAAAAGTAGCTTATTATAGGCTTGCCTATTCTTGTTGGTCACAGATATTTAGTTATAGCATGTTTCTCCTCTTCTGCAAATTGTTTAGCCTTTAATTCTATGTTTCTTCTTTAGTGATTGTCAAATGTTAACCTAAATGAAAACTCTTTTCAATGTTAAAGTAACAAAATCACTCTGTATAGGATTTTAAGTGATGAACATGAGGACAGCAAAGAAGGCGTTATTGGAACTCCAATAGACAGGCAAGAGAGATTTTATACTGAGATATCTGATTTAGAGTCTGGAGCTAATGGGAGTTCTACTGGGAAACCATTAAGACTTGCAATTAACCATATGACCCCTTTTGGGCAACGGACAAGTAAGTTTGTTGTGCAATTCACTTTAAATAAATTGCCAGAGACAGAGAATGATATGATAGAACAAGACATTGGAGATAATGAGGATGACATCATTAGAAGGGTTCAACCCCCCCTTGGATTCGACCCTCGACATGGAGGACATGTGACTTCACGTTTTTTTTTTTTTTCTTTAATCATCATATCCTTTTTGAAATGTCTAAGGGTGCAAAGAATCTATATATATATATGAGGACCAAAACTACTTATATGGGAATAACATGTACATTATTATTATTATTATTATTATTATTATTATTATTATTATTATTATTATTATCGTGTAGTGTTTCCTCTAAAACAGTCCAAGCATATCATGGACAAGAAGAAAAGTTTTGAAATCCCATGTGAAAAGAGATCTGATTTTTCCACGCCCTTGATCTTTTTGTATTTTCTCCATGTCTTCTTGAAAAGTTGCTTTCATTGCTATAGTATACATGTTATGTTGACCTTAAATGTTAATAAAATATTGAAGACGAAAGTTATCAAAGATACATTGACAGTTACTTGATTTTAACTTGAATTAATAAATCAATCAATCTTAGTCGTAAAGGCACTTCCTTCTATCCATGATATTTATGGTGGATCCAACCTTCCTTGCCCCACTTGCCCACATGGCCAACATGCCCCAAAAAAAAGAAAAAAACTTTTAATTAATAAAGATCAATGTTAAAAGATTGAAAATATCACACCAAATTACTACTACATAAGAATTATAACATAAAAAAAAAGAACTATAACTTCATCAATTAAATTCTTTTATTTTAATTTGGTCATTGTTGAAGCTTATTTTTATCTCCTCATATATTACAAGATATTATCTTTTTTATAGGCCTTCAAGTTTGGCCGGCCGCTTAGTTGAGCCATCAGAGCGGTGGACATCCACATAAAGTATCCTATAAAGGTAAGTCTCTAGGAGTTTTTTTTTTTTTTTTAAAAAAAGTCTTTTAATAGTATAAAAGGATAAGAATTCTTATCTATCTTAGTTAGGAAGAATACATAATAAATGTAAGATTAATTATTGAAATTGAATCCCACCAATAGTAGGCTTCAACAATCATAATTAGGTTTAATCCTTAAAAAAAATATTATTTTAAATAGAAAAACATGTAACTATACCATCATAGTCACTTGAATATTGCATAAAAAATTAAAAGTATGGTATTGAAAACAAAAAGGATGAGGTAACCCTGACATTGATTAACTGTTAATAGTTAATTTGTTGCGTAATCACAGTGACCTTAGCATACGGAAAAGAAAGGTAGGAACTATCTAACAAATTTCAACAAACAATAGTGACAAGCACTTGAGATTCTTAATTTCTTGTACCATGCGTTACGGATAAAGTTCAAATGTCATTGTCCTTGATATTTATTTATATATCAAGGCAATTTCTTTCCCTATGCATTGTCATTTCCGTGCTCTTTTGTTTTATCTCACTAAAATATCATACTTTTACATTACATTTTTTATAATCCCTTGAAATCGAACTCAGTATTCTCATTTCTCTTGTCAACCCCTAGTAATTGGTTGGTTCATATCACAATCGTTTCAAATCTTCTAATGAAATACTTTTCAAGGCACTAATGCGTATACATAATTAATCTTTATTTATTCAACTCCACCTATGCTAAACATATTTACACATTTTAAGCAAAGAAAATTAAAAAAATAGAATTACGGTAAAGTGCTGACATCTAATGTAAAATTTTTCAAATCAACTACAACATAAATCTATTTAATTTAATTACACGAACAACTATGACATCTTTATATTAACTCAACCTTTGATAGAACTTAGTAAATATAGTAGAATTATGTAGCCAAATTTATATAATTAATTTTAAAAAAATGATAAAACAATTCAAAAAAAAAATCGTTCCTGTCTTAAAAATATAAGCTTTTTTCAAGCACATGCTTTTGATTTTCTTAAAAGCAAGTCAACCAAAATGAAATTCTAAAAAGCAAAGGAGCTGCGATAGCCGAATATGTTGATCGAATAAAGATCCCAGATTCGCTTGCTCTGGAAAATTGAAGAAGAAGAAGTGGAAATTAACCAAAATATTCTATAATGCAAAATGAAAAATCTGGATTCTATAAAGTCAAACATGTTGGTCAATTAAGGTACCTTTGCCGCCGCCACCACATGCTTTGGCAAGTGGTGCAAGTACAAAGATCAAATTAATACTATTACTCTAATCACGATAATGAATAATATTCATAATTAAGTTATTTAAAATATATATAAGAAATTGCATAATTAATTGGTGAAAAGTTCATTAGCAATACTGTTTCATTTCTATTTTCTACCAACCACATCATTTTTTTTATCAAAGTAATAATGCAAGAAGTTATATGAAACATTTTTTTTTTTTTTTTTTGGTTTTCACCGGTTATCCCCACGCTCTTGGCTCGTTTAGTGCGCAAGTAAAATATGACTATATTTTATGAGATGAGATGAGATTAGATTGGATACGATGAGTGAAACTTAGCCTGATTTCACTGAGTCAATCACTCGTTGGTATATATAAACCTTTTTCTAGCTATATGAAATCAACTACATAAATTGTTACCTTCATTCTATTGTATCAAGAACTAAGTCGACAGTTGCCAATAAGGCATTGGTTAGATGGTTTGAGCGACTGATCTATTCTACGGGGTCAGAAGTTTGAAGCGGAATTCTGAAGGGGTAAATATCAAATTTTTTCAAATTTTCCTATTGATGCATAGTAGCTGCATGGACTAGCTGTGGATCAGCTTTAAAGGATTGACGGATCGAATCTTGTTAGTGTGGGTATTAGTGGGGTCCTGCGTGGCTCGAATTTCCCACAGATAATGTGGGTATCAGGTTATATATATATATATATATTTTAAAGTCAAGAGTTATAATTTTTGAGAATTACGACTAAGAGTGAAATCGGGTCGGGTTTTTGCCCCCTAACCCACCCGATCCGATGAGGTCTGGTCGGTCGGGTTGGTCGAGTTGAGCCCCCATTAAATAGTCTAATTTTTTTTAAAGCTTAATAACTACTATTTAAACTTATATTAGTAATAAAATATATTAGATTATTATGTATCGAGCTTAATAAACTAATATATATTTAAACTTTAAAAGATGAGATTTTCCTTTTTTGAGAGAACTCATATATGTACAAGTCAAGCTACTCTTAAACTTGACTTATGAGAATGGGGATGAATAGGGAGTTGATAGGCTTTTTTAGAAAATGAGAGTCTTTCATTCTTTTCAACAAGCAATGTGAGACTAAAATGAAAGTTTTTCTCTTTTAGTCTCAAACACTCATCTTATCTTATTTTTCTTATCATATAACTCAATAACTCAAGAAAAATAGTTGATAGTTATGAGTCTTTTTAATTAAAGGTCTTGTTTGTAATAATTTTTTTGTATTTTTATTATATATATATATATACACCCACACACATATATATATTTTAAAAGGTCGGGTAAGGTCGGGTGAGGTTGTTTAAAAATTAACTTAATCAATTCGACATGTCAATCAAACACAACCCAATCCGACCTGAAATGGTCGAATCAAGTCAAATTGCTTACACCCGTAACTGCGACACTTTGTCTACATGTTAAAGAACAATTAATTTGCTAATAAGTCCAATTCTTAATAATGACAAATATGCATACAACAAAATATAATACATTTCAAGTAGAAATGCATCTCATGAGGATGTAGTAATGCACACGTAGTCATATAGTAAGATGAGTCCCACACTCTTCACCACACACTGAAATTTAAGACAAGTCTGGACGGAAATTGAGGGTCAATTGGTTGGCGTTTCTTATTAAATACACTAATTATAAGCAAAAGTTTCTTAGAAAATTCAACTATCGCAAACAAAAAAGTCAGGCTTGTCGACGTTCCAAATTAGCTCCTTCCATGACTTAATTGTGAGATT
This sequence comes from Paratinospora sagittata, assembly GCA_035771175.1. Lineage (NCBI taxonomy): Eukaryota > Viridiplantae > Streptophyta > Magnoliopsida > Ranunculales > Menispermaceae > Paratinospora > Paratinospora sagittata. The sequence continues at coordinate 3,259,367 of CM069602.1, read as the reverse complement.
CAAAATTCTCACACAAATGGATAACAGAGAAATCAAAGATATATAATAAGCTTTTCTGATAAATAAATTTTTTTTAAAAAAAAGCTAATAAGGTAAGAGCTTAATTAATCAATTAAAAAAGAATAAAAGGAGAGTAAAAGGGTAGGATGGTCCTAATTAATTAACTATTTTGTATGGTCGGCTGAAGTGGGAAACGCGTATTAATTAAGTGTGAAACTGCGTCTTTGACCAGTCACCTTTCAATCCCCTTCAGCTAGCTTTCTCATTACGGTTCACATTTTTATTATTTATACTTTTTTTGCAATTTAGGTATTGACTACTAAATATGTCTTACGTCAGTTTTCAAGTGGGAGAGGCAATAGGGCTGTACGGTCATGCTCGTTTATTCTGTTCTAATTAAGTTATGCAACTTGATATGTACAATACCAATATATTAATTAATTAATACAGATGAATTAAATATAAATGAGATTGAAATATAAATTTTGAATTTAAGTTTGGGCGTACCTCCATTTATTTTACCCTGTTAGGAAAGGATCAGCAGTTCAAACACCTATGTCATGGTCGAATATGAAAGAATTAGTCTCGTCCAAAAGAAAGAATGACATAAATAATATATATAAGGTATTTATTTTTTTAACGAGTTGGCTTCAAATAATAAAAATAGACAAAATGGTACTCATCATTTTGAGTAATTTTGTTTTAATAAATAATTTGTCAACGAAATAGATTATTAATTAGTAATAAATATAGCTAAAATCTACAAGTTTTATGCATTAACATTTCTTTTAAACTTTTTGAAATGATATTAATTCTATTTTATATTATTAAAAAGTGCAATATATAGATAGTAAATATGATATCAATTTTGTTATATATATAAAGCATGTTTATATTTTATTTCTTATGTGACTATTAAAAATGTAAATGACTTTTCTATGCTTATTGTGTTAACTTATTCATACATTTATTTATATTAGTAAAAATGTTAATACTATATAACTGTGTTTGAGTGTGACTTTTGCGTTGCAAAAGCAGTTTCTTAGGGACCCGACATAATACGGAATGCATAGAAAGTCAGCTGGAGCGAAGGACTCGCAAAAATAAACACACAAAGCGACAATTTTTTAACTTTGTCGTGTTGCTGAGTCGGTCAGAACTCCGCATTCCTTTGCTTGGCACTGCACCTATACATGAGCTTCAAGGAACCATGAAATTCTATACTTCTATTGCAAAAAGGTTGGTGGTAGAGTATTGGTAGCCAAATAATAATAAAATAAAATAAAATAAATAATAATAATTTTAAGAAAAAAACATGACAGACTAGGGAAAACAAAAATACAAATTTCAACAACTGCTCTAAATATCTTCAACTTCAAGTTGGCTTGCCCATCATTGGGGTAATTTTCTCCAATGGCACCACATGTACATGTCCAACTGCTCACGAAATGTGATAGTCATTTTCCATCACTATAATTGGATTTGAATTTAGAGTCTTTTAATACTAACAAAGTCTACACAACAATTTACTCTTTTAAGGCTTTGGTCAGCAATAATTCAAAGTATGAGTGATTTTTTTTTTCTTTTTTCTTTATGTCAATTTACATAACATCTCAATATCCATCTTTGCAGCGCATTCTAACAACACAATGTATTCTAAAATACAATGTAAGCATAACCGGTGAGTGACTATGGCCAACACAGGGCATATAAGCTCACAAACAGACGGACAAACACTCATAAGACAAGAAGGTTCTTGCCCACAACATTCAAGATTGTCCTTTCGATCACTATAGCCAATGTAGGGCGTATAGGCTCATAGACAGTTGAACAAATACCCGCAAGACAAAAGGAATCTTGCCCCACAACATTTTAAATTGACTTTTATTTAATAGTTCTTGTTAGTACAAGGAGTTGAACCATTATCACAAAGATGACAAGGGCAACCACCGAGACAAAGCGTCATTGGCAAGTAGAACTTTTTATTTTTATTTTTATTCTCAGAAAGAGATCTGAATTGAAAATGGTAAAAACTTAAAATAAGTTATAGTTCTTTGTTCAAGCCCCTTCCCTTCCTTAAATAAGAAAAAGTTGTCTTTCCTTAATAAGGAGAGTTAGTTCACATGGTACCTACACTCCAAGCTCACATTCCTCCATTAACTCACTCCCCTCTTGACCCTACTCAAGGGTAAGGGTGTGATCTAGCCCTGTGTGCCAGCTTAGTTTAACTCAAATTTGATTGTATAATATAAATTAATGAAATATCAACCAAAACTAAATTAAAGCATTTTTATTTGGTTCAATTTGAATGTATAAATTAGTTTGTTTTGGGTTGTCAATTTATAAACCACTTACCTTAAGTTTGGATTAGAAACCCTAGAATTGAACCTACCATACAAACTATAATTTACTTAATAAAATTGTGAAAAAGAAATTTACAACTCAATTCAACTTAATTTAGTCTTTTCCCGACTATATAAGGTTAGGTACATGAATCCGCTTCTTCTACTATGATATATGAAAAACTAAGCGGACATTCAAATTATAAAAATGTTAAATATTTTTTAAATATCTTTGTCCGTATTATTTTAAGTTTATCTCTATTTTTATTGTTATAGGTGATGTTAGTAGGTTTTTCTTCTGAACTAGTGCATTTAAAGACTTATGTTATACGTTTCTAAATTACTTTAGTCAATTATCTCTTATTTTATTTCCGATTAGTACCACTCTTATTATTTTTTGAATATGATCATTTCTAATTTCATCTTTTTAAGTTTTACCCTATATCTATGATTCTATCTTAGTATTTGCATTTTTGTTACCCTTAATTTGTTAACATATATATATATATATATATATATATATTTTTAATTTTTCTTTTTGTTAAAAAAAAATGTAAAGATAGAAAATTAATCAAACTTAAATTACTTCCAAATGCAACATCCAAAACTTACTTAACTTAAATGCATTACCTTCCCACGTGGGTCGTGGCCACTTGGTTGACCTTACGATGAAGCAGAGTTATCAGTATCATCGATGTACCCTAAACCCTAAACCCTAAAGATTTAATTTTTCTTGACAAAAAAAAACATTTAATTTTAAAATATATGGAATATCCGATAGCTGGAAAGAAGGATATTGGCTGTTTTTTGACTAAAGAATGCACATGGTTAATTGTATGTACCATGGCTTGACTGGTACTTAGTTCCAGTTCCGAATGATCAGTTGTCCTGATTCGGTGATTCCTACTTCATCTATTTCCAACTTGAACTCAAATTCCTAAATTCCAAAAACACCTGAGTTAACTTATTACACACAAGAACTTGTGTTGCATAATTCAGCACATCCGTTCTATACAAAGAAATTAGTTTGTTTTTTTTAATTTCTTTAATCATTTTCTGAAAAAAAAAAACTGCCACCTAGGACTAATTTGTTTCCTGAAACTATTAAAAAAAGAAGAAGAAAAAAATACTCTCCTCAATTAAAAAAACCTTCTTCTAACAAGTACACAGTTGGTCTCCTTAACAAATAATTATATATTTTTTAATTATATTTCTCTGTATTAACCTATTGTGTCAAAATCTAAGAGAATTGTCAAGGGTTATATAGTACAAGTGAATATTTGTTTAATAAATAATAAGGTCAATTCTTCTTGTCTAATCCATCAATTTAACCCCCCATCCCCACCTCAAAAATAAACAATTAATCAGATGATTAGAGGAATATCAGCCCGTTAGCACCTTGTATTATTTAAAATATTAATAACACAATAAGATAAAACAAAAAAACAAAAAAAATCCCTCTTGTTTTCCTGACAACTGCCGGCCGACAGAATAAGCAAAGCACCTTTGCCTTCGTAGAAATTTCTCATAGAATCCACCTACTCAAATGGGTCGTTTTCTGAATTTATTATGGGTTGCAGGGATTTCGAGCAAAAGACTTTGCGAGTCAAACAAAGCCAATTAACGTCATCCCAGCTTGCGCTCTCCAAACAGTCCCTTGCTTCTTCTTCTTTTCCTGCTTAAATACACGGCTGTTTTCGATATTTTACATGCCTCTATTCTTCTTCTTCCTTTCTTCACCAACTTATAATTAATTGGTTCTTCTGCTTCTGACAATATTTCTATAATCTGTGCCATTTTTTCGCTGCAAATCTTCAGAGAATCATGGGTACCCAAGCTCCTTCTGATGATGCCAATTTCGTCCCAAGCAAGGTTGGATCATAATATAGCGTATATATATTTATATTTATTGTGTACTCTGTTTTCTATGCATTTGTTTTGATTTTGCTTTGTTCAGGGGTTGGAAAATTAGAGAGAGACAGAGAGAGAGAGAGAGAGAGCATGTACTTAATGGGTTTATACGTGCATACTATTCTTGTCATGTAGATGAGTCTTAATTTGATCCAATTTTTTTGTAGAAATATGTAGGAATTAGAACATTTAGGGGTTATTGTGCATTTGATGATGAGTTACCGTTCCTTCTTTTTCTTCTTCTTCTTCTTCTGTTTTTATGTTGGTAGGTATGGAGAACTAGTTCTGCAGAACGTACTGAGTCTTATTGTGAATTTTCTTTTTTATTAGCTTTTTCTATAATAAATTGAAAATTTTACTAAATAATTTCATTATTTCCTTATACTAGCGGATATTATGTAGAGGAAGATATAGATAAATCATCTATAGGACTAGGTAAAATTGAAATTAATTTGGAATAGTTACTTGATCATTATGGTAACATTCAAACTCTTTAAAAATAATTGGGTAAATGTAAAAGTAAAAAAAAAAAAAAAAAAGTGCTTCAACCATTAGTCTTTTTTTCGAAATGAAAACAGAATGACTGACCTCTTTTAATTTAAAATTTTTTGAAATTTTTATTCAGCCCTCTTTTAGTGTGGCAACCAATCATACGTCATAAAATTTTATTTTTAACGATACTATAATTATAAGTTACCTAGCTCCCGAAGAACAATTCCAGTAATTAGAAAATCAGGATCTCTATAAATTCATGGATTTGGGTTATGTTCACAATCACAGAATTATGGCCAAAAATCCATTTATATATGTTAACAAAATATATGATAACAATGTTATAAAGTTTTTAAGAGGAAATTTAATTTATAATTTATTATGACTCTAAATGAATTGTGGTGAAGCTCGAACCATATACACGTGGGGCTGAAATTAGTCAAAGGAGTTGTTTTCGAACCTAACTCCCGAAAACAAAGGATTCACTGTTTCACTGAATTGTCCTTCCACATATGAGATAGACACGTGTCCTTACTGTCGTCAGATCATTGACCATATCAATTGGACGGTCCTAAAATATCATTCCAGAAACTTGATTGACGGTTGTGATTATCTTATTTTCCTGTAGCAAGACAACTCTAAACGTCGAACTGCCAGTTGTCTTACCGTGAACTTTGGGTTCGGGTTCAACGAATCACGACGTAAAATTTTGGTCAACTTACTTCCTAAAATTATACAGATGCACACGCAGTACCAGCAATGCCATTTTTAATGAATTTGCAGATTTTTTTCGTCTAAAAACGGAAAAACCAAAAATTTCCAGCTTCTTTCATTAACTGTCACATTAAATTGCCTGTCAACTTGCGAGAATTCGATTCTGATTCAGTATATATAGAAGGAAGAACACTGTTCTTTTTTTTATCTTCATCATCGCTGCTGTGTGTAAAAATTTAGAGAAGAGAATTGAGAATTGTTGTTGTTATTATTGAGATTATTGATGAAGAAAATGGATTCAAATTCCGGTGAACAGGTAGATGGAAGATCGGAGAAGGAGAAAGCGATAGACGATTGGCTTCCGATCACTTCTTCTCGGAATGCAAAATGGTGGTACTCGGCTTTTCACAATGTTACTGCCATGGTTGGAGCTGGTGTTCTTAGCCTTCCTTTCGCCATGTCCGAGCTTGGATGGTATGTTTTTTTTTCGAAAAATCACAGTATTTAATCTCAAATGAAATGGGTTTCATCAGTTTCTTCTCTTTTTGCTGTTTTCTGATTTTGGGTCGGAAGAGATTCTAATTCAACTGAGAAGAATGTTAGGTTTTTTTTATCTTTTTTTTGCTGAAAATAATATGACTTTGAGGCTAAGATCATGGATTTTGTAAAGGGTCCTTTATTCTCTCTGTTTTTAGAATTGTGGAAATGTTGGGATTCATGTGACGAACCAATTGGTATGAACTGCATTAATTGATTTATGATTTGCAGGGGTCCTGGTGTTGTTATACTTATAATGTCATGGGTTATCACATTATACACTCTATGGCAAATGGTTGAGATGCATGAGATGGTGCCTGGGAAGCGATTCGATCGATATCACGAACTCGGCCAGCATGCCTTTGGCGAAAAGCTTGGCCTGTGGATTGTTGTACCTCAACAGCTAATTGTGGAAATTGGTGTGGACATAGTTTACATGGTGACAGGGGGAAAATCACTGAAGAAAGTTCATGATTTGGTGTGCAAAGAGCCTTGCAAAGACATCAAGCTTACTTACTTCATCATGATCTTTGCCTCTTGCCACTTTATTCTTGCTCAGCTTCCCAACTTCAACTCTATCTCTGCCGTTTCCTTGGCTGCAGCAGTCATGTCTCTCAGGTATATAATATTCATACCTGTATATATTTATAATACATCTTATGATATGCATATATATATATACACCTCAACTAGGCTTATCCTGTAAATGGGTCTATTATTCAAGCCCGCACATTAGAGTAAAGAAGACCTTGACCCATATAAATAAATATATGGCTAGCCCTATAAAAGTAATGTGATCACAATATTAGTGTACTCTCATGAATAAAATTCAATTAATTCGATTTTGTAAATCAATAAATATAATGATGTCTTTAGCTCACTTTACAGAAAATCTTACATTTACTAAACTATCTTGTGTGTTATGTGAAACCTTGCAGTTACTCTACAATTGCTTGGACAGCTTCTGTTCACAAGGGGGTCCAACCAAATGTTCAATATGGCTATAAGTCTTCGACGAAATCAGGAACTGTATTTAACTTCTTAAGCGCCTTGGGAGATGTGGCTTTTGCTTATGCAGGGCACAATGTGGTCTTGGAAATCCAAGCAACGATCCCTACGACACCTGAGAAACCATCCAAAATTTCCATGTGGAAGGGTGTGCTTGTTGCCTATATCATTGTTGCATTGTGTTACTTCCCTGTTGCTCTAATTGGGTATTGGATGTTTGGGAACGATGTTGAGGATAACATTCTCATATCTCTTCACAAACCGACTTGGTTGATCGTGATGGCGAACTTGTTCGTCGTTGTTCATGTTATTGGAAGTTATCAGGTGAAGTTCTTCACATTCTCATTAAGGCTTTACGATCATCATCCTCTGGTCTCCATCGAGTTTTTCTTATTTTTTAGTTTGGTTTGTTTCAATGCAGGTTTATGCTATGCCAGTGTTTGACATGATGGAAACTGTTTTAGTGAAGAAACTACATTTCCCACCCGGTTTAACTCTGCGTTTGATTTCCCGAACTCTATACGTGGGTGAGTTTCTTGCAGCATCTGATAATTAAGATTGAGATGTGAACTCATCAATGTGCATCAATCAAGATTCATTCTCCTTTCTTTTCTTTTCTTTTTTTCAAAATGCAGGATTTACAATGTTCTTAGGTATATGTTTCCCTTTCTTTGGTGGACTCCTCGGATTTTTTGGAGGATTTGCTTTCGCCCCCACCACATACTTTGTAAGCTTAATTCTCTCTCTTTCTCTTCTTGCTAGACCACTAGCTTTTGCTGGTAGTAGCTAGTAAAAACATTTGTCATTAACAGTTTGCTTAAATCTTTTTTTTCTCTCCTCTTCCACAGCTTCCCTGCATCATGTGGCTCATAATTTACAAGCCGAAAAAGTTCAGCTTATCTTGGTTTACCAACTGGGTACGTCTAGATTTAAGCATCAAAGTAATCATATCTGTATATTTTTTAAAAGAAATAATCTGATGATCTAATTGGGATGTTGCCATTTTTTCAGATTTGCATCATTCTAGGAGTTATATTGACAATTTTAGCGCCCATTGGAGCACTAAGGCAAATCATCCTTCAAGCCAAGGATTATGATTTCTTCTCTTGATCATCTTCATGTGACACGAAGAAGCAAATTGTTTGTCAGAGTTAAAGTTACTCAAAAGAAAGCCAAAAAAAAAAAAAAACCGAGCCAATGACATCGATTGAAGTAGTGGTGTTCATTACTCATGCCTGTCGGCTCAAACTGAGAAACTATAGCCATGGAAGCAATTGAAAAGGGAAGGAGAAGAAGGAAAGTGTTTTATAGGGTTTTCACAGTTTCAGTGTTTTTATTTGTTTGTGTACTCGTGTCTTCTTGCTTGATTCCAGCACTGCTGTAGTTTATTTGATCGTTAGAAAGAAATTATCAAGTGGGCATCTCAAAATTTCCATGTAATTCTCGACCATGTGGTATGTTTTGGGACAAGCAACGCAATATAGCCAAATGATTGGACAAGAAATAATAGTTTGAAGCTCCTATAAAACGCAAAAACTATGGTGCACCTTCATGCTCGATTGATATTTGTAGCATAAGCCGATTATATGCTTATGGCCCACTAAATAATACACATCCACTAATCACAATTAGGTCAAGCAAAAAAGTAGTGTTATTTTTTTTTGGTCTGTGGGCCCTTAGTGTCCTTGCTAACCCCTTTGCGAGGGAGAGATTATTCCGGAGTCAAATTATAATGATTGTTGGGCGTCCCTCTCCAAAGTGGGTGGATAAATATGAGTACGAATTCGGACTAAAAGTCGTGACCTTGTCCTTCAATCATGACTCATACGCCTATTTATATAAAACTTCTAAATGCATAAAAGCAATAATGCGTTAAATTACATGTACCCGTGAAACCTAACTTTATGTATATATTTATCTATACACACTTTGCTACTACAAGAGGTTAGTTCGCTGGTTCGAAAAAGTGAATTATGAAGTGTGGTTGAAAGACTTATCACGAGTTCGAGCCCCCCTTGTCAGTCTATGTTGAGAGAGTGCGTTTGCCCCTGAAAATCTTCGAATCCAAAATGATTAGTCTATCCCCAAAGGAAGAGGACATCTGCTAAGTGTCGAAAAATTGGTACCAAAAAGAAAATTAAAAAAATACACACTTTGTTGGCCAGAAAATTTCTAAAATGATGGATTACCTATAAAAAAATATGTGCCTAGACCAAACAAAAAAAAAAGGATTATTTAAAAGATGTACATGATCATAGTATATACATTGAAAGCAAGCATAGTGTATATATATTGTCACTTTAAAATATTAGTATTTCTTTTGGAGCTCCAAAAATTCCATGTGAATACTCAAATATTCAATTAAATCTAGAGTAAGCCATTAAGGTTATGCTCCTATAAATTGCTTACTCGAACAAGGAACTTCTAAAACTGATAATCGCTCATAATTAAATGTAATATAAAGGAAAGAGTCAAGTGAGAACCCGAAGTGCACGAGCCTACTTTGCAATGGGCGCACCAGCCACCGAGCCGAAGCGACGAAAAGGCCAAAAATGGTCCAAGGGGGCATTTTTGTTAGTTTCTTAAAAAAGAGGTGCAAACCACTACCCTCCCTCCCGCCACCAGGCCTACGCTTCCTTGCTCAAAGAAGCTTTCCCGCCATTTCGTCTTCTGACTCGCTTTCTCTCTCGTCTACCACTCCAGAGCTCGATCTTCAAACCCTAGCTCGCCATGGAAGAACAGATCAAAACCGAATTTGAAGGATACGGGTTTTCTTTAGACGAAGAAGACGAAATATTAAAAAAATGTATGTAATAAGTTCTCTTTCGATCCTTTTGTCTCTGCAAATCCTAGTTGATAGCAATGCTAATTCCGTTATCTCTATTATAATCTCTTTGTGTTTTCTAATTTAGGTCTTACTCTCTGCATAAACTACAAGCTTGGTCCTTCCGATCTCGTCTCGAGCTGGGAGGCTTACTATCTCAACAGGTAAACTGGCTTCAACAATCAGAACTCTTCTGATTCACTCTTAGTTTCATTCTGTAGAAGCGATATTTTGGGGATTTTTTTATTTACAATGGCATTGATGTTGATAAGGGAGTTTTTGATGCTGTGGCTTGTATCATTTTTGTAGAACACGTCGAATGCATGTTTTGGTATCCTGAAATTGATAGAAACTTGCAAACTGACTTGTAATTTTGCTGACAGGCAACTAAAAGGAACGGTGGTACAGAATGCTCATATGGATGGGTTCTTGCTGCATCTGCAAAATGAACAGAAGGATGCAGTAATTAAAGAGGAGCCATATCCTCACATCTACTCCAGCAATGATGTCGATATGTGAGTTCAACTCTTTGTTCCCTGCTACTTTTTGAGAGGTGTATATTTTAAAATTAAACGCATTTGTTAGGGTTGGCATTATGGAAAGAATGGCCTCTTAGATGAACACAGAGTTTAATGATACTGATTGGTGAACCTAGCTTAATTTGTGCCTTTCAAAAGGTTGTGCAAGTGCATCCTTGCAAATGCTCGTAGACGGTTTTCAAAAGACTGTTCTAGCATTTGTGAAGGGATTTAGATTCATTATAGCTAGAAATAATAACTGTCTCTCAGATCTTAAAAGTAGCTTATTATAGGCTTGCCTATTCTTGTTGGTCACAGATATTTAGTTATAGCATGTTTCTCCTCTTCTGCAAATTGTTTAGCCTTTAATTCTATGTTTCTTCTTTAGTGATTGTCAAATGTTAACCTAAATGAAAACTATTTTCAATGTTAAAGTAACAAAATCACTTTGTATAGGATTTTAAGTGATGAACATGAGGACAGCAAAGAAGGTGTTATTGGAACTCCAATAGACAGGCAAGAGAGATTTTATACTGAGATATCTGATTTAGAGTCTGGAGCTAATGGGAGTACTACTGGGAAACCATTAAGACTTGCAATTAACCATATGACCCCTTTTGGGCAACGGACAAGTAAGTTTGTTGTGCAATTCACTTTAAATAAATTGCCAGAGACAGAGAATGATATGATAGCACAAGACATCGGAGATAATGAGGATGACATCATTAGAAGGGTTCAACCTAGTGAAGTCTGCTCTTTTGAAGTTCAGGTTTCACAACTTGAACACAGTTGCAGGTTTATGTATGATAGGATTGAAGACAAGGTACTTGATGGCTGCCAAACTTTATGAACTCTTTCCCTGCGCTTGTTTATGCTACTTTTCTGAATTACCTTTTTTGTTGGCTCAGTTTAATTCCCTTGACAATCGAATCAAACGGCATGTAGCTGCATTTGTTGCTTCTGGACTCTATGAGGAGCCCGTCGATCCTACTATTGCTTCACAGGTTCTTTGCATGTTTTATGATATGTTTTTGTCTTATGCCTTTCATCTGTTTTTGTTTTTTGAACAATCTATCCTCTTGTTTATGATTCTTTTTTGCCCTATCCAAATTCTGAAATCATCATCATCTTTTGCCTTGTCGCAACATGAACCAAGTTTACTATTCTGTCCTATATTAATCCAACAACATATCATCTTTTTTATGCAATCTGGTGTCATTTGTTATTTTATTTTATTTTATTTTTTTGTGCAACTTCTTGTCAGTGTATAAGTTGTGGCTTGCCTTTATAAGGTGTCGATTTCAGAAGTCATAAGTTGCTTCTTTCTGCATATTGTACAGCTGCATCGATGCTTTCCTGTACAAGATACTTTTGATCTGTTTCTAATGAGTCTCTTCACTTTCTTTATTTGCTCCTCTTGTTAATTGAACGAGCTGGTGAAATTGGTTAATTAAAAATTGGTGCATCTAATCAAATCCATTATTTCAGAAAAGTGTTTTTTCAGCGGGGATGATTTGTTGTGATGGAGAAGGCCATCTTAATGAGAAGTCGATTCTGTTGCAAGGCAGGTAGAAAACTATATGTTACGAATCCTATTTCTTCATGTTCTTTTTATTCAAACACTAATATTTCCAGGGACATAGTATGCTAGTTTCTCAGGGTATTTGAGAAAGAAGCAGTCAGTGGCAGGAAGCCATTTTGTCTGCTGTACGAGACGTTTGTCATACATTAGTACCTTATGGATATAAGACCAGGGAGAGAATGTAGGTAATAGTCAAAAGAAATCAAATCAGATGATCTTAGCTTTCTAATATAATATATAGCCTAATAATTGGTTTCAGGAAGTCCATGATCAATACAATGACTTTTTTTTGCCCTGTATCAGAAAAAAAATAAAGTCATTCAGGAATATCATGCTAGTCATAGCATCAAATAAATCTTATGATAGAAAAAGAAAACTACTATAGTATGACATTTTAAATGACTGACCAAAGACCATCAAACAATGCCTGTGGCTTTTTCTGATCTTCCTATGATGTTTTTATACCTCTATTTAATTTTGTTGTTAAACCTGGTTTTTGGCTGCCACAGTGTTGAACATTCTGGAGGGCAACGTGTGAGACTAGACTTACAGAAACTGCCCAAATTTTCCTTCTTCCCAGGCCAGGTAAGATCGTGATGGTCCATGAATAATAAGTTCTATTTCTGTCAGTTTTATGAGTTAAAAACTACCAAGAAATGTCCTTGTACAGGTGGTTGGCATTGATGGACACAATCCTAGTGGACACTGTTTGATTGCATCAAAAGTTATTGATTCTATTCCTTCATCACCTCCTTCTGATGTGAATTTGCCTCCAGCTAAGAGGCAAGCTATGGATGAAGAATTTAATTCCACCACTCCTTCCGGTGTACCAAGAAAGCTATCATTGGCAAGTAAATTTATCTTTCATTGACATATAGCATACCTCTGAGTCTCAGGATAGCTTGTTCTATGAAAGATGCAGTTATATGCAAGTTTTGTGTTGGAATTCTGAAGGTGCTTGGGAATGTGAGGCTAGATGCACATCCCAGTGCCACAAAATATAATGTCCATATTATTGGTTCTAGTTTCTCAAATGTGAAGTTAAATGTTCACAAATCAACTTCCATCTCCTGGTATAAGGCTACTTGTTCCAATATTTATAACGTAGAAATATCATTTGCCTTTTCTTAACATAGAAAAAAAAGAGGAATCATTTGCCTGCATATAAGCTGAACCATGCAGCTAGACATTAATGGCATGTGTCACTCTCACCACTATGTTTAGTTCAATGTTTTGTATGTCTCACACCTTATTAGTTGTTTGAAAACTCCATCTGAAATCTCAACAGGTTATTGCATCAGGTCCTTTCACCACAACTGACAACTTGTTATATGAGCCTCTAATAGAACTGATTTCATACTGTAGTAGAAAGCAACCCCAATTGCTTGTGCTGGTGAGAAATAAAAGAGTCCATAATCTCACGAATAAATTGCTTGCTTTGTCTATATGAGTAGTGAAGTTTAACTTTTTGAAACTTCTGCAGTTGGGACCCTTTGTTGATTCTGAACATCCAGAGATAAAGAAAGGAACCGTTGACAGAAGTTACGATAATATTTTTCATGTGGAAATTCTGAGGAGGGTTTGTACTCCTGCAGACGTTTTTTCTTTTGAATATGAGAATCGTTTAGTATTCCTTACATGATCTTCTGTTCCAGTTGCAAGATTATGTCAATTACATGGGTTCTACTGCTCGAGTGATTCTTGTGCCATCTATAAGAGATGCTTGTCATGATTTTGTTTTTCCTCAGGTGGGTTTTTTAAAGTTGAACTTAAATAAACTTACCTTCTTTATCATAAATCAATTAACTAGGACAAAAGTAGTCTACTAAGATTCAACTTGATTTTGCAGCCTGCATTCAGTATCAATCTACCTGATACCAAACAACAGGTATATCTTTTTGTTCCATCTTTAGTACCGGTGGCTTATCATATGTGTTGCAATCTCTTTTAACACTAAAGTTAACCTTTTCTGTTTGCCCAGATTACTAGTCTTCCGAATCCAGGGCTTTTTGATGCAAACAAGGTACATTTTATTGGCATTCCATGCTCTTAGCTTCATATACATGCACAGTTAGAAAAAATTTCCAATGGCATTCCCCATTACTCCCACCCTCCCAGACACACACTGAAAACTACAGAAAAAAAGAGAGTAAAATAGGCTTTTTTTAATTTTATTTTACTGCATCTATAATCACCTAGAGAAATGTCAAGGAATTGAAAACCTTACGCTCTTTGCTATGAATCCGACGAGGAAGTCTTGAAATCATATTTTTTTAGCTTTATTATAAAAAGTGGAGTATTGGTGTATTAAAGTTGCAAATCTGATGTAATAGTGATTTGTAGCAATTGGTACAGGCTTTTCAATCGCCCTACCATTGTCAATCACCTACCTTTATAAGGGTTCCCTCCCACCCACCCTTTTTGGTCCTTATTCATTTTGATAGTATAATTGTGGCCTCTCCTTCCTTTCTATGTTTTCATTGATGCATCAAGTCGAGGTCCCCCAATCAAAAACTTCCTGGTTCTGCCTCCCAGTCCAGTGCATCTGGTGTGTACATCCTGAGTTGGCTATAAGCACAATTGTCAATCAAGAACTGAGAACTACCATTCATGGAATCTAAATTTGTTTTTATCCAACTTGTCTAAGACGAGAATTCTTTATATGATATAGTTAGATATCATTGTCTTGACATGGTGATACTTTATTCAACAGTTATTGTTGTGTTGTCTGCATGAACATATTATCTTTAATCTCCCCTGATCTTGTGCGAATCAAGGGATCAGTTGAATCGTATTGGATTATTAAATCTCTGCACTTTGACATTTTTTTTTTCTTTTTTTTTTAGCGGAAACATGTTTTTTATTTCTGAAATGTGTTGATGCATCAGTTATTGAGTACAAGTGGTACTCAATATCATGTCAAAACTCTTACAATGATAATGGCTGTAGAAATAGTCTTGGCATCACATACAACTAGACCAATTTCTATTCCAATTAGAAATAGAAAAACCTCCTGCAAATTTTGAACATGCTACCAATGAACTAGCCATCCATTTGATGTTCTCCCAAAGTTCATCATCACCTGTGGCACGATCATGAAAGACTTGCAAGTTCCTATCCAACCACAAATTCCACAAAGTAGCAAACACACACAAGGGGAAAATGTTCTTCTCCTTCAAAGATAAGCGTGAATCCTGCATCATTGCAAAACACTCTGATGCAGGACAAGAAAGACAAGGAGAGAGAAGAAGAAGCAGGAGAAAGAGGAAGAGAACAAGAAGAGGGAGAACTCAATAATCAATATTTTTTTCTTCAATCAATCTATCAATTCTCATTACAAACATATTATTTATAGAAATTAAAAATAACTAATTTGTATCCTACTACAATTTAGAAACGAAAATCCTACTAAGATAAACAACTAAAATCCTACTAAATTAAGTAACTAATTTCCTAATAAAATTATAATAATAATAATACTAAAAATATTTTTTTTTTCTTATTACATTCTTTATTACACTCAACACAAGAGGACGACATCTGAAAACTTCTTGGCAAAAATTCAGACCAGTGAGACCACATCTTCCTCGCCATCGAGCACGAAAAGAACAAGTGCTCAGCATTCTCTTCGTCTTGCAAGCAAATAGGGCAACAAAAGGGAGAAACGCAAAGTGTGGGGAACCGGGATTGTAGCACATCCCATGGGTAAGTATCCAACCAAACACTTTAATCTTAGAAGGAAAGAGAGCATCCCAAATATTGTAATATGGAGAAAAAGTGGAAATCAACGGCACATCACATAGGAAGTCAAAAAACGAATTACAAGAAAAGTTACCTAAAGGATGTAATAACCATCTGAAACAGTCTGGGCTATCAGAAATCCTAGCCTGGTCCAGGACTCCAAGGGGTCGTGCTTCATCATTATTTTCTCTAATAGACAAAGGAGCTCTAAAGAGATGAAGGTTCCAGGAAAGACCATTGGATAAAGGGTCATTTCCGTTATCCAGAAAAGATCTAATAGGTTGTGAATGAAGTAGAGATAATCGGTAGAGTTATGAAAAGGATTCTGCTAGTGGGGAGTCCCCAATCCATCTATCCTCCCAAAATCGAAAAAGACCATCCCCAACCTTTGGGAAGAGATGTGGTGTCACCTTTGGAGCTATAGAGACGCAATGAACTTCCATGGACCCCTCTCTTGGACATTTCTTACTCGCAAGTAGTTCTAGACCGACTCTAATTTATCAGTTTATTCAAGGTTTCAAGCTTGAGTTTACTCATTACTCAATGGTTTGGTATGTAGTATGCTAGTTATGAGATCATAGGTTCTAGTCTCGCATTTTTCCCACCAAAAATTAAGTAGAAGATGTCACTGCTTGGTACAGTTAGTCCACCATTGAACACATGAAGTACCTTTATGTCTTGTTCCATATGAATCCATAGAAAGCAAATGATCTCATGATATTCAAAAAAATTTAAGCAGCCAATGGAGGCTTATGCTGTGTTTTTGTTTGCTTAGCAGCTTACGCAAGTCTACACTTGCCCGAGTCGTTGGACCTTTTGAAATGCATTGATTTTCAAGTTATAATTTATATAGATCTCGGTTATATGTCATTGCAGTTCACAAATTCAAGTTTCAGGTCAAGGTAGGTTGCTGCACTGTGGATATTCTGAAGCATCTCAGTGGCGAGGAAATCTCACGAATACCAAATGATGGATCATCTAGGGATCGCATGGGGCGACTCTCAACCCATATCCTAAGCCAGCGGAGGCATGTGTTAGGCCATTCATCTTGAAAGAAGTTTCTTTGCTAATCAATAGTTGCAAACACTAACTCACTTCTCCTATTGCTTTCTTCGGACAGTTTTTATCCATTGTACCCACCCTCAGAGGATGTTCCTTTGGATCTTTCACTTGCTCCGAGAGCTCTGCAGATATCTTCAATTCCTGATCTGCTCATTTTGCCGTCGGACCTGGCTCCATTTGTGAAGGTACATTGTTCTAGTATATCCTTAAATGTTGATTGTACTCTTGCCTGCTACTATTACTGAGTGAATACACCACAAAGTAAATGCAGGGAACATCATCATTTGGTTTGAATTGAATAATTTTGGGTATCTTCCAAATGTACTTAAGATCAATATTAACAACAAAAGGATTTGTTGGACACTATTTATCATGATTTGTTTAATCCAAGTAAAGCTGGAATGCTGCCTAAACTGCCTCTGTTTTGATAGGCATTGTCCATTGGGGAAAGTGCAAATGGGGGGGAGCAAGTTAAATGCATTTCTGTAAATCCTGGTAGATTGGCTAAGGGGGTCGGAGGGGGTACCTTTGTAGAGCTTAACTTTGATGAAAGTCATGAAAGAACGAATGCTTCAATCATCAGGATATAGTTCTAAGGTGGGCAGACAAACAAATGCTGCAGCTACATTAACATCTACACATTCATCTCCATCAGCTTGGCCTACAGATGCAGGTTGCTAATTCTTAATTTGGTGGAGGAAGCTCCGCGCATGTGCTGGTATGCATTCTGTGTAGCTCAATCAACAAAATTTGACTGGTGATGACGAGTAAGTGTTTCTTTTGAATTGAAGATCGTTGTGCAAGGTTTATACGTTCCTTGTTACTTAGTAATGCTGTCTATTTAAGTAATGAACTGCTTTTCAAATTTACGAATAAAAATATGCATGTTCCTTATCACCCAAAACAGTCGTACATTTTTTACCAAAAAATTGTGTTTTAATTAATCCAAATTTCAATTTTGTTGCACTAGAAGTTAAGAAACAAGAACTTTCACCTTATCCATCAGTAAAACAGAGGAAACATGGAATGGTTGCTTCTACTCATCTATGATTTATAACATCATTATAATGCCTCAACTGCAAATGGCACATAAATAAGCTTTACCCGTTACTATTTCTCTGTTCTAGCTTCCTTTTCTGTACTTAGTAGCTAGTAAAGTGCTGTAGTGATCATATTATATTAAACAGTAACAACAATACTTGCCTCTTCGTCACCTAACACAAAATCAATATAAAAAGACGGCAACATTCACACATGATCCAAAATCCCACATTTAACATCTTTTTTTAAGCCTAATTACCAAGGCAAGTGTGCAGATGAAACAAGAACAATATAAGAATAGGGTCAACCAGAACCACCACCCACCCATACTTGCACGATTGTGGACCCATAACAGTACTCATTTGATAAAAAAAATTGTTATCTACTAGCTCAGACAAAATCAAACCCAGAAATATTTCTACATTGCTTTCTTCCTCAACTTCCCACACCTCTCTCTGTACAACTCCACCCATAGATTTGCAACCCACAAAATACTCACAGAAATGGCTAACACAACCACAACCATCCAAGATATCCAAACCCATCTTGGAATCACCATATCCGCCGCCCCACTCAAATAAAAATCCCCCATCTCATACACAAACAGCGGCCCAGCAAGCCCTCTAACAACAGAGTAGAGAGCATAAAAAGGAGGAGACAATAATTCGTACAACTTTGCCGCAGTTGGAACGTCCTTTCTCCTGACATTAGCAAGTGTCCAAGCGTTCTGGCAAGCACTGGTAATCTCAGCAAGAACGAGCAGAACCAGAATCGCATAGGCTCCGTGGAACACCAGGTACCGGCAAGTCACAAACACGAACAGAGTTGCTAAGTGGTGCCCAATAAAGAGAATATCGTTTGGGAAGAAAATCATGTAGTGCAGGAGATCGACCAGGAAGTAAGCAATGCTGTAGTCGAGAACCATGTTCTGGAATTCAGTGTTTGGTGCGGCGAACCCACGTTGTGGTTGCGTTGCAATTGCGATAATAGCTAAGAATACAGCAGGAGTGCCGTGGGCTAGAGATATTAGGCAGCTTGAAGCTTCTGGGCGTATCTTTGGGCTCCAATTTCGAAAAACTATGAAGTTTGCAAGAAGATATATCACCAGGAACATTGAAAGGAACACAGGAAGTGCTGGAAGAGGAAGAAGAGAGAGATTTTCCATGGAGACCGATTCGACTCCTTGAATCTCTCTAAAGAAATATTAAACACATTCTAAAATCCGTGAATTAGGGTTTCTCGAAAACCGCGCGGACATCGAAAAACAAACTAATCCCTAAGTTACAATTTTTTTTTTAATAGTTTCTCGATGACCCTGAGGAAAAAAGTAACGATTAACAAATTACGAGCTTGAAACTCCAAATCTGATTAAATTTCCTAAAAAGGGAAAGATTTGCAATGCTGCAAACACATCTAGGGTTTTAAGCAAAGATGGAACACAAAACGAAAGAGAATCGCAGAGAAAAAAAACAAAACAACTTGGTTTACACAAATTAGTTTCAAACCTACAAATCGCGAAAACTCAAATGCTCCTTCGAATAGATTTCGAAACTTCTCCGCGAATCTTTCGCAGGAATTGATGCTCTTCTCAGAGAAATTTTATAGAGCCTCGAAACCCTGAGCAACCAGGAAACAGACACAGTGGAAACGAACGACGTTTGTAAAATACAAAGTTGCAGTAAGTAATGATCTCTATTTATACTCAACAGAAATGCTAATCACTGTTAACCGTATTTATGACGTCATGTGCTCTTCGAGGTGTCAGCGATTAAATTAGAGATGTTGTTTAATACAGTACATCAGAGAGTATGCAAGCAAAAATATCGAAACGTCCCGTGAGAAAGTAAACCACGTAAGATGACACGTGTAAAACGATCACGGATATTTGAGCGCATCGACCATTATCCTATTATTAAGCATCATTTTTGTTTTTATCAACAAGGGAACCTTGTGATCCACAAAATTAAAATAATAATAAAATATATATTGGGTTTTTGTTTGTTTATGATTTTTTTGAGAATTTATATGACTTAATTAGAAACGATTTTAGAAGAACAGAGCTTTTCGTTAAAAAATGTAAATATCACACGACGTTGATGTCAATGAACATTAATTGCGCATTTATATGTATTGTAAAGGACTTCAACTAACATTTGGTGACAATGAAATAAAGAGAAACAAAAGGTGAAATTTATTACTATTACATATTTCTTTTTGAAAAATACTATAATGACATATAAAGCGTATGTTATCATTAAATTATCTTAAATTTTATACCAACACATGATTCTAGATAATCTAGTAATAAATGTGAATATACATATTAAATGTCAGTGTAACATTATTATTTTTAATATCATTTTTTATTTCTTTCATCGAGGGACAGTGTTTGTGAGGACATGCTAGAAATGTCAAAATTCATTTATGATATATTTATTGCATGAAAATTATTTTTCGTGTTCATGATGTTTTGCTTTTCTATCATGAAATTATACAAATATTATCCACTTTTTCTCTTTGCACGAGCACGTCTTTTGGGTATAAGATTAGTCTTCATTTAAAGCAGGAATAGAACGATAGATCTCTCTTAATAAAAACGCATTCAAGAATCGAATCTTTAAACTTTTATACAAAAACGAGTTTGGGAGCCGGCCTACTTCTATTGAGCCAACCATTAGTTAGTAAATATTCCCTACATTTTCATCACAAAGATTCTTCATCTATGTTAACATTAATTAGTTGTCAATCAATATGTCATCTTAGAGAATCGTGCTTGTTAATTATTATCACAATTAATAGATTCATAAAAATTAATTGAGAATTTTTTATTGCCTGAGTTTAAAAAAAGAAAACTATTTTTTTTTAATTACATCCAATAACTCAATCAAAATATAAGTATTAATCCTATTTAAATTCTGATTGCAATTAATGGGCGTAATTAAGATAGGCATATATAATTGATGGTCCATAAGTCAAAAATCCTTTCATTTAATAAATAAAGTGATCAAAGGTTTGGCAAACTAAACTTTGATTCTCTAATCTCTATGAAAACAAAAAAAACAAAACTTCTTTGAAGTTTACGGTGCGCATTAGCTGGAAATTCACCTACTAATAATTTCCCAACAATATCTCTACTTTTCCTTTACTTGTTATTTTGGGAAAAACATCAAATTCGTCGCCTACTTTCCACCAACCATGTTATTGCAAGTTACGCATGTATAATAGAATAACATCACTTTCATACATGTTTAGGTATAAGTCATGGTGACAAATAAATGCAATTCTAGATTTTTAGATTTTTTGTTTTTTATTTAAAAAAATATCAAATCAACAATCGAATAAGGTGGTGAAGTAGTTAGAGCTTGTACTCATAATTTATAAGGACATAAGTTTAATCCTCATCTCCTCCAAGTTGAGTGAATGAGCCTTTGTTCGAAAAAAATTTTCTTGTGTCGTCGACTATGTGTGGGCAACCTATACATCTATTATTGGTCCAATAGTTCAAGGTTTCGAAGGGCAAGGAAGAGGTGCGAGTATAAATGTCTATACCATGCAGGTGGACGTGACAAATTTTTTAAATGTGCAGAGGTCGAGTTTATGTGTTATTGTATTGTCGTATAAAATGTTTGTTGGTGTGGGTATAGCCAATTCTTAAGGAGTTAGATTTTTCACGAGGGACAGGTTTAGGGCACGTTGATTTTTTTTTTTTTTTTAAAAGTCTATACATCGATTAAAAGACGTCACTCTCTCTTCTGTTATAAGCTGATTCAAACACAAAAAAAGAAAGAAAGGCAACACCAAATGCATCAAAGACTAACATAGGGGGGCATAAATAATATAGTTTATATAATTAAATTTTTTAGAAAGATCAAATTTAAATATAATATAGTTTATATAATTTTATGTTTTAAGTGTAATTCCAAACATTAAAAAACCATCAGGTTTCCATTGGGTCAAACCCAGCTCCTATCAAGTCCATGGATAGACCATTAAAACTCAAGCCAAACCCAAACGTGGCCAACTTGAAAGCCTCAACCGCAGCCCTGCCTGAGCCCATTTACAAATCTATGTGTCCAAATCATGTGAAACCGAAGCATAAATTTCGGGTACTTCAGTAGCATAGAATCATTTTTCTAATTCTATCCGTTCGAGCTCGTTTAACTATCCGAAGCACAAGCAATATCATTTCCCTCCATCTGGGTTCTGAAGTGAAATGCAAACACTCACTGTTACCGCCTCTCATCTTCTCGTCTTCCCTACTCAAAAACCCAGCAAAACCCTAACAAAACCCTCCAAACTTCAACAAAACCCTAACCGCAAACTAGAACTCTTATGGCGCCTCGCATCTCCGGCCACAATCCGGCCATTTTCTGGCAACTTCACCGTCCGATCCTTCAGTTCCGACGAGTTCCCCGTCGACGAAACGTTCTTGGAGAACTTCGCTCCCAGGGAGCAAGAATCCGAAGACGAAGCTCGGAGACGTAACTGGATCGAACGAGATTGGGCTCCATGGGAGGAAATTCTCACTCCGGAAGCTGATTTTGCTCGGAAGAGCTTAAACGAAGGCGAGGAGGTTCCGCTTCAATCGCCTGAATCGATCGAAGCTTTCAAGATGTTGAGCCCTAACTACAGGAAGAAGAAGATGGAGGAGAGCGGATTGAGTGAGGATGAGTGCTTAGCGAAGCAGTTTGAGATCAAAGGAGAGATTCTGGAGCCGTTGCAGACGACTTGGAGTGGTCCGATTGTTCTTCGGATGCTTCCGCCGCGAGATTGGCCGCCTAGGGATTGGAAGGTTAATAAGAAGGAGCTGGCGTTTATCAGAGAGGCGCATAAATTGCAGGCTGAGAGGGTTAATTTGGAGGAAGTTGAATCTGCGAGTAGAGAAACAGATGATGCATGTTTGGAGAGGTATAAAATGTTTCTCAAGCAGTACAAAGAGTGGGTTGTAGAGAACAAGGACAGGCTGGAGGAGGAGTCTTATAAGGTTTGGCTTTTATTTGTTATCAATTTTGCTTTCATTACGGAAACTGTAGCTGTAAATAGAATTCAATTAGTCGTGAAATTATGAAATGACGGAATTTCTTCAAATTTTGACTCGTTTCAAAGTGGATGGAAACCACTCCAGTAAAATTTTGTTTTATATGATCAATTAATGTATTAATTTTGCAGAATTTTGGTCTTGTACATAGCTACAAGAAATAATTGATATAAAAGTCAGTTTCCATTGTTTAGTTAAGTTTGCTGCGATCGGTTCAAAAGCAAACAATCAAGCATAGTGATGGCCGTCCAGTGTCCGCATACTTTGGATGTCTAGGCTTTAACAAGGTTAAACAAGTTGCTCTACTGGACAAAGCGGGACCATCCGCTTGGTACAATGATAGATTATTTTATACTGTTCAAATGGTAATTTACTTTTCAACACATTATACTGAAAATAAAAGCCGAAAAGTAAAACACTTGTATATTAATGTTAGCATACAAATTGGGCTTACCTTACTTGACTGGACGATACGCCCCCAGGAAATGGAATATGTGTACCAAAGTCACTGCCAAGCCTTACATTTGAATTTTTTTCTGATCCTGACGCCTGGGAGATTAATACACAATTTTTTTTTTTATATATTTTATTATAGGAAGACCAAGATTACCATCTTGGTAGGAGAAAGCGAGGCAAGGACTACAAAGATGATATGGTACAGTATATTATATCTTTTCATCTTTATCAGGTTGATTTTTATATCACAAAAGAGTTCCTTATGCCTAGTTATAATTTTATGTGCAGCTCGAGCTTCCATTTTTTTATCCAGGGCAGGTAAAACCATTCATGCTTTTATTTACCTGTCTATTTAGGTTCACGTAATGAGTGAATGAATGAATTTAGATTTCTACTAGCATTTCTTTATCACTTTGGATGTATGCATGGTGGTGGAGTTTTTCCTTTCTTTTTCTTTTTTTTTTTCCTTTTTTTTTTTTTTTTTTTGCGGGGGGGGGGGGGGGGGGGGGTGCGTAAACATTTTTTTTACTATGAACTACAACTTTAGAAGTTGTCATAATTTAGCTGAAAGACATAACTCTCTGGTATATTTTGAATCTCAAAATCAAAACTAACATGGAAAATCTCATGATCTTTAATTTAGCTGAAAGTCAGAACTCTCTGGTATATGTTGAATCTCAAAATCAAAACTAACATGGAAAATCTCATGATCTTTGAAACCCTTGCTCCTACTAATCAATCCCATTTTAGAGCTATTTCTTTGGCCCAAGGCTTAGTTTTCACCTTATCAAGAAGAATTTTAGAAATATCTAAAATTGCCATCATCATCATAGTTGATTTATCATTATAGTGTTGTCAAGGTGTTATTACCATGCTTAGGCAGTAAAACTTAAATGAATTGATGATGTATATTGTATAATTTTTGCGCATACAAGATTAACTATTTCAATGTTTTGACACTTAAAATCATTTATGTATATCCTAATGAAATTTTAAAATCTTAGCAACAACACTCACTTTATTAAAGCCTAAAAGTGTCTCATTATTTACTAGGTTGAATAATAAACATTTGTTTAGAAGAACATATGTTGATTTTGAATTTAAACAAGTAATTATAGCTTTGATTTTTGTGTAGGAAAAAAGACGTAAAGATGAAATAAAATTTTTAGATATCCTTTTTATACCCTTTTAAAATGTTTTTGCAATTTTTATGAAGTGGTTAAAATCTTAAAAATTACCAATAAGTCTTATTGCATCCTTGGTAATCTTGCCTGAGATGTGAAAATACAACAATGGTCCAGGCAATGCTTTGACAACACTGTTATTATTATTGTTCTTGAAGAATGCTATTTGATATTAGCTCAAATAATTTAAGTGTATGAAAAATAACGCCATGGGAGATGTCTGTGCAGATTTGTTCAGGAAAAGTGACAGCTCTGCACCTTTACCAAGGAGCCTTTGTTGATATTGGAGGTGTATATGATGGGTAAGTTGAGTAACTTGAATTTTGTGGTCTTACTCATGATGTAATGTTATTAGCCTATAAAAGTATAAACTGAAAAACTTAATTATAAATGACTTCAAAAAATCTGTATATAATGAATCAGATGAAAGATCTTTTTAACCTCTTAACGACTGTTTAATTGGTATTTCTCTGATGTTGAAGAAATACATGTTTAACTAGATGGTTATTGACCTTTGTTATGAAACTTAGTTCAGGCTTAATCACATTTTGGTTTTGCTTGACCCTCAGCTTATGTAAGGTTGGAAGTTTAAGCTTGACTTGATGTTGGGTTGGCACAAAAAACTAAACAAGGAGATAATGTTAATTAAAGGTGTGGAGAGAATCTTTATGCTCCAAGTAGTTCGAGGTTAGTAGGACTAAGGATAAAAGGATGCACTCAGTGCATGAGGCTCCCACTATTGCCGGGTCTGGGGAAGTGACAATGCATGCAGCCTTACCTTCACATTAGAGAGGTTGTTTACAGTTTTGAACCCTTGTGACCTTCAGGTTGCAATGGAGCAACTTTTACCGTTACGCCAAGACTTGCCCTTCATCAATAGGAATGACTTCAATTATAAATGAAATAAGAGAGGATTGATGAACATGGTTTGATCACATAAAACAAAGACCATTACATGCATCAATTAAGAATATTGAATTCAAGGGTAGCGAAAGAGGAAATGGAAGGCATAAAATAGCATGAATAGAAATATTTTTAAGAAATTTATAGCCTATATATGATCTTTTGTAGATTTAATTTTTGATAGGATTGGAGTGGGAAAAGCAAATTAATGGAGACAGCCCTATCTAGTTTGGAAAAAGTTTTACTAGGTTGATTTGTGTGTGGAGCCAAATGTTTAACTTCCTCCTACATTTGTTTCCTCTTTTCTTTCCTTCAAACCTCTTCATGACTCACTATGAATGGATGGGATTTTTTAGTGAGAATTGTAGTAAGATGGAAAAAATTAAATAGAGTTGGTTTAGTCATGTACATGACAACTGAATCCTCCATAATGGTGATAGAAAAGAAAATTTGGTGCTAATCAGTAGATTTAAAAGGACTAATGGGAAGTAAACATGAAGGAGTTTTAGGTTTTAATTGAAGGTCTGAAGTCATGTGTGTTGCTCAGAGTTTCTTGTAGAAGACCACTGAATTACATCTATTATGTGTATGAGAATCTCAAATAAGAATAGCTTTTGAGAGGCGTGTGCTTCTTTCTACTTCCATAATTTGGATTTAAAGAGCTCATGTCTTTCCGCCTAAGAGAATCTCAAATAAGAATAGCTTCTGAGAGGCGTGTGCTTCTGTCTACTTCCATAATTTGGTTTTAAAGAGCTAACTCTTTCTGCTTATGCTTTCTTGGATTTCAAATTGATTTATGAGTTTAAATGATAAAGATACTACTTTTTCTAATTATATCTGGCTTTTGTGTGTATATGTGTTTCTAAATGCTTTCTAGGTGGGCTCCCATAAAAGGCAATGATTGGTATTGGATCCGGCAATTCATAAAAGTTGGAATGCATGTCATTGTTGAAATTCTGGTTAGTGTCACCATTTAGTTGTGTCAATCTGGTTAGTTTTGGCAAGGCCTATGCATTAGTAGATCGGCATCCAGGAGTTGCTTCTTACTTTAGTATTGACATTACATTCATTAAGAGGGGTCTTTATATTGTTTACTCTGACAGCCAAAAAAAAACTATTTTAGTTAAAACACTTACTTATATTGTGGATTTATCTTCAGATAAATTAATTATATTGTTCTGCATGCTTCCTTTTGAGTTGAAGCAGATTTATTTAGAAGAAAAAGATTAACACACAAAAATACAGTTGGTTGTAAGTAAATAAACAAGAAACTGAATTATTACTACTCTTATCAATTTGGGAAAAAAAAAGATTAAGAACAAACCCAATTCATATGATAGAAATAATATAATTTGAGAGTTTGCTTTATAATTCAAATGTCTTTGTCCCTTCCGTTCTCTGGCTATAATGAATATATCTTGTAGTGACAATGGTGTATTCACAATATAATTAGCTGTTACAAATGCTCATGTAGAGAGGTGGCTGAGAAGGATTACCAATAAGAACTAAAATGGTAGAACTGCACACTGACACTCCTTGTCTGACAAGTGACAACCAATTGTAGCATTTCTGCTCAATAAAAGAAGTGGTTTGCATTTGCATTTGGAAGTACAAAAACATAGAGTAGCAAATTATGTTACCTGTTGCAAGGAAAGATACACCTGGGCATTGGTTGGGCTGTGAGTGTTTTGGGGGCTTTGGGGCTGGTTCCCAGTTATTCCATTACTGGTCCAACTCTGTCTTATTGTTATTTGTGGTATCTGGCTCTGGTGAACGAGGATAACCAGTACTAGGAATAGCTTCTAAACTGTGTTTGGGCTATTTATCATCTGCTGATTTGTTAATATTCTTAATGTTCCTCATGAAATGTGCGACACAGTTACTTTCGTTGATTCTGAGACTTGTATTCTTAGTTTTGTCTTATTTTGCAGGCTAAAAGAGATCCATATCGATTCCGGTTTCCCATTGAAATGCGTTTTGTCAGTCCTAACATCGATCACCTTATGTATGTAAAGGATTTCCAAATGTTTTTGGTCACAATATTCCGAGTCTATCGTCATTTTTATTGGACTGATCAAAATTTATCGATTTTTCTGCAAACAGTTCGTCTGCTGCTTCAAATTATCAATACTTATTTATGCATTTTCCTTCTCTTACAGCTTCAACAAGTTTGAGTTCCCACCAATATTTCAAAAAGATGAAGATACTAATCCAGATGAATTGCGTGTATGCTTCTTCTTTCAATTTTATATCTCTTTATAATTTTCTCCTCAGGTTATATATGCATGTTGGTATTCTAATATTAATAGAGAAATACACGTATGATACTGGAGGATAGAAGAGGTTATGGCTTTCTATTGTTCTGGATGCATATTGCATATGCAGGGGTGTGGGAAAAGGGGCCCAAGTCCCAAATTAATTGAATTTCTGGCCAAACACATGAGCCTGATTATAGATACTAAATTTGGAGCAGGGCCATGTGTCGTTCCATTATGAAGTTTCCCTTTTTTATGTAATTATGTTAACTGTATGAATGTTCGACCAATCTTCAGCTCAGTTCTTCTCCTCAAAAAAGTAGAAAAATAAAAAAATAAATCTTCAGCTCAGTGCTAGGTAACACCTAGCATTACTGTTATTATGCATGCTAATATGGCTGTTGACCTTTGTTCCATGGCTTTTGTGGATTTCCTTCCATAGGGTCACACAAATCATCTGTAAGGTCCTTGCCTCTTACTGTTTGAAAAAAAATATATTATTAAGATGCCTTTTAATCTTTCTTCCTCATGTCTCAATTCCTCGCAGCTAATCTTAATTTCTTTTTAGACGCATCAATGGTTTGTCTATACTAGATGCTTATAATTTCTGATACCTTTCATTGTAAGTCAGCATTAATATGAATTTTGTTTGTATTTGATCTGAAATTTGTATGCATTTTGACTGTCTGCTTTACTTGCAGCGAGATTGCGGAAGACCACCCATACCTAGGAAAAGAACAGGAATAAAAATAGAAGAGGGGCCTTTGTTGTCAAATCATCCCTACGTTGATAGGGTATTTCCATCCAACAACTCCAAATAGTAAATATTGTTCATGTGTAATCATTCATGGCTACTTCATAGATAACCATTTCTTATTTATGGATGGGCCGCCTACAGAATGGTGGAAGAACAAAACAACCTATCGTGAACAGCAACAAGAGCTTTGTTTGCAGTATTTTCTTCTTGAATAATCATCATTTAATTTGGACATTGTACATTTTTCTCAATTACATATTTATTGGTTTCAGCTGCATGCAAGCAACCAGCTCTTCTGTGTTGAAATTTGATTATCA
Source organism: Paratinospora sagittata (assembly GCA_035771175.1). Lineage (NCBI taxonomy): Eukaryota > Viridiplantae > Streptophyta > Magnoliopsida > Ranunculales > Menispermaceae > Paratinospora > Paratinospora sagittata. Next base: position 3,230,685 of record CM069602.1, on the reverse strand, counting down.
CTTGAATCTTTTGATGCTATACAGTTGTGGCAGCTTCATGTTGCTGAGCAAATGATTCTGGATGACGAGGAGGCTAATCCTGATAAATATAAAGATGGAAAATTTACAGAGTTGACAGATGATGAGGAATTTGATGAAGAGAATAGTATTGAATATACTCACGCTCATTATAAGAGGAGTGTACTGCCAAAGATGATTCTGGTGAGTGAATGATTATTGTAACTTTAAGAAAAGGTTGTCAGTCAATTCGTTTTACTTAGAATGTTTTCTGTTATGGTCTGTCTGATTTCAAGCTTTTGACAGAAAACTAATATTAAAGAACTTGACTTGGATGCTGCTCGTGCTGAGCGTGAGGTGAGCACTCCTCTTAATTGTTCATTATGAATCCTAAATAATTCTCTTTGATTGTGAAAGGATATAATTTTATTTTCTTTTTGGGTAAATCTAACATGACATTATAGAATCATGCTTTTTTCATATTCTTTATTTTTCATGCAACCCAAATCTTTTCCATCCATGTCCAAATCCACTTAATATATGATACCAATCATTTTGATCTATTTTTTTAATTGATCAACTGGGCATAGAGAAATGTGACTGAATGTCCAGAGAGACTCAGGCTACACAATCTGATAAAATCAATTTTCAGCCTAAAATATCTGCCGGTAGGGCACCAAGTTGTTGTTGTGGGGGGAGGGGGGGGAGGGGGGGAGGGGGGGAGATGTGTGCCTGTGTTGCCGGGGGATTCTGGTTTTTGGGCTCTGATTGTCAGCAGACGATATGTTGAATTCTACCTAATGGTGTTTTGGACAAGGATGCTCATTTTCTGCATATTTCATCTTTATTGACTTTTCTTTCTTTAGTACAATGGTAAGAAGAAGCATTACCATATTGATTGGTCAAATGCAAAGTTACATTAAATTTGTAACTCTTCATTCTTTTGCTCAGCTCAACAAGAAACTAGAAAGAGAAGCCAAAGAGAGAGGGGAAGAGTACAAAGTAACCAAGTTGGGAAGAAATATTGAGATGGATGAGTATGACTTTATCCATTGGCAACGATCGGTTGAGGAAAGAGAAACTCTCATCAGAGATATTAGCTGGTAAATGTTGTTTGTTAGTCTCATCTCTTTTGTTAGAAGAGTTGATGCATCTAGTTTGATTCTTATTAGATATTTCTGCTTGAATCCACGTCTCATTTTAATCTTGTAGTAGCTTTTGTCTGTTAAGAGACTCTTTAACCTTTGATAGAGCACAGTAGATAAAGTGGAGTGGCTTTTGTCTATTCTACTCACATTTTTCGCGTCATACGGTGGAAAGCATGGCAGAGTTGAGTCTTGTTTGGGGTGAATGAAGTTTCAACTGGGTCATGAATTAGTTGACTAGGAGTTAGTTTATGTGCTCTTAAGCACCAACCTTGCATTTCAGGTAGGTTGCAACATGGAAAGGATTGTTTTGATTACTGCATGTGTCCAAACTTCTGCAGCTTTACATATACAATTTGATCTTATTATTGAAGTGATTTTGTTACCATTTTTTCAAAATTTACTAATCTCTGGAACCAAAACTTTTTGTTACAGCCGTCAGGCTCTTGGTCTCCCACTGGAAGAGCCTGGGAGATACGTTGATGCTAACCATTTTGGGAAGGATCACTATGATCCCTCAAGCCCTTTATACAGATATGACTACTGGGGAGAACCAAAGAACTCAGAAAAGAGTCGGCAAGAGCGAACGACAGATACTCACAACAAATCCATTGTGGGCAAGGGAACTGTCTGGTATGAGATGTCTTATGAAGATGCCATTAAGCAGAAGATGGAGAGGGAATCCCAATCTGACTGGCAGGTGGGTAAAGAGGCTGAAGAAGAGGTAGAGGAAGAAGATACAGATGAAGATGATGACGACGACTTTGATTACAGCATTCTAGGTAACCCCAATATAAACTCATTAAACCATCCCGTAGTCAATGGGACTGAATCATCTAGACTGTCAGATGAAGGTATGTTTGAGAATTAAGTTGGTTGTATTACCATGTGAATGTTCTTTTGCTTGTAAAGTTTTCCATTGTTGCGGGCGAGGATCTTTGGCACCTGTGCCACCATCCAAAGAAATTATAAGAAACTAGGTCGGCATAAATGTAAATGAGCGAACTAAGTCTTCAGGTTAAAACTACATTCTTTTTTCATTTGTTGCCTGAGCTTTTGAGCAAACTTTTAGGAACAATCTAATTAAGCTGTTGTGACCAAAATCTGTTAGGGGTGGGGTGAATTTGCGTACCTTTTGCCTGCATGTACATCTTTATAATGAAACCTTTCCTTGAACCCACCAAAAAAGCTTCATAGAACTTGGGCCGGTATATTTCACATCTATGCGACTCTTCAAGGCATAACAGGCAATGCCAATGTTTTAAAGTGCCAAGTGCAGAAGCATCGTAGGTTATGTTTACTGCTATGAGAAGCAAACAGCGTATTGCTGTTGTAATGTAGCTAGAAATTCTGTTTAAATTACTAAATGTCAGTCAATGGATACCATCAGAAACCAAGGGCAGATTTGGGCTGTATTGTTATTACCAGAACCAAACATAGTTCGGAAATCACAGGTAGCAGAAAACAAACCCATTGAACTCAAAAGGTAAGATGAAAATGCCTGCCAATTTGAAGGCGGCCAGCAGTTAAAACAGCTAGAGGTTGAAACCAAACATGAACAAAGTTATACTACAACTATAAAAAAAACTGCCCTTTTCAGTAGATACAGGCACGGGAAAGTGAGGCTACTGCTGTCATGGCATATGCACCTAGCAGAAGTAAGATTTCACATTGCCATGGTTGAGGACCATTAGGCATCCTACATTACCATTCCTCCGTCAATGGTGAACACCTGCAGCATGACAATTAAGGGATGATAAGTCTAATCTAAATAATTAAAATGGAACATAGGTATCTAATGAAGCCACATATGAGATGACTCAGACTCTGGGATACCTGTCCTGTAATGTAACTGGCAGCAGGATTAAGGGCTAAAAATTCCACCAACCCAGCAACTTCTTCTGGTTGGCCGTATCTCCCTGGGAACACAGAACATAGTCATAATAAAAAGGATTGATGCTTCCTTTCCTTCTAATCCTTGCATGCATGCATGCCCAGCCCAAATCAGAAACCCCCAACCCCAAGAAAAGAAGAAGCTACATTCAATCTTTGGACTGATGCTCATGAATGAAATGCAGTACATAGTCAGTTAACTGTGAGCATTAGTGATCCTTCTATATCCTATTTAGCCTTCATGGATGGTGATGGATATCATGACTCAAATATTACCTGAAGAACTCTAGTATTTTTTTCAGTAATAGTTTAACAATAGTAGGAAATAGCAGAAAAGGCATTGTCCCACCAAAATATGTCTCAGTTTAGTCTTACCCAAGGGAATGGTCTCCAAAATCTTCTTTTCAATGTCACTTGAGAGCTTGGCAGTCATATCAGATGCAATGAACCCTGGGGCAACAGCATTCACCTGCAAAGGAAACACCATGAACAGAATTAATTTCCGAGAACTAGTAACTGATGCTATTTGGGATGAGTATACTCGAACCACAACACTATCATCTGTTGCACTCACATTGATACTCCTGCTTGCATACTCCTTTGCAACAGACTTGGTTAACCCAATGACCCCTGCTTTTGCAGCACTGTAATTGGCCTGCCCAGCATTGCCGACCAGACCAACAATGGATACTATATTGATTATTCTTCCCTGCATAGTTAGTAGTCAATACAAAAGAAGATTAATGGACAAAAATGGAGAGATATATCATCAATTAGTTTGCAGACTTTCAGTGCAGTATAATCATTAATAGACAACCAAAAGCAGAAAATTATCAAGAACAACACTTTCCATCAAATCTGAAGTTCCAAATTTGTTATTTCTTTGGTTTGTGAAAATTCAAAGCCATCACCATGATCGCCTGGTTATCTCTATCTGAAATTGTTGACGAATTCAATGAAGGATCCTATTGTTATATGGTAGGATTCATGGAGTTGATGAAATGATATCTCAAGTACCTTTTTCTTTTTCATCATAATTTTGGCTGCAGCCTGCAACAAGTAGAAGATCAGCTATACACATAATGTGACAACTAAAGCTTCAGCATCAAATATTTGAAAGATGCACACCTGTGTACAGAGGAATACACCAGTCAAATTCAAATCTATAACTTCTTGCCATTGGGGTTTCTTCATTCTCATTAGCAAACCATCTCTGGTAATTCCTGAAATCATATGGAACAGTTAGAAAGAAGACAAAAATGAACACATTAGAAAGAAAATAAAAATGAACACGCTTAGGAACGAAAGAGGAAGGCAAGCTCTTGATAACCTGCATTATTCACCAGTATGTCAACTGTTCCCCATGCATCAACTGCCTGTAAAAGTGGCAATACCATTGAATTATATCAAAGCATGCAACTACAAGAAATTCAAAATAAGTAACATTCTGCTTACAGCTTTAATCATTGATTCCGCATCTTCTTCTTTTGAAACATCTCCACCAAATGTAAGGGCTTGTCCACCAAATGCCTCAATCTACAACAGTAACTGACTGATCATTATCCAGTGTAACAACTTTTGAAACATTAGAGCTCTTTTATAACTTATGCAATTACCAAATAGGCTTTAGATCATGATCAACAAGCATTTGCTATTTGCTTCATTTGGCTACTTCTTTTCCTTACTTCTATTTACGAAAAAAAAAAAAAAAAAAAATATATATATATATATATATATATATATTTTAACATACCTGTCAACTTGGCTTTTAATAGAGCGAAGTAAAGGAAGTAAATTCATGTAACAAATTCCATGTGATTAAGAAAAAGCTTTGTTGAGTTCTTTTTTGTGGCATTAATATGTATCTAGTTGAGAAAAGGCTTAGTTAAGTTGAATTGAGTATACGTATCTAGTTCCCTTTCTTGATACTGTTAGTCTGTTAGTGAAACAACAATAACCAATTTCAAGCATAAAAAATAGTAACTTAGTACATGGAAGATAAGCTAATTACAGACGTGAATAAAAACACATAACCTATAGTTACTTATGACGAAGATGTCTTGATGTGACTTCACAAATGCATTAGTGGCTGATAATCAGAGAAACATTCTTAGAGATAGTGTATAATAGTTGAAACCAAATATAAGGAAAAATCACAAAATTAGAGCTATTATAACAATGAAATAGAGTAGTTATCAATATTGGTAAGCAGTAACTTCTCAATGGTTTAAGCAACACACTAAGAATTTTTTTTTACTAAATGATCTGAAGTACATGTAAAGGTCACCTCATTAGAAACTTCTTCGGCCTCTTTTGAGGATCTTGCGTAATTGACAAGGACCTGAAATAGAAAAATGAAGCCCACAATAGTCAGGGACAAGATGGAGAAGGAATAAATTAATAAATAAATAAATAATATAATTGCAGATATAACTTGAAATCATCCAGTCAATGCTAATTCATAATATTGAATTACAGTTTGTCCATTCACAATTTCACAGGCAGAAGTGCATTTTCATCTTGCATCCTGGAGGCTCCATAATTATAATATCACCAAGGCAACTCATTAATAGAGCATGTCGAACACAACTCTATCCAAGATCATCCAAGCTAACCCATTTTGATAAAAAGAAATATGGAAGTTTCATTTTAACAAGCATCTAACATACTTGACAATGGACTTCCATAATAAATCAAATGAACTCAAAAACGGGATCCTTGATTCCTTGATTTCATCTCATATAAAGCTATCATATATGATCCAAACCCTATCAAGCCAGTGACTTTCAAATTATCAAAGAATTCACCAATCTCATCAATATGAGCAACTAATCTTAGTTACCAGATTAAGAGACCAACTAGACCTATTTAAACTGTGTTCTCTAATTGATAACTCGAGCTCGGTAGCATAAACTTGTTAAAATATAAAGAACATACATGCCTTTTGCCTATAACCTTGTACAATTAACAGATAACAACACGTACAAAGGAGCGCTAATGCAATTGACTCAAATATTCTATCAACAACATATATGGAAAGGAGTTAAATTCATGGACCTTGCAACCAGATTTCCCCAGGGCCAACGCAATTGCTTTGCCAATACCTCTAGAAGCTCCAGTGACAATAACAACCGGAGATTCCACATTTTTAGCCAATTCAGCACCTGCTTGTTCAACAGCTGCTACCTGAGCTCTTACACCTGGGCGTAGCTACAATTACTTGAGTAATACATCTTGAGAGATTAATTGACAACAAATTCACGTTATAGAAAGGTCTAACCGAAGTTCATGCCAATATAAGCGGAAATAAAGGAAAACATCTGTTCTACCAAAACTCGAAAAGATCATAAAGTCTAGAAACAAAGATTTCCTTTCTTCCACAGTACTGTCAATAATCAATAACTGATTTCAGATATCATCCCCTAAAAGAATTGTGAGATTACAACTGAAAGATTACCAGACGAAGAAGAACACCATGATTTGCACTGCAATCCGAGGCAAGATCGGAATTTCTCTCCACCAGAAATCTGAGAGCATTGCCGGAAGTGAGCGATACTCCGTGTAGCAGATACTGAAGATCTAGATGAAATTCCGGTGGACTTGAAGGCAATCGAAGCGGATCCAGCGGCGGTAGCCATGAAAGCTCCCGCCAATCTGCAAAAAGCGAGTGCCGAAGAAGAAGGAGAAGAAGCAATTGAGATCGCCAGTAAAGAAGAACTAAGGGTTTATTGGAATAATAATAATATAATGCTTTTGAGCTTTTCTTTGGAAGCTCCGAACGCGAAGCGAGAGCAGCGATGATGCCTAAGCTCGCTCGCTAGTCGCTACTGCTGTAATTGCCTACTTGGACGCGCAACACATTAACACCGATTTTTTTAACACAATTTGCTGTTCACATTAGTATAGATTTCTACTTCTATTTGCATACATACTATTGATAAACAAAAAGAGAGCATAGAATAAAAAGATAAAAGTAGGAAGAGATGTGGTGCATGCACTTAGCGTCACTTTACTAGATGTGAAGTTCTATTGAGCATTTTTACCATTTTCATTAAATAGACTATTTTCTTTATAAAATATTTATTTTATTATAAAGGTCGTTTTGTAATTTGATGACAAATTATTGTTTCCTTTTTTCTTTTTCTTTTAATGATGTGTAACCTCACTCATTTCATGATAGATAATTGTAACTAAACAAGACTATGTTAAATTTCATGAGTAAGCAATTCAACATTCAACATAAAAGTTACAAACAACTTATATGTAAGATGGTGTTCTTTTTGGGTTCAAATCAAATATAAAATTGAAATTAAATATTCAAAACTCAACTAAAAGATAAACTGCCTCTTCTTTTTCAGCTACAACCTCAAACTTACACTTTTTAAGACCTAACAAATCATTTCTTCTTTTTTTTATTTTCTTATGGTTGCTATCACAAATTCTTTCTAAACAACCCTCACCCCTCTTCCTCTTCCCTCTCAACAAAAAGAAAAGATGATGTTTTGATTAGCATTCCAAGTGACCACACAAACACATTACTCACATCCCCATACAAGAAGGCTACATGTACCTGTCCTCAATAAGGGCTATACTCACCAGCACAGCTAAATCAGTGAAGTGAACAGAAACAACTTCAGGACCCAAAAACCAGAACAAAGCTCCCTCGCTTTTCTTAGTCCAATGTTCTTTCCTTCGTAGGAAAGAAAGGAAGCACAAGCCCAACAACCAAGTTCTCAGACCATTACCAATCATCAGAACTCGCCTTTTTTTACAGTTTTGAGTATTCAGTTCTCACAAAGCACCACCCCAGATGAAAGAGCCTCCGTCAGCTTCTTATGTACAGAAGCAATTTTTTGTTGTTTCTTCTCCAGCAACCATCTTTTGTTGCCATTGAAGAGCATCTCTTCAAATCAGAAGGCCCCACTAGACATGTATTATATCTTATAAAAGGAACTGCTTTAATGGAGAAAACTGAACTTGTAGCTTACATCAGCCACTTTACCACTCCAAAGCCACAAAACTCGTATGCATCCCGAAGGGGGGATTGATAAATAAACCTCATCCATCTGGCAGCAGTTTTAATGATGACTTAAGAAATCTATTCAAAACAGGGAAGAGATAATAATCTTCTTTTGACTTGATGCCAAAAGGGGAGGAGATTTCCGACTCAAAGACTTTCTCCATTCTCATTCAAAAACTTGTGATCAAGTATAAAGACACTGCATAAAGGCCCTTGGTTCAATCAATTTCTCCTTCCTCTACATCGTGTTCAGTGTCCCGAACATTATTATTGGCCTCACCTTCTTCCTCTTCCTCGTCATCCTTTTTCATGTATAAACCAAGTTGTTCCAGAGGATTACTACCAAGTAACTTGAAACCACCAATACCATCTTCAGAGTGATCTGGGCTGGTTTCATCCACAGAGCTGGGTATATGCTCAGCTGGCACAACCCTAAGCATTTCTAAGTCTTCTAGAAATTGGCAATTCTCATTTATTTCAACGGTCTTCTCCATCTACACAAGACAACAAATTTTATGTTTAATCAAGAAGGAATCAGGCAGGTTATAACTTATTACCCAGAAGAAAGCTTAGGTTTAAACCTGAAGTAATGCCTGTCTTGCCGCTTCTCTCTCTAGCTCCCGCTTCCGCTTGGCCTCAGCTACAGCTTCTGCTTCAGCCTGCCTCCGAGCATCTTCGGCAGCTTTAGCTTCAGCTAGAAGCCTTGCTTTTTCTGGTTACAAAAGGAGGGAAGAAGATTGACAAGTAGATGTTAGTCCTTCACTGCAGACAAAAGTAGTTTTATCATACAAAAATAAATTTGAACTTCACAACTGTAAAATCCAAACCTTCTTTCTGTTTCCTTTCATGTTCCTCCCTCTCACGTCGGAGTTTGTCAGGATCCCCCTTCTTACCCTAACGTCAGCCAAATAAATTTCACACAATTAGATTCAGAGGGGTACAAGTTTAGAAATCTTCGACAAAGGACTGAGCAAGCAAATTACCTGGTTAAGTGTCTTCTCTCGAGCCTTAAGGATGGTATCTGCAAAACGACTCCTCAACAAAGCAGCCCGATAGAGCTTATCTGGAGAGACCTGCCTCTCTGATGATTGAGTACTACCCCCTAAAATTTGTCATAACAAAAAGGGTATATAATCCTCTTTGAAAGAATTAAAACCCACCAGCACAGTTTACTCGGCAATGCTTACCATCTTGGCGGCTATCTGCCTCAACAGAAGCAGGCCTAGGCTCGCAAGATTGCTCCACTTGATCCAAGCCACTAACAGATTCTATACGCAACCAAAGCATGACAGGTTTTCAGCTACCTTTTCCAAAATCCAAAAATGGACTTTGTTCAAAGAGATAGAGTCTTCTCAACAATTCGAGTTTGTGATGAACCATGGAGTTAAAATAAAACCAGAAACTTACGGTTTCCATCATGTGGCTCAACAAGATCACTTCTATTTTTATCCAAATCCTCCCCAGACCCTAATGTTTCCTTTTGGAAGAATGGAAGGAAAAAAAGAAAGAAGAAGAAACAAAAGAATAAGCACACATTGCGAATAGAAAATGATAGTTGCACAACGGAAGAGGAAGTTAAATACAACTTGCCTTGAGAGGCAGCATAGCACAGAAAAACTAAGTCCTAAGATGAGCTACTAGACAACCAACAAGATAAAATCAAATAACGTAAATTACTTCCAAATTATAGATGATGGCGAGTACCTTAATTCTAGAGAAAGAAGGAGAAGCTTTACCATCCTCTGATTCATTGCCAGAAGAACTACCAGAGTCTGAATCTACAAAGCAGCAGTAGCAAAGAAATAGGATTTAAGAACAATGAAATCCAAACATGATCATTTTTTCATGCTATTTTATTCGTCAAATTGATATGGACAAAAGAACAATGTCATATAGCCCTTGAAAAGAACACCAAGCTAATCCGTGTTAAACCATCCTTTAGATCTTATTTGAGATTAACCAATTTAACAAAGATCATATTATTGTTTAGTATGTTTACAACATCCATCACACTTAAACTGTGATAACGCAACAATGATTTTTTAGGCATAATATCTTTTCCTTCTTGCTCTTACATGTGTGCATGTGTGCTTTTTGCGGGACAATGGTTGGTAAAGCTAATTATGAGGATCAAAGCAGATTGTGTTTTTAAGAGCTATATCAACAAAAAGGAGCTGCATCGAATCTATATATTTGTGTTGCTTTTGGGTAGTTCAAGTGTTACAACCATGAAGAAAAAAATCGCCTAGGCAATGAGCAAGGCAAGCCATAGAGGTATTAGAAATTTTAAAAAGTCTGAGCTTATTAGAAAATTCTTCAAAAGCTTATTATAATTCAAAATAAGTACTACAAGAGGTATAAAAGAGAACTTGTTTATTCATTAGATCCAATTTCTTTATTCCTATTAAACTTCAATCTAGAAGAACCCTTGTTATTACTAAAAAAAAGAGTGTCACCGAGCAAGAGGCTTCCAAAATTGCGAGGTTTAGAGAAGGGATGATATAGACAACCTTACCTCCACACTAGAAAACAAAACAATAGAAGAATTAAAGACAAAGAGTTTCAACAATAGCAATTATAATTTTGTGTCTCTTTCTTTCTTTTTCAACTTGTTTATTTTATCATTAACACTAAAAGTTAGATGCTTGATTGGGCAAATCATTGAATTCAAATGCTAATTCTGGTGATTCCAGAGTTCTCTTCATCATGGTTTAAAAATTCTCCGCAATTCGGCAAACTTCCACGAATTATTTTCCTTTTTTTAACCATCAAAGTGCGAAGTGGATGTAAAATAAAAAATGCAAAAATTCACCAAAATAATTCGACAAAATTTGATAAACATCGATAAAATTACTATTTTAAATTAAAAAATGCAAAAAATTTGACAAAAAATTCGATAAAATTCGACAAAATTCGACAAAGAAGTAAAAAAAATGTTATTTCATCAATAGAATACAAAAAAAATACCAATAATAATGTATTATTTTTAACTTCATCAACCAACATAGTAATATAAACTTTAAAAAATAATTTAACAAACTAACAAATTATGTTGTTTATGGATATGCTTTACCAAAAAGAGAAGAAAAAAAGCAAATAAATAAATAAATAAAGTTGAAATAAAATAAAAACTTAAAAATAAATTAAAAGAGTTCCCAAAGTCATATTCTTTTAGTTAACTCTTATAAAACAAGATTAAAAAAAATACCTTTAAATAATAAACTAATAAATTAAGCGTGGTCAAATTCAAACTAGCAAAATATATGGTTGAGAAGCAAGCCACCACAAAATTAAATATCAAAACAAAGAAAAAGAATTAAGACCAAAAGCCACTATTTCAAATTCATCGACCCACTTAACAAGATTGATTTCGTTAGGCCACTAATTGGTATTTTTATGTATTAAAAATGTTTCTTTATACTAATTTTTAGCTTATACTACAACAAATCTAGATATTTAAGCATATATGCAAAAATTCTCCATGTCGAATTAAACTTCTCCGAATTAATTCCAATTTTCAAGTGACCGAAGTCAAGTCGAAATCGAATTTTCGACCCTTGCTCTTCATGAGTTCTTTACATCATGGATCTATAAATAACTATTTTCCTATTGTGAAGCCTAACCTAGGCATTGCCTAGGTAGGTCAAATCACCTAGACATGGACAACATTGCTTGACGCGAAAACAACCATTACCAATAAGGTGAAACAAACAGTTTCATTGGACTACATTATGAAAATTATAACAAAAGTTCTAGTAATTGCAATTAGGAATGAGAAACAAACAAGGAAAAAGATGAGGATATGTCCTAGTTTGTACAATGAAACAAGTGATTGTATGTATAGAAAGAAAACCGAAATTAAACATTTCAAAATATCCTATATGAGAAACGATCAACAACAATTATGCTTTGCCATACTCATTTTTATCAATAAGGGCTCAAGACATTCTAATAATCAAAGTCACAATGACGACACCTAAATCTCCAATTCCATTATAGGTTGAAGAGGTTAAAAAAGTACTTCCAAAAATGTTGGTCAATAGCCAACTAAAATGCCATTTATTCATTAGAAATACATAGTAACTCAAGTTCTCCAACAAATATCACACAAGCTTTTATAATCAACTCAAATTAGCTCAACTCGACAAAGCCTTTTCCCAACTACAGGGGGTTCGCTACAATAATTCACTTCATCTACTCTGCTCTATCAAGGGTTAAATGACACTTGTAATACTCGTAGTTGTATCTTTCTTAATTAGCTCAACCCACAGTATTTTAGGTCATTCCTTCCTCTTAGAGAGAGAGAGAGAGAGAGAGAGCAACCCAATGCACACAGCTCCCGCCGCTTATGCAAGGTCCCGGGGAAAGGTTGGATGATATTGGGTCTATTGTATGTTGCCTTACCTTACATTGTAAGAGGTTGTTTCCACAACTCGAACTCATGAGCACCTAGTCACAACGACAACAACTCTTATCATTCCTTGCTCCTATCATTACCATTAATTATTGATGGGTCACTCTAGCTAATTAGCAAAACTAATGGTCTTCATTATTAATCTATTCGCTTATATTTTCTCTAATCGAGGCTACTAGTAAAATTTCTCTAGATGCTGACCGAAAAATTCAGGAAAATAATATCTTGAAAGGTGAAAGGGAAAGGTAAACTAGACCATGCCAAAAAAGATTAAGAATTTGAAGAGCAAATAATCCTCTATGAATAGGAATATAAATAATGAATAGATTAAGAAACAAAAACAAGAAAACAAAATACACTTGAAAGCAACAATAAGAATTAAAAAACTCAAAAGGCACGAACAACAAAATGGAATCCTAACATAGAAAGTGTGTACACTAACGCATAAAAAGACCAAAAAAAGAATAGAAAAAATGAACCAAAATCCAAACCCACCGCCTTCCCCAATGAAAAGGGAGACAAAAAGAAAAGAAATACGATGACTTGGAAAGGATACTTCGAAAATGTTAAGAATTTGAGCAATAAAAGTCCATAATGAAAACAACAAATAATTATGGAAGGATAAACCTTCAATTGAAAATATTATTCCATTAGTCAATTTAGTTTATCTGCCATTCTTTTCACTAATAAATCAATACAACATATAGTTTGTTTCTTCTCAAAAAAAAAAAATTATCCACCATTCCAAATAGAAATTTTGATAAATACTTCAACATAAACTAATAAAAACTTACAAACAAATATTAAGGAACTATCCTTTCTTATACGAGATTCAGTAACTGTTAGAATAATAGCATATGTTTTATTACCCAAGCTTTTTAAGTTGCAATATATGTTACCCGAACTCTTTACTTTAGCCAACATACCCGTGTCTGACACTTTAGATTTTAAACGATTACTATGTGGATTTTCCAATGGAAAGAAGAGAAAACATGAAAGAAGATAATGACTAATGGGTTAAATTTCACTTAAGTTAGGGAACAAAATGAAAAGTAAATTAGTGAAAAGAAAAATTAAAAAAAAGAAGGAAAGAACAACATATAATATAAGCTTCATAGTGAACATAACATCGTCCAAGTACCCAGATCCAAATCCCGAGGTACTTTTTAGCCGAGTCCCCATATCCTAAAATTAGAAAATGAACAAGTCGAACCCTAGATGTGTAATTGTATCTAACACCCATACCCGAGTCCAGGTAACATAGGTTGCAATTAGGTAAAACAAAGCTCCACTTGTGCTTAGCATCTTAAATACCTTTAAACACAACCAATCCCAAGCCCGAATAAAGGAGGAGGGTAGCACTAAATAGTTGACAGCTAGCGTAAAACATTGTCAAAACAACTATGACATGTAATCAACACCATATAATTAGGAAAAGGCTCAGATTTAAATTAATTAGGTATAACAAAATATAAAGCAAAATTTCTAACTAAACAAGTAGTTGAACAAGTGGATGAGGAGATTTGGCAAGACTCATGGTCATTTCTCGATGTGAGGTGCAATGCTAGAAAGTGTTTGACAGCTACAATGAAAAATCAAGTTCAAACTTTAATGAGAGAACGATGCTAACTTTAAGTCTAATGTGGGTTGGATAGATGATAATCTCTTATATCTTGCACGTCCCATGTTATTCACCAAACCAATTAAGAAGCAGTAGTTTCAAAAATCTTTGAGGAGGCAACATTCGATATCAAGCGTTGAAGACTTGAATGACAAGATAATCCATCTACTGGAAACACCCAACAAATATGCTTCAATAGCACCCCACTGATCAAGAAAAAGAGAGCTATTCAGAGGTTCCTAATCCTATCTGTAATTTGAGTTTAGCGACACCTATTACATAGACCAATAGAATTTATGCCCTCGAATGCCCCCTCACATCAACCAATAGGACTATAACACCCTTTAAATTGACCGACAAATGTTTAACACCTAATATTTCAAATATTCTTTTTAAGAAAACTTTTACAAAGCAATCACACAAGGAGACAAGTAAAGTATTCAGAGTCAGCCCCAATTAGCCAATATTCAATGGAGTCTTGTAAGTCTCCAATTTCTTCATCTTTTTCCTCTCTTGAACTCTATACTCTTGTGCCATGTGTCCTTCATCCTTGGGTTGAGTTTTGGGCTACAATTTTTGGCCAATTACTAGAACGTGCAAGATGTACACATCTTGTTCATCAATTTTTCTAAACCCTTTTTTTTTTAAACCCAATGCCACGTACTTTGGTACCACTCTAATTTAAATCAACCTCAACATTTTTCCGCACTACTTCAATCCAAGTCGGTTTTAATCCTCCTTACCCTTTTAACACATTAATCTGGATTATCATAATCCTTCTTAGAGAGGAAACTACTAGACTTCATCTCACATAGTGCAAAATCACATTAGAACTTGCTTATATCTTTGTTGCAAATTAGTGCTTACCTTTTGCCTCTCAAAAAGATTTTCTAACTGACTTCACCTTATACATGCCAACACTAAATCTAGGAAAGCTATAACTCACTAGAACATTTTCCTCCAATATGTATCAAGCAAACAAAAACATGTCCACTAATAAGCAACTCCTAATGAGTGAAAACTAGAAGTAAACATATAAACACCAAGCAAACAAATGGAGACAAAAAAATAAAAATAAAAACCTTCAAAGCTAAAAGAAGCCAAGCATGTCAAGATGATCATAATTATTTATTCCCGATAAGTCCTCTTGAACTGCTTGTCTCTTTGTTTTCCAGCTTTTAAAAAAATATAACCACCCCCCATGTAAGGAAAGGCTTAGTTGAGTTGAACTAAGTTATGAAATATAACCCATAACCCAAAAATAAAAAGAATGAAGAGAAAAAATCAAACCACAAGAAAATAGCCCAAAAATCATGAAGCAATATCACAAAAAGACAGCATATGCGCATTAAAGAGGTCACTCTCAAGTCTCAACAAAAAGATGAGGAAACAACTTAGACATGTACCCAAAAAAAAAAACAGAATTTGCCAATAAATTCTTGAAACCAAAAAATTAGTTCTAATATAAAATGTAGAAATATCAATGTAAGGATTGTCAACAATAAAAGGAGGTTTAACAATGCCAAAAACAGACACGAACCACTAGATGAAGAGCCTGAGTCGCTACTGGAGCTACTTGAACTACTGCATTTACTGTTTCTGAGAGCAGTATCTTTCTCTATCTCTACAGGAGGATAGCTTGAGATCGGAGGATCGTTCCCCCCAATGTCCACATCCTCATCAAACGGGTCAATGGCTGTAGACACATAAGAAATACAAATTAACAGAGAAAGCATTAGCATAATATAGATAACCAAGAAATACTCTCAAACAGAACAGACTAATCACCTTTGCAAGGTTGCATTGATGAGTTACTAATCCCTGATTCATTCAAAACCTGCAATTAATTCAAAAATAAAAAATAAAAGGAGGGGTTATAATACACAACCAGGCATATAAAAGCATAAAATAATTAAAGAAAAACATAACATTATGTTAAAATTAAAAAAGGATCAAATACCTCCATTTCACAATGCTCAGCTTTCCTGTGGCTAGCTTCCCTCTCCTGCAAATGCTCATCTACAAGTTTCCTTAACTTCAACAGCATATCACTACTAAGCTCATCAACATCGACCTCAATCTCATCCTCCCCTACTTGACTAGCACTGCAACTATTCTCTCGGAAAAAATCAATAATAGTTGAGGGCAATTCAGTAATCAAAGATTCTAAATCTCTACTCAGCTTATGCTTTTCCTCTTCTGTCATAACTGTCTTAACTATGTCAGGCTTGACGTTATTGTCGACTGAAGAAGTCTTTCTCTTTTTTGAGGGATGCATTGACTTGGCAGCTTCTTTTTTGTTAAGGACATCTGATTTTGGAGGCAATATTGCGGAATCAACTGCTGGGAGTTTCTTTTTAATAGGTTTCCACCTCATTTCAAAATATTTGCTCATTATTGTAGCCATTTCATGGACATCACTCCCTGGGGGGTTATAGGTCATTGCATTAGAGAAGGTAAGTCTCACATCAGCAAGAAACTCCAGTGGACTAGTGTATGCACTAGAAGTTATATTGCTTTTGATTGTCCCGAAATCCATTGGATGCTTAATAATCGTAAAATAATCTGGAATGCTCAACTTCACTACATCAACTGGAGAGTTGAAGACCCACGCATACTGATGTTCCATCATTCTTAGAAGTAGTGACTCGCATTGTTTCATCAACATCACATGTGAGGTACTTGATGGAATGGCCTGCTTCACAAACTCTGACCTTCCTGAAACACCCCGCTTACTATCTTTTCCAGGAGGAACTCGTTTCTTTCCCTTCCCAGACAATGTTTCTGAAAATCTTTGGAAATTCTCAATCAGAGGCCTCTTTTGACCACTGCTATGAATATCGCTAGAGGAAGACAAAGCAATGCCATTTCTAAATGACTGGGTTACTTTTACTTTCTTTTGAAGCATCCGAATCTGCTTGAGTTCTTCTCGTAGCCTTACCTTCAACTCCTCCCTTTCAGAATGACACATCTTTGATACTGACATAATTTGCATGGGTACTCCAAAACCGTCAGAATTATCACCGTTCAAGCTGATGCATTTCCTTTTCGGCGCACAAGAACCCTCTGAAGCTGCCATCTCGGTGTCAACTCGACAAGAACTATCAAACCCCTCAGAATCACCCATAATCTCAGCTGCATGATGGTACTCATGAACAAAACTAGTCGAGTTTCCTCTAGAGATTTTCTGTGACTTCCTCGACATTGCAGACAACGCTTTCTGCGAGTATTGCTTTGATTCCTTCCGCCCACTGTATTCTAGAAGAGCTTTCCGGGCCATAACTTGAATCCCCAAAATCTGCACATATTAGCCGTGGGAATAAGATTCACGCCCAGATATTGCAACTCAAACCCCACGTATTATCTTCTTCAGCTATTCCACCACTATTAGATTCAGAATAACCTCCCTTTTTAACTCCATGGGTTAAATATTTTAATAGATCCAAGTCCCTATAGAATCTTTATTCATTATACAAGAAATCAATTTAAGCTCTCCACCGTAACCGACCAGCAATGTCGAGCTGGAACTCAATATTAAGGTAAAAAAAAGAACCATTCCCCCGACCAATGTAAACTTGAATAAATCGATTCATTAAAATCACAATACAGAAAAAGAAAAACCCTAATTACTGGTTCGAACCAAATAAGAAACCCAAATACCTAGTAACAAGTATATCGAGATTCAAAACCCCAGTTATCCCCTTCTCTTCTCGAATCGTAATCCTTACTTAGAAAACGCTCAATTGAAACGCGAAGTACGAAAATGCCTAGATTCTCGAGTTGAAAAATCAAAACCCGCGAACTTTCCCTCCCAATCCACAAAGAACCAAAGAAGCAAAAAACATAAAAAATAAATAAAACTAGAAAACAAAAACAAAGACCCTCAAGAACAGCCCTTCCCTCGAAAAACACAGAAAAAATCTAGGATCAGAAGAACAAAACCGAAATAAAAACTCAGTTCAAACTCGGAAATGAAACAAGAAAACAAGATTGCTAAAAAAAAACCCTAAAAAGATTCATAAATCCCGATACCTATACAAAACCTGGATCTCAAGCAAACCTAAGTGGGTTTTCGCCTCCTCTTCGGCGCGCGCGCGAGAGCGACACTGTGAAAGGGTGTGTCTGAGAGAGAGAGAGAAGAGAGAGGAGAGAGAGAGAGAGAGAGAGAGAGAGAGAGAGAGAGAGAGAGAGAGAGGAGAATTGCAAGAATTGCCCACAATCGAAAAACAGAACACGCAGCCAATGCTCTTCCTCTCGGCTCCGTCCTCTCTTTAAGGACCACTATCCCTAACACCCGCCGCTCGCTATGAAATTCTGGCCGTTAGATCTATTGCAAATCTTAATGATCTAATGGTTGGAACTACAGACGACGGCTTAGTTTCCCAGCCCTTCGATTGAGAAAGGACGGATGAGATTCGTTAAAAGCGCATGAAGTTTGTGAATGATTCGGTACGTATAGCCTCACGTGAGAATTTCGTGATGTGACTTCGTTATCAGACCTTGCACGTGATCGGTTCCATCGAATCAGATTAGACGGCCGTGATGCTTTAATTGCGGTGATTAAGCTTTGATTTTTACTTCGCGGAGAGAGGTTTCCAAGAAACTTCCAGGCACGTGTCCTTCTACGCAATTGTCAATTAAGACTAAAAAAGCCAAACAAGAAAATACAAATGTATACAAAATAAAGTAATAGGAAAAAAAAACAATTATTGCAGTTATACCATACATTGTTCTTTCTATTGTTTCAAGTTTTATTTTTGGCCCTCGAATGCTTGGGCTTCTCACAGTAGGTAACAAGTAGATTTGATAATTTAGCTGTGTCCAATCACTCTAGTTCTTACTTTTTTAAGCAAACCTGTCTCTTTCACATATTTTTCAATAAGGAATTTGTTTTATAGTGTAATAGCATTTAGGTAATTTAAAAAATAAAATTAAAATAGGAACGTATGAAATTACCTAATACACCATTACGCTGTAAAACAATTTCCTTCTAGAAAATATGTGAAAGAGTATATTCTATGTAAGTTGCGTGTGAGATTTAAAACAAGCGTGTCCTGGTAGTAGTAACCAATGTTTTGAAGAAGTCAAATTCTGTGTTCGTATTTCAAAGTGCCCATCTTTTTCTATTAAATGTGAAGAGACTTGACACATCTTTAAATTGTAGGAAAGAAAAATATTAATTTAACTGTAAAAAATTGTTTAAACAACTTAAGTTATGTAACTATATTTATATGCAAGTTAATATTATAATATACCACACCATAATATCATTAAAAAAAAAAAAAGAATACCTTCTACTTATCATACACCACCGCATTATCATACACCACCGCATTAGTATAGATATAATTTTTAGATCGTAAAAGTTATAATTTTTTACAATTAGATAAAGGTGGTAATTTAACTCGTGACCCATGAGCTCGACTTGGTTCAACTTATTTATGGATTGACTTGGCTCGATCTAATATTTTAATTGAGCGGATCTAAACCGATTTATTAAAACTCAATTCGTCCCAAAAGCTCGACTTGAAGGCTTGAAAGTCAACTTAACCCGTATGCCGAATTTGAAAGTCTATTTTATAAATTAAAATTTATTTATATATTTTAAAAAATAAATCCAACAAAAATAATATAAATTATTATAATATATTTAATATTGTACAGGAATAATTTTTTAACATTATAAATGATATTATTTTTAATTTATAATTTGTGTATTTTAATTTGTTATAAATATAAATTTCAAATTACCAAAATGTTTATTTTAATATGTTCAATCTAGCCTATAAATTGATTCTACAAAGTTAGCTTGTACGTTCTGTTTGCAGGCTCGTATATTAATTGAGTCATATTTGGACCTTAATTTCAAATATAAGTTCAGTTCATTCCATTAATAAAACTCATATATCCTTAGACGTGATTGGGCGAGACCAGACCGATTTAAATGAGCCAAATTGTTACTCTTATAGTTAGATTAACATTTTTCCATTGTGATATTACCAATATTTTTCTTTCACACCGTATACTATGATTTGCATCATCTTGTCAACTTGGATGTTAGAGATAATTCCACTAGGTTTGGCAATATTATCAGAGATTACAAACTACACCCTTAGGTGAATCTTACAGATTGGATCTCTTAAACAGATCTCTTAGAATAAAACTCTCTGACTCTAATGAATGAATTTGAAAAATGAAGTTAAGCTATATTTATAGGAGTAATCAGAGGTATTTTCGTAATTATAAATATAAAATAAAATATTTATTTAATATTATAATAATAACCCTTTCGGAGCGTGGCGGCCGCATTCGGCGCCACTTTCCCTTTCGGCGTGCGGCGGCCACATTCGGCGCTATTTTCTCTTTCGGCTTGTCTGCACATGAGGTGGTCCCCAAAAATCTCCACCTACACCTCATGTGGAACAGGACTCCTCCACACCTGCAATCTCTCTACAGATAGCAAGCTTGCTTCAAAAAACTGTTGTTGCCTCCATTAGTGCCCTTAGGCACTGCGAGCTCGGGAGATGTTGATCAAGTCCAAACAATATTGGAACTTGATCCCTGTAACCACCTTTGTAAGCATATCTGCGGGGTTATCTGCAATCTTGATCTTTTGCAGAAGAATACTCCATTTTTCTACTATTTCTCAAACAAAATGAAAACGAACATCGATATCCTTCATTCGACTGTGATGAACTTGGTTCTTTGCCAAACAAATGGCACTCTGGTTGTCGCAGAAAACTTCAACATTCTTCTGCACAATTCCCAAGTCTTTAGTCAATCCATGAAGCCAGATTGCTTCCTTGAAAGCTTTCGTTACTGCCATGTACTCTGCCTCTGTAGTAGACAAAACAACTGTTGACTGTAGTGTTGATCTCCAACTCACTGGTCCTCCTGCCATAGTGAAAACATAACCAGTAGTAGATCTGCGCTTGTCAAGATCTCCAGCATAATTCGAATCTACATATCCGACTAGATGCTTACAACTCTTCGAATCTCTCTCGAACTTTAAACCAATATCCACAGTACCATGAATATACCGTAGAATCCACTTCACTGCTTGTCAGTGGCCTTTACCGGGGTTGTGCATGTAACGACTTACCATACTTACAGCATGTGAAATATCAGGTTTGGTACACACCATAGCGTACATCAAGGCACCAACTGCATTTGCATATGGAATGTTCTCCATTTGCTTCTTCTGATCCTCAGAATTTGATGACATTGATGTACTTAGCTTGAAATGTGGTGCCAATGGTGTGCTCACAGGTTTTGTGTCATTGCCAATGCCAAAAGTTTGAAGAATTTTCTTCAAATACTGACTCGGAGTCAAACATATTGTGTTTTTGGCCCTGTCTCAAGTTATCTCCATCCCGAGAATTTTTCTGGCCTCTCCAAGATCCTTCATTTCAAACTCTGAGCTCAATTGAGCCTTCAGCCTGTTGATTTCCACCTTGCTTTTAGATGCGATTAACATATCATCTACATATAAAAGCAAGTAGATAAATGTACCATATTGAAGTTTGCGATAGTAGACATAATGATCAAACTGACTCCGAGTATATTTTTGCCCTTGGATGAAGCTGTCAAATCGCTTGTACCACTGTCTCGGTGGCTGCTTCAGGCCATACAATGACTTGCTCAACTTGCAAGCCCAATTCTCTCTCCATCTGGTTGAGACATATATATCTCCTATTCCAAATTACCATGCAGAAAAGCAGTTTTGACATCGAGTTGGGCTAACTCGAGATCAAACTGTGCAACCAAAGCCAATAATATTCGAATTGACGAATGCTTGACAACAGGTGAGAATACCTCATTGTAGTCAATTCCTTCCCTTTGAGCGTAGCCTTTTGCTACCAGTCTGGCTTTGTATCGGATACCATCTGTGCTGGGAGAGCCTTCCTTCTTAGCAAAAACCCATTTGCAGCCAATTGGTTTCTTTCCTTTCGGAAGTGGAACCAACTTCCAAGTCTGATTCTGATAGAGTGATGTCATCTCCTCATTCATTGTCATTTTCCACTTATCACTTTCCATACTCTGAATAACATCTTTGTAATTGTATGGAATATCATCTCCGGTGACTGAAAATGCATATGCAACCATGTCAGTGTACCGAGCAGGTTTGCGGATTTCTCTTCTTGGTCGATTGGTGGCAATTGATTCTGATTGTTGACTGATGTCTGGTCCTAAAGCCTCCACCTCAACTGAGATTTCCTCCTCATCTTCTTCAGGATGGTTGGATATCTTTGCTGACTTGCTAGGAGTTACTGGAATATCTAACTCCACCTGCTGAGGCAAATCTGGATCTCGATTTTCTTTATCAGAAACTGTATGCTTTAACATCACAGATTCATCAAAAGTTACATCTCGACTTTTTACAATCGTCTTTGTCTCAGGGTTCCATAGTCGGAAAGCCTTAACTCCTTCACTAAAACACATGAAAATCACTTTCTTGGACCTAGGATCCAGTTTGGATTCCTTCACATGGAAATATGACGTGCATCCAAAAATGCGCAGATAATCATAATCTGAAACGGGGTGTCCAGACCATACCTCCTTGGGAGTTTTGCCATCTAGTGCTGTTGCATGAAGTCTATTGATGATATGAAAGGCATATGACAAAGCTTCAGCCCAAAATGCCTTGCTCAGTCCAGAATGAGATAACATGCAGCGAACTTTATCTACCAAAGTACGATTCATGCGTTCAGCAACACCGTTTTGTTGTGGCGTGGCTGGGACTGTGAAATGTCTGACAATCCCTTCATTCTCACAAATTTTCTGAAATGGGTCTGACTTGTATTCTCCTCCATTATCAGATCTGAGCCTCTTAATCTTCCTTCCCGTTTGGGTTTCTACCATTTTCTTCCATATAAGAAAGATATCTAGCACTTCATCTTTATGCTTCATGGTATAAACCCAAACATAGCGTGAGAAATCATCAATGAAAGTAACAAACCAACGTTTACCTCCCAATGAAGCATTTTGAGAGGGTCCCCAAACGTCAGTATCAACATAATCCAATGTTCCTTTTGTGTGGTGGATTGTAGTGACAAACTTGACTCTCGTCTGCTTGCCTAAGATACAGTGCTCACAGAAGTCAAGTTTCCCGGTCTTTGCACCTTTCAGAGAACCTTGCTTTATCAAGGTTTGAAGAGCCTTCTCTCCAACATGTCCGAGCCGCATGTGCCAAAGTCGGAAAGTGTCCGAAGAAACATCATTAGAACTGGTGCAGGCTGATACACTTCCGATTACTGTGTGTCTGTCAAGAAAATAAAGATTTCCTTTATGAGTACCCTTCATGGCCAAGAGTGCACCACGTACAACCTTCAGAACTTCACCTTCAATGGTTACTTTGTAACCGCTGGAATCAAGGACTCCTAAGGAGATCAGATTTTTCTTCAGATCTGGAACATATCTGACGTCCGTGAGCCGTCTTGTTGTACCGTCATTTATCTTAAGGCGTATAGTTCTAATACCTTTTGTGTGGCAGGTATTGTTGTTGCCCATGACCACGACTCCTCCATCGAACTCATCCAATTTTGAGAACCAATGGCGATTCGGACACATATGATAGGAACATCCGGAATCTAAAATCCATCTATCAGACTGAATGTCTATAGATGAAACTGAGAATGCAGAATCTTCTTCAGCCTTCTGTGCCACATTTGCATCTGTCTTGCCCTTATTTGGACAATTTTTCTTCCAGTGTCCCTTTTGGTGACAATAGGCACATTCATCCTTCGCAAGATGTTAACGTGAAGAAGGTCTTTTTGTCTTTGAGCGAGATCGGCCTCACCTACTGGATTTATCAGATCTGTTGTTAGCCCTGCCTCTGGATACCGTCAAGGCTGCTGGTGATGCTTCCTTGTTATCGCGTTGGTCCTTCCTTCGATACTCGTTGTTCACCAAAGTATTTGAAACATCACTGAATTTAACCTCATCTTTACCATATAGCAAAGTTGTTGTCAAATGTTCATAACTTTCAGGCAAAGAGTTTAACAACAATAGTGCCTTATCCTCATCAAGAGGTTCAACATCAAGATTTAGCAGATCAGCGAGAATCTTGTTGAATTTATCAAGATGCTCAATCATGGGAGTATCTTCCTTGTACTGAAAACGAAAGAGCTTCTTCTTCAGGTAGAGGCGATTTTCTACGCTTTTCGTCATGTACTTATCCTCCAGTTTCTTCCAGAGACTTGTTGCCATAGTCTCTTTCATGACAAAGTACTTATGATCTTTGGCCAAACAGAGTCTGATTGTTCTACAAGCTTGACGATTGACGAAATACCAATCATCATCGGACATATCCTTGGACTTGGTTTCCAAGGCGATATGTGATCCTTCCCGGAATAAGAGATCTTGAACTTCGCATTGCCACATGCCAAAGTTGTTGGTGCCGTTGAATTTCTCCACCTCGAACTTTGCGTTGGACATCGAACTTTTTTGTCAAGGCTTGCTTGTGCTTGACACTTCCTCCGCCATTTAGACCGAAGATATGTATGACGCCGAAAAGTGCTTGAAAAATGATAAACAACTCCGACTAAGTTATATCAATTACTTAGCAACTGAATCTGCAGAAACTGATTGCACGGTTGCGTCCGGAACGGTCGAAAATGGTGGAAACGAGTCTGACTTTGCTGAAATCAGATGAACAGTGCGGACGGTGTGGGCTGGGTCCCTGGACGAACAGTGCGGACTGTGTGGGCTGGACCACGGGATGAACAGCGCAGACTATGTGGGTTGGACCGCGAGATGAACAGTGCCAGGATGAACAATGTTGGCAAATGCTGTACGGGGATCAAACTTTGATCGGCTCTTTGGAACTCGTTTCTTGTCCGTTTTTCTCGTCGTTGATTGCGTTGGACTTCTGGAAACAAGAGCTACCTCCACGGGTGATCAAAAAACTGTTTCGATCACTTTTACAGAATCTCAAAATTTCGACGCAGTCTCGAAAAATTCAACAGTGTCCGTTTTTCTTCCAAAGCTTCACCTTGTCTCTGATACCAATTTGTTGTGCGGAATCGTAGTAAAGTATGAACGAAAAAACAAGACAACAAATTTAACGTGGTTCGGCAAATTTTCTACGTTCACGGGAGACAACAAACTTGTATTATCATATATTACAAACTACACCCTTAGGTAAATCTTACAGATTGAATCTTTTAAACAGATCTCTTATAATAGAACTCTCTGACTCTCAGGAATGAATTTGAAGAATGAAGTTAAGCTCTATTTATAGGAGTAATCAGATGTATTTTCGTAATTATAAATATAAAATATAATATATATTTAATATTATAATAATAACCCTTTTGGCGCGTGGCGGCCGCATTCGGTGCCACTTTTTCTTTCGGCGTGCGGCGGCCACATTCGGCGCTCTTTTCTCTTTCGGCTTGTCTGCACATGAGGTGGTCCCCACATGAACAGTATGTCATTAACAGGCTTGAAATATAAGAATTTCTATTAAAACAGGGCTTTCATTATGTGTATTTATTCCGGTACGAAACCTATTTGATTAGAATGCAAAGTATTAGAGATTTAGAGGTTGGTTGATCGACTCATTCGACAGTTACAATCATGTTGAGATTTTGAGTTAGACAAGTCTTAGCTTCACGTGTATAAAGTAAATTAAATAACTTTTATTAGTTATTCAATATTAGGTTAGGTGAGTGATGAAATTTAAAAATATAAGTTTTTACTATAAAATATATCTTGAGTTTGAGCATCTCTACTCGTACACCCTTCTTAGGTGTTCATGGTTACGTTATTTTTATAAATGTGTCACTATACTGGACTACGCCTTTGCCAACGCCTTTGCCAAAGTATGAGTTTGACAAGCACCGGACTTTCATATTCACCTACTACCTATTAAGGTAGATTGCGTGGACTCATGTGGCCATTGTGCAAGGTTATAAAAGTTTATTTATTTATTTATTTTATTTATTTTTTAAGTTAAACAGGAGCTCCAATATATATTTTTCTTTTTTCTATATTCTTATTTTTATTTTTTAAATAAAATATGATATCTCTAAATTTTAAAAGTATTAAAACTTAAATTTTAAATTAAGGATTAATGTAGTATTAAAAAATAATAAAGATTAATTAATTTATTTATTTTTATTATTTTTTGAGAAAAAACATAAAAAGTAAAAAAAGTAAAACACAAAACAAAAATAAAAAACAAACATCTTAACTTCTGAGTAATTGCAAGTTATCGTATTAATTTTTGAAATTCAATCAATTTAATAAATTTATAAATTTATAATATTACATTAATCATTAATTTAAAATTCAGGTTCCAACATTTTAAAAAATCTAAAATTATTATATTTTATTTAAAAAAAGTTAAAAAAAACAAGAACAAAGAAAAAACATAAAAAATATAAAGAATTTTTTCAACCCTCATGCTGCAGCCTGCAGCTAATTGGCATTGGGAGACTCCCATGCAGCAGCTATTAATTTACATTAATAGTTATTTAATTTATAAAATAATAAAAGGCTAAAATCAAGAGTAAGATTCATTTGAAAAATAAATAAATTATTTTTTATTAATTTTTAAAATAATATTAATCTTTAATTTATAATTCTGGTTCTAACAGTTTTTAAAATTTAGAGTTATTACATTTTATTCGAAGAACAAAAACAAAAATATAGAAAAAAAAGTAAAAAAAGAATATAAAATATTTTTTTAACAAAAAAAAACTCATTGCGCGTGATGAGTCTGGAGCACCCCATTGACTTTAAAAATTATAACCCTGCGTCAAAATTAAAGGTGTCGACGATTCGATTTGGATCAGTTTAATACTCAAGCCTAAATCAAACCAAATATAATCGATTTTAGTTCGATTTATATTTGGTTCGATTTATATTTGGTTCGATTTAGCTTAATCGGTTTATTCTAAATTATCAAACTAAATCAAATCCAACCAAACATAATCGATTTAGTTTGATTAGTTTAAAATTTTACATTATATAATTTTTTAATAAAAATATTTATATCATAAAAAAAATTATAAATATTAATTTTTAAAATCTTAAACTATAATTCCAACCAAATGTATAGGTTTATATTTTTTAATTTAAATCAATCCTAATTTATTAAAAAATTAAATTAAATACCGGGAGGATTCGGTTTATTGACGCACTCCTCAACTCCTCAACTCCGCGTGTCCGCGTCCTCTTGAGCTTTCCTTTCCCTGTCAAAGACGCCCGAACTTAGAAGCAGCGCTTTAGGGCGGAGCCTAGAAATTTCCCACATACAGCTGCTACTCGTGGAAGCCACCGACTCGCCAGTAGGTATTTTCCTCATCCTCCTCTACCAAGTGTTCGCCGATCTCGTTTAGTTAACTATCCCTCTTTGTTTCTGTTACGAATCGCTCGCTCGCATCATCGTTTCCTCCCTTTTGTACTATTTCAAGTTTAGATCGTTTCCCTGCTTCATCTCACTAGGATGGAAGAGAGGAAATTGCAAATTAAACGAGTTGTGAGTTAAATTGCTTGTTGTAATTCAGTTCAGAAGGTGTGAAGTTACCCACCACCCTATTCGGAGGAGGATGTTAATTTTCTGCTACTAGAGCAATGAAGGAGAAACGTGAAAGCTTCTTCCGAGTCACTTGTTTCATAATTTCATTCGTCACAAGCCCTTTTATGGTATTGAATGCAATTTTCTTCACCAATACAGACTGTTGATTTTGGAAATTTAATTTGGAGCTTTCTTTCATTAGAAGCAATGCAGTATTGCATTTTATGTGGCTGGATTGAAGTAGTGTTGGGAAAATTGATGGTTGTAAATAAATAAATTCTACAATTCCAGGATAATTTTCAAAACTAAAATGTAACAAAATAACACCAAAGATTTTAGCGTGAAAAACCCTCTAAAAAGGAGGTAAAAACCACGGGACCCGTAGGTCGCTTAAAGACTTCCACTATAATATAATGAGATTACAAACTTCACCCTTAGGTGGATCTCTCACAAATATACACTAACTATGTATCTTCAATTTGTAGGTAAAACTTCACAAATTGGCTCTCACTTTTTCTTCTCAAAGAAACTTTCTTTGAGGCTCTCCTAATATATCTCTCTAGAATTAATGATCTCTCTCAGATTGATATTTCAAGTTGAAGTTAAGGGCTCTATATATAGAGTTCAAACATGGGCATTTTCGTAATTTGTAAAAATTTATTCTGCCCACGCAGCCTGCATATGTTGATTTTTCCTCAGCCCATTTTTCTGGCGTTTTGGTTTAATATTCAGCCGCCCATGTTGCTAAATGTTTTAGCCATTTTATTTGATTTTTGTTGGTTGAATGTTGAATGTTGTTGGCTGCCTTGGCCACCAACATGATGAGGTGGATCACAACAAATCTTCCCTTCCACCTCATGTGGAACATGGCTCCTCCACACCTGCAATTTTTCTACAGATAACAAGTTTTTCTCTGGTCAGGGACTTCGTCATCATATCTGCCCCGTTGTCATTAGTGTGGATTTTCTCAACTTGCAACAGTTTATTTTCCAGCACATCACGAATCCAATGATACCTTACGTCGATGTGCTTGGACCTTGAGTGGAAGGTTGAGTTCTTCCTGAGGTGAATTGCGCTCTGACTGTCGCAATAAAGAACATAATGTTATTGGTTCTGATGCAATTCTTGTAGGAACTTTTTCATCCACAGGACCTCCTTACAACCTTCAATGATTGCAATGTACTCTGCTTCTGTGGTACTTAAGGCAATACACTTCTGTAATCGTGATTGCCATGAGACAGCTCCCCGTGCAAATGTTATTAGGTACCCGGATATCGACTTTCTCGTATCCACGTCGCCAGCCATATCTGAATCTGTAAATCCTTCTAATATAAATTTATCATTACCAAAACATAAACAATGACTAGAAGTACCTCTAAGATACCTGAGTATCCATTTGACTGCTGTCCAATGTTCCTTTCCAGGATTTGATAGAAATCGGCTCACAACACCAACAACATGAGCAATGTCTGGTCTGGTGCATACCATAGCGTACATTAGACTGCCAACTACCGATGCATAAGGTACCTTGCTTATCTTTGATTTCTCCTCCTCCTCACTTGAAGGACACTGGCTCGAATTAAGCTTGAAATGGCTTGCCAGTGGAGAACTAACAGGCTTAGCTTTGCTCATGTTGAACCGCTCTAAAACTTTCTCAATATACTTCTCTTGAGATAGCCAAAGTTTCTTGTTCTTCCTGTCACGAACAATCTTCATGCCAAGATTTGCTTTGCGGGTCCTAAGTCTTTCATTGCAAAAGACTTGCTCAACTCTTTCTTCAACTTGTTAATCTTGCCAATATCTTGGCCTACAATTAACATATCATCAACATAAAGCAAAAGAATAATAAAATCACCATCAGAGAATTTCTTGATGAAGACGCAATGATCAGCTGTCGTTCGGTTGTACTCCGTTTTCTCCATGAACGAGTCGAACTTTTTATACCACTGCCGCGGTGCCTGTTTCAAACCGTACAGACTCTTCTTTAGCCTGCATACCAGCTTCTCTTTTCTTTTGACTTGAAAACCTTCGGGCTGTTCCATATAGATTTCTTCGTCAAGATCACCGTGTAAGAATGCGGTTTTTACATCAAGTTGTTCAACC
The DNA here is from genome assembly GCA_035771175.1 of Paratinospora sagittata. Taxonomy (NCBI): domain Eukaryota; kingdom Viridiplantae; phylum Streptophyta; class Magnoliopsida; order Ranunculales; family Menispermaceae; genus Paratinospora; species Paratinospora sagittata. Next base: position 3,200,967 of record CM069602.1, on the reverse strand, counting down.
TCCAGATTAAGACTCGCTGCCAAGCCAAGAACAACTCGGATTGAAGACATTTTTACCACCGGTGAGAAGATTTCATCGAAGTCAACGCCTTTCTTCTGTCCGAATCCTTTCACAACCAATCTTGTTTTGTATCTAGGTTGCGAGCTACCTTCTTCGCTTTTGATCCTGTACACCCACTTGTTCTTGAGGGCTTTCTTTCCCTGCGGTAATTTCACCAAGTCAAATGTGTGGTTCTCATGCAGAGATTTCATTTCTTCCTGCATGGCTTTCATCCACTCAGTCTTATGCTGGTCAGTAATAGCTTCGGTATAGCTCTCCGGTTCTCCCCCGTCAGTGAGCATCACATAGTCGCTAGGAGAATATCTTTGACTTGGTTGTCGCTCTCTCGTGGATCTCCTTAGCTGTGCTTCTGGTTGGACTTGTTCAGGAACTTGTTCTAGTTCTGAACTGTGAGCTGGTGGAACATCATCATCAGTATCTGGTGCAGCTTCCTTGTCATCTGAATTTGTTGATGGAGAGACTGGTTCCAGATTAACTGGAAGTTATTCTGATTGTGGCTTCTCAGGTTTCTGAAAATCCTCGATCGTCTGATCTTCAAGAAACACCACGTATCTGCTTTTGACAATCTTTTTGTTGACAGGATCCCAAAGTCTGTAGCCGAATTCTTCATGGGAATATCCCACAAAGATACACTGCTTCGCTTTTCCATCCAGCTTGGACGACCTTTCGTCTTTAGGGATGTGAACAAATGCTCTGCAGCCGAATACTTTCAAGTGTTTGTAAGAAACGTCTTTCCCCGTCCAAGCCTTTTCTGGTACGTCGTAGTTCAATGGAACTGATGGAGAAAGGTTGATTAAATCGACCGTTGTCCTCATTGCCTCCCCCCAATAGGAGTTTGGCAGTTTTGCATTTGAGAGCATACATCTTACTCTTTCACAAATGGTTCAGTTCATCCTCTCTGCGACACCGTTGTGTTGAGGTGTCTTTGGTACCGATTTTTTCAGCCTGATGCCGAAACTTCTGCAGTACTCCTCGAATGATCCGCGATACTCACCGTCATTGTCTGATCGTACACACTTCAAACGTCTGCCAGTTTCTCTCTCAACTTTTACATGAAATTGCTTGAAAACTTCCTGCACTTGATCTTTAGTTTTCAAAGCAAAGGCCCACACTTTTCTAGAGTGATCATCAATAAAAGTCACAAAATAATGAGCACCTCCTAGTGTCTTACAACTCATTGTACAGACATCTGTGTGTATTAAATCTAGAATATTTGCCTTTTTAGATGGTGGGGAACTACGAAATGCAACTCTATGTTGTTTACCCATAATACAATCAACACAAGTACATAAAGATGTACCTGTCATTCCTGGCAAGTGCTCCTTCTTGGAAAGAATTCTGAGACCCTTTTGACTCATGTGGCCGAGCCGCTTATGTCATAACTCGGTGGGAACTTCTTTCCTCATGGTATTTACTTCTTCTCTACACAGCTTGGCTTCTGTGATGTAGAGTGATGTATCTTTCTTTCCTTTGGCTACTACCAAGTTTCCTTTTGGTGAGCTTCCATTTTCCTTCACCAAAGTTATTATTGTAGCCATCATCATCAAGCATTCCGGTGGAGATCAAATTGAGGCGGATATCAGGAACATGCCTCACATCTTTCAAGAGTAACCTGCATCCAAGGTTAGTTTCTAAATAAATATTACCGGTGCCGATAATTTTGGATGCATTATCATTTCCCATCCTCACTCGTCCGAAATCACCTTGAGTGTAGGCTGAGAAGAAATCTCGTCGTGAGGTGACATGGTAAGAAGCACCTGAGTCAACTACCCATGTAGAGTCTTGACATGCAAGGTTGACATAATCAGCATCTCGAACAATGACAACTTCTTCAGTGAGAGTTGCGGTGTCATTTGTTCGGGTTTCTGCTTCTTGATTTCTGGATCGTTCCGCCTTTAACTTTCGACATTCTCGAATGAAGTGTCCGGGCTTGCCGCAGTGATGACACTTCTTGTCATGCCACGATATGGACTTTGAGCGTCCTCTTTGCTGACTTTGGTTACGAGGATTTCTGCTTTTACTCCTTCCGTGCCATTCTTGCTTGCCTTGTTTTTCCATGACAAGTGCTTCAGTTTCAGGAGTATAACCATTGTCTTTTCGTCGAGACTCTTCGTTCAGCATTCTGTCTTTTACCATGGATAGCTTGCCGCCAGGAGCTGAGTTACTAACTGACACAACTAGAGTGTCCCAACTTTTTGGTAGAGAACTCAGCAACAACAACGCTTGTAGCTCGTCATCTACGATCATCATCATAGAGTTGAGTTGATCTACAATGCCTTGGAACTCACTCATGTGTTCCGATACGCTGCTTCCATCTTTATACTTCAAATTGACTAATCGTCGTATCAGATTAGCTTTATTCTGTACGGTTGTCCTCGCATACATTGTCTCCAACTTTTGCCAAAGAACGTAAGCATCGTGTTCATTAGCAAAATTTTGAAAAATGCTCTTGTCGATCCATTGTCTGATTTGAGCAGCACACTTTCGGTTCAGCACGGCCCAGTCAGCGTCTGTGCTGGTTGTTTTTGGTGTCTTGTCATCTGTCGAAGTTGTAGTCACGGCTTCCTCCTTCGGCATTATAATCGGCTTCCACAGATCTTTAATGTATAAAAGATCCTCCATCTTCGGCTTCCAAATTGCATAATTAAATGCAGTCAACCTGATCATATTGCCTGTGCTCTCCTCCATTTGAGTCGTCAATCAACAGGTTTCGCGGAGCTTGACACTTCTCCGGCAATGAATAGTATTATGTGAATAGTACCTCTTGTGAATAGTCTATATGAATAGTACCCCCTTATGTTTTGGTAATGGTAAATTTATATTAGAAGGATTTACAGATTCAGATATGGCTGGCGACGTGGATACGAGAAAGTCGATATCCGGGTACCTAATAACATTTGCACGGGGAGCTGTCTCATGGCAATCACGATTACAGAAGTGTATTGCCTTAAGTACCACAGAAGCAGAGTACATTGCAATCCCTGAAGGTTGTAAGGAGGTCCTGTGGATGAAAAAGTTCCTACAAGAATTGCATCAGAACCAAGAACATTATGTTCTTTATTGTGACAGTCAGAGCGCAATTCACCTCAGCAAGAACTCAACCTTCCACTCAAGGTCCAAGCACATCGACGTAAGGTATCATTGGATTCGTGATGTGCTGGAAAATAAACTGTTGCAAGTTGAGAAAATCCACACTAATGACAACGGGGCAGATATGATGACGAAGTCCTTGACCAGAGAAAGACTTGCTATCTGTAGAAAAATTGCAGGTGTGGAGGAGCCATGTTCCACATGAAGTGGAGGGGGAGATTTGTTGGGATCCACCTCATCATGTTGGTGGCCAAGACAGCCAACAACATTCAACATTCAACCAACAAAAATCAAATAAGATGGTTAAAACATTCAGCAACATGGGCGGCTGAATATTAAACCAAAACGGCAGAAAAATGGGCTGAGGAAAAATCAACATATGTAGGCTGCATGGGCAGAATGAATTTTTACAAATTATGAAAATGCCCCTGTTTGAACTCTATATATAGAGCCCTTAACTTCAACTTGAAATATCAATCTGAGAGAGATCATTAATTCTAGAGAGATCTATTAGGAGAGCCTCAAAGAGAGTTTCTTTGAGAAGAAAAAGTGAGAGCCAATTTGTGAAGTTTTACCCACAAATTGAAGATACATAGTTAGTGTATATTTGTGAGAGATCCACCTAAGGGTGAAGTTTGTAATCTCATTATATTATAGTGGAAGTCTTTAAGCGGCCTACGGGTTCCGTGGTTTTTACCTCCTTTTTAGAAGGTTTTTCAGCTAAAATCTTTGGTGTTATTTTGTTGCATCGTTTCCCTGCTTCGTCTCACTAGGATGGAAGAGAGGAAATTGCAAATTAAACGAGTTGTGAGTTAAATTGCTTGTTGTAATTCAGTTCAGAAGGTGTGAAGTTACCCACCACCCTATTCGGAGGAGGATGTTAATTTTCTGCTACTAGAGCAATGAAGGAGAAACGTGAAAGCTTCTTTCGAGTCACTTGTTTCATAATTTCATTCGTCACAAGCCCTTTTATGGTATTGAATGCAATTTTCTTCACCAATACAGACTGTTGATTTTGGAAATTTAATTTGGAGCTTTCTTCCATTAGAAGCAATGCAGTATTGCATTTTATGTGGCTGGATTGAAGTAGGACATTTAAGACCCTGGGCAAGTAAATACATTGTTGTTATTTCACATTTTGGGGCTTCTAGTCCTATGGGTTTTAACTCTTTGATGGATTAATGGTTTTTTGCTGGAATTGTTTAGTGCTGTATTGGAGGCATATCTAACATAAATTGAGACTTTAGAGTAGTATTCTGTCTGTCATGTCTTGTTTCTCCTTGCACTTTTGGACACCTTGGTGGCATCATGCGTGCTTGCACTTTCTTCTTCTACTTGTCAGATTTTTTTCTCATTGTTGGTCCGCCTGATTCACTTTTCTTCTCTATTTTGATTGTTTTAACACTGATGAAATGCATGACCCTTTTCAAGTTTATTTGTACTTTAAAATCACATTTCTTTGGCAGGGCTAGAAAGGATATGATACATGCTCAATCTTCCACAATTGTCAAGGCTTTGTAAGTTTTGTAACTGTAAACCCATCTGCTTCCTGCAGTTCAACCGAATGTTAGCATTCTTTATAATCAATCAGATATGCAGGGTCATTTCTTCTTCTCTGCAATGTGTGAGTGTTGATATGTTGTTATTTTGTCATCTTAATGAGGGGTCTGGGTGGATTACGAAGAAAAGAGGAGCTCAAAGTAATAAGTAAAACCATTTTGAATGTTGAGATGACAAACTTATAGGGTTTATATTTTTGCTTGTAAATCCTTGAAATTAGTATTATGTCGGATTTGGTCCATTCAACTGACGTATTATGTATTTTTTTTTTTTATCCAGGTTTGTTGGCTACAACTTTTTTTAAATCTGATCCATTTTTTTCCTCCATCAAGAATCACTGCTAATGAATTTTCTTGGATATCTTGAGTTTGGTGTGTAACGCAGCTGAATGTTGGGAGTGTTTCTGATTAACTTGAACAATTGGCATGACTCTTGAGAGCAGCTTTTCTATGTAAATGTTAGACACACCCGTATTCTGTCATGGTATTGAGCACCTTTAGTGAGATTATTTTTAATGCTTTTGACATCTAAGAGCTGGAGCAAAAAAATGTTCTTCATTTTGCATGATGGAGGAAAAACTGGATTCTGTATCCAAACTAATAGAAAATGTTCTCTTGTTTGAATTTTATTCTATTTTTGGGGCCAATGTGTTGTGTTTTTGGTAAATTCAGCATAAATGTAATGGACAGATGATATCAGTTAATGATTGAGTGGCATATTTCTTTAATGCACCCATGTTTAATGGGTCATTTCCATTGCCGACCCATTTCTTTATAATCCTGTTGTTTTGCATAAATTGCTCTGTTACGCAAGACACTGATCTTTTAACTAACTCTGTGAGCTGTGTCAAAATTTTCCAAGAAGTCAAGAACATGCTTCAGTTATTTATTTATTTCTTTAGATCTTTTCGTGTACTGAAATATCATTAGTAGAAAAGAAACAGACGCTCTTCATTACACACACACACGCGCGCACACACACACACATACATTGATGTATAATGTATTTTAGAATGTTTTTTATTTTAGTTTCTTTTTTAGATAAGTTTTTATTTTGGTATATTTATTTTTAGTGGTAGTTCTAGATAGTTTTTTAAAATTTGTTTTTATTATTCAAGTGTATTAAAAAGTGTTGAGAAGTGTCTAAATAGAGTTCTAATAGGATTAGGAAGTTGCTTTTATGTTATAGATATGTTAGGAAACTTATTTCTAGGTGTTTTAGGTAGTTTAGAAGTTGTTTTAGACTTTTAGGGGAGTTATCTATATAAAGAGCTCCAATTACGAATTTTAGGAGATGAAGATCAATTATTATTATTATTTTGAATAATCTATTCAATACAATTTAGTTTGGTTTATTTTTGAGTATTTTCGTTCTTGCTTGCGCGACGAATCTACATCACACACATATATATTTGTAATATTTCTAACTATTTATTCACTGTCCAGAATTTTCAGATCAGTAGCATTGTCAAGGTTGTTGAAGCCCTGTTTCCATTTTCAAAGCAAGAGATCTTTTGGGAGAATTCAGATGGAAAACAATGACAAAGATAATGCAAGAGGTGCCTTGATTGTTCTTGAAGGTTTGGACCGTAGTGGGAAGACCTCACAGTGTAATAGACTGCACTCATACTTGGCAGAGCAGGGGTTCTCAGTTGAATTGTGGCGGTTCCCAGACAGAAATACATGTGTTGGGCAAATGATATCTTCCTATCTGTTGAACAAATCACAGTTGGATGATCAAACAATCCATCTCCTTTTTAGTGCAAATCGTTGGGAGAAAAGGTCTCTCTTTCTTGTGCTTATAAATTATGGTCTGCTTGCATTATATAAAGCTTTAAATGATTCAATATGTCAAGCCTTATGTATGAATATCTAATGCACATATACATCCACACATAGATGCTTCTGAGCCATTATGTTGGTTTGAAATACTTTCTATGATCCCTAATTCACAATTTTACATAGACACTTAAGCACAATTATGCAATGAAAATTAATACTTTTAAGAGCCTTTTGTTTCTAGGTCATTGATGGAGAGTAAGCTAAAGACTGGAACAACTCTTATTGTTGACCGTTATTCTTATTCTGGAGTTGCTTTCTCTTCTGCCAAAGGACTCGATATTGAATGGTGTAAGGTGAAGTGGCATATAAACTACAGATTTGTTCAGTCACGAAGCCTCTTTTGTGTATTGGGAGACTAAAGAAATGTTACTCTTTCTTGCAGGCTCCGGAAAAGGGTTTACTAGCTCCAGATCTCGTAATGTACCTTGACATTTCTCCAGAGGTAATCTCTAGTTGCAATTGTGATGTTCTTGGCAAGGTGTGGTATCAAATGGGTTATAAAGCCCAGCATGCGTCAGTATTAGTATTTTTTTTTTTTTTGAAGCACATAACTTCCAGAATCCCCACCTTTTGTCCACCTTGCACTTGTAAGAACTTCAAATGCCTATACTTTTTGCATAGATCATTGATACGAATTGAATTGAGATCCTGCACTTCAGATCCTACACCATTTGAAGATACTTCACTGGCGCTGTCATATCAAAAATATTTATTGCTATTTTCTAATGGTGTATTCTCGTATTGTTAATTTCTTCTGATCTCTTGTTACCATTTTACTTTATATATGTTAGTTCATACTTGGAGGGTTAGAAGATGCTGAGTTCATTATCTGAAATCCTTTCAGAAAGCGGCAGAAAGAGGAGGTTATGGAGGTGAAAGGTATGAGCAGCTTGAGTTTCAAAAGAAAGTTTCTCAGCAATACCAGATGCTGCGTGATCCCACATGGAAGGTGAAAATTCTCAAGTTCAACTGCCAATTTCTTATTAGTTTGAACAGTTAAGACATCCTCATCTGTGGCACGGAACGAGTGATTCAGTTGCCATCACCTGGTCAGGATTTGTACCAGTGAGAGGCGGATGTTGTTAATCTTTGCCTTTAGGTGCACTTTCTCCTAGTAAAGCTCTTTTGTCTCTGATGCAGATTATTGATGCCTGCCTTCCTGTGGAAGATGTAGAGAAACAGCTTAGGGAGCTTGTAGTTGATTGCATCACCTCTTGCCAAAATGGAAGAGCCCTCTCCCCCCTTTGGTCAAGGTAAATAGTTTTGTTGGATGAAATATACACATTCATAACAACATAAGGAGATGCAATGTTAGAGTGTGAAATACATACATATATGTGGTCAAACAGCCCAGCTTGACCCTACAAAAGGCATAATCAATTTGGATTTTAACTTGGCTTCGGTCTAGGGATGTCAAGCTATTGTAGTGCCCCTAGTATCAAACTATCAATTGAATGTTTTCATTTATATTGTCTTTGGTCACCTAATTTTCCAATAGTTAATTTAACGAGTATTGATAGAAAATGATCATCAAAGAGTAAGCATTGTTAAATTCATGTGTTGACGCGTGACATACTAATATTTGTGATAGTGTATTTTGAATGAGCAATTTATATTTCAATTGGTTTGACTAAAAGGTGTTCTACCTTCTCTTTGGTCGTGGATTGACAGGGTCGTGAATATTTCTGGTGTTTCTTCATGTTAATTTCATTGATTCAATAGTTTCTTACATAACAAAGTTTTAAATAGATTAAGCTTAACGAAGCCACTGGTAATTAAGTGTATCTCTAATAAATGAATTATTTTTAATATTATTGTTATCGGAGGGTAAGCAAAACCCTTTTGGCCTGCGTTCTTTAGAGATTGCATATGGTGCATTCATACATGAACTACCCTGCTCTGCCCACCTCTTTGATAATCACAAGAAACATCTTCTCTCGGATATCTCATATGAGGAACCACGAACTCTCAAAAGCCAATACACATTGCTTAAACCTTTCACAGCAGGTACTAGATTCATGAACATGTTTCACCTGCAGCGTCAGTGACCGGCTTCAATTTCTGTTGTTTCGTACGCTCTGCGTCTGCAATCCTTAAAAATTTGTTTTTGCAGGAAAACATAGGTTCTGGTTCTCTTCAGCGCACCTCGTGCATCATGGTAATTATTTATTTTAAGATTGTCAAGAAGAAAATTGCAGTGAACATCTCTGACCAACTTTCCTGAGCTGATTCCAGAGCATTTCATTCTTAAATACTTAGCCAAGTGTACTCATGAAGTTTGAGCTCTAAGCAGCAGTGGACTAATGTTTTGAGTGTATTTGTGCTAGTCTCAGCTATGCCGCGCACAAGAACAAACCATGATCTTAAATATTTGTTTCACATGTTCTTCATTTAACTGATGATTCATGTGAGGTATGGTAGGGTTGAGATGACATATGTTATTACTCAAAATCTTTTCTAGGACATTGGGTCTTCCTTTAATAATCAATTGTGCTACTGGGCAGCAAAGAGTTTTCATTTCTAGAGCATCCATATGTAAAACTCTTGGGCTTTGGAGTTCAGCTAAGATCGGGCCTTTTTTTGGGCTGTACATTGCGCCCATGGGGCTGTACATTACCCAAGAGTTATTATTAATAAAAGGGTCCAGCCCTTTCTTCTCTGATCACTCACTTACTCTCTTTACTTATCTAAAATTTTAAAATCAAATAATCTCTCTCTTTACCTACCCAAATTTTTATTTTGCCTATCTCATTTTTATCTTTTTCAAATTCCAACACTTCCCTCCTTTCTTGTTTATTTTCCTTTCTTTTCTATTAATTCATTATTTTTTTAAGTTTTTTGATCATTCAAAGAGTTAAAACAAGATTACGAAGGTTTATGAATAATAATTTAGCAAAATTTTGCGAAAAAATATGATTTTAGAGACGTCTAATTCAAATTGGTTAAAGTCAAATATTAGATCATAAATCGGTAAGTAAAAATATGATTTTTACATGTTTTAAGTAGATTTTAATGTGTTGGTAGATTTGCATGTTTTTTCGTAAAAAAATAGGTAAAAATGGTGGAATGAGGCAAAACCCATTTTTGGATAATGTATTTTTTTATTTTTTATTTTTTGTTCAATCCTGATGGGTTGAGCAGAGGAGATATGTTCAACCTGTTAGGGTCGAAGAGACTTCATTATGTCTATCATCGTAGGGTCAGATACACTGGGGTGAATTTTTTGTGTTTTAAAATTTATTTTCACCCCTTTTTTTTTCAATTATGAGTATTTTTTTTTTAAAAAATACTTCAAAAAGATGAAATTGGTAGAAATGTATGCTTTCTGTGAGTTTGAGAGGGGAAGAATTAAAGAGTTTAGAGTAAATAATAGGTGGGTGAAGAAAGAAAGAGAGTTTATTAATATCATTTTTTGTAATTTTATATGAAATTATTTTTATCTTTTTTATTTTTTGATTAGGTGGGCGAAGAAAGAGGAAAAGGCGGGTGGATTTAATAAAATCACTTGATGATGAGATAGCTTTTGTTATTAAGGCTTTAAACTTGTGTGGTTAATTGAATGCAATTTTCACGTGGGAATATTTGATCCGATGTTTAAATCATGGGCATGTGGCCCACGTGTCGGGTTGTGCAACATGTCAGTAATCGGACGTTGTGAATTGGTCCCTCTCATTTAGGCCCAACGACCCAACCACCTGTGGATTGATGGAATGGCCTTTCTCCACAAGGCTAACTGGCCCATATGATATTATTGCCACCGCATTAAAGAGGGTCCAAATGGTATGTTATCATTCTTTTTCATTGCAAAACTTACGTCCAAGTGGCGTTTCCTCGTGGTGACCAAGTCCCACTCCCATCGAAATTGTCATTGCGGACCCTCTCACTTTTGAAATTATTGCAAACCAATTAAAAAGACTAATTATGACAATTTTCTTTCTAAATTTCTTTTTAAAGTTAAGTTTTTTTTTAATTAAAAATTAATATGTAAATGAATAACTAGCGCTACTTCTTTGCGTTAGTTTTTAATTAATTAGAGCGTCAAGCATATATATATATATATTTGATGATGTGACTTTGATGTTTTGCTTCATAGAGGATGTGAAATTAGACAAAACTTGAAACAACAGCTCCGTCTTGATTTGAATTTTGGTTTATGGACGTTTGAATTTCCGTTATGCACCCAAACCTACTTTTTTTATTATTTTTTTTATATTTGAACAATGGAAAAGAGAAAGGAATAGCAATATACTGAAGCTCAACCTAACACACACCTCATAGATATCTTAATCAGCTAGACCTAAATACCAAAGAACCTCGAGGGGACTCGAACCATCGCCCAAACCTACTTGAAAAATAAAAATTTGTACTTAGCTAGCTGTCATTACTTCTCATGTTATAAGATGAATAATTTCTAAGTGCAAGTGAAGCTGTCTGCACCGCCCATGCATATGTGTAGGCGTGCACTTGGGCTGCGCAGACTCATTAAACAAATTGATTCAAGGAGAGTGAGGGAAAGTAATGTTCACCAACCCTTTTCCTGTTTAACATTTTAGTTGCTTTTGAAAGGTACCTATGAAATATGATATTTGTGCTAATTGAATATTAGTAGTTTATAGTTGTAAGTGTTTCATTTGTATCGTACTCATTTCACTCCACTCCATTCGAATCCCATTTCACATGTAGTACAATATTATTAATTGTTATTTTCAAATCATATTACAATAATGCTGGCGGCAAACATAAAGTCTGATGCTCGTGCTCTCTTTAAAAAAAAATAAAAATGTTATTTTAACTATAAAAATTATACTTATATATTTATATCTATTAGATATTAGTATTTTACCCTCCTCTCAATATATGTAATAAATAATTTAATAGACATATATGTATAATTATAACTTTTATAGTTGAAATAATATTTTTCCTTCTAAATATCCCACAAATGTTAATATCACCTTTAAAGTTAACATTGATACCCAACATCTTCAAAGCATTTTTTCGTCTCTTTATTTTTTTAGGTTTACTAAGGGTCTTGTTATAAGTACATTATGCTCCAGCATTAGACAATATGTTGCCCCTCAATGTACATCCACCATTTTTCTTTAAATAATACAACTTGATGTAAGAATTTTTTTTTTGAGTAAATATAAAATATAATCATCTCTACCTGTAGGGTATTACACCTATTTTTTAATTTACTAATTTCTACATCATTTGGGTAAGACAAAAAAGACCCACCAATAGCAAGAACTTATTGGTACACAATTTAATCATCTTATCTTTTCTGCCCAAGTATCCACGCTTAATTAGCCTTTAACCTTTACAGGTGCCCCTTCAGCGATGCATGATTATTCTAAGGTAGGCAAAGTAACGATATAACAACATTTATAACTGGCATTTATAAAAAAATCACTTTATTACCATAGATTTATATAACTGACAATTCAAGATGGATTAAAAAAAATTATCATGTCACTCTAGCATTTTAAATCTTTACCCTTTTATTCTCGAATTTCTCATTTTTCACTAAACATTTATGCTCACCGCCGTTGTAACTACATTAATCTTTTATATATTCTTTCATCTGATGGTAGGATCTACTCTACGTTCAAAGATTGTATGAAACGAAACGAAACTTTTGACCCCAAAAAAAAAAAAAAATTACGAAAAAAAGTAATCTCCGCAATTTTGTGCAAATACGCAAACTGAGGATAACTTTGGCGTCACTTTCACATATTGCTCTCTCTATCTTCCATAGATCTCATTATAAAATATTTTAAGCAGCAGAAACCTAGATGCTGTCAGCCCGACAAAATATTCTTCGATGAAAGGCTACCAATACATATAAGTGGAACAATGTTCCATGCATTTTAGAGAGCAGGCACTGCACTTCTCTTACTGTTCCACGTTTTGCCTAAAAAGTACTGTGATTGCAAATTAATAGCCATCACTTCAGAGCACCTCTCTTCTCTCTAATCCCTTAAGATCTACCCGCCTATATATTATGTTCCTTCTCCATTCTTCTTCTTCTTCTTCTTCAGCTCGATGATAGTAAATTAAACTTAGGATAGTAAGGCAGACATGAAAAATTACTTAATTAGTTCCAATTAAAAGACAAATTTATCAGACACTATATATATGAACAGTAATACAATCTGCAGGTCCGGCGTATTGCATTAATCAACAGTAATAAAAGTCAATTGATACATGTGATGACAAGATTACTTGTTGCACCACCAACACAAGGTATCAACCATTTATAACAACTCACACAAAGAAGATGACTCGCTACAGTACTGCAAACTATGCAATACCCATTTCACCATCTCAGCAGTACTAGCATAGGCAAAAAAGAATGAATAACTATACTACTGTACTTGTTTCTTCTGATACAATAAGAAGAAGAAAAAAGAAAGAAGAAAGAGGGTATATATATATAAAAGAAGCAAAATAAGGAACAGAAACCCAAAAACGACAAAGGCCTGAAGAAGCACTAGCCAGTTAGCTGAGCAAGTACAATGAAAAAGAGAGGATTTTTGGCCCTAGGTATAATTACATAGTAACAGTAACCAAACAGCCATCATCACACCACCAAAAAACACATATCATCCACACACACCCTTCTACTTTTCCACGTGTCCCTTTGCATGCTCACCCACTTCCCACCCATTTCTCTTCTCCCACCAACCAAACACCCCCCTTAGCTAATTCATTATCATCTTCTTCTTCTTCTTCTTTTCTCTCCCACGCCAAGGTAGAAAGTAGCTGTAAAGTAGAAAACAATCACACATATATTTCCCCAATTAATGTTATAGCAGTAGTTAATTAATAGAGAACATAAAATCATGATGAAGAAAAAAAAAACATACACATATATTTATATTTATCAAAGTGAAGAAGAAGCTGTCTCATCAACATTTACTCGTCAATCTCCTTTCAACAAATGGCAGGCTTCCAACATTACATAAAACAACAGAACATAAAAAGAGAAAGAAAAAAAAAAGGGCAAATTAAAAACAAAAGAGAAAAAGCACAAAAAAAAAAAAGAAGCAAGAAGACTATGGATAATGATGATAAACTACCCTAAAAAAGCACAGTTAGTTTGGAAATAATTTTAAAACATAAAAAAAGGGCAATATTTACATTTTCTTTTTTGAAATATTTTTACAGGTTCATCGGCCGAGACAAAGTGCAGCTTTGACGTCAAACCTCCATGCAAGCCCTCCACAGTTCATCCTCCACACATCACAGGGCACCGTCAACGAGTACCTCTCCTTCCGACACGTGTAATGCACTCTCACCCGACACGCAAATGCCGGACACGTCGCCGGTGGCAACTTCTCCTTCATCACCAACCACACCATCTCCGGCCTCACCACGTCATCATCATTATCTCCGTTCACCATCTTCCTGTACGCCTCGTTCGTCCACTCCACCCTATCCCAACCGTCCGATATCAACCCCGGACACGTGTCCCTCTCTAGATTCGTCCTTATCTCTTCGTCTCCTCTCCCCAACCCCACAATATCATCCTCTCCGCCACACACTTCCATCACACACTCCACTATTACACACGACCCCACAGGTCTCATCGGCTGAGGCATCACCACCGTCCGTTCTGCCGTCGCCGGATCTTGTACCATCGCCGGCTTGCTCGAGTTCAGCCACATCGGCACGTACACCACCGGCTTTGCCGTTCCCACCGTCAGATGATCAATATTATCCAACGACGACACCGGTGATCTCGTTGTCGGCGTGTCTTTCTCCACCCGCTTCTCCGGTAATAACGACAGCGTCACCACCGTCGTATTCTTATTCTTATCAAACAAGAACACATCTTTTCTTTGCTCCGAAGAAGCCGATACAGCAGCAACCACCTTCTTCTTCCTGCCACAACACTTTCTGTTACTATCGCGAACGTATTTACGTTTCGCTCTTCCAGTTTTACTGGTATTAACATCGTTAACGTTCTTCTCAGGCGAGGCCCCTCCTTCTCCTCCGCCGGAGACGGCCGGCTTCGGCGCGATCGGCCGGAATCTGAGCATTATCCGGTCGATCTTCGACGTGTCGTAGGCTCCTCCAGCGTACCTAGCGATGCAACAACCACCTCTCCCATCCATCATCGATATATCCCCTTTATTTTTTTTCTTTCCTTACACGGGAAGAACGCCACTTAAATGGCGAGAACAAATTCAAGTTATATATATATAGGAAAATCGAAAGGAAATTTATAGTGAAGATAGGAGAGACGCGTGTACAGTGTAACACGTGTGTAAGCGAGGGAGCGAACAGCGCAGAGACCCAATTGGTCGAGAGTGAAACGTGGCTTTAGTTAAAAGCGGGGCCCACGTGACTACAAAGTAGAACCGAATTGCAATTGCATTGGTCGTGATATGGCGCCTTGCGATTGGCCCAGTGAGGCGGCGAAATGTGGCGTCCCCTACAGGGTGAGTAGTGTACACGTAGGAAGTTGAAGCCTCGGGGTTCGTGTGTTTATTCATTGTTAGTTTTGGATGAAGAAGAAGAGGAGAGAAGTGTTCAAGGAGGTTCGAGAAAGGGGGGGTACGTGGAGGAAGGAGATTTGGATAGAAACGAGCCTAACGCAGAGGGGTTTCTATAATTAGAATGGGGGATGGTGGGCACGTGGACGGTAAGATAGGGACAGGGGATCGGGACGGAGATCGGTTACGTCAGCCAGAGTGAAATTTGTCTCCGAGATTGGGGAAAGGGAGCGGACGGTTTCTGCGTCGATAAAAAGACGAGTTTGTCCCTCGTATTTCTTAATAATTCCGAGGGACATGTCCCTGGTGGTGGGCACTTGTATCTGCCAAGGGTAATTTCTTTTGTGATATTGACGTTTTTCTTAGGGGTAGTTCCGTGGTTTTTGAGGATTATTCGGGGTGTAATAGTCATTGAGTAAGAAGATATTGTCTTTTTATATATACCCAAGTATGTGATAATATCGGAATTTAGTATAAGAGAATTTTTTTTTATTTTTTGGTTTTAAACTTTAAGTTAGGCCCTGTGTTCGTGATTGGAATATAATTTTTTATATTTAAAAATTTAAAAATATTAAAAATTTATTTGATTTTAAAAAAAACTAAATAGTTTTTTATTTTTTATTAAGAAAATAGATTATTTTTAAAAAATGATAAAAAATTAATTTTCAAATTTTTTTGTTTTCAATTGCATTTTTAATTTTAGATTTCAAATCAAACGACATTTGGTGTTGCTCTCGTGCATTTTTTTTAGGTAATGTTATAAGAACATATTTTTTTAACACATATTTTTAATATTACAAATGTAATTACGTGATACGAGATATTGTCGTGATTTAAGACAATTCAATTACTCTTCTTTTTTTTTAAGAGAATTTTGGATGACTAGTATCGGGAGAGAAAAGATTACAATCTTGGTTAGCCAGATGAAATACCCTCGGAGGGGTATCTTCCAACCAAACTAACTCTTATCAACCAATAATGCAAACTTAGCCAAGGGCATGAGCCACTTCATTGTTCTGTCTTGGAGTGAAAGTGAAATCCTGTAAGTGGATTTCATGTGATAGTTGACATATATCATGGACAACAGTTGCTACCTCCAGATTAGATACCAGCTTTCTTTGGATCATCTGAATCAGATTCTGCCACTGATGGGCAACATAGTGCTTCCTTGGCTTTTTTAATTCCTTCCTTCATAGCTATCGCCTCTGCAACCTCAATCCTTGGACAAATATTCAGCTTCTTCACTGCTGCTAGTAATATCTCCCCTTGTAATTACGAATAACACATTCTAAACGAATAACTACTCTCACTTATAATATAAAAAATATATATTATAAAAATGTCAACTAATTATTATTTTTTATTTTTTTATCATCTACAATTCTTACTTGTCTTAAGATAAAAGAAAAACAACAAGGCTAAATAGCAACATATTAAAATATAACTGTTACCTTTGTAGTTAAAATGGAAGAGTTTAAAATTGATTTTCTTTTTAATTAAGAAACAAAAATAACTTTTGTTGGTAACTTGAGATATTAACATAATGTCATTATATTAAGAAACTTTCTGAATTCTTACCTTCTTTAATATTAATATATCTTCTTATAATATGAATACCTGGATTTCTATTGCCCTCTAATGCTTTTATTTTAATCTTTATTTTAAAATTATTTTTTTGTCAAGTAAAATTATAATTAGGTAAAAAGTATAAAAACTCAAAGCCCACTTAAACAAAGATAATTATCATATAAGATCAAAATTTAAAACCTGTAATTAGGGCCTATCACCCATAATTATATTTTGTTTTATTTTTATCATGAGAAAGTAAAATAAAATATAATCAGGTGGTATCTTTATTTCAAAATTATAACACCATAGAAATAAATATTACATTTAATATAACAATACAGTAATATTATATTTGATGAGTGAAGCGGAGCTAAAAACATCAATTCAGGAATATGAATAGTATGAGATCGCTAGGGCTGTCAGGGAGGCCCCCACAGAGATTGAGTTTTCCCTCTTTAGGGTCAAAAAGTTGGATTCCACTACGGTGTTGACCAATAGAATTTCTCCATGTCACATCAATTTAAACTTAACTCATTTTCAGAAATCGGCTTTACCTTCCATTATCTGTTCACCACGTGTCCAACACCCCAGTTCAATTGGTCTCTCGTTTGTGGAGCAGGATTTCTGGTTATTTGGTAATTTTATTAAGAAAATCATTATTCTTACAGTAACACAGTAGTATAACTAAAAGCACAATAATAATCGGGGATTGGTCTGTTGGCACAAAGAGCCGATGCAAGTTTTGGTGTAACCGGGGATTGGTCTGTTGGCACAAAAAGCCGATGCAAGTTTTGGTGTAACCGGGGATTGGTCTGTTGGCACAAAGAGCGGACGCAAGTTTTGGTGTAATCGGGGATTGGTCTGTTGGCACAAAGAGCGGACGCAAGTTTTGGTGCGGAGGGAGACAAGTTGAATGATTCGATCACAAATTTAAGGTCTATCTTGATTAAATTTTAAGTGAAAGAGACTTCTATAAATTTTTGTAAAACTTTAAACTTCGATAGGATTAGTTTTAACTTAATAAATAACACAATTATATTATTTATTAATATCATTAAATCATATATTCAATATTTTGAGATATGTTAAAAATATAATATTATATTATATCTTTAACTTATTTTAATTCACTTACTTGTATACAATTAGAAACAGACTATTCATCTGAAACCTAAAAAAATTCATGAGCAATTGATCTTATCGCCTTCTCTAAACACATGAACTTTAGTTAATAAAATGAGAAATAAACTTGTTTGGATTAAAGGCAAACCATTCACATTGACTTTAAAAGAGACAATGTTAAAAAACTTTTTACACTCTTTTTAAATAAAGATGTGTAAGAGTGACGTGTGATCCACTTATTTTATTTTATTTTTTGTTAAATATCCAATACTTTTTTAAGGAAGTAAGCACACTTTTAAAAAAGAAAAAGTGTTTTATTTTTTTAAAAATAAATTTACATGTTATTTCCATTTCAAAAGAATATAAAATGGAGTCGCCTCTCAAACATTTCTCATATTCTTAAAACTCAAACTCTAGTCGACAACATAAAAAAACAAACCTAGGTAATCCTGAGGACAGATGATTCATCATCTTTACATAAAATGTATATATGTGTGTGTCTAACTTAATGAGTGGAAACAAAAAGGATATGAGCTGAAAACAAAATCTTATGTGGGCATGAAGAAGAAATGATTTGATACGAACAAGGTTAGCAAGGGCCAAACAATTGGATGCATATAGCATATATAGATATTAAGGTTCTTTGTATGTAAGCAGAAATTGTTATGTTTAGGTAGGCAACAAAAGAACAATATGTTAGCTACAGCCATCCGTTGAAGTGACTTGCAAGGCAAGATGACGTTATTGCGAGGACAAAGACATGCATGAAGTTGAAATTGGAGTGACAGAGAAGGAGAAGGAGGTTTATTGACGTATTGGGTAAGAAACAAAGAAATACAAGTACACTTACTATTTAATAAAAATTAATGTATCAATAGTAGTAATAGTAAATGTTTACTGGTGATAAGAGTGTTTAAGGGCATATAATTAGGAAGGGAATTGAGATAATCCTAAAGGGATATCTTGGCCATTCGGTTACTTAAAAGTTATATATTATAGTCACAATTAAAGTGAGAATGGCATTGTTAGTTGTGCTTGTCTCCAAAATATAGGACAAAGGGTGTGAATGCTTTACCTTTTAAAGATTCAAATGAATATAGTTTAGAGCCCTTTACTTCATCTTTGAACTAAGGACTCCTTGATTCCAATTCTATGTACTTTAGGTATAGCTATTTTACTTTTATTAGACTCAACTAACCTTACTTCAATCAATGTTTAATTGAACTGTAATGGAAATGTGGTAAATTTTGAGATGTTAACATCACTGACCTCATGTATGATTATAGGCATTGATTCATCACTTTATAAAAAAAAATATATGTTCTACATCTCAGTCTACATTAATTACATTTGGGTTTTTTTTTTTTTTTTTTTCATATTGTTAGGTTTATGTCAACTTAGCCCTTATTGAACGAAATGAAGAAAATGATTTCATTTAACCGACTGTGTGGTTCGAAAAAGGTTGAGTTAAGTTAAAGTTGAGTTTTATATTGATAAGTTTATCTTTATTGTCAATTATAATGTTTATTGTATCATTATTTTATTAGATTTATTTCAGAAAAAGTTTCACAATTTATTTTACAGGAATCCACTTCTTCTTTTAATTAATATAATACAACTCAATTCAACTAAACTTTTTTCTAACTACAAAGGGTTTACAGCCTTCTCTTAATTAAGCAACGAATAAATATAATTAGACATGTTTTTAAAAAAAATAAAATAAAAGGGAAAATAAGTCAATGGAGTAGTTTGAACAAATGACCTCATGGGCAACTTTTAAATATAGCTTTTTGAATACATAATAACTTTAAGAGCTTTCTATGATCTGAAAGATTGTTTCCAGTACTTGGTCTTTGGAAGTAGTCCAAAGAGTGCTGAGTTTTAGTTGGAGTACTGGTTATGAATAACAGATTTGATGAATTCCAGGTGATTTTACTACTTTTCATCATGTAATAAAGGATTCAATTTGATTTTAAATTACTGAAATAGATATGTTTCTACACACCCACTCTTTTTGTGAAATCTGACAGCCATCTATGCCTAGAATGCCTCCAGAGAATAAGATAAGATTTCAACCATCATAATCTTTGTCTCCAGCTGCTGGTTTATAGTTTGCAGAAAAGCTGTCCAAACTCCGGGTGGATACGTGCTAGAAACGCAACCAACCCGACTTGTTCAATGTACACAGCTCGTTGTTCATTCCAATGGGCGAGGATGGTTGCGTTTTTAACGCATTTCCACTCTTGATCACCCTAACACTGCCCTTAATAGTTTGGGATTCTGAACGTGTAATTGGTAATAACAAAAGAAGCTGTAAGGAGAATCTGCGAGTGCAAGGTAGTTTGTTCATGATGAACAGCGTTACAGTATGTCTATTGAAATGGATGGGCCAAAGGGCTCTACTCTCAAGGGTAAATAGTATTTTTTTTTTTTTAATTACTACTAATATTCTTTCTATGAGTGATCTGTTCTATACTATTTTCGCATTCCAATGGAACAAACACATTCACCTAGCAGCTATTTTGTTAACAGGACCGGTAGGAAAATGTCAAGTGAAATCTAGAAGTTCAACATGTTACAGGAGACACTGAGATGATGGTAAGGAGACAAACTCAAAAAGATCCTCAAATGATCATTGTAGTTTGTGAGCTGCACCTTCCAATTTTGGTTGGCAGATTGAGGCTTTTTCTTCTTCCCTCCATAATTTGAGCTTTGACACCCAATAAAATTCGAGCACGGCGAACCAATCTCGAACCCCACAACATATATATATAAATATTTTTTCTCTTGTTTCAACGTCCCTGAATAATTTGGTCTTGCTTAAAGTTGGAAACTAGTGATGAACACAAGCCATCTGTCCATATGGGCCCTTAAAAAAATAGTACGAGTCTTCTTTAAAAAATAGGAAGGGGGCATCTAATAAGCTAAGGTTTGGTTTTTTCCAAAAAGAAGAAAGGATCTAAGGATCATAGGATCTTCCCCTATCGTAAATCCCTAAGTTCACACCATTAAATGATCTTAGAGATAAGTGATGAGAAAATCTCAAGAACGCATCAATGTTGTCAGACACGAGATGAATAAGGATGATGCTCCACAGTTCCTATTTCTAGAAGGAGTTAGGTTCCATAGGTTTGACCAAATCTAGGAAAGAAAATCAACATTACTTTGGGGGAGCAGAAGTTAGATGAAGTTTCATCTTTATTCTAAAAAACAGAAGTAAACATCAACTTCTTATCTTAAAGTGGGCATTGTTCTATGGAAGAACAAAAGACTGCCAAGCTTTGCAGCTGAGTTTGTACATTAAACAGAAGAAAATGGAATGGAGAATGGGAATTTTGCTTTTGCTTTCAATAGTGAAAGGCATTGTACTAGGAGTGCATGTGTGTACCAATGAAATAGGATTAAACCGTGTGCACAGAGACCATGTTAAATATATAGGAAGTGGCAGACAGTGATCATGGCATCAAATGTGCACATCATCATTCCAAATATTTAATCCATTGTCAATCCGTTGTCACATGCTTGATTGATAAAAGCCTAAACTGCGCATCTAAAACCTAAAATTCATCACTCAAGAAACCAATCAAATAGGAGATGCCAACTAGGTAAGCTTCTCCCTGGTCATATCAGAAGATTTAGGATCAAGGAATACTACATCACATATTACTACTCTATGTTTTTACACTTACTTCCTCCTTAAGATAACAGAATAGCTGAGATTTTCAGAAAATTTGAACCAATCCAGCTAACAAAAATAAGTACAAATAACTTTATTCTTTATCTAGAGCTAAATATTCTTCTTTTCTTTGCAATTATCTCATCAAGAATTGCAGCGACAAATTACATCAGTATTCTTCAGTTCTTCAAATTATTTCATAGAGCCAATAAAAAAAATTATCATCTCAAAGTGACAAGCAAGATATCATAAATCGTCATTGTTATTTAAATGATTACAATTACGTTCCTTCTGTTCATCCAACCTAATTTCTAAAATGTAAGATCTTCTATTAGACAACTTTGTCAAGAAGAAAAATCCAATGTCTTCCATGAAGTTCCAAATCAATTAAAAAATAATCTAAACAGGAGGGGTTTTCCCGCATATTAGGTCGATGAACCTTCTTTAATGCTGATATCATTATCAAGTTCCCTCACTATTGCATGTCAATAAAACTTATTTTCATAAATCATCATATCATATTTCGCCTCATTAGCGTCTTTGAATATGAATAACAATTACTTTTCATCGCAATCTTAAGGCTAATTTCTGTAGATTGTTTACACCCACAAGTTTTTTAGACAACGATTAGACTGATCTTCTCATCTACTGGCAGTTTAAATCACATCACTCCCCACTATTTGCTTTCTTCTTCTTTTAACCATTGCATTCTATTCTGAATTATAAAAAAAAATATGTGACCTTTTACTTGTAGATTCCCCTGTAACAACTTTTTTCTATTCTTAGGATGTGGATACCTACTTTTACATTTTTCCCCCTTATAGCTGCCTGCCTTTTTCTTTTATATTTGAATATCTAATCTAGAAACCTTTCAATCCTTCTTCCCACCAAATGCAAACATCATTTACAGCTAATTCATGTTGTTTACCTAAATTGTCCCCTAATAACCACGTCATAATCTTCAATAACCATTTTCTTCCCCTTTTAGAGGAAGAACTCATAGTTGACTCCAATTTACTCACTCGTACAAGTTTCTGGTAAGTATTCATCCCCTCAATGAAACACCATTTAATAAATGTCAGAAAATTTGAGGAACTGTCATCAACAAATCATTCCTTTGATGTCCTCCTCCATGAAACCTTCCACAGAAAACTGTCTTACGTGTGAAGTAAAAGAAATTCTCCACTTACATGGCGTAGGACCCTCCTACACACTCCCAGAGTAGGATTCGATCACATTGTGAGTTGTGACCGCTCACCCAACCAATCATTGGTGTCCATGCCAAAAGGAACCCACATACCACAAAGAGAGAGACAACTCATCCCCGCAGACTCCATGACAGCGTCCAGGCCCACACCAATAAACTCTGCCATATAGTATATGCCTACAGTAACAAACAGAAAAGCTGAAGGAAATTGGATTGGAAACTCCTCAGCCTATATGGCCATGACCCTACCATACAATCCTGATCTGGAATTTGGTCAAGCGGAGAAAATACTCTCTTTGTCCAATTATGTAACAAGAATAGGGATTCCAAATAAGCATGCGCAAAGAAAGGTTTATCACTACAAAAATTTGACAATTAACTTATAAGTAGAAGCATGTGAACTTGGTAGCAGCATATTAATTAGAAAGCAATCTGAAGAATATTCAAAAGTAAAGAAGCATATATAAATATAAAATCTCCTCCAATGTTTCCTAGTGTACAAGGGGGCTCTAGAGTTTGAAGGAACATTTACAGCTTCAAGAAGTTTTCTGAGCAGGTTTCTTGGAGTTATTCTTGCGACGAGTCTTTACAAGGACCTTTTCTAGGTCCTGCTGCATAAAGAAAAAATGTTAGGATCCCAGAATTTGCACACAAATGAAAATGCACATATTAAAACCATGGTTCATGATGTAGTATAAAAAAGGTACCATCAATCAGCTAATTAATATTAGATGGGAATAACAAAGCATGCAGGCAATTTGGTTATGATCATTCCAATATGTAGATACACAGTACATAGAAGGATCTTTTGGTATTAAAAATATTGTTAAATTGAAGTCATTACATTTATAAAGAGTAAAGATGTGTCTTTTCATCCTCATCTTTTTCAGAGAAAATGGTTTATTTTTGTCTGCTAAAGAAAGGGAAACTTCTTACTGAACATAAAAATGTGTAATGTACCATACAAAAGATTAAGTTAAAACATTTATTTATTAATGATAAGTTTTGCCTTGGCTCTTCCCCCTTTTTGTTAAACATGCAATGATGCATGAACTTCTTCAAAAGGGTGAACAGCATGCGTTTGCACAACCAATGTCAAACACACCATGGAATTTAGGTGCAGCCCTGCTTAAGTTTATTTCCTCCTTATTGCAGAATAACACTATAACCAATTGAAGTTCTTCAATTGAAAGCAAATCTTCATATAGCCAATAATACATCTACTTATACGGTTATACCTAGTCTTCAATCCACGAATTTAAATGCATGTCACAAGATAAATCATCAATAAACATGGAATGAAATATCCTTGAACTTGCATCAAAGTTTTTCACTTTTCAACCAATGAGTTGCAAATTAAGTGTAAATAAAAAACTGTAAAAACTCTATTAAGGTTGGGGATTTCCGGCCCATAAGTCTCACAACTAAACAAGATCATTGCCAAAACTCTTGCAGCAAGACTTAGGCAGGTCCTTCACTCTACCATTGCCAAAACCCAAATGGCCTTTGTGAAAGGCAAATTATTGATGTTGTATTGATAGCCAATGAAGTTGTTGATGATTGGAGAGTGTCCAAAAAACAAGGCTACTTGCTGAAAGTTAATTTTGCCAAGGCATACGACTCAGTTAAATGGAAGTTCATGGATTTTGTGATGGAAAAAAAAGGTTTTGGTTGCAGATGGCACAAATGAATATGGGGGTGTCTCTCTACTGCAAATTTCTTTTTTTTTGTTAATGGTAGGCCAAGAGGAAAGATTGACGGGACAAGAGGTTTAAGACAAGGTGATCCATTATCACCTTTTTTATACACACTGGTTGCGGAAGTTTTGGATGGTATCACCATTAAGGCTAAGGATAAAGGAGTTATGAATGGTTTCATGGTTGATAAGGAGGGCATTCATGTCTCACACATCCAATATGCTAATGATTGTCTGTTCTTTGTGAAGAATGATGGAAGCAACTTGATAATTGTTATGAGGATCCTTAACTATTTCTCTTTCATCTCAAGGCCTTCGGGTCAATTTCTCCAAGTGCCAACTGGCTAGGATCAATATCCACGAGGAGGAGATTTCGGCTATGGCTGATATAACTGGTGTTTCAATTAGCTATTGGCCCTTGAAATATTTGCGTATGCCCCTTGGGGGAAATCCTCTTAAGATGTCCTTTTGGGACCCTGTTCTTCAAACTGTTGGCAGAAGGGTTGAGGAATGGAAGAAAAGTTTCCTCTCGAGGGGTGGAAGAGTAGCTTTGCTTAAATCAATATTGAAAGCTATTCCAACACACTTTATGTCAACCTTTCGCATGCCAAAAGCTGTTGCCTTTTCCTTTGAAAAGAAGATGAGGGACTTCTTGTGGAAGAATGAAGAGAGATCTACTGGTTCTCATTTAGTAAGATGGGACATTGTTAGGATGGACTTGGAGCATGGAGGTTTGGGTATTGGTGACTTATTAATGCGAAACAGAGCCTTGGTTGGGAAGTGGTTCTGGCATTTTCCGAGAGAGAAGGATGCTTTGTGGGATAGGATCATCAGGAGCAGACATGGTTTGCAAGAGAATGCTAGGGACACTCGTATATGCCATAAAGTTACTTACAAATGTCCCTGGAAGTTCATATACTCTATCTACCCTATCTTCTGCCCCCTCATCAAGCTCAAGGTTGGTAATGGGAACATCAGGTTCTGGGAAGATTGTTGGTGCAATAATGAACCTCTCATGAATCTGTTTCCTAATCTTTATGCAACCTCTAGCCTTCACAATGGCCCCATTTCTTCATTTGTTGTTACTTCCTTTGCTCAGTTTGGTTTTGTTCAGAATTGGAATCTCCATCTATTGAGAAATCTTCCCAATAGTTCCATTGATGAAGTTCCCTCTCTTCTCCAATGCCTTGTTCCCTGTCTTCTTCAGAATGTTGAGGATAAAATATGTTGGATTGGGGAATCAACCGGGGTTTTTTCTTCGAAGTCCTTCTTCAAATCATTACCCTCCTTTGTTAATCCTTCTCCTTTTCAACAGACAAAGTTTATTCGGAGTGCTTCTATCCCCTCCCAAAGTCAAAATTTTAGGCTGGCCTGTTGCACATAGGAGACTTAACTGTGCAAATGTCGTACAAAGAAAGTTCCCTAAATGATGATCTCCCCATCTTGATGCTGCCTCTGCAGGAATAGTGAGGAAACGATCGAGCATGTTTTTGGGGACTGTGACAAAGTGAAAGAGCTATGGAACTGTTGGTGCAGGAAATTACAGTTGCTGGCTCCACCTGATGCCAACACCTTTTTTTGTCTTTCCTAATGTTCAGATGAATAGTAGACTTAAAGTTATATTGGGTCTGTATTTATTTTGCAAATATGTGGTGTATTTGGGCTGAGAGGAACAGAATATTTAATGATTGTAGTTGTAGTAGTCATAGGCTTTGGGAGCAGGCTCTCTTTTTGTTTGCTACTTGGGTGAGCTCCTCTAAACTTTCTCTTGGGTATAGTTTCGGGGAGTGGATGTTCAACTGGAACACTATCCTCGAAACACTGTCCTTTGGGACATCTCGTCCCTTTGGAGATTTTTTACTTTTTCCTTTTTAATATATTTATAAGTATGTTCTTGTCAAAAAAAAAAACTGTAAAAAACCCATCAATGTTAGATCACAACTAAGATAGTTCATAAAAAATTCCTTGAAGTTTTTATCACCTTCAAAAGAAAAGTTGCAGAAAATCAACATCAATTTCATTTTATTAGATGAC
The DNA here is from genome assembly GCA_035771175.1 of Paratinospora sagittata. Taxonomy (NCBI): domain Eukaryota; kingdom Viridiplantae; phylum Streptophyta; class Magnoliopsida; order Ranunculales; family Menispermaceae; genus Paratinospora; species Paratinospora sagittata. Next base: position 3,174,611 of record CM069602.1, on the reverse strand, counting down.
ATCCCCAAATCCCAAATACAAAGATATTAAGATTGAAACTTTTTTTTTTTTTTTGAGCTCGGCGGATATAAGGATTTAATTGGTTTCCAACTAATCCCTCCGGGGCACACCCACAAATACCCTTAGAACCGTTGGCCAACATATTGGTGAGTGACATGAGTCCCGATTCGAACTCTCCACCTCAGGGTCGGGGGCGCTTGCCTCCAACCACTGAACCAACCCACCGTTGGTTAAGATTGAAACTTAATCTCATGCAACATATATAAAAGGTAAGAGTAACTAGGGGAAAAAAGAGAATATGATTTAAATATATACTCCATACTTACTAGAAAAAGAAAAGAACGAGCCATATTTTAATTATACTTTAATCAACTCATAAAAATTTCTGATGTACGCTAAAAATCAAGTCCCAAATAATTTACAACTCACGCAGTATGTCTAAGAAACTCAATCATTATATTTACAACTTAACAAGTTCTAATCATACAGTTGATAATAATATAAGCATAATTACCTATCTTTTAAGATGCATGAGCTTTTCAGTATTTAAATAAAACTTCTCTAAGACATCATACAATAATTATATACATTGAACTGGACTTTCACAAATCAATTCAAGATGTTAAATGGTCAAATTTGGAGGGAGGTAGGGGTAAGCAAATAACCTGCTGACGTGATCAACCCAACCAACTTGTATGGCCTAAGGAGTCTTGTCAAAGGATGGGTTCAACACAACCCGCCCCATCAACAACCATATATAATGGATTTCCCATAATATAAAAATGTTTTGCATAATTCAAGATAAATAGTTTATCATATACATAACTAGGCTAACGAGGGCTCCACTTATGTGGCCCTTGTGAGTTTTTTACACTGCCAGCCATGAAAGAGAAACAGAGGGGGCTTGAAAAAGGGAGCGGAGGAGGGCTCATCCCCTCTATGAAATAAACCCCCTTCATTGCACTTTGTGCAAGTCCCTTCCCATCTTCATTTCTCACTCTTGTGGCTTAGTAAAGCTACAAGAGTTTTGATTCTTGTTAAAACTTTTTCTTTTCAACAAAAAATAAAATATAAATATAAATAAATAAATAAAAGATCAAGGTTGGGTTTCCTTAAAGGTAAACCCAACTACCAAACCAATCCAAATTGATAAACAAGTTGATCGGGTATTGATTATGTACTAATGATTCAAGTGAGAAAAAAAAGTCACCCAATTTAGTAGGGTTGGTTTGAAAATATATTCAAAACCGACCATGTCCAATCTGGATGCACCCATAAAGGGAAGTTGAATTATTTTATCCTTGGACATCAATACATTATTTAGTGATAAGTATAGTCTAAAGTGCTCGAGTCTATTTTCATAGTTAACTCTGTCACCAATCATTTTATAAGAGAAATTATAAGTTCATCCTCTTTTTCTCTCCTTTCACTACTAACCAATTCATTGCTTCTAGAATTCAAAAGTATAGAATTCCCTAAGGTGGCTCGAACTAGACAACTCATGAATTCTTGTGGATAAGCAAAAGTGTACCAAATATTAGAGCACTCAATGCCTCCGAAGGCTCTTTAAAGAATTCCAACTATATGAGACTAGCTACATGAATCTACTTCCTCCACTCCACTCTATCAAGGGCTAAGTCGACAATTAATTTACAAGTAGTTATATCTTTCTTAATTATTTCAATCCATGTTATTATAAGTCCTTCTCTACTTCTATCGTTACTATGAATTGTTACTAGATCACTCTTCCTTCCTAGAATATTTAAAAGTTTTGTTGTCTGTGTACAAACTACCTCTATTAGTTTTCTCTCATTTTATCTCAACTGGGGCTACTCTTACCCTTTCTCAAATATGTTCATGTCTAATTTTAATCTTTCCATGGTTTACCACATATCTATTTTACCGTACACATTTCTATTACATAGTTTGTTCATACGTTGTTTCTTTATAGCCCAACATTTTGTTCCATACGATATGGCTGGCCTAATATTGGTTTTATAAAATTTTCCTTTCAACTTTGATGGGATGTGTCAATCTTATAAGGCTAAAAAAACACTACAACATTTAATCCATCTTGTTTTAACTCTATGAATATATCTCACCTATTTTACCTTCTTGGTGAATAATGGATCTTAAATATCTAAAATTTTCATTCCTTGGTATGTCTTGACTTTCAATCTTTATTGTCTCTTTATTTGTATTCTACTTCCATTGAAATGACATTTAATATTTTTAGTTTTAGTCCTACTAATCATGAGACCTATAGATTCTAAAGTCTCTCTCCAAACCTCTAGTTTAGCATCTACTCCAGTTTTAGTTTCATTAATCAGTAAAGTATCATTGACAAATAACATGCACCATAAAATATCTTCTAGAATATGCTTGCTCAATTCATTCATAATTAGAGTAAAAAGATAAGGGCTTAAGGTAGATCCTTGGTATAAACCTAAAGTAACTGGAACTTACTAGTTTATCCAACTGTTGTTTTTGCAATAGTTATTGCTCAATCATACATAGATTGATTGCTAAAAGGAAAAATAAGTAGACAAAATCCCAGTTGATTCATGTCGTGCCATTGTCTCTTTTTATTCATTTTGTACCTTTTTCCCATTCACATTGTACTCCATTGCATAGATATTATTCAACTCTATGTCAATTCTCAAAACATGAAAGAAATTCACTAGCCAATGTTTGATTTTAAGCTCAGGGTTGTTCAAAATATCTCGAGCTAAATAAACTGAACTATTTAGATTCAGAAACATATCTCAATTGGTTGAAGTATAGAAATGGTGAGATTGTTGATAAGAGTCCAAAATAGCCTGCATATCTATTCAATATATAATTCACATACTTGGAGCACTCATTGCATGCTTACATTTTTTTCAATTTTCTAATATTAACCTTATTATTATCTTTATATTTAAAAAATTGTTTTTAATAGAACAAGGGTAATATAGTAATTTAACTATTTAACTATTCCTCAATCCTTTCTACATTTCTTACTTCATCTTACTCAAATAAAATCCGTTCCATTTTACCCTTCCAACTCTCGACTTTTACGCTTACACTTATCTCCGTTGGTTCCATATTCAAATGCTGAAGACCTTTTTCCCCACTTATTTCCAGCAAAAGACATTTATAACTAGGGGAAAAAAATACAACAATAGTAATGCTAATAAAAAAATTAAAACAATAAATGTAAATTAATAAAAATTAGATGTTAGTTAATCAATAATAAAATCATGTAGTCTCTGTGTAGAAACTCCTAAAATAATTAAATAACGGCAAAATGAAGCATAATAAATTAGACATCTTTAATTTACAATCTTGATAAGAGAACTATTAAAACTGACCTGATTAGGTGCCTTCCCGGACATCTCACTGGTCCAAAGGCTTTCCAAATTGTAGTATGATCTTGCTTTCTCATCGAGGGCATGAATTATTACTTTACCTAGAAGAAAAACAATCAATAACTATCAATCTACAGTGAGGAAAAAAAATGCAACAGTCTGAAATAAGCGTGTGGGAATGAAATAACAAACCAGAGTCAATAACAATCCACTTTCCTCCCTCATGACCTTCTACACTGGGCAACCATAGCTTCTCAGCTCCTTTTTGCTTCTGCTTCGCCTGTCCAAAAATAGAGTAACTACATAGGTGTGAAGAACAAAATTACTGGTGGAGTCATGATCCTGATTCTATAAAACCAACATCTTGTTATTTTATCTTGACAAGCTATCACGTTCGGAAAACAAACTTTCACGGAAGCAAAAGCAATCGTCAAAACTCAATGTTACCTTCATATTGGTTCGCTTAATGAACACTAACTAGCGTAATTGGACGAATTGACAATTAAAATTTGCTTCTCCAGTACGTCCTAGATTATGGTTTACAAAAAAATAAAAAATAAAAACATTAATCGTCTAAGAGAGAATTAAACAAACCTGCCTTGTAAATTAGGGCCTGAGCAATGTTCCGAACATGCCAGGTTGATCGACCTGTAGCGATCACCATGAAATCTGTCCAATCGCATTGGTGATTGACCGGAATCACCTTCACGTCGTCGGCTTTGACATCGTTGAGGACTTTCTCAACCTCTTTTAGGTCTAGATACCCCATTGGCTCGGATGATATAGACATGGTGCGATTAAACCCTAGAATTCCATGCTTGCATTGCTGCGGAACAGACGAAGGGCAAAGAGAAGAAGAAGATAATGAATGGAGAACTCGAGATCTTAAAGCCGCCAACATTTTTCACTTCTAACGAACTTCGAATTTCCGTCGTGAGAGGAACAGAATCGCAGTAGCGATTTCACTAGAGACTAGCGGTGTCGTTTCGCGAAGAAGCTTCCAGAACTCCGTTTTTGGAGCGCAGAATCATGGAGAGTTGCAGCTTTAAAGATGTTATCCAACGGTTCATCCTCCTTTCAACCCTATTTTCTGTTTGACATAAATGAAAGAGAAAAAAAGGACAAAAACGCTATAATTGAAAATTAGATCAATAACTTATTTAAAAAGAAAAAAGAAAAAACTATTTAATAATAAAGAATGAAAATAATATATATATATATATATATATATATATATTATTGTAAATATGTTTAATATCTAAATGATAATTATATGTATTATACACATATTTTAAGCAGAGTTGATATCTAAGTGATATATTTATCTAAATAATATATATATTTAAATAATATAAATACGTATATATACATATCTCACATGAATCATATGAGAACATAGTTACTCATTTATGTAAGAATATAGTTATCCATTTATGTAAGAATATAGTTACCTATCTATTTGAGAGTATAGTTACCTATTTATGTGAGTTTGTGATACTTTAATTTAAATCTTTCCTTATAAATATGAGAGAGATTATAAAGAAAAATCGTACAAAAATGAATGTAGAGAAATGTACGGAGAAATGATAAGAAGAGAAAATAGGGAATGACAAATCAATTTATAATTTTTAGTATTTTTTTATTATCATAATTCAGTTTACAATATATATATATAGTACACAACAGCAGCTACTTATTTATAAATAAAGATAATTAAATTTTTAATTTTAAGTAAAAAAATTTAAATACACACTATTAAAATTGATCAACGTTTGCTATAAAAACACTCGTTAAAAACAAGCTTAAGCATCCGTCGGATAATGCTAAATAAGCTTAAGCACCAGAAAAATGTTTTGCTGGTACAAATCAAAACACGGTGACACCTGTTGTACAAGCAAATAGTTTTGATTAATTTTTTGAAGAAGGAAATAGAAAAAAAAAATATTTATTTTATTAACTTCTATTTGAAAAAATATTACAGATTATTATTTTGTCAAATAAATTGGGAATTTTCGTTCAACTTTTGGTCTAAACAAAACATTATTGGCAGAATCTCTCTTGTGCATGGAAATATAAATATCTGCACAGAGAAAACTAGAAGGTTGTCATAAAACACTTAAATATGTTTGTATAAAAGAAAATATAAAATTTGTCTTTATTAGAAGGGTCAGCTTAAACATTTTCTGTCATATCTAAATTCAGAAGGATTAGTCTCATCCTAAAAGAATTATTTGGGGCATGGGATTATACGAAATTGGGCTATTTTTAGTCTCAATATCATATTTGAAGACGAGGTAAGATGAAATTATTTTTATTCAACCTCATTATTTTATCCAACTACTGTGGGATAAAACAATCCCACCATTGATTATTTTATCCCACTCAACATTTTTTTTTCTTCTTCTCTGCAACCTCTATCTTCGCCTTTGCTTCAGCTTCTTCTTCTTTCTAATCAGGAAACTAAAAACTGGTTTTCAAACCAGATTTTATTTATTTATTTTTTGTGTGTAATTTTAACTTTTTTTAATTTAATTAAAAATCTTAATTATTTTTTTTATTTCAATCCCAAACATACCACCGAATACATCATTATTTTATTTTTAATCTGATCACATTCCATCCCATTCAATTCAATTTAATTTCATAAAAATTATTCTATCTTATTTCGTGCTAAATGCACCTAAAGAAAAAAAAAAGACACCACTAAAGTGTCAAAATTTTGATAAATATAAAATAATAAATAAAAAGTGTTGTCACGATCTTATTGACTTGAAACAAGTGTTTTTATGTCATATTTGACTTAAAGATGATTGGAAACGATCATTATATAGCATCCTCGCTTGTGTAAATAATAAAATTTATACAAAAAAAACACATTATTTCGTGCATTTAACCAAGGCTCGCTTTAAGGTATCCATTACATGTCATAAATATCTTGGCTCCCAACATTTTAAGTGATTCAAATTAGATTTCCACCTACAAATTGATTTGTTATCCACAACTGCAACTTAATAGTCAACATCAGAGAATGTCCACTCCCACCATATAATATTGTTTTATTTTCAAATACAAACCGAAAGTCTATATGCTCATATTATTTCATAAGCATTGTATTTAAATCATAAATGGTAGAACTTTTAAGCTATTTTTAATATTGTATTATTCATAATAATAATAATAATAATAATAATAATAATAATAATAATAATTTGTTTATTTCTAAAAAAAACAATATATCTTTTTTGTAAATTTTTCAAAAAATATTTATTAATTTTAATCAGTTATATGTATTTTCTTATAATTATAAATTAAAAAATATTAAAGTCACATTCAAAATAAAGGAATAAACATCTACCGAGATAAACGGGTCACACAGCTACGGCACAAAGCAATTGCACAAAAGAATCATAACACACTGCGATCTCACGTGCAAAAGAAAAAGATGGAAAATGACGGGTTTTCGAGTACGAGTACGATGGATCAATCATACTAAGAAACTATAATTTTCGGAAAATAAAACGATTAAGCTACGCTAATAAACGAAAGTGTTTTTCCAGGATAACTACTTATTTCCGACGATAGACACGGATGGCGGTAATCGCACTGCAACGTAAGGGTGGAATTTTCAAATATGTAAGGGTTTTATAGTAATTGGCGCACGTCTTAATCTTAAGTAAAGAAAAAGGAGAAAAGGAACAGAGAGCAGAGAAAAGCGAGAGCGGGAGAGAGAGTTAGCATGAAAGCTTGCAGCGGAGGAAACCAGGAGGAGACTCTCCGATTCACGATCAGTTTGTTGTTCCATTCGTTTTCTCCTTCACGAAGAGAACGAAATACTGGAAGAATTAGAAGTTCTTCGGTTCGATTTGCACTGCTGTTTCGATTCGATTCGCTCCGCTATAGCTACTCGATTGTCTTTAAAACACTGGAAATGCTGCGGATCGGAGCGTTAGATTCTGCATTTGCTTCGTAGATTCAAGAGGTAAGATCTTTGGACTTGAACGATCGAGTTGTGCGTCAGTTGGAGCGGTTTCAGGAGAAACTTCTTTTGGTAAGTTATCTGAAGAGAAGAGGCGCGTGCAGCTCAGTTCTTCCCTTAGTTACTATTGAGAACTGTGAAAAGAGAATTTCTATTTATTTATCGGTTTGTGGTTACTGAATTCGAGGTACTTGCAATGATATGCTAGTTTGTTGAATTTCGATGCGTAAGTGTTTGTTCTTCTTCACGAACTTGTACATTGGTTGGATCAAGAGTGAGATTTTTTAGTAGTGTGTTTTGTAAATGTTGAGTGCTTGAAGAAATCAGGTTTAGTTACATTGACTATGCCAGTATTTAATCCTGCGGGAAATTTTGACGCCTATTCCATTCGCTGTTCGATCACGCTGGGCTCATTTGAATCAGGCAACTCTTAAACTACATTTGGTTTATGCCGAGACTTACTATTTGATTCTACGAATAATTACATGAACTGTGAGGATAATTGGTTTATATAACAATGTTACTGTCCAAGTAGCTGCAAGAATAAGTCTGGCTTATTTTTGGTGGATTCGCTTGAGCTCACACTGTTTATGAAACAATGGCTTTAAATCTATCTAATCTGAAGCTTGTGCGGGATGTTATTGTAGGACTTAAGTTTTCTTCTGAGTGGAATGGACAAAATGAAATGACATCTCTGTGAGTGGAGTTTTAGGTGGTCAAGATGTCATATTCTCCGGCGTTGAGGTCATCTCCTAGGAGGGAATTTAAGGTGCAGAATCACAAGAGAGGACGGAGTCTTGAGGGTGGATTGCTCAGGACAGAGAAAGATGATCAGCTTGCTCTATTCACAGAGATGCAGACCAGAGAAAGCCACAACCTTCTGCTTTATTCAATTGATGATTTAGATGACTCATGTAATATCTAAACTTGATCCCCCTAATTTCGTTTTTATTGGTTCATCTATGTTCGTCTGACTTTGAATTTTATTTCCACAGCAAGAAAGTTGAAACACTTCTCGGACTTAAAGCTTGGCATCTCTATTCCTGTTCGAGGAGAAAGCCGTGACTTGCTCTGTGCAGATGGGGAGAAAAATGAGTACAATTGGTGCGTCATGCTTTCTCCCTTCCATAGATCATAAAATTATTTTATAAGCATTTGGGTTTCTGCAATAATTGGAAAGATTTGCAAGATATCCCTGGTTGAACATAAGACAGAGAGAAAATAACTTGGCTGGTTGAGAGTGGAGATTGGAGATTGCCCCTCCTTTTCTTTATGGTATATATTGCATATCGTGTAATGCATGATTTCTTTCTAATATATAAAATACTCACAACATGGAATGGAGAAATTTCTGCGTCTGAAATGCTTTATAGAATGTGCACAATATAGAAAGTTAAAAATGAATGCTAATGACCTAATTAGAATAAATTTCATCATATTTCTTCCTGCAATGCTTTTGAAGTTATTGAAAATAATAATCCACTTTTCTTATTGCCGATGTTATGGTGTTTACAAAAGGCTACTAACTCCTCCCGACACACCTCTCTTTCGTTCACTTGATGATGAGATTCCATCAGCTAATCATTCCCATGGGAGCAGACCTCAAATTCAACCCATTTCCATCAAAAGATCACTCATTGTAAGTCATCTTTTTTCTGTCTGCAATCAGTAGAAATTCTTTGGCTAACTAATTTTCCCAACTACAACCTTCGAATTAAGTAATGTTACCTGACACTAATATATGCTTTTATGAGATGAGAAGAGTTACAAGGCCAGCAGAAGCAATGCAAGTCCTCATCAACTAAGCCCATCCTCTCGATCTGGAAATACCATCCTTCAACCAAGGAAAAAGTCATCTTCAGCTCCTCATTCGAGTACTTCTCCAAATTTGAGGTCAACAGTGCCATCACAGATACCATCTACACCTCGAAATAAAACCTCAGGTTCTGCTCATAGGTCTCCTACACCCACATCCTGGCAGGTAAGCACGAGGTCAAGTGGCACTGGGGATTCACCAGGAAGGAGGGGGCAGTCCCCTGTAAAGATGACAACCAGTGCAACCTCTGCTTCATCAAAAGCGAAGGCCTGGCAGTCTAATGTTCCAGGTTTCTTCATGGATTCGCCACCAAATCTTCGCACTTCTCTGTCAGACCGGCCAGCATCATATGTGAGGGGCTCATCACCAGCATCTTGGAGTGAGAGGGGGTCATCCTCTAAATCTGGAAGAAGAAGATCAATGTCACCAACTGCTTCAAGAAGTTCCAGTTCAGCATACCATATTGATCATGATCAACTCAACTCTAGACCTTGCTCTATTGCATCATCCGCTGACGATCTAGAGACTCTTCTTTCTGCAACGACCAGTGTTTCTACCCTCTCAGCATCGAGGGAAGTTGGAAGATTATCAAATAAGAGAACCAATGAATTTCTGAAAAAGCCGTTAAGAACAATTTCATCAGATTCTGCTTCGAGGAGATCGCCTGATTCTGCTCTTAGGCCAATGGTATGTATGTCAGTCATTATAAAATGTATTTATAACTGTAATTTTTTATGCAAGAAGTTGGGATGCTTACCCTTTAAATTTTTTATGTGAAAGTTGGCTCATTCATTTCAACTATTATTGATACACATCCTCTCACCGTTATAGTTGAGTTAAGCATTTTTACTTGCCAATTATATGAGGTTCTACTGTTGTTTCTTTTAATATAGGATCGAAAAATCCCTCAAAATATGTTCAGGCCACTTCTCTCAAGTGCACCCACTGGAAGCTTCTATGTTATGACGGCAAACTCTGCACGCTGTTCTGTACTGTCCTGCTCAGTTACAACCAGCAGCAATGCAAGCTCTGAACAAGGTGGTAGTGTTGCATTTGAGGGTAGCGACCATGACCGGGATGGTATGAAAATTGGTCGGGGAAAGACCCCTTATCCTGATGCTCAGGATGAAATATTTATCTTTGATGAAGTGGAAAAGATTACTAAAGAAGTTGGACAAAAAATCCGTGATGGAAAACCTAATGTGATGCACAATGGCTTTGCTATGGGCACAAATGAAGTTGAGCAAGGTGACTGCAAAAAGATCATTAACCATGATGTTACAACAGAAGCAGTTCCAGTTTTTCCTATACCTTTAAGTGTGGAGGGTGGGCTTTCAGCAGTTAATTGTTATAGAAATATATCAGCTTGTCCTAAATGTGCCAGGGAGTTTCATATCATTGAGCCTTTGGAAGGGAATGATATGATTTGTCAAGACTGTAGGAAGATGCACGAAGAGGTCAGTGTTATAACTGCCAAGGCTGCCGTCACCATAGCTGAGAATGCCAGAGGCCACTCTCAGATGAGAAATGGAGAAAATGGATTTTACAATGGCGTTGAATACAAGGTTTGCATACCTGAATTGCAAGATAAAACTAGTGGGAGGATTGTCTCACTTGTCCAACGTGATCTGAAGATTGAGCAAAGGAAAAATTGCTTGCTTGATGTCTCTCTTTCAGCATCAATGGGAGAAGGAGGTCAATGTCTAGCTGATAGGCAAGAGTTGGGCCAGCCGACAAGTAGTTGCACCGAAGGCGATGGTGAAATAATGGAGCAGGAGATGAAAAAAGGCTATTCAAGCGTGAAGCTTGATCTTTTAGAAGATGCTGGAATTTCTGTAATTCTCAAAAGATTAAGTACTAGCAAATGTTCCTTTGTTGAGGCAGGGCCTTTTATTGCTGCAGATGCACATTGTGATGATCCTTCATTTGCTGGAAAGAACCTGAATATTCTGGGGTGCTCTTTTGGGCATTGTAAGTCGTCAGCATCATCTTCTGTTGATTTGGGCACATCTGGAGAAACAGAGAGTCATCTCCAATGGCAATTGAATGGCATGGAAACTGATAGGGTGGAACACTCTGGTTCTGACTTGAATGCAAAACCTCAAAGCTGTGGATCAATTTTTTCTGAAACTTCAAACCAAGGATATCGAGATTTAGTATTTGCAAAGAGCTTGATTACAGTGGGTTGTGATGGTTCTGATGGAATCATGAAATACAATGACAAGGAAGAGATACCTATTTTTAAGGAAAAACAAGACAGCGCACCGGCTATTACAGAAAAATGTGATAGAGGATCCTCTATTGTCAGACCAGATTTTCTTGTAGGAAATGAACTCGATCATGCTGAGAACAGTAAAATAATGAATACTTCCGCCGTGGAATTATGTAGCTGTGCACCAAATACTCAGTTGCATTGTAGTGTTGCAGAATTGCCAAATAATAAAGAATGTGTTTCATCTTGGAGTCTGAAGGACCTTTCAAATAATATGGGTGGTGAAACCACTGTTGCAGAGGTTCAAATTTATGGCTCTCCAGCAGAATCATTGGGCAAATTACAAAATGGTCATATTGGTGACCCCAGGAAACAATTTAATTTTGTAGACTTTCCTAATTCAGAAAGTGCTCGAGATGAATCACAGCTTTCAGTTCATTCAACTCCTGAGAAGGATACATCAGTTCCTTTTCCAGAATCCAGCATCTCTTATCATGCTTATGGCATCCTTGGTATTTCTTCATTATCTGTGTATATTCTACTCATCCGTTAAATCCTTGAATTATATGGAACTAAGCCTAATGAAACTCCATTCCTGTAAATGGCTGTTTTGTTCAAGTAGATAGCTTTTTATCCTATATGTTTATATTCGTAACAACTGAACCTAGTTGCCTCCCTACACGGCTTCTTACTTGGAAGATGACATGCTTTTTATGCTTTTGACAGAGGAATTAACTGTGACAATTGAAGGCCCAGGACATAAGAGAAGCTTAACACTGGGAGAAGCAACTGAGACCACACTTTTCTGCCGTTCAATAGTTCACGATCTTGCTTACCTAGCTGCAACCATTGGTGCAGACAGACAAAACTCAGCAACTTGCTTGGAAGGTTCCTACCCAACGGTTACTATTACAGGCCAGAATAATTCTGACAGAAAGAATCATCACCGTGGTGTTGGTGGTAAAATCTCTCCCAAAACTCCGAAAACTAGACATAGGCGGGTAAATACAGACATGGAGAGCCCATCGGCTAAGACTGAAACTGATTTAGTAGCCCATGAATCCTTTGATTCTGAGGTTCCCAGCAAGATTGGTAGCATGAAGCCTCCAAAGCTGGAATCCAAATGCAATTGCACAGTTTTGTAATAGTTAATCTACCTGCAACATTCTCTCCTATTGCTTGTTGCTTGCCTCATTGGTTCTTTTAATAAAGATTTCTTTGTTTTGCAGGGCTGTTATTAGATTGCCCTATATTTTACTGCTTCTTTCAGTTTATTTGTAAGATGAAGCTACACTCTGTAAAGTATTATTGCTTTTATTGCCTTCAGGTTGATTTCAATGAGAGGAAACCAGAGGTTTTACTCCTGCACTTGCCACTCTTTCCATTCTCTGTCATCTATTCATTCGATGAAGTAAAGGTTTATTTACAGTTTTTGATGATTGCTAATTTGTTACGGCAAGTGACTAACTTTGATTGCAAGTTGACATTTAAGTTACATTTGTGTGGTGTCTGGTTAAGAAATACCTATTGGCTATTGTTGTCATATGTTTTTAGTTCAACTACTCAAGCAAATTTTTGATTTAGGACACCTATTTTCTTTTATTTTTTTCAAAACTAGAATGGTTATACAGATAAATTGCAACTTAATTTTGGGCTACGTCGTATATATTATCCTGATCTCTGTTTTTAATATTAATTGCATTGAAACTTTTGAATAATATATTTACGAATACATCATTGAAGAGTTCAATTTTTCATAACGAGGATAATAGAGATAATACGATAAAAATTCTAATTATTGGGCGAGTTAAAGCCCACGGGCTTGATGGACAACATCAAACCAAGCTCAGGAAAAATCTGTATCGACGCACAGCAGAGGATCATCCCTGCTAAAACACACTCCTGCTAAGTGCTAAATCCGCCAAAGGTTTGGCGGGAAAAAAAGATCAAAAGAAATGAAATCACAAGCGGAAGACGATTCAGAAACAGTTCGCTAGCCCAAACCTCTCCAACGCTCGCTCGCTTGCTTACTTCCATGGAAAGCGATTCAGACTCCGACGGTTCACACATCTCTGCAACTCCGCCAAGAGAATCGAAACCTTCAGAAGCTTCTCTACGAACTCTTCTCTCTTCCTATAAATCCAGAGCCAGAAACAAGGCTAGGGTTAGTGCTTCCATTTCGCATCTTCAACCCGCTCTGATCCTAAAAACTCCCAAAACCAAAACCAAAACAAAAACCAAAACCAAAACCAAAATCGAAACATCGGAAGAGAATGTCCAACCAGATCCTTCTTGTTCATCGACTTTCTCGAATCAGTATGAGTTTTCAGTGCCGATTCGGCGTCCATCCGATCGAAACCCCAATGTTTCGCTATCTATTCCGATGGAAAATCTTCCTGCAAATTTTTTCTCCAAGACGTTGCACTTCTCGAAGATCCGGCGGCCTTATTCGATTCCAGAACCGGCCGAAGAAGTCTCTGTGAACCATTCAGCACCAATTCGACAACCTGAGGGTCTCTGCCGTGATCAAGTTGAAGGAGCAGATCAAACTGCTGATTCTGTTGCTCCAAAGAACTGTAAGAAGACTGGTGATGGTGGAAATGGTGTGAAACCTGAGAGAAGAAGTCTTAATTTGATAGGAGGCAATGTAGATCGGCTGCCATTGAAACGGCCGAAGTGTGTGAACGAAGGGAACTTTGTAAGGTTGAATCTCAATGGCTATGGACACAAGTCTAAATATAAAAACAGACGAAAACATGGCTCACAGCCATTGGGAGGCAGAAGATCTCGGTGGTGGCGGAGCAAGAGTAAGTTTAAAACGGAAGGTAAAGCTGAAACTGATGGTCTCTGCAACGAAGATGGATTGGTTTCGGAGATTCCATCGATTCAGCAGGAGCAAGGGAGATCTAAATGTAGTCGTGAATTGGTTGAACAGGCTGTGTTGGAAGCCAGAGAGGATCCATCCGATGGAAACTTGATGAAGTTGCTGAAGTTGACTCATGGCTACGATTGTTTCCGCGAAGGGCAGCTGGAGGCTATTAAGCAGGTGGTTGCAGGAAAATCCACAATGCTTGTCTTGCCAACCGGTGCCGGAAAGTCTTTGTGCTATCAGTTACCTGCTTTTATTTTGCCGGGCTTAACTCTCGTTATTAGTCCACTAGTTGCTTTGATGGTAGATCAACTTAGGCAGCTACCAGCGATAATTCCAGGTGGTCTTCTATGTAGCAATCAGGTGATTCTCTCTCTTCTCTCTCTTTCTCTCTGACCTTTTGTTTGTGTGAGGCTTGGTTTGATTCTTCTTTTCTCTTTTCAGACAAGGGAAGAGAATTCTGAAACCGTGCGACAGCTTGTGGAAGGAAATATAAAGGTAATGATATGCATAACTTGGATATTCAGTTCGTGGAAAATTGTCCCAAGGCAACGTTTTAATTGTTGATCTTCTAGATAGTAGAGATATTATTGTTGATTTCTGTCTCTTTGAGAAACCTCATCGAGACTGTGAGTAGTATTTTTCTCATTTCTTTTCTGGACCTTCACCAAGTTAGGGTGCTATATCTTTTCTATCTAAGGAATGTTATGTTCCAACATTAGTGCCTTTCGCAAATTTTTCTGGAACTATGAGAGTAAGGCTGTGGGAAATGAAAAGGAAAGGGATCCACATATAATTGTCCTTAATGTTTATTTTGTTGTATATATTGTCATTGGAATTACATTTTTCAGTGTTGGAAGGTGTGGGCTGAGCAACTTCTTCCTTTTATTCTTTAGTTTGTTTTTGTTTTTTTCCTTCTTATTTCTTTTTCTCCTTTGCTGGAAAGAATAGGCCTTTTGTGGTTTGTGCTTTCTTGTTTTTATTTGTTGTCTTTGTGAGGGCATGTCTTTGAGTCCTTTTTTTTTTTTTTCTTTTCTTGATTAACATCCGTATTCATAAAAAAGAGTTTTAAATGAATTTGTGATTGAATGTAAGTTGCAAGTTGCAACATGCCACTGGGGGTACTTTCCCATGGTGTTTGCCTATGCTCATCTAGATTTGAGTTTCTGTAAGCATATTTTTCATATAAAAAATTAATAACCATTTAAGTTCAATTTGATTCAAGTTCTTAGTTTTTCATAAATTATGTGCGAACACTTAATTGGCATGTCTTATGCATCAGGTTCTTTTTGTTTCACCTGAAAGGTTCCTAAATGCAGATTTTATTTCAATTATTGGGGCTAGACCACTTATATCACTTGTGGTGGTGGATGAAGCTCATTGCCTTTCAGAGTGGTGAGTCTTTTCTTTTCTTCCCCTTTGCTTAATTGGAATTTCCTTTGGGGAGATGGAGTTTCTCCTATTTTGCTTTGAGGTTCTAGCTATTCTGCTTTACTCATAGACATGCTTATGCAATTCAGAATTGAACTTACAGGTCACATAATTTTCGACCTTCATATTTGAGGCTGAGGACATCACTACTTCGAAACAAGCTCAATGTTGGATGTTTCCTTGCAATGACTGCAACAGCAACTTCCAAAACTTTGCAAGCCATTATGTGTGCTCTAGAGATTCCAATGTCTAATCTCATCCAGACAACTCAAATAAGGGAAAATTTACAACTATCTATAACTTTGAGTGAAAATAGGCAAGTGAATTTCTTTATCAGTTCATAACATTTTTTTCTCTGAAATAAATATTGTGTGCTAGTTGCTTATTCTAAATATATCCATGTCTTACTTTTGTAGAATGAAAGATCTGCTAACGTTGATGAATTCGTCTCCATTCTCTGAAGTTCGTAGCATCATTATTTACTGTAAATTTCAGGTTTGCAGCATTAGCTTATTCCAATTCCTTTAATTTCCTGTTTATTTGCTGAGTTAAGATTAGTTCAAGATCTCTGTATTAAAAAGCTTTTTTTCCCATGGGATTCTTATCATAATCCTTCTTCAAGAGTCATATTTATTTGCATAGAGATAGATTTTGGTCTTATATTTTTTGCTGGAATGTAACATGGTTAAAGTTGGAGGGGAAAGAAAATGCTCCTTCTTCATTATTCACCACCCTCTCCCTCCCTCTCCCAAAAAAGGGGGAAAAAAATGTAAACATTCTGTGTAGTCAAAAGCAGATTTTCAAGCTTAGCGCCCCCCATATCTTTATTAAAGGAGGTTGATTCAAACAATGGATTTAAAGAGAATGAAATCTCCAGAAGCTTTATGACTTAAAAAATGTGGCTATAATTTGTTTGTATACAATCAAGAAAATTCCAAGTGGTTCCTTGTGATTCAGCAGAAGATACTTCTTTTTTCATGTCTCTGAAAGATTTATAATAATTCTGCTTTGATTGGAAAGGGTGAAGATATGTGTACGAAAAACCAATTCAATTCATCCTTTTTACTTGAGCCTTGTGAACATAACTCTTCCTCTGATTTTTAAGATAGTCTTTCCTTCTGCAATTTATGTTTTGCAGTTTGAAGCCGATTCACTTAGCAAATACCTCTGTGATCAGAATATATCTGCAAAGGTTGGTAGTACATTTTTCTATTTGAATGATATGAAGTTGCAATCTTCTCTTGCATTTGTTTTAGATTATCATGATTGCATGGTATAATCATATAATGTGAAATTTTCACCTTTGTTTTAGAGCTACCATGGTGGCATGTCACCGAAGGAGAGGAACCGAACACAGGATTTGTTCTGCTTCAACAAAATAAGAGTGGTATGGCTATATCTCCAGTTCAATCTGGAATGATTTTGTTGTATATCACGTCCCTTGATTACAGAACCATTGATACTTTTTTTTTTTCAATGGAAGGTTGTTGCAACAGTGGCATTTGGCATGGGGCTTGATAAGACTGATGTTGGAGCTGTATGAACAAACCATGCTGATGATTGATTTTATTTTTTTATTTTTTATTTTAGTTTCGTTGTCTGTTGTGAATTTAGTAATGAGTAAAAATAGGCTCACCATCTATGGACTACCAATCAATGCAATGGGTCCATGGCCAGGATAAACTAGATTTCAATTTTTCATGCATATGTGATATCCTTTGCATGAATTTTTGATTTTTATTCTCATATGTGGACTACCTATCAATGTACTGGGTCCATGAATCAGATAGACTGGGTTTAAATTCGTCATGTGTGTGCAATCTCCTTTGCATGAGCTTTTTTTACATTTTGATCATCCAACATTATAAGAAATTAGAATTGGTATGCCAGTTATTGGTAGATTTGGCCCCTTGGGCCGATCCACTTGTACCTTAGGCGTAGAGTTATTCACCTCATATCAACTCTATGTGCATCTGTGCATGTTGTCGATACGGCGTTTCATTGTCTAAACTACTTAACATGCATATAATTGCACCCTGATGTGCATGTATGCAGTGCATCAAGCTATCAACATGACATAGCAAAGTGTGCCTAAGTGTGACTTCTTTTCTTTGAACAGGTTATTCATTATAGTTTGCCGGAAAGCTTGGAAGAATATGTGCAGGTTGTTGTGATTGTAAATTAAAATTTCCAACTGTGGAAGTTAAAAGACTTTTTTCTTTTCTTTTATTCTTTTTATTTCTTCTTGCACTTGAAGTATGCCAATAGAATTACTTGATGACCTCTGAAGGAAATTGGACGTGCTGGTCGGGATGGCAGATTGTCATACTGCCATCTTTTTATTGATGAGTGTACTTACTACAAGCTTCGCAGTCTGTTGTACAGGTACAAACTTTTTCTTCTTTATCTCATCAATTATTTGTTTATTTTATTTGCTGTATAACTAAAACTTGAAATTTTGCATGCTTATCAGTGATGGTGTAGACGAACATGCAGTTAACAAATTTCTCAGTCAAGTTTTCAGTAATGACATGAGCTCACCTGGAAAAGTTCACTCTTTAGTTAAGGAATCTGCATCAAGGAAATTTGATATGAAGGAAAGGTCCAGTCAACAACTCTTTTTTTTTTTTTTCAGGCAATCCATGTTTTATTTCATTTGATTCTATAATTTTCTTGATTTTCTCTGGTGGCAGGTGATGCTCACTGTTTTAACATACTTAGAGTTAGGGGAAGTGCAGTATGTGCGGCTGCTACCACAGCAAAGTGTTACTTGCACTTTGTATTTTCACAAGGTGGGTAACAAACTTGTTGAGAAGTTTATTTATGTCAATATTTGTGATGTTTGTATTAGTAGATTCCAAAATCACGTGGTGCTGTCAGACAACAGTCAAAGACATGGTCACAGGCTCACAGCTAGTGTTCAAGTCATGTACTCTGCTGTTGCAGATTCAAAATCAAATTTCTCTACCACTTCTATGTCTGGAAAAAGATTTGATTCACTTAATGAGAAGGACCTCATGATACTTTATTACCATTTTAAAAAATGTATGGATTTTTTTTTCTGCAGACATCTCCGGATTTGCTTGCTAGCAGGGATGTTGCACTTGCAGAAATTCTGAGGTATGAGTTCTCTATCTAGTTTTGTTTATGAGTAGCATCCCACAAACATGGTTCTTTTTAATTTATTTTTTTATCATCTCTTGATCATTAAAACTATTCCAGTATGTTGGTAAATTAAGCTTTTGATAACTAATATTCTGCTCCATGACAATTTCAGGTCAAAGACAACACAAGGGGCTTACGTTTTTGACATACCTACTGTTGCAAATAGTGTTGGGATTACTGCTATTGACCTGTCAAATCAATTGCAGAACCTAAAGGTTAGAATTTCATATGAATGCAACTAAATAATTAAAAGTTGGCTTGTCTGAACATGTTTCTTCATTATCATCAATGACATCTTGCATCTTTATGTTCAACAACCATAAAATATTTCTTCATGATTTGAGTGATAATCCCTTGAGAGGTTTGCTCGACATTTTTTTGAACAATGCCAATTAAAGTTCAAGTATTAGCAAGTTGAGTCTTT
Source organism: Paratinospora sagittata (assembly GCA_035771175.1). Taxonomy (NCBI): domain Eukaryota; kingdom Viridiplantae; phylum Streptophyta; class Magnoliopsida; order Ranunculales; family Menispermaceae; genus Paratinospora; species Paratinospora sagittata. The sequence goes on along the minus strand of CM069602.1, from coordinate 3,155,368 downwards.
TTCTATGCTTATTGCTTAGTGGTGTCTTGTGTATAGCAAAAAAAAACAATGTTGGCACAATGGACCAGTCAGCCTGGCCCCCAAAGCACAGCCCTTGTAACTATTCACGTGTGTTTGGACCAAGTCCTGGAGGCTAAGGCTATGGTCTTATGGTCTGTCTGAATGCCTAAATAGTATGGGATGTCTAGACAATTGTTTAAAACAATAATTCAAAGCTAGGCATCCACCTGAAGTCTCTCATAATATGCATATGAGTTACAAGGACAACTTGTAGGATACATGATGATTGTGGCATTTATATACAGTTTAGAAATTCACATGAAGCAGTTAAGTAGAGAACTATTGACACCCGTTCCCTACATTAGTGAGAAAAGCTTTGGAACCCAAAGGTTCCAGGTTCAACTCTTACTACTGCCTCACCCTATGTGGTGAGAGGGATTAAGAGGTTGGGAATGGGCCTGATACCTCCCATACAACTGACTACTAACCTTGTTTCTTCTCAAAAAATACATTAGTGAAGAAAGACTAACTTTCAAGAGTTGAAGTTAAAATATCATTTGATCAGATTAGAGCATTGGAGTAAATAAAAATCTCTTTTGCTAAAGTTACTTTGTATAGCCAATATTACAACTAACATGGTCCCCGATTGAATCATCTTGTCAGTAATTAAGACAAGCCAATTGACTGCTGAGATGGTATTTTTTTTTTTTTTTTACTCAGTTATTTTATCCATCATTCAACCAACATCCCAACAAAGTTTTGAGCCCCATTACAACTTGTTGAGATAGTGTTACTGCTGCATATTCTGAAAGTTACAACTTGCTATCACAAAAATTACAGTGACTTCAAATTGGAGTCAGCTAACTTCTGTGCATCCCTAACATTGTTTTTTTTTTTTTTGAAAATTCATCCCTAACATTGTTGAGTAAAAAAAGTTAAGGGAAGAATCCCTGGAAAGGAGATAATGGCATCTAAGTTGAATCATTACGCCTTTGCTTTTTGTTTTATGTTGTACAAATTTGTCATGTTTTAAAGAAAAAGTTAATGAGATGACTTGCAAATTTCTGTGTCCTTTTCTAGCTGCAAGTAGGGATCAATAATTGTTCTGGTTACGGGGAATTGTCACGACTATGGAACCAGTGACACAGGGTCCATTGATGTATGTTTTAGGAGATGAAGTTGCAATGGTAGATGTGAACAATTTATTGACAGCCTTCAGCATATTTAATATATCATCAGTTACAAGTAGATATTATAATCACCTTGTTTTCAAGGGAATAAGCTCTTTAATAAATATGTTTTGTTGTGAAATCTGGAATGTGTTTTTCTAACAATTGCCTTCTCAGTTTTGAACTAATCATACCAACACTTGATATTTGGCACTAGTTCCATGTTTTATCTTTATTATTAGCTCACTTTTATAAGATAGACACATGCTTTTGTTGGGAGGCCGAAACTATTATGTTGTGTTTCTTTTATTGATTAAGATGTCTGACTTGCTATTATCTCTTCTGTCCTGGGGAGATGCATAGTCTAAGGGAGAAATAACATATGAGCTGAAGGATCCTGCACTTTGTTACGTGATTTTGGAAGACCCTGGAGACTTTTGTTCCCTTGTAAAAGATGTCACACGATGGTTATCAGAAGTTGAAACCTGTAAGGTAATTGTTATTCATAATCCTTGCATCATTGTAACTATCAAATTGGCAATGCCAATTTCCATCCACCTGTTCTTGTTGGACAGTAAATTAGTTTTGATTCATATAGCTGCAGGGATAGGAATTAGGTTGATGAGTATCACAAGTTAATTGATTTTTTGTATACCAGCTATTTTTAGATCCAAAAATTTCCCAGCAAGTCTTTGATGTGTATCATACAGTACTTGTGCCCCATCTTTTCCATAAATCTGTTGGCCTTATAATTGACAGTTTTGCATCTGGAAAGGCAGTAATCAGAACCCTGTTGAAAAATCTTATGGCTTAATGTATCTAGCTTTCAACTTATAAGTTATCTTTTATGTCTATCTTTTTTTAACATGATATGGAGCTATTGCCCTTTCTAGAGAGTGCAATTGTATAGGTTGACTCAATAGGTAAGGTCTATATAAAGTTGAACTCATTGGCATGCTTGTTCCATATTTTTCGCCATGGAGTGTATTTATGCATTTGTCTTCTGACTTCTACTTCTGATAGGTGAGGAAATTGAATGCGATGTTTAATGCTGCAATCTTTGCGACAAAAGAATGTGACAGAACTGATGGATGCTCGGGCACATTGCACTCACGATGCTTGCAAAGTAGAATATTGGAATACTTTGGCAGTGATGATAAGGACAATAGTGATTTCCCAAATAAGATGGGTCAAAGCAGGTTGACAAATTTTTTCGTCCTTTTCCAATGAAGGGCTAAATTCTATTAGTAATGTATATGTTAAAGATCTAAATGGGAAGATATATTTGGGGGACCCTGCCAACAGGGAGATGTCTTGGTAAATTGCAAACTAATTAAATGATCTTTGTGGTGCAATGCTACAGCCGGATCCATGACTTGATTGTAATGACATTCCAGAAGCTGAAGGCTTAGAAAAGCACTCTGGATTGGACTTGTCAGTCTAATCAATTGAAATGCATCTTGTGTTTATCAAAATTTGGGATTTCGTTACACATGTTACCATCCCGATAAAATATTTTAGTTGTTACTATTAATTTTTTATTTATATTTTATTTTTTCTGGTGATACTGACGCTGATTGTCATATGCATTTCAGTGTATTTTTGCGAGCGGATATAAAGGTGTGTTTTTACTGCCAATATTTTTCTGAAAAGATTGGCAAAAGTCAGTTGAGTACTTGAATCTCACTTCATTCCCTTTACCTTCTGTTGAATAGGTATTCTTGCGGAGTAATGTACATGCCAAGTTCACTCCAAGAGCAGTAGCAAGGATAATGCATGGAATCCCCAGTCCAGCATATCCTTCCTCAGTTTGGTCCAAGACTCATTTCTGGTAATTTTCAAACTTTAATTTTCCTTTCGTATGCCTGGACAAGGTATTCTTTTTATGCGTTTTTGGAGCCTATCTCTTATATCCGTAGAGATTATAATTCACAAATTGACTCCGCATTTCTTACCCATCTAATTTAAATGATTTACGAATACAACAACCTAACCTGCTATTGGCATTGCTTTTCTAAGTGGGGCACACAACAGTAATTCCTTCTTGTTCTTATCCAATCACATATGTGAAAGTATTCATTTTTTCTTTTTTTTGTTAATACTTTTGAAAGACCTACTAAGACGCCAAGCTAATGTTGTCCATTAACTTCACCATCAGAAGTAAGGAGCTAACTGGCTTATGAAATTTCTGGTTGACAGGGGACGTTATTTACAGATAGACTTTCCAATTGTCATGGAAGCAGCAACTGCAGAACTCATGAATTTTGCAGGGAAACACTTGGCATACCAATAATCAATTCACGTAAATTTTTTTCTTTCTTTTCAATAAGCGTAAGTTACGTGCCAATTGCCAAGCATTATTTTGTAATGCAAAAGTACAAATACTAATGTCTTCATCTGCTACAATTCCAGGATAAGAAGATAGATCTATTAGTCGAACTTTAGAAGTGCTGTATTCTGGTTGAGCATGACAAGCTCTACAGTTTGGCAGAGGCAGGGTTTGACATGAGACCTGTGAGTTGGAGACAATCTTCATCTAATTGCCTTCTACCGCATGCTCAAATCGTTACATTCGATTTATTTATGTTTATGTGCGCTTAATTGTATTTAAAGGGAAAAAGAGAAAATAGTGACCATAATTTTTTTCATTTGCTGATCTTATTCTATACATTATATAGTTTCCAGGACCATGGAATTATTTACACAAAAATAACAACACGTGCAATGCATAAAAAATGCTCTGATTTCTTGTATTTTTCTATAGAAGAGTTCGGAATTTCACTAAATGAATCAACTGAGGGAGGCCACGGCTGACTTACACACACGTGGACACATGTATAAATGTATGTATATGTATATCATAGGAACCTCAGTAAATGCTAACATTGAACTATACCCACTATTTGAAAAAATTATGCACTTAAAAAACCTATTTGAAAAATAATAATTGAATGATTAATGATTTTAGTTGTATTTATTCGTGGATAAATATTTACTTTATTTTTTTTAATAACATAGACGTTGCTGGGGGGCTCGACTGTGAAGTGTAAAATACGCATACGATGTTGTCACCTCAGCATTTCCAGGTAGTAAGTAAAGTCTGTGAGAGCGACGCGTGGCGATTAAACGATTGAAAAATATATAACAAGGTTGCAGCGGAACGAGAGGGGGCATATTCTAGGATTCGAGTGAAGTCAGCTGCCACTTGGACGAAGCGGAAGCATATTCTCCCAAATCATCGTTCGTCGTTGGAGCAAACCAAACCTTCAAAATCCGTTTTTGTTTTTGTGTTTTTATTTTTTATTTTTTCTTAGTTTCCATTTTCGATCTGAAAAACAAGAAGAAGAGGAAAAGAGAAAATGAACGATGACGAAACAACTGTCTCTTCTTCATCTTACTCTTCTGCGATCTTCGCCAATTCCCCTCTCATTTCTGCTCTCGTTGCTTTCTTTATCGCTCAAACAGCCAAGTTCTTCATCTCCTGGTACCTCTCTTTCTCATTGTTTCGGTTTTTTTTGTGTTCAATTCAGATTTTTTTTTTAAATTTTTACTCTTGATTCTCCCGTTCTTTATTGAGGACACTTCTGTCTCCGTATAGAATTCATTTAGTTTTCTTTTAAAACCCTAACCAATCACAATGATATGATGCACCACTAAAGTGCAACAAACAGTGGAGTGGAATGGGCTCTGTTTCCTCTGTTTAAGTTTTCAAGTCTCAGAAGCTCGCAATTTTGAGTAATTTCTTGCGTTTTCTTGTTCTTTCCCAAGACTAAGTTAAATTAAGCACTGTTTTTTGCTAAAGGACATTTTACGATGGAATGTGTTTTAGTATACTCTTTTAATAGATTATAAGCTTGAACTTGGCTGAAAATCATACCTAGCATCTGCTATCATTCGCCATTTGTGACTTTTTAGATAGCTTGTGCATATGTAATTTGGATTTTCTGTCTTTGTTACAAGTTTCCTATATACATATATAACCTTTGCCACTTGTTTCCCCTGACTTACAAGCTTTGATAGATTTACAGGTATAAAGAAAGGCGTTGGGATTTTATGCAATTCTTTGGATCTGGAGGGATGCCATCGTCTCATTCTGCCACAGTTTCTGCTCTTGCTGCTGCTATCGGATTCCAAGATGGCTTTAGTGGATCGCTTTTTGCAACTTCAATGATTTTAACATGTGTTGTATGATCCTTCTCTTGTTCTTTATCATAAGCTAAAATCTTGTATTGACTTGTTGATTACTTCCACATATTTTTGCCGTGGCTGTCTGATGATGCTGCTCCTAACTAGATGTTAAATACTGTATCATTTGTTGATTGCTAACCATCGGTTTTGAGAATTAGCTTGGCTGGCTTCCTCATGCATTGTATTTTGACATGGCATTCTCTTTTGCATTTGTTTATGCGTTTAATTTGTTTGCATTTTACATAAGAACAAATGAATACGTGCCTTCCTATAGGATAGAATGCAAAAAAAATTATACCCTTCAACTCCATCCAAACAGAAGTACTTCAACTCCATCAATTGATTGGAACATTTTTTTTTTCCTTCCATTTTCTTTCTTCCTGCATCTATAATTTTTTTTTAAAATTTTATTGTTCAGGCTTTATGACTCATTGAAGGTCTTGGAGGCCTTGATTCTGCCTCCTGCCCCTAAAAGGAATGCATATTCTACGTTTACCTTGTATGCAACTAATGAAAATCACACTTTCCTTATCTTGTTGAAATCACCACAAAATAGCTTGCTGGACTTTCTGCATTTAATATATATCTCATGTAAGGCACTCCTTGGCAGGTGATGTACGATGCACTTGGTGTCAGGTTGCACGCGGGACGCCAGGCAGCGGTTCGTTTGCTTGTCCTATACACTTTCTTACAAGTCTCTTGTGTTTTCTCTCTTTTTTTATTCTTCATATTTTATTTAAGATTTTCTTTGCAACTAATTGACATCATCATAGCTGTTTTCTGAATTTATTGTGTTGGAAAATGAATCTCCTTTCTTAGTAGTTTTTTTATTTATAAATCCAGACTGGAACTGCACTTGATTACCTGAATATGTAGTTTTTTTTGTAATAGATTCAATTTAACTCAACTCAACTAAGCCTTTTCCCAACTACACGGAGTGTCGGCTACATGAATCCGTTTCTTCCTCTCCACTCTATTGAGGGTTAAGTCGGCATTTAAATTAAAAGAAGTTATATCTTTTTTAATTATCTCTGTCCATATTATTTTAAATTTGTCTCTACCTCTATTGTTACCATCTAGTGCTAATAGGTCACTCTTCCGAACTGGTGCATTTAAAGGCCTATGTTGTAAGTTTTCAAAGCACATTAGTCGGTTCTCTCTCATTTTTTCTCCAATTGGTGCTACTCCTACCATTGCCCGAATATGCTCATTTCTAATCTTTTCTTTTATAGTTTTACCACATATCCATCTTAGCATTTACATTTCTGTTATACTTAGTTTGTTAACATGATATTAATTTTTTGTTTTTTCCATTGGTTGAAAAACTAGACTTTCTGCCCAGATTTGATGCCTTAATACTGAAATAACCTCTATAGAAAAAGCCAGCTGGTTTTAGTTTTTTTTATTATCTTTATTTTGGTTTTATTTTTTATCTTTATTTTTTGCAGGTACTGAATCAAATTGTATATGAACTTCCAGCTGAACATCCTCTTTCTGATTCCAGACCACTTCGGGAACTTCTTGGGCACACTCCTCCCCAGGTTTGGTTGAATCCTTCAAGTGTTTCAGATTTATGTAATACCAGATGTCTTATTAAAGATTGACAATGATTAAAATAATATCATGTTACCTAATGCAAATTTTATCGTTGTCCCATTTCTTTCTCCTTATGAATATTCTGTAGTTGTTCGTTAAAATTATTGTTATTTTCCTCTTATTTTATAATTAAGGGTTTCTGAAATTAAGATCACATTTCATGCATGATAATCCCTGGACAAGGGCATCTGCTATTGACTGAATACTCTTAAATATTAAACTAGTTGTCATGTTGAAACTCTGATTGGTGTTAGTTTGCAGAAACATGTGTGTCTTGAATATTGTGAAACTATTAACACCTAGAAATTGCACCACCTGCAGACAACTTAATCTTCAGATACAATGGGGTCTTAAGTTTGGAACTAGGTTCCAGAAATGAATACATAGTACCATATTTCTGATGAAACTATCATTATACCAAGCTTCTGAAAATGCTAAATTTCCCAGCTTTGTAACTCCTTTTATTTCCACAGGTTTTTGCGGGTGGGATTCTAGGAGTTGCCACAGCAGTGATTACCCACTTGATCAAGTTACTGAATTCTCAATCTTAAATCTTTAATATATTCATTCAGGTGCATTTTCAATCCAGCTGATCACTAGATCAATGCAGAAAAGGGCATCTACTCACATGCCTATTATCTGATGCGGGTATTCAAAAATCTCTATCCAAATTCCATTTTTTTCAATTCTTCATTGTAAATGCTCCCCCACGTTGTTTCCTTATTACTGTACACATCTTTTGAATTGACTTCAAGCTTGTGCAAAATTCATTGCTAATGTTGGAATGAAAATGATTATTGTTTGCTTTTCTCTCTGTTGTCCTGCTCTATACAACTTCAAATCAAGTAGTAGCACTCATAAAACTCAAAAATAATTAATACTAAGGGGAGATTTCAGTTCACGACATCAACCATCAGATTGAGAGTTGAAATCGGTAATAGGCTGCATGGAGAAATGCTTAGTGATAGTAAGAAAATATCAATCTAAATCCAATCTGCAATTTTGAGGCAAATAGAATGAAACCCTTTTTAGGGTTTCCTCTTCCATTTCGGGTTATGCTGCACATGACATCTGCACCATCATTACAGAAACGTACCTGAGCTTCCTGCTTTACAAATATATTTTGCAATATGCAACTCTAGGTTCATCTATGTTGATCTTACTTCAAAAGTACCCATTGCCCTCTAATTCCCTTCTTACTTGTTCTACATCATTTCTAAACTTGCTCTCATTACTTAATACTTATTATTATCTGCCCTGCTTCTTAATGCATGAGTATCATCTAGTTTCTGCAATTAGATGCACTTGCAAACACGTAGCAACAATCCTCACAAGAGAAGAAAGAAACAAGTGGAAAAAGGAGTCATCATTTGCTTGCAGCACGTTTTTTAAAACTATTCCTAGATCACTGTGGTTTTAATATACAAATGTTAATTCATAATTTGTGCTAAGGGGCATGTAACTGAAGGGTATTAATATCTGTATCGTGATATCCGTGCATAAAATCTTGAGATCTAGACTCCTTTAATTTACCACCTAAATGATATGTTCCACCTGACTGAATCTACATCCACTCTGTAAGTGCTAAGAAATAAAATTAAGAAAAAAAAGTGTCTCAACTTGACTGATTAATTTTTTTTTTTTTTTTTTGAAGAAATGCTTTTACGACTTAAGAATTATATCTAAAATTATATTTATGTTAATTTGGTGTATAGTGAGTGGATGATTTTTTTTTTTTTATCATGATGTGGCAATATGATGTATTGCCACATTAATTTAAATTTTGGGTCGTTTTAACATTTTTTATTTTTTTAGATTATGATTTTGGACGATATTTTCTTAGTCATTGGAGTTGATGCAATTGATAAAAAAATGGTTTTGAAATTTAAAGGTTTAAGGTTCAACTTTAATCACTGCATCAGTTTATGGAATGAGAGAAATTAATGAATCAAGAATGAGCCATCAACCTCTTTGAAAGTACAGTATTGTGATAAAGTTGATTGTACAATTAATTATTAATATTATTTTTTCTCAATAAAAGAAAAAAAATTTATTACATAACGTGGTTACGCCATCTAATATTAAACGACAAATGTTAGGTTTATTTTTTGGACAAGGCTTGGTCGTAAGAACAACAATTGTCATGTACTAGTATTGAGTAAGTGAACATAAACGCAGTTATGAATATAGAGGTTTGTTTGTGGGTGCTTGTATAATTTCAGACCAAACCCGCAATCCCAATGGTTATTGTAAAATATTAATTCTCACATATTCTAAAGACTTGAGAGAAGAAGGGCAAAATAATAATAGTTATATCACTGTATTTCCATAAATTAACTCTTTCCATATCTTCAAAGCAACCCTTCTATAACTATAAAAGAAAGTATAGTAACTTAACTCGAGAATAACAACCACCCTGCTCATGGTGCTTTTTGCAATTTTAACTTGTGGAAAATTAGGAATAATTCATTCCTTCAACTCTTAATGTTACACATGTATTTTAAATCAACAGATTAATAGCACATTTTATGCATTTTTCAACCCAATTTTTTTTTTTTTTTTTTATAACCGAAAGTATCTGGATACATTGTTCCGACCGATTCTTTGAGCCCCTGATTGTTCGAGTCGTCGATCGTCGATCGAGAGACGCCCTGTGGCCAACATAATAGAGAGTTAAACTCACAATCTTATTTTATGAGATAGGGGCCGAGCCACTTACCAACCAAAGGTTGGTTAAATGATTGGTCTGAAACCGGCTTGCTGTAGATGACGTGCCTTCGACTGGTTCACGAGATAAGCAAAAACTTACTCTCAGTTTCACTCTTTCATAGACTCTTTATCCATTTCGAGAATTAAAACTATCCTTATCAAACTAAAGTTCTGCAATAGGCATTATTAATGGTCCATTGTCTTTATGCAATAAATGTATAGGTCCCACTTACTCCAATGACCATAACTCAGTAATAAACCATTGTCTTCTTGCAGTGAATGTATAGGTCCCACTTACTCCAATGACCATAACTGAGTAATAATTGGATCTGATAGTTTCCCCTATTTTTGTCTTTATCTTCTCTTTTCATATATTTTTTTTTTTTGAAAATCCAGTAATTCATTCCACAACAATAAAAAGAGGTCCTCCAATAAAATATTCGTAATATAAGGAGGAACTTCCTCAAGCCAAACTTGCAAAACAAAAGAAATGAGACTCACCCTACAGAGACGATGAACAACTTAATTCCTGACCCTACTAATGAACTTACAGACAATGTTTAGAAATAAAGAACATAATTGTTTGCAATTAGCAACAATTTCACCCACTTCAGATATGGAGGGGGATGCTGCAATAATTTCAGCCACTGCGCACGATGAATCACTTTCAATGATGTTGATTGGGGGTCCCCGTTTCTATCGCGAACTCAAGACCCAACCTGATAGCTAATAACTCAGCTGATGAGGCGTCATAAACGCTTTTGAATTATTTGGTCATAGCAACAATTACCATCCCATTGGAGTCTCTAATAATTATCCCAATCCCTGTAAGACCCTATCTCTCTTTTATGCTTGCATCGATGTTCATTTTCATTTGGCCTGCTAGAGGGAGTGACCATCTTATGAATCTCTCATTCACCATCAAATTGCGGGGAACATTCTCACATTGATACTCCGAAATATACCTAAGGATAGAGTCAACAATGCCATCAGCTGAGAAACATCTCTCCCCACCCTGCGATTGTTTCTGTCATTCCATAAGGCCCACATAACCCTTATAGATTTTTCCAGGTCTGGTTTGTTGCATGATAATATTAGATCTTTAAACCGCCCATGATAGATAAGATGGTGGATGTCTTGGTTCTCTAGCAGAGGAGAGATGTTCTCCCACACCCTTCTGGCTTTGCTGCATCTCGCCATAGCATGGAAGACATCCTCGCGCTATTCGTTACACAAGCCACAACAATCATCGTCTAGGATTTTCCTTCTCATTAGAGAAGTGTAGGTAATGCATTATGGAATACTCTCCAAGAGAAAATCCTAACCTTTGGTGGAATGGTTAGGTGCCAAATTTTCTTCCACATCATTACATAGCCATCATCCTCCATTAGTAGTCTATATCAACTCTTAACACTGTAATGCCCAGATTTTGAGTAGTGCCATATTTGTTTATCAGCTGGATTTCTTATGCTAAGAGGGATTTTTTGTATGACTTCTACATCTATTGGAAACAACACTTCCCGTAGTTTCTCCACATCTCACTGACCACCTGATATAAACTCAATCACTCTTCTATTTCCATTGTCTCGAGGAGGAGAGATAGTCTTGAATGTTTTTGGTCTTGGAAGCCATTGGTCCTTGAACATGTAGATATTTTGCCCCGTACCCACATGTCACCTTATTCCTTTTTAAAGGACACCCCAACCCCACTAAACACTTTTCCAAATTTGGGAAGCACCCCTTTTAGGATAAGCTTGCCACAGTGATGAGTTTGGGTAATACTTCCCTTTTAGAGTTCTTGAGATGAGAGAAGATGGGTTATCTAGCAATTTCTAGCATTGGTTGCTAGGAGGGCCCTATTAAAAGCCTCTAGAGTTCTAAACCCTATTCCACCAAGGTCTTTTGCGTTGCATAATGTATCCCATCTCTTCCAGTGGATCTTCCTATGATTATCTGAACCTCCCCACCAGAATCGAGCAATCATTGAGCTAATTTGGTTGCAAAAGGACTTGGGGACTTTGAAGCAACTCATTGGGAAGACCGATTGAGCCTGAGCAACCGCTTTAATCAGTACCTCTTTCCCCCACATGGAGAAAAGTTTCGACTGCCAATTTTGAAGCCCCTTCCATATCCTCTCCTTGATGTATTGGAACATTTTGGTTTTGCTTCTATGGCCCAAGGAAGGGAGCTCGAGGTACTTTGGATGAACAACCCAATTGTTGATGTCAAGACATTCTCGAAAACCCCTTCTTGTCTCATCATTAATGTTTGGGCTGAAGGATATCGATGACTTGCTCGCATTAACCTGCTGTACCGAGGCTCACTCGAAGGATTTGAGCACTGATTGAACATACACAAAATTAAACAATCATCTGCAAATAGTAAATGAGACTATACAAGGCTAAATCTAGCTTTCTTAAAGCCTTCAAGAGCACCACTCCTCTCAGTCCTTTTTAGCATGGCCGACAACCCTTCCGCACATAACAAGAAGATGTATGAGGATAGAGGGTCCCATTGTCTGAGGCCCCTTGAAGGTTTTATGTTGCCCATAGCCCTACCATTAATAACAACAAAGGATGAAACTGTGGATACACATCTCATGATGATGTTAGTCCATTTTTGGCAAAAGCCCATCTTCCCCATGATGGCTTTTAGGTAAGGCCACTCAACTCTATCGTAGGCCTTGGTCATGTCCACTTTGATTGCTGCAAAACCTTTCTTGCATTTCCTAAGGGGTTTCATGTGGTACCAATGCTCAAAGGAAAGAATAATGTTATCCGTGATGAGTCGGCCTTTAATGAAGGCACTTTGTGTTTCAGATATCACATGGGACATAATGGGTTTCATCCTGTTTGCTAGCATTTTGGCAATGTTCTTGTAAAGAACATTGCATAGGCTTATTGGTCTAAAATCCACAGGTCTTGATGGGTTTTTGATTTTAGGTATGAGTGTTATGTATGTTTGGTTAAACTTGTTGATATCACCATTACCATTTAAACAAAAAAGACATGCATTACATATATCTGGCCCCACTAAATCCCAGTATTGCTAATAAAATTGGGCAGTTAACCCATATGGGCTTAAGCTTTTTGGGAGGGCCATCGAATATAAAACATTTTTTACCTCACACTCCGAGAATGGTTTGGACAATTGGTGATTCATATCTTATGTTACCAGCACCTCAATACCCGACACTGCCGCTTCAATTTGCTCTTCTTGTGGTCTGGATGACGTGAATAACGATTGGAAGAAACTTTTTATAATATCCCCCATCTTTTCGATATCTTGTTCCCACGATCCATCTTCATTTTTCAGCCTTTTGATTTGATTATTTTCCCCCCTGGCTTTGGCCTTTGCACGAAAGAAGCTTGTGTTTTTGTCCCCATGATTGAGCCAGTATGATTTTGCCCTCTGACTTCAGAAGATTTCTTCTTTAGATAAGAGTTTCTCCAACTGAGCTTCAAGGCTTTTAATAACTTGATATTCTCTAACACCTTACGGTTCATCGTGGCCTTTATTTATAGCCTCTCAATTTTTTGCAATTTTCTTTGGTAGCCTCTCGTATTTCGATTTTCCCTAACTTTGCAATCTCAACATGCAGTCATGAATTGACTCACTTATCTGCTCATCAGGACAGAGACCCACATGATTCTCCCACACCTCTTTGATCACTTCCTTAGCCTAGGGATCATTCGCCCACAACGCCTCAAAATGCTGTTTTAGGCCTTGAGGAGGAGGATATGACAGGACCACAATTTGGTCTTCAACTATTATTGGTCTGTGATCCGAACTTCTAAACTCAAGATGTTTGCACACTGAATCATGAAACCTAGTTTTCCATAACATAGTGCAAAACGCCTGTCAAGCCTTTTTCTAATATTATCCACACCAATCTTATAGTTGTTCCAGGTAGAACAAGGACCCTGATATCCTAGATCCAAAAGCTCGCAAATCTCAATTGCAGTTTTAAATTTGTCCATATGGTTTTGGTGCTTGAGTTGGCCCCCTTGTTTTTCATGATGGAATAAGATCTCGTTGAAGTCACCTGTAACGCCCGTACCTTAAGATGATGTCATCATGACCTGTAGAGTACCCGTATACGTATTTGATGCTTGATGTGTGTTAGTTCAAGTGTCTTTGCATGCTTTTAAGTTGTTTAATATGTGCGTAAAGTTTCAGAATAATAGGAGACCTATTTAGTGTTGAAACAAGTCAAAAATGGTGTTTTGGATCAGTGGAGCTCGCTCCATAGTGGAAGAATGTCACACCCAAGTACACAACACACTGCAGTGTCTAGTACCCCCGGGATGTGATGGGTAAGCATACCCCAACCATTACATACCACATAATATTGTCACATCCCAGTACACAGCACACCGCAGCGTCTAGTACCCCCGAGATCATTTGTCCATACTATTCACTCATGAATAGTGCAGGGCCTCCCCCAGATTCGAACTCACAACCTCTTAAGGTTTGATTTTACAATCTGAGTAACCACTGAGCCAATGGTTCAGTGGCTACTTAGATTGCGAAATCAAACCTTAAGAGGTTGTGAGTTCGAATCTGGGGGAGGCCCTGCACTATTCATGAGTATGATCCTGAGGGTACTAGACACTGCAGTGTGCTGTGTACTGGGGTGTGACAAAAAAACTTCTGTCAGCGATTACATCAATGGCTCGATCTCCTAGATCCGTGGTTCGATTGAGCTGAAATTTTGAAAGATTATTCTTCTCTGATAGATATTCATTATGGACGGTGAAGATCTTGATCGGGGTTGTCTACTGTGAGGTATAATATTCCAAACACTGCTTCTAAGATTTGCAGATTTTCTTGCGCAGTTTTGATCAAATAGTTCTCACCGTTGGATTGAGCTGAAATTTTACCAGAAGGTTAGCAACTGACTCATAAAAAATTTGAACGGTTAAGATGTTAAATTTGTGTGTCGTTTGCAAGAAATTGATTATCTAATTGCGAGTAATTGCAACGGGGAAATTATTATTTTTATTTAAGTGTGTTTTTATGTGTGTGCCCAAGCATGTGTATTTAAGCAACCAACACTCATTTCTCATTCATTTTACACCAAATTGAAGGGAAAAAGAGGGGAAAAGAGGGAGAAGGAGAAGAGGGTGCCTTACAAAGGGGTTTCCACCCAAATCTTGCTCTAAGGTATAATTTCTCCATGTTCTTCCATTAGAATACCTTCGTTGATGTTTGCAAGCTTTTGAATGGTGTATCTTTTGCTATGAACCACGATTTTGTGTAGAACCAGGTTAGGGTTTGGTTTGCATGTGCCCATATGAGCTTGTAAATGGTAGTAATGGCTTCCTTGACCTAAACTTACACCCAATGAGTGTTTTCCACACTTGAATCCCGGATTTGAAGATGGTGGTGGAAGAACACATGTTGAAGTTAGGTCTTTCATGTTAGATATGTATGATTAGAGGGTGTTGGGAACCCATTAATGGTGAAATCCCCAATTTCTAGCAAGAAATTGGTAAGGTTGTATGTATTTGACCTAAACCTAGGTTATGGACTTAAGGTTTTCCATTCAAATTGTGTGTCATCTATGTTGATCAAATGGGTAAATGTGGATGATTGATGGTTCAATTTTTAATTTTGAATGTTGGAAAACCTAGGTGTAGTGCAAATTTGGCTTAGGCCATGAATTTGGGAATTTGCCCAAATTTGAAGATTTTGACCTAAACTAAGTCAATTGATAAAATTGACATGGGGATTAGTCTAATTGACCCTAAGTATGATTGAATGCATTGTATTATGATGGTTGGATCATGAGAATCAACCTTATGCATTCTTTTGGGTTGAATGCGGTTCAATTAGATGTAAAATGGGTTGATGGAGCTATACGGGTTAGCTCATTGGTGCAACCATTTTAGAGTCTTAAATTGATTTTTGAATTGGGGTTATTCATGGTTGAATGTCATGCATTTGGACTGATTTTAATGATGAATGAACCTATGTATATGCAGGGTTTGTGATTTATTAAAGTGTCCCAATTAGGCCAATTGGAGGTTGAGGTGCATAAAAGTGTTTTGGTGGCATCCTAGTATTCATATTGATTGGATTTTGATTGGCTAAGTCTAGTCAATCATTTGTGAGTGTTTCTTACATTTGGATTCTATATATGGGGCATTGTATTATATAAAATGTTTTGCAGTAATATATATGTGTTATGCATGATTTAATGTTTCATGAAATGAATTTGAGCATAGTCTGGTTGGGTTAGCAATTGAGTTTTGGTCTCCTAGTTGAGATTTTCTTTGAGAAATCTTGTAAGTCTAGCGATAATCCCCAGTTGTGGACCTTGCAAAAAAATTTATGGCATGTGGTGATAGGATCGCCCAGACATGGTACTTGTCTTGGTGGGCAGATCCTATTAGCTACACAACCCCAGGAATCCTATTAGAATACGAGTATTGTTTGGTCGGATCGGGCGCTGAGTGTCATGAACCCAGGCCTTTGATCGCCCTTGCTCAGGAGGTGTTTAGGATTGCATTGACATGTTTGGAAAAAAAATGATATGCATTGTCTTGGGTATTGACATGATGCATTATAGTTGACATGTATGTAATCTTGTATATCACCATGTTATTTAAATTATTTTGATGATCTTGCCATATTTTATCTAGATGCATATATATTGTCACTTGTAGAAAACATTCACTGAGCTTATTGTAACTTACTCCTCATTCTTATCATTTCAGGTTTTGATAGGAAAAGGAAGGGGAAAGCTTGATTGCGGAGCATTTTTCGTATTTTTGGTGATGTATGTGTCTTTGTGCATTTTTGTATTTTGGTAAATATGTACTTAATATGTAACGCTTGTACCTTAGGATGAGGCCATTTTGACTCGTAGAGTACCCGTATATGTATACGAATGTGTATGCGTACTTGATGCTTGACACGCGTAGGTTCGAGTGTCTTGACATGCTTTTATATCGTTTAGAGTGTGCGTAAAGTTTCAAAACCATCGGAGACCATTTCGGCATTGAAACATGAAAAAATGAGTTTTGGAACCATGGAGCTCGCTCCATGGGCTTGTTGGAAAAGCCTCACATAAGTGACTTGTTGAAAAGATCACATTAAATGTCCTCATTTAATGCACCTTTTGATATATGGGAAGGTTGTACTTCAACACATGGTAAATATGACAATTACATTTGAATATGTTGTGTATATGTGTTGATTATATAATAATTAATTATTTTTGGTCAAATGGACCTGGGGATATTAGAAATGAGTTCGGAACGCATTTTTACATATAAAAAGACTGGTCATACTCGAAATTCTGATGAGTATTGAGCGCATAGTGGCAAAACGAAGTTTAGGTGCTCTTGGTGAATGAGTAGCGCACTCAAGCACGTTTTTAGGCGAGACGAGCGCACTGATCCATTTTTTGGGTGAAAAATGGCCATTTTCAGTGTTTTAAAATAGGGGAAAGGTTGCTACTTTTCCATATGAGCTAAGGACGAATTAGAGAAGGAAGAAGGGAGGAAAATTAGGGTTTCCAAGGGAAATCTTCACCATTTACATCCTAAAGTAAGTGTTTTTCACAATTTCTTTCCATAAAATCACCATTGAAGGTGAGAGTAAGCTTTCTAATAGTGTAGTTTTCTCCATGGGTCACGGTTTTGGGTGTTCCCTAACCTAGGGTTGACTAATTTTTTACTCTTTTGAGCTTGTTTATGATAGAGACAACCCTCTATGACCTAGATCTACACTCCGTGAGCATTTCTCAAGCATTTCACCACGTTTTTGGTGGTGTATGGAGTTAGGGTTTCGTGTGAAACTCTTAGGGACGAGTTGTAAGCTAGGGATTTGGGTTCCTAAGGTGATTTGGAACCCAATGACACCATTTTTCCCAATTTCTAGCAAGAAATTAGAGGGGTTATGTGTATTGACCTAAACCTAGGATTTTGGACTTAGGGTTTGCCATTGGATTTGCATGTGATATATGTTGAATAGATGAGTAAATGTGGATGTGTAGTGGTCCAATTCATTGATCTTGATGGCTGGAAACGCTAGGTGTAGTGCAATTTTGGCCTCTACTTCTACTGTTTTGTCGTTGCCCACATAAATGTATCTTTCACCATCACTTGGCTTTCGGCTCCTCAGGCAACCCTGCATAGACACACTTATGTGAGTAGTGGCACCCGTATCCACCCACCAAGTATGTTTGGGTACAAAAACTAAATTAACTTCAGAACAGACAAAATTGAGGAGTTTACCGTTTCTTACACGCCAAGCCTTGTACTTAGCGCAATCTTTCTTCATATGTCCACCTTTGTTGCAAAAGAAACAAGAAAAATTATCTCGCTTCTTCTGCACCTTATTAGGTGGAGCACCTGCAGTTTCTTTATCTTGAGTCCTCTTCTGTTTCTTAGCCTTAGAAGTTGTTGCTAGGTGAGCATTATCAGTTCTTTCACCTTTGATATTTTCCTCTTCTTGCACACAAAATGAAATGAGCTCACTAAGACCTAATTTATCCTTTTGGGTGTTGTATATAGTCTTAAGGTTCTCATATTGTGCAGGAAGCAAAATTAGGACCAAGGCTACTTGCATGTCTTCCGACATCTCTAACTTTAGTTTTCTAAGTTTGTTTGCAAGGTGAGACGTTTGCATAATGTACTCCCGAATGTTCCCTTTGCCGCTATACTTCATTGAGATGAGTTTTCCCAATGTAGTGATCATCTCAGCTTTCTCATTCTTGAGATACAGTTTCTGAAGAGCGACAAGGAACGCCTTAGCATCCTCCTCTTTTGGCAAAGAGCCCCTCATAATTTTTGGAACAAAACACTTCATAATCATGATACTCATTTGATTGGACTTCTCCCACTTCTCACTGAATGCCTTCTGCTTAGAGGTACTCTCAGCAGTAAGGGCGGTAGGAGGGTCATTTCGAAATACCAGGTCAAGATCCATACAACGTAGTACTATCATGACGTTCTCTTTCTAGGTCTTGAAGTTTGTGTTGTTAAGCACAAGAATGAAACTTAAGTTGGTAGATAA
Organism: Paratinospora sagittata; assembly: GCA_035771175.1. Taxonomy (NCBI): domain Eukaryota; kingdom Viridiplantae; phylum Streptophyta; class Magnoliopsida; order Ranunculales; family Menispermaceae; genus Paratinospora; species Paratinospora sagittata. Next base: position 3,136,679 of record CM069602.1, on the reverse strand, counting down.
ATGTGAAGCAGGAACTGAATTGAGAACAAAACAGAAAATAACAAGTCACATTAAAATATGTCATAAATTAAGCGTACAAGTAACATGATATATATATATATATATATATTAGCATGACATAACCAAATAGTCAAATAGACAAATAAGGTGGGCTTCATCATAAGATACCTAGAACAACATTAATATTTAGCCTTTGGACAAAAATATTAACTGGAAGTGATACTCTTCTTGTAGTGATCAAATATCAACGATAAATCATGTCAAACAATAAGCCTTTCTTTGGACTGACTTATTGCTCACATAGAAATTTGATAATCGTCACATATTTATCACCACAGGTGTGTCTATTGTTCTGCCAAATAACAATCTTCCTTTGGGCTGATCATTATTTGCATGAGCTATAAACACACACATCTTAAATATTTCAAAATAAATGAATCTACACAACATAGGTCACTTCGGCAACATGTTGTTTCAACTCAATTATTTTTAAAACTTTATTATGCATCAATAATTATCATGAACATTATATTATTTGAGGCACATGCATGCATATGTAAGGATAAATAAAATAAACTTAAGCATGTGAATACAATCTAAATGCATGTCATAAACTAAACAGTGAAATAGTGCCCATATTTATCACGTTAGCATATGTATAAATAACACTCAAAATGAGTTATGTATTGAGTTAGAATTTCATGAATTAAGTGCAACCGACTCAACTCTCCAAAAACTTAGACCATTTATTCCTGTTATTTTGGTGTAAAATGGGTTATTTATTGGTGTAAAAATTTTACTAACCCATTTTAACAATTTTTCACAAAATCAGCCCATGCAATACATTCATATAAACCCATTTAATTGCCACATGACTCAAGTAATCAATTCATCAAACAGCCAAAAGATATCAGTTCATGAACCCATGGTGGTCATCATGATAACAAAAAAAAAAAATTTAAAAAAAATCCCAAAATTCTAACCCAAGTACATCAACGTGAGAGTGGAGAGAAAAATATATATACATATATTTTGTTCTTTTTATTTTTGTCTTTATGCAAATAAATTATTCTCATCTTTTGATGATGTAGGAGAGAATAATATATAATGTTGATTTAACTTAGTAACCACAATCCTAGTTATTAACACATTAAACCAACTGAAATGTCATTAATCACAAATTAGGCCAGTATGAATTTTTACACATTATATAGTTCATATCATATTAATTATTTATTAAGCTTAATCAATAAATTACAAAATGACCTACTATATTAAATAGCCTAAATCAATTAATATAATTGATAATAACATGTGTGAGCTCACATAAAAATTTAATTAACCTAATATGAAAGCCTTAATCCAAAGTTTCACACTGCCAATTTTCACATCACTTGGTCGCAATTCACCATCCACCTCAGCCACAGCGACTAAGTCGTTGTTAAAGTGCGACGGCTCGTTCTCGAGCACGCGACGTCTGTCAATAGTATGACTGAACTTTGTCAAGAACAGGTTTGGACCAACTTCGATCATGAAGATTGGCTTGTTCGGAGACCAAGCCTGTTTCATGGTTTTCTTGAAGACATCCCTGCTGTATCTTTTCAATGTGATGAGCTTGGCGTAGAGACAAAGCTTTAGTTCGTCCCCTGCTGGCTTTTCCTCCCACTCTTGAAGTTCGAATACTCTCGCTTCATCTTCAGTAATCGCTAAGGAACTCCAAAGGCCTTCGATTTCTTCCTCCATCAAGATCACCAAGTTGAAAATCTCCCACTTGGGGAAACGACGCTCTCACCGGGAGAGAACCACCGCTCTCACGAAGAGAGACTCTCGACCATCCTTTTCATATAAAATTACCTAGCACTCAGGCAACAATCATCAAACTTCATATTAATTTGTATACCTAAAATAGTACCCACATAAATTTCTTTATTTCATTTTTATCAAATTAAAATTGTAATGAACTTTCACTCGGATGAAAGCAACCCATTCTATCAATTCGTAATTTTCCTTTTTTTTTTTTTTTATCTCTTTTAGTAAAGGGAAGACATGCTTACTCATGTAGCTGGCCATGAAGTTGAAATATTTTTTATAATAATGTATATATATATATATATATATATATATATATATATAAATATTTTGTATACGTATAGTTCGGCTGCCAACCTGGTTTATATATAACATCACGATATATATATAAATATACTGATCCCGCAGAGGGAGCACTGACATCCCTATAAGTGGGCCCATCAGAGGAAAAATAAATATAGTCATAACATTACAGCCTATCAGTTTCAGTACGTATGGTCTAAATTGTACGATAAACACGTTGCATCATTGTACCGAAAGTTCTTAACACTTAAAGTAATACGGTTTTGGGAACCGGTGGCAATTTATTATCATAGAAGCAGTGGACATCATAACAACACAAAAAATGTTGAACTCTATATTCTATGGGATTATTAAAAAAAATTACATAAATATAATATAATATGAGCGTTGTAGCTTCAACCCATCACGAGCACGTGAAGCACAGAAATGGTTCCAGCCTACAATCAGTGTCACGAGCAGACACCTGGCTGCATCACCGACACCCAAAGCTCACTGTTGCCGTCCACGCGTCGATTCCAACGGATGAAACGATAGCACACAAATAGCCGTTAAAGAATAACCGAATTTCAAAAAAAAATTCTTTTTTTTTTCCATGTTCAGCTTCTCTCTCACATCTGTTGAAGAGTCAGTATTAGTACTATATATTAAGTCTGAAAAAACGCTTCTGAGATTCCATCGAGGTAAAAAGTTCACCATTTCCAAGATTAGACTTATTTTATCTTTCATTACTGCCATAGACCTTTTGTTTCTTGCGGCCACGCAAGTATTTTTCTTATAAAAGAAAGTTTTTTTTTTATGGAGGCAATAGATCTTGATCTTCGTCTTCAACTCTGCAAGAAATTTCCAACATCCATGGTTTTGAGTTTTTATTCTCTGCAGAGAAGCTTTTTCTGCAACACCCATTTGGGTTTTGTGCTGCATCTCTGAAAAATCTCTTCTTTCTGTCTGGGGGGTAGCATCTAGATTTTCATGGACGTTTATTTGGACTTGTGATTTCTTATATGTTGTATTGGTTTAATTTCTAAGGATTTATCTTGTAAATTCTAGCTCATCTTGGAGTTCCTTTTCATGGGTTTGTAGATTTGGGCCTTTCTATTAGATTTTTCAGGGATTGATGCATCACAGTTTCTAGTGTAATGGTGGAGTAAGCATTGCATTTTTCGAGATTTGAAGTTTGTATAGACTAAGCTAGTTTCTATGGGTGTTCAATTTATCTATGGCTTCGAGAACTGAATCTGGGTCTTTCACTGTATTTACTTCAAAGATGCTCTGTAATTAGACAGTTTGTGTATGAATTTGGTGATTTAATGGATGTTTTGTTGAGTTCTTCTGTAATGGAGAAGCCATATTAGCCCTATTGCAGGCTTAATTATGTGCTTTAGTTTCAAGTTTTTTGCCTAATCAGATTGGAGCAATTAGGAGAATGGGATCTGTAGAAGATAAAGGGTGTTGTAATTACGGCCCAACGCTAGAAATTTCGACTAGTAACGCGATAAGTTTCGAGTTTCACAAGGGAAATGGTGTTGCTAATAATAGGGGTTCTTCTCATCATAGAATGACACTAGGGAAGCCAACACCATCGAAATGGGACGATGCCCAGAAATGGCTTGTTGGATTATCAAGAAGCAGAGAAAGGAGTCATGCAGGTTCTACAAAGCCTCGGAACTCGAACGCCGATGACCGGAGATTAATCACTCCTGTTCCACAAGTAGAGGATGATTATTCTTCTTCTAACAGTGGTGAGGAAAATGGCATAAATCGAAGCAATTGCTCTGCAATTTCTGCTGTTCAGGATGAAGGGGAGACAAAGAAAGTTGATTCTAATGACTCATTTTGGAGGATAAATAAGCCTTCTTCCGGCGAATCGGGTTCAGGAATCCGATCGATTTGCGTTAGAGATATGGGGACGGAGATGACACCTATTGCAAGTCAAGAGCCTTCAAGAACAGGCACGCCTATTAGAGCCACATCACCTGCAGCCAGGAGCCCCATTTCCTCAAGATCCTCTACCCCGGGGAGATCTAATCCACAAACCGGTTTTGGGTCATCGGAGAACAGAAGTGAAGGTTCAATACTTGGTAGGACTAGTAATCCACCCATTTGGTCTAATAGAGAGGAAGGAGAATCTAATGCTTCGAAGATGAATGAAAAGAACAGAGGAGAGCAAGCTAGAAAGCCTGATCCTTTGGAGATCCGAGCAATTGCTTGGGACGAGGCTGAGCGCGCAAAATATATGGCTAGGTGGTTTGCTAGCTTTGATTCTTTCAATAGAATGTTCAATTAATTTCATTTAGGGCGGTTTTCAGTCATTTTAGTTTGTTAATAAAGTTGATAAGAGAAATGTTTTTATTGTGCATTTCAGGTATAAGCGTGAAGAGGTGAAGATACAGGCCTGGGAGAACCATGAAAAGAGAAAAGCTGAAATGGAAATGAAGAGGATTGAGGTACTAATACTACAAACCTTTTTTTCTTTTCTTTTTAAGACCTTTAATTAATTATCATGTTTGTTACGTCTCACTTGATATGAATTCTCCTTGTTTTCCCTTCATGGAGTATCTTTTTCAATGTAAGTGCATGTTCCAACAATTTAGATTTGTGGAACTGACTTCTGAAATTACTTGTACATACACACTGCAACTGGATTCGATAAGACTTGGTAAATACTCCAGCAGATGCTTGTGTGATTAAACCTGTTAAAATTTCAAGTGAAACCATTAGGGCCATGCTTGGTTAGATAAGAGGAAATATTCTCAACTCCAATCCTAGAATCAGTTGATCATGATTGTGATTGAGAGTGGTTTCTAGAGTTTTCAACTGGATCAAATTCAACAAAATTGTGGGTTTTTGAGGCTATTTTACACGCTTTTTGTTTTGTAGTATTACCATGAAGAACTGGAATAAGCATCCAATTTTATTGTTCCATCACAGCACTTTGCAATGATTTGAGAGTGTGTACCAAGGATGAGCAAAAATATTTCTGTCGTGTGTGCCTAACATGGGCAAATAAACCGGACACTAGTGTTTTGGCCAAAGCCAAAATTAAACCAAGATCTTCACAAACATAAGCTTAATTAAATACCGCGTTAGATAACCACTAAACCAAAAAGCTATAGTTGTCAGCTGGAAAGGTTTAATTTTGTATATCAAGCTATGACACTAACACTTGGACAACTTTGATCTAGGTGAAGGCGGAAAGGTTGAAATCTCGAGCGCAGGAGAAGTTGGCAAACAAACTCGCCGCAACACGAAGAATAGCAGAAGAAAGGAGTGCGAATGCAGAAGCTAAAATGAATGAACAAGCTGCAAGGACTTCAGAGAGAGCAGACTATATGAGAAGGGCTGGTCACTTGCCCTCCTCTTTTTCCTTTAAGATGCCTTCACTTTGCTGGTAAGGATCATGATTTGTGTACTATTGCTAACTTTTGAGATGGTATTTATTTCTCGTTGTATCACTTCATCTTTTCTTGAAAACTTGTGGATTTAATGTTGATGTGAAAGTCATCTATGTTTGCCATTGATGAGAAATGCAGTTTTACTGCATCCTAAGTACACTAGCATCTTATAAGTATGATGAAAGACACAAAGATTATGCTTAATTTTCATCATATGAAGAAGTGAACTTCTGTTGATAGAAGAAGCATGGATGGTTGATTTGCTTATGAGGCCCTTTTTTCGGGGTTGCTTGATCATCTTCATTGACATTTGCGAAGGCAATTTGGCCTTATTTGGGAGAGCTTTTGTGTCCGGACCTAAACCCATTTTTTTCTAACACAACTCCCAATTGCAAAAGCCGAGAAGGTGGAGCTTCTTCAAATTGTGGAAAACTATGTTTACTCATCATCGCAAAAGCTGATCTGCCAAACGAGCTTTTAGCCACGTTTGATGAAAATGCTACCGCATTGCCACCCCAACTGCGTAACCAAACAGGGCCTTTCTAGGAGAATCTCCTCCAAGTCAAGCAAAGCTTTTCACCTAATGCCTGAAAGCCCATAGGCCTAACTCATTCTATCTGCGTGATGTGAGACTTCGCTGTTAACACTAAGGCTAGATTTATTATGCACTCTCATTCCACCATAGGCAGAAGATACTAACCTGACCCATCGCTTACATACTCCTACTTTGTCTGATATTATGCGAATGATACAAAGAAGAAAAATAAGAATGTTAAGGGTTTCATAACTATGAAAAACATGAGAATATTTAAGAAAAGAAATACAACTTATATAGCTATTTAAATATATAAAATTACTATATTATACTTGATGATATATAACTACTACTAATAACAATGCCCACATTGTTGTATTCACATATGAAGATAAATAGATCTTCATCTTCCTTTATCAAATTAAATCTAAAAATGGTTTAATTCAAATTTATTCAATCTATTTCAGTTTCACCACTGACTTGATAGCTATAAAGCTTGAAAAATACTTATGATCAAAGGTATGTAAAGATAGACAATCATGCATTTGTAAACAACTTATTTGCTTTTTAGTTTATAAACATTAACTTTTACTTAATTACTTTAGAATGTATATTTTGTTTTCAGAAATATAAATATAATTTACAGTCTTCCTCGCACTAGGGATGTGAACCAACCCAAACAATATCATTCATATCATCAATGCTTTTATTTATTTGGATTAATTTTATATCTAAACCAAACCCTAATAAAAGTAATCAAATTTTTATTTTGTTAAATCAAACTAAGTCCGTCTTAGCAAACCAAGCTAAACATAATTGGTTTAATTCGATGTAAGTTGATTGGTTTAAAATCTTAAATACATATTTATTAAATAATTCGATTTGTTATATTTACACGCATTAAAGTCAAACTAAAACATCATCTAGTAAATTTAAAAACAGTATATATAATATAAGATGATAATATAAATATTTAATCTATACAAGATAAAATAGTCGTATACATCAAAAATTAAAATATTAATACTTTTAATTTTGAATTGAATTGAATTGAAGCAAACACATGAGTGCAATTTGAACCAGGCCATTGCCATTCCTAAATGGAACTGATTTCCAGTAAATCATTAATAAAAAAAAAAAAAAAATAGTAACAACAACAACTCATATGATCCATAAGATGGAAATACCTTGTTCTTCTTGTGCGTTTGACAATTACTTGGATTGAATTATATGAAACGTTAGTTTACGTGAAGAGAAATGCTTTTATGATTTAAAAATTATACTCAAAATTGTAACCAATGCTGATGTGGTGTATGATGTCTTGTCACATAAACTTAGATATAAATTTGAATACATATCTTAGGTCATTTTAGCACTCTTTTAACGTAAATGACTTTTGAAAGAAAATCCATGTAAACTAATCAAATTTAATTAGGGGTGTTAACGATTCAATTTGAGTTGGTTTGTTGCTTGAACTTAACCTAAATTAAATATAATCGGATTCGGTTCGGTTTAGTTCAAATTGCCAACTCGAACCAAACTGAATCGAATATAATCTGTTTGGTACAGTTTGAGTTGATAGGTTTAAAATCTTAAATCTACACATATTAAATAAATTAAAATAATTAATTATAAAATAATATATATGAAGTGATCTTAAATTTTTTAATGTATATTTAATAAATTTAAAAACAATATTTATTATATAAGATAATTATATAATTTTTAGAATAATATTTATATCATAAAAATAATATTAGACATTAAAAAATAAATGATAACACTTTTTTTTTTTTACAATCGGTTCAGTTCGGTTTATATCGATTTTCAAAACTTCAAATCATAACCCGAACTAAACTTATTAGATTATACTTTTTTTAAATCTAACTTAAATTGAACTTAGTAAAAAATTAAACCAAACCGAACCAAACAAATCAATTTAGTTCAATTTCATAGTTTGTGTCAATCCATCACACCTTTAGGTTTAATTCGATCTGGATTAAATTTTACAAAACTTACTGAACTAGGCATGACGCCCACACAATTTCTGTGATTGGAACCGAATTCGTAAGGTTTAACGTGCATCACATGGGCTTTCAAAAAACAATAACGTACATTTAATGGGCCGTGTAAACAAAAAAACAGGTACATGGCCATGGTTCTCTCTGTTGCTTATCATCTCGTACTCAAAGCTAACTGATGAAACACGGCTTCTTATTCTTCTTCTTCTTCAGTTCTTCTTCTCACAGCACCATTAGCAATGAAATTGGCGTCTCATTTGCTGTGAGAAGCTGCAATTGGTTTAATCTACACGACGCAGTGCAATGGCAGAAGCAAATTTGCTGGTCTTTGGACTATAAATAGCATGGCGGTGGAGGAATAATAAAGCGAGCATCATCAGATCTACATTGATTTCAATACAAACAAACCAAAGAAAAAAAAAAAACCGGATTTGATCCATCAGAGTCTACTATTTTAGTTTTGGATCTTTTATCTCCGCGTGCTAGGGTTTGGTTTTGTGTGAATTTTTAGGTTCCAATGAGATGGCGAGGTCTTTCACAGGAAAGCACAAATCATCGAAACTCGTATTTATCTTGATATGCACAGGTCTTCTTGGAGCTGCTCTTATCGCCGATTTCCTATGGGCTTCTTCTTCGTCTTTGTCTTCATCGTATCTCTCAGTTTCGTCAAATTGGGGTTTAGATAAATCCGACAGCGTAATTTTACCGCCTAATGTCGATAAGATGAATTGGATCTATCTCCTCTTGTTTTTTTTTTTTTTTTTTTTGAGTGTGAGATGAGTTTATGGATTTTACATTCTTAATGATTTGTTGAATTCCAGGAAGAATCTGTCAGAGATGAAAGGGAAACAGTGACAGGAAGAGTTGTATCGGCCACATTTGCAGATTTACCTGCGCCAAAACTAGAATGGGAGAAGATGGCAACAGCGCCTGTGCCTCGTCTCGATGGGGCAGCTATACAGATTAAGAATCTTCTATATGTTTTTGCTGGATACGGCACAATTGAATATGTAATGATCTCTTTTGCATCTTATATACTGATTTTATTTGATTTTTACTAATAATTGCTCTAGTTAAGTCCCTTAGTTAGATACTTAAGAGTGCAGCCTGCGTCGATGTTTTAATTCAAATGAGCATGGTCTGATGTTTTTTACTTCTTTTAAAGTTACTTTCGAGGAGTGGACATGCTATACAGGATTAAGATTTTGAAAATACTAGCATTATATATAAAGGCATTTTTCTTGAAGCAATAACACGAATTGATGAAATTAAATGAATAATATTCCATATTAAAGACGTAATATATCCAATACCCTTGGATCCTAGCATGCTGGAAAGCAAAATGCAAGCTGTAATCATCAGAAAATAGGACGTTTCATCAAAAGGAGCCCTCCTTATCATTATCTATATGTGTACTACTGATAAAATTGATCATATGCTCAAGCTTTTACTAGTATTTATGAGTGACTGTTTTGCTTATTGACTTTCTTTTTTCATTGAGTTATAATAATTAGGTGGATCGGTGCCTTAGATTGATTGGGTACACTTGGATTTGATTCCTCTCCTCTTTACGTTATTTAATGCATTCTACAGTTTGTTTTCTTAATGTTAATCAAGTGCTCTAACGATGTTATGTTTGTTGTCATGTTTGTATCTTATAGGTGCATTCTCATGTTGATGTTTACAATTTTACTGATAATACCTGGGGTGGAAGGTTTGATATGCCAAAAGAAATGGCACATTCACATTTGGGAATGGCAACAGACGGGAGATACATTTATGTAGTCTCTGGACAATATGGTCCGCAATGCAGAGGACCTACAGCTCAAACCTTTGTTTTGGATACAGAAACAAAACAATGGCAGCACTTGCCTCCATTGCCTGTCCCAAGGTATATATGTTTCTATTAGAATAATCTTCATTCACATTCTAGCTTTCTATATAAAACATTTTTAGCTTTGAATCCTTGTGAAAACTAAATCCACTCGCCCTCCACACCCTGCCAAAGAAGAAACAAGTACATGGAGAAAGAAAAATTGAGATATGCCAATCAAAGGTCATGTTTACTATTTCAGTTGATTGTTAAAAGGACCTACTAAAAAGGAGTTTCTGTTAAACATGAGTGACTTGGATTTTCGCAACTTTCACAACCATATATGACAGAAACATTTGAATGATTGTGAAGATTCAGGTGATGAAGAATATTTTGAAGTTGGTGGTGATTCTAATGGATAGGCTAATTCTCATGCTTTTATAGATAATAACCAGTCAGGTAATTAGCTTTTGGTGGTTCATTCAGTGTTTGTTGGTCGGGTAATAGGACAATGAACAAACATGGGGTTTATGCTTTTATTTGTATTTCGAAGACCTGGGAGGGTATGCTCATTCCATTGTAGCTAATTAATTATGCTGAGCTAGCTAGCATCCTTTTCTTATGAGAATTGAAAGCCATTATGTGGTTATGTTCTGGTTTGAGAATTTTTTAGTCAGCACCAGGAATGAAAATTTCGGCTTAACATTAGTGTGTGACAATTTTCAGATATGCACCCGCAACCCAACTTTGGAGAGGCAGATTGCACGTGATGGGTGGTAGTAAGGAGGATCGCCATGAGCCTGCATTAGATCATTGGAGTATTGCAGTAAAGGATGGCAGGGTATTAGAGAAGAAGTGGCGGACAGAAATACCTATTCCCCGTGGGGGCCCTCACAGGTTTGGCGCTCTTCTTTTTGCTTAATAGTTTGCTAATCATGATAACAAATAACAACAAAGTTCCAGTTATGTATTCTGATTTCATTTAGTGATTGTATTTCTATTCATTTCGGATGACACAAACATGGTTAAATGTGTTTATGACTCATACAACACTTTGATTTTGTGACAGTTTATTATGCTATTGAATGAATGATATTTTTTATATTCTTGGTATCTATTGAACTCAATGTATATAACCAAAAGTGCTTTGTGGCTTAAGCCCTGCAGTACTTCTTTGAGGCTTTTGTTTTGCCTCAAGGCAATGAGGCACATGTCTCATTTTGTAGTATATTTTATTTATTTCATTTTTTACTTTTTTATTATTTTCTCAAAATAATATTAATATTGTTCATTATACTTTTTGAACAGTCATAATAAATTCTTTTAGTTTTGGCTCTTAAGGTTTGATTCTCTCCAATTTGGGAGAAATTAAGGTGCCACTGGTTTTACAATTTGAATACAGTTTCTGCATCCGAAAACCAAAAACATGTTGTAAAGAAGGAATCTTATGAAGCCCTTTAGTTTTCCTCAACTGTGTTCTACTTGTTTTGCAGCTTCTCAATCTTTAAGTAATACCACACAAAATTTACAGTTGATAGCATTGGAATTGGATAAGTTTCCTTGACAATTATCTTTTAAAAAAAAAAAAAAAAAAAAAATCTTTTGAAGTATTAATACATTATTTAAATTGAAAATTTAATATGGTATGTCTATTGCTGTTGTTGTTGATGGAATATTCTCTTGAAGAACCATATTGATTGTATACGCTTTTGTGAAGGTTTTCAGTTACGAGGAATCTTGACGGATGAGATGAAATTAAAACATTCCTAATCACCATTCTTTTTCTCCAACAGGGCTTGCATTGTGTTTAATGATCGGCTCTTTGTCATTGGTGGTCAAGAGGGTGATTTTATGGCCAAACCTGGATCGCCAATTTTCAAGTGTTCGAGAAGGAATGAGGTACCTGAATTCGTTCCATGGTTTGTGTGCCAGTTCAATACTACCTTTCTTTTTATGGCTTGTTTACATAATATTAAATTGCTCAATGTGTTCCAGGTGGTTTTCGACAATGTTTATATGCTAGATGATGATATGATGTGGAAGGTTATGCCTTCCATGCCAAAGCCTGACTCCCATATAGAGTTTGCGTGGGCTATTGTCAATAATTCCATTATTATTGCCGGAGGCACAACTGAGAAACATCCTGTGACCAAAAAGATGATCTTGGTTGGAGAAGTGTTCCAATTTAATTTTGATACCCTGGTATTTAACTTCTGTCATTTATGGGCTAGATTTGGCTTTGATTTTGATGCTTTTTCAATAGCACAATGCATCCTTTTGACTAGTTCACACATCTGAAACACATTTAAGTTTTTCATCCTGCACTCATAATTAACATGTGCTTGCTATTCCTGTACTTTCTAGCTCTCTACTTGTTAATGCTGCATCACCTTTCAAGTTTGCATGGATGCGGCTTCTGTTTGTTCAAGGGTCAAGGCCACTTCCTCTATCTGCTGATTTTTTTTTCCACATGTGCTTATTGCTTTTTCTTCCAGTTTGAACTATATACCTTGTCCTCCAAATTTATCTGAAGCCTCGGAAGCATTTTGAAGTCCAGAGGTTCTCTATGAGTCAGTCTCTGTAGTTTTTAGAAAGTTGACCTGGTTTTTTTTTTTTTCATGTATCATTAATTTCCCTTATTCTTTTACAAGACTTTCTGCTTCACAAATCCTTAGAAACAGATGTGAATTGAAGCCTCTCAACCTTGTCATATTTTCAGTCGAGTCAGTGTAAATAATCTCAGAAGTTGTCATTCCAATAATTTTTTCCTCTTTCCATTTGCATTTTGTTTCTGATCTTCTGGGGCATCATATTGTGCCTTTCTTTCTGACTCATGCTTTGGCTGTCCAAGTTTAAGAGGGAAGTGCAGGAACTTAGTAATTGTGAGAATTTACGAAATTTGGCTGTTCAGGAAACAGAAATATTTAAATCATTATCGAATAACAATTGGTCATGGATTATTGACAGCAATACCTACCCGCCTATTCGTTCTAATTCACATGAGATATATTTCCCAACTAAAATCAGATGAACAATACTAACAATACTGACTTTTAACTATCGTCAGTGTTACTCTGCATTATTTACAACATGACACCAAGATTATGATATGTAATTTTTTGTGACCTAGATATGCTATGTTCCTCCATCGGTGTGCTTTGCCTTAATTGCAATCCCAAGTGCTTCCTTCTAATTCCGTGGTTGGTAATGATTGCAGAAGTGGTCGGTGATTGGCAAGTTGCCTTTCCGTGTGAAAACGACTTTGGTGGGATTCTGGGATGGATGGCTTTACTTCACATCGGGGCAACGGGACCGTGGGCCAGATGATCCAGCACCAAAGAAAGTCCTTGGAGACATGTATAGAACCAAATTGAGATTGTGATCTCATTCCTTATATCAACCCAACAAAATCGAAGCCCTACTTGAGGTTTGCCTAATTTCTTTCTCTAATCAATGTATTATGTTTATGTGTCTGAAGTATCTCCTTTTGATGGCTTCATGTGGATTTGTCCAGTTTATTTCCGTGTTTCATATGCTGCATCATTGAGATGGATGAACCATATCTTATATTGCATTTTTTGTATATGAGTTGGATAGCTAAATTTGTAAATTGGTCTTTATGGACATGCAATTTATCTTCTTCAGGATTCATCAAATTGTTAATTTTTCAGCTGAATTGAATTTGAAGCGAAAGATGATTGTCGTGTCAGTGAAGATAATGGTATATTTGGCATCTCATTATGGCCTATGGGTGACCGTAAATGACCAATGTTATCAAGTTCCCTCGTTATTATTCTACGAGATCCTTCACATCTAGCCATAGCAAGTCCTTGTATTATTATATGCTTCAAGTTCCCTGAAGCCACGTTGTATTTTTGTTCCTGCATTTCTGTTCTTGCCGACACTCGGGGTAGTATTTGTTAACTCTAGCCTCTTTAAAATGAACTAGTAGAGGTTTAAGTTCTAAGAGAATAAGTTTATATTCAATAATAGATAGAAGTAAATGTATTTTTTAAAACTTTATGTTATTAAAAGGTTGCAATTGGAGTTAACAAACACTAAAATCACTGGTTTCACAATAAACACAAGCCAGTAAAACTCCAAATTCACTTATTCTCTTCGTCCAAAAAACCCCAAGCTAAAAGAAACCCTTAAAAAATTTTCCTCCGCGGGTAGGGGTTTTGGATTTTGGAAAACCCCAAGCGGCGGAGATGCTCCCTCTTCGCCTCCCTTTTCCGCATTCTCTCTCTGCCTTTTTCTTCACCTCTCTGTCTCCCTGTTCTCTCTTTGCCTTTCTCTTTGTCCTTTCTCCCCCTCCTGTCTCTTTTGTAGCCATTCTTGCCACTGCTCTCTGTTCCTGTTGTATACTCGGTTCTTTTGTCTTTTTTGTTGCCCGTGTTCCTTTTACCGCCTCGCTCTCTGGTGCATTGTTCAAATTTTTTTTTCCTGAATTTCAGCGAATTTTTACGATTTTTTTTTTTATTTTTTATCGTCGAAAGCACGAAACAATGTAAAATAAAAAATTTAAAAATTCATCAAAATAATTTGATAAAATTCAAAAAATTTAACGAAATTTGATAAAATTTTTAATTTTTAATTTAAAATAAAAAAATTAATTAAATTTGATAAAATAAAAAAATATTATTTTATCAATAAAAAATAAAAAATAATTATATATTATGTATTATTTTTAATTTACTAATATAATCATATAAATTTTTAAAAATAATTTAACAAGCTAACAAATTATATAATTTATAAGATATGTTTTATAAAAAAAAGAAGAAAAGAAGCAGATAAATAAATAAATAAAATTAAATAAGATAAAAATTTAAAAATAAATTAAAAGAGTTCTTAAAGTCATTTTTTTTAGTTAACTCTTATAAAATAAGATTAAAAAAATAATAATAATAAACTAATAAATTAAGCATGATAAAATTTAAACTAACAAAGTATATGCTCGAAAAATAAGCCACCATCAAATTAAATATCAAAACAAATAAAAAAAATTAAGACCAAAAGCTATCTTTTCAAATTCATTAACCCACTTAACAAGATTAATTTTATTAGGTCACTTATTGGTATTTTTATATATTAAAAGTGTATTTATATTAATTTTTAGCTTATACTACAATAAATTTAGATATTTAAGCATATACGTAAAAAAATTTTTTTACGTTAAATTTAACTTCTCCGAATTAATTCTAATTTTCAAGTGACTAAAATCAAGTTAAAATGTTGTCGTTCTTGTTGCCTTTGTTGGTGCAGAAGTTACCAGTTTTTATGTCTAGGTAGCTTACCCTGCTCCTAATTAGGGATATACTCTTCTCGTCGCCTTTAGCCGTTGTCGGTCGGTTTAATCCATAGTTATGATGCCTTTTAGCTCTCTGTTGGTTCATGAAACCAAGTTATATGTTGTGCATGCGTTCTGCATTGTACTACGAATGGTTTCATCGCAGGTTGTACTCCTGTCACAGAGATTGCTTGGAGAATGAAATGGTCTTTTTGACCCAAAAAAAAGCACACTACATTACATATGATATCCAGGAAGCTGAGCAAGCAGGCAGTTCGAACTCTATTGCTATATATTCAATTCTTTGCCACGATCAGAAAATTGTGGTTTCCATTATTATCACTAGAAGAGGAAGAAAACAAAACAAATTTCAGGAATTGAACTTTTCTTTACAAGAAAAATACTCAATGACGACCAGCATGGCCAGAACTATCTGAACAAATACGGTGAGGGTAAAAAAAAAAAAAAAAAAACTTGAGCCTTTCTATACGTAGGCATAAGATATCCTTCTCTTCTCTTGACAGATAACCACAGCTTCATGGATGCATAAACACCGGCACTTGCTGAACCTACGACTAAAGACGGGAAATAGGTTTAAGTAGGAAGTCCACGTTCTAATCAAGCACCCAAGATGAGTTCCCTTCAAAAGTTAAAACAAAAATAAATGAAGTTTATCAAGGCATAAATTATTTTCTCCCTATTCTTCTAATATACATAATAATGCACTGGAAGAAAAAATACTACCACATGATAGTGGAGACACTAGATTATAGAACCTACCACATAAGATGTCGAAAATTCAAGAGCGAACTGGCCTGGCCAAATATAGCACCTTCTGAATTAATACGGTCATCGAGTGCTACTATGGACTTGCATGATTCGGCAAATCACTGAAAATAAAAGAAACATTTTCTGCAATGAAAAAAAGACTAAATGTTAATGGATGGAAGATATTTATTAACAAACAAACGAGAGAGAGAGAGAGAGAGAGGACCCTTTTATTTTAATTGAGGGGCATAGGGAGCAGGGCAGGGGGAAATGGTGTTATCAGGCAGTTGGTTAATCATTTCAAGAGTAGCCTCAAGGCATGCATGTAGGATTTTCTTTTCTAACTTGACAAGCTGGGTAGCAACTCGTTTCTTTGGGTCTATATTGCCATCTGCCAACTGATTCATCACAGATTGGAACTTTGTCTTAGTAAACTCTTAAAAAAATTAACACACTGGGTGAACATGCAAAAACTTAAACGCGATAACAAAAAAAAAAAAACACTTAAATGCCAAAAGTTACCAAAGCTTCATCTTCATGCAGGGTAGTCGGGTAGGCAGCTAAGCGAGCTATAAAATAATCAGAAATTTGATCAAGAACTGCTCGTTCCATACATGGGCTCACCTGCAGCAATATACAAACTTTTTCATGACTTCATGAGCTAATCTTTGAAAAACCTCAAATGAATTACAAAATTCACACAAGCATAGATATAGTTAAAAACCCTTGACTACTCAATAGTGTCTTGTTTTGGATGTCACTCATGTCGTTCTACTTTTGCTTTCTTGTCAATCAGACTTTTGGAAAAGGCCTCAGTAGTTATTAGAGAGAGTCACATGATTCACATATATGAATCATAAATTTTTCCTTTCTAGCGATGTGAGACTATCATAGTAACCTCTAAAGGCTTATGAAAAGAAGGAGCCAATGTAACCTATTATTTAATTAATGTTTGTGGCATTGTGCACAAGCAATTAAAGGGATAAGAACTATAACATCTTACAATGATAGAAAACTTACAGGACATACAGGACCTTGGGAAGAAATAACTGACTGCATCTCTGATGAGTCTGAAACATAGCCTAAACGCAGATAAGGAAGCATATCTAAAACTGCTTCTCTTTCTTTTCCAGCATACACCTGCGCAAATCAAAAGCAAACAAAAAATGATGCTACTGGAAAATCCAGCAAAAAGAAAAGAAAAGTAAAACTCCTAAGATATAAATTCACATACATGAAAAGTTTGTACAGTTAGTTTCCCATTCCTTTGAGCAACCATTCTTTTTTCCTGATATTGAGGATCCTCAGTGCTCAGAGAGGCCTACATGAAAACCCCAACAAAAGAACTTTGAATTCAAAATAGTTAAATGGGTAAGTGAAGTTTTCAACTAAATGAGAAAAACTTAGCGTTCACCTCCACCACTAGACGGTCATAAGGATTTTCTTCATCAACAAAACCATAATTTATAAGTAGTTTTGAGTTTGGCTGAGGTCCACACCTACATAACATATCAGAATTAGCATATAACCTCACTACCACAGACTGAACCTACAAGGCTAGAAGAGCAACCAAGCAAGTGCAACGAAATTTCCAAGCAGAAATACAGAACAACAAAATCTTACAGTGAAGCAATGAACCAGAGAATTATATGAAGACCTTGTGCAAAGAAATTCAATTACCAGACAACAATTGATTCCCCAGCTTTGTAAGGACGGTCAACCACCAGCTGAACAGCACCCTCAACAGCAGTCAACATTGCCTTGCAATTGCTTTTGTAAGCCAGTAGTGGGGGACCTAGTGGAACCAAAGCAAATCTTCGAGCCAAACTGACATTCTAAGATACCAGCTAGTGATATGGTCAGTTCCATACACAAACAAGTTAACTATTACTGTTTTCTTCAATTACTCATGTTTCTTAAGTGTAGTACTAATTGCAATAAGTGAAAAAAAGTGCAAGAAGCAAAAGGTCAAACAACTGACTCCTGCATTACAAACTTAACCAAAATATATGAGATATAGAACAGAACCATCTATGTGGCAGTCACATCATAGTTACTTGTTTCATCATTTACATGACAACTACATGGACCTCAGATAACCAATCTTGATGCTAAGTTATGTTATGCAAAATCAGATAAGATTACTTTCTACATGCGGAGGTCATAAACAGCCAACTAAACATCATGAAAGATGAAATCATGCTATAACTGGATATTAGATGGCAGGATCAAGGCTCAACAATATGGCGGTGACGAGCTTTGGACATGGCTTCAAAAAGATATCTTATAGTTTCATCATTCATGGTGAACCATGGACCACTGCAAAATTTACATCTAATATGCAGCAAAAAGCATAATAAGGAAGCAAAATAAGCCCATGAGTTACAAAATATTCTTCTAGACTACTATCTAGGTTTTATCCATGTTTTGCAAGTATATTTACAGCACAAAAAAGTTTGATATACAATTTTTTTTATCCAATAAACACATGGATAAAAACTGAGGCAACAAGCAAACTCAATGCAAGGAATATTACCTGCAAATGCACAACACAAGACTGAACTGCAACAAAAGCTTGTTTGAAAATCTCAAATGGAAATGCCTCAGTGGGTATATCATACGGGTATTGCTGCAAAGTAGGGAAAAAAAAATAACAATATATTTAAACAACAAAAGAAAAAATCATTGATATATTTATGAAAATTCAAAAAAAAAAAAAAAAGGATAACCTTGAACAGAGACCCTGCCATAAACCACACAGTATCAAGCTCATTGTACTCTCTCTTGATTCCTTCGTCCCTTGCCCTAACTTCAGCCTGAAAAATTAACCATATTTTAGTATGTTGGGTACCTTAAATCATTTCTAATGTGGGCCCTGCAAGCATTCTTAATTGACGAAACTTTGAAGGACTTCTCAAAATCAGCACGCAAGGTAGGAGGCTACTAGCATCAATAATTTCAGACTCAAGTTGCTTTAAGCAGCTTTTTTTACTACCTTTGTAGGGCTTCCAGTCAAGTACGCCATCTCAGCTTCTGACCATAAAAGTGCTGATTCCACAGCTAGTTGACCCCTCCCGCGTTGCCTATCTAGCACCCTGATAAATGGGTACCAGAAAGACTTCTTTCCCTGCTTTTTTTCATACATCAGATACAACGCTAAGCATGCCAATTCAGATAACCTATTTGTTGTCAATAGCTCCGCTGCATCAAACACAATAAATTAATGTTAGACTTAACTTAACTCAACGCAACTAGGCCTTTCTCCAACTAAATAGAGTCTGTTCAATGAATCTATTTTCTCCACTTCGCTCAATCAAAAGCTAAATCATCTTCTAAATTACAAGTAATTATATCTTTCTTAATTATTTCTGTAATAAATTACAGTCAAAGATCTCTATCTCAACTAAGCTTTTTACCAACTACTTGAAATCAGCTATTCGAATATGCTTCCTCCATTTCACTCTATCAAAGTGCTAAATTGACAGTGCTAAATTGACATCTAAATTATAAGTAGTTGAATCTATTTTAATTATTTCCAAAAATAAAAATCAAAGAAAATAGAGAAAAAAAGAAAAAACTAGAATAAATTATCAAAAAAAGAGGAATTCCATACCAATGGTCTCATTTCCCAAAATCCTCTCGAGTGTTACAACCAATGAATTTGGAACAGAGAATGCAATGTCCCCTGCCTGCTACCACACCCAAAAAAAATCCCCAAAAACTGAATTAAAAATGATTCAGAATAAGAAATCAGCAACAACAACAACAACAAGTAGATTGCACGAACAATAAATTACCTGAAGATCTTGGCTAGCGGCGACATAATGTATAGGCCTGTGCTTCTCATCATGCGAAGGCCTCTCCTTAAGAACGACCTTGCAAGGAGGAAGCCCTTTGCTTTGCATCCAAGATTTGAGATCCCCGAAATCCTCTGTTTTCTTGTTCCCTACTACAGCGTTCGATTTTCCGTCTTTCTTGCGCGAACCAGTGACCAATGTGTCCGCACCAGACGCCAGGCACAGATTTCTCCGGAAATTCGCAGTACAACGCCTAGAGATCGAATGCGAAACCCTAGAAAATACCAGTATAGGACGAGAAGAAGAAGAGTGGATGGGTAATGAGATGGCACTGTTGTGAAGATGAGCAGAATCCATGACGAGTGGATGGAAAGATTAGGGTTTGTGGAGTTGAAGAGTGGAAAATTTGCAGAAGTCGCTTGCTTGCTGACTGATAGGGAAATTACAGAAAATTTTATGGATATTAATATTATTTGGGATTTATTTATTAATTAATTATGGGGAGTATCTGAAAGCGAGATAAGAGAGGTCAGTTTGGATTGTTGCAGAGAAGGAACAGGAGGCTCTTCTTCAATTTGGGGAAAAAATATCTCAACAATAATATTCCAAATGAATGATTAATATTTTAAAAAGTTTCATTGAAAACTTAAAAATATGAATAATTGTAGGAGATGGAGATGTGTTTAAATCCTTTGACATGTATAATTAATAAGAAGAATGTTAATTTAATTATATAAAAAATACAACTATAATGTTATTATATATTTATATTTATTAAATTATTTATTACACATCTTAAAATATATAAATTATACATATTTAATAAATATAAATATATAATTATATATTTTTATAATTAAATTAATATTTTTTTAAATAACAATAATAGGATTGCGAGGGTGGAATATACGACGAAAAATTAAGAGAGAGAAATTAGATGGTCGAACTCAATTAAAAAATTTGTTACAAAGAAAAAAAAATCAATTAGGAGATTAAATAATTAAACAAGCGGATTAATTTTAAAGTATTTTTTATTATTATTACTAGTTTTTCGACACCGGGGAGGTGTCTTTTTTTTTTAACAAGACTAATCCTTCCGAACTCGGACATAATAGAAACATTTAGGTGGACCCTTCTAACAGGGGCAAACAAATAAAGACACGCCCAAGCTCAAACTCGAGACCTGATTTTTAACCCTACTTATACTCAGTTTCTCAACCAACTGAGCTACCACCTGTTATTTTTTTTATTTTTTATTTTTTTTATAACTTGAATAGCTTTTAATTGATATTTCAACATCTTCCAAGTAAGATACATCTAAGATGTTATTTTTTCCATCTTAACTTGCTCTTTGGCTTCTTCCAACTAAAGAGCAAAAACGAAGTGGTTACTCCATGGAGATAAGAACTCTTTTTTCCTTATCAAAGCAAAAGTGCGAGAAAAGAACAACCAAATCAGAAAATTGATGAGAGTGGATGGGAGTTGGGAATCAGACAACCAAAAAATGGGGAAAATCTTGTCATCTTACTTTCAGGAACTATTCGCTTCCAGCAACCCTATAGCAGTTAAGATCGAAGAAGTCGTTGACAGAGTTCGGCCAGTGGTCACAAGTATGATGAACCAACAACTTTTCCAACCTTTTACCATAGAAGAGGTAAAAGTTGTACTTTTCTCAATGGCCCCCCTTAAAAGCCCGGGCCCTTACGGTATGACTGCCCAATTTTATCAACATTACTGGAATATTGTTGGTGAATCTTTATGTAATGCATGTTTATTTTGTTTAAATGGGCATGGTCATATATCTATGTTTAATTAAACATATATTGTTCTTATCCCTGAATCAAAAAACCCTTCCAACCCAAAAGATTTTAGACCAATTAGCTTATGCAATGTTGTTTACAAAGTCATGGCTAAGATGCTAGCTAATAGGCTGAAATGCATCCCGAATGAGCTAATTTCTGAAAATCGAAGTGCATTTATCAAAAGTAGGCTAATTTTTTATAACATAATTCTAGCCTTTGAACATCTCCAATATATGAAATCTTTGAGAGGGGAAACAATGGTTATGTTGTCATTAAGGTTGATATGAACAAGGCCTATGAGAGTGTCGAATGACCCTTCCTCAAGGCCATGATGACTAAGTTAGGTTTCGACCCCCACCGGACCAATCTAATAATAAGATGTGTATCTACTGTCACTTCAGCTGTTGTTGTGAATGGTAGGACTTATGGTCTTATTCGACCATCGAGGGGACTAAGGCAGGGGGACCCAATTTTCCCATACCTTTTCCTGATTTGTGCCGAAGGCTTATCTGCCTCCCTTAAGAAAGCCAAGGACTCCCAAATCCTGGTGGATTTGAGAATTGGACGAGGATGCCCCAAATTGACCCACCTTCTGTTTGCTAATGATTTGTTGATTATGTGTAGAGCAAACTCTTTGTCCAACTATGCAGTGCAATCCATTCTTAGAACTTATGAAGAAGCATCGGGCCAACAAGTCAACTATAACAAATCATCCTTTTTCTTTAGCCCTAACACATTTGAGGAAGCAAGGACCTGGTTCATGGAAAGGCTTAGCATCAACCAAGTGGCCAGCTACTCGAGATACCTTGGGCTCCCATCCCTTTGGTCAAAAGAATACCACACAGATGTTCCACTTCATCAAAGATAAAATATGAGAATATCTACAACACTGGAACTCTAAACTCTTCTCGGCTGGGGGAAAAAAGACTTTGATAAAAGCAGTAGCCCAAGCACAACCCACTTTACTCTATGAGCTACTTCAGGATTCCAAAAGGGTTGTGCAAAAAAATCAACTCGATGATGGCTAAGTTTTGGTGGGGCCAATCCTCGGATGGTGGAAAAATTCACTGGAAAAGTTAGGAGAGCATGTATAAAGCGAAATCAGCTGGGGGGGGTGGGTTTTAAAGTTTTGGAGGATTTCAACAAAGCTCTCTTTGCTAAACAAGGATGGAGACTCAAAAGCAACCTAACCTCCCTTCTAGCTCAAGTCTTAAAAGGAAAATATTATCCTCATGTGTCCTTTTGGGATGCCACAATCCCACACGGGAGCCTCAAAAATTTGGAGTATCATCTGGGGCCGAGATTTTTTGGAAAAGGGTACTCGATGGAGGGTTAGATGTGAAACTCAAATCTGTATATAGGACAAATGGTTACAAAGGCTAAGCTCATTTAAGATCATTTCCCCACCGTCAAGTCTCCATAATTCCAGGGTGGCTGATTTCATTACTGATCAGAATGATTGGGACATAAGGAAACTTTGGGAGTGTTTTATGCCCATTGATGTCGATGAAATCATAAAGATCCCATTAAGTGTTTGTTGCCCCCCAGATAAACTGGTGTGGCATTTTGCAAAGAATGGGCAATACAATGTTAAAAACGACTATTGGTTGCAAACCAGAGACTTGGTCGTGGCTGAAAACTCCCAGGTTGACTGCAACAAATTAATGTGAAACAAGTTGTGGGCTTTAAGAATTCCCCCTAAAGTTAATTTTTTTTGTTGGAGGTTGATTCATAACGCTTTACCTTATCGTGAAAATCTAAAGAAGATAAGGGCTATCCAAAATGCTGCTTGTGAAGCATGTGGAAAAGTGGTGGAATCGGGTGCCCATGTTATAGCTAGCTGTAAAAAAGCCATTGAAGTTTGAGAGTTAGCTAGTGTGGGAGGTATAACTGATGAACATCTTCAGCTTTTGAAACAAAGTGTATGGAAAGAACTCTTGTTAGGAGTATATATCAGTGTGTTGGAGAAAATTATCATGGTGTGTTGGGTCCTATGGGCACAAGAAACAAGCTCAGATTAAGTGAAGTTACCTTACAAGCCAAGCATATGGAGTTTTATACAAAGTTGAAACTATTTTAAATGAATATAACAAATTCCATCTCCTCCAAATCAAAAAAGATTAACCAAACCAATCAAACTTCCAGTCCAAACAACAAAACTAAAAGCTGTTCCGACAATTAGAGCTAGAAAAAAAAACATTTGAAATCTCTACAGAATCGAGAAGGCTTATGGTAAGTATGAAGAAACCAAGTTCAGTAGAGCGAGAAAATAGGAGGAAGGAGAGATGGCCTCAGAAAGCATTGCTTTGTGTTTATATCACGGGAGAAAACTAATCAAACAATGTAGGCAATTAGTTCTGCATATCATCATCAGCTGGTCTCTCCCATCCTCCTCCTTTCAATTAAATCGATTTTAATTAACAAAAAAACACAGAAATCGCGAAGAAAATTAACCCTAATTCTAGCTCCTTCGAGACTGGAGAGATCGCTTCAGCAATGGCTGCTTGACGCCCTTTATAGTACTCGGAACCTTAACCCTAATCTTGCGAAGAATGGAATTGAATTGGGCCATTCAAGCTGTGTGATATCACATAAATATATGGAAGCCTACAACGTGAGCCCAATTAAAGCCCAGTACAAATACCTCCAAAGGCTCTATACTTTTTAAAAGAATTAGCATTGATATTATTTATGAGTCCAACTAAATTTACCCGCCTTTTCATCTCTTTCCACCCACTTACTATCTTAACCCACCTAAAATTTTAAAACTAAACAATCTCTCTCTTTACCCGCCCAAATTTTCATTTTTCCCCTCTCATTTTCATCCTCCCCAAACTCTAACACTCCCCTCCTCTCTTGTTTATTCTCCATTGATTCATCATTTTTTCAAGTGTTTCAATAATTTAAAGTAAAATAATATTATGAAGGTATGTGAGCAACAACCTAGCAAAATCTTGCAAAAAAATTGGGTTATTTCGCATTTTAGAAGTGTCTAACTCAAACCGGTTCAAGTCAAATATTATATCACAAATCGGTAAGTAAACATGATTTTTACAAGCTCTAAGTGGATTTCAATGTGTTGTTGTTAGATTTACATATTTTTTTTGCAAAAAAATGGTTGAAAACAATAGAATGAGGATGTGGAAATGAGTTTGGAAACCCATTTCAGCGCGTGGAATTTGAAGACGTCCAATTCATCAAGGTTGGACGATTTCCTTTATATTAGACCCTGTTGGGTCGGACAATGCATTTTTTTTTTAATTTTTCTTTTTTTGTCTGACTTTAATGGGCCAAACAAAGGAGATATGTTCAACCTTTTAGAGTCGGACAAACTTCATTCTGATCGTCCACACAGAGTCATACACACCCAATCAGGGGGCCATTTTTTTTTAAGTTTTGAAACTCATTTTCTCCCCCTTTTTTCTTTAATTTTGGGTATGTTTTTTTTTAAAAAAAACACTTTAAAAGGGTGAAAATTGTGGAAATGTATACTTTTAATTCGAAAAATATAAGAAAATGACAAGATTAAAGATTGAGATAAGTTTGAGAGTTAAAGGGTTAAGGGGTTTAAGGTAGAAAATGGGTGAGTAAAGAGAGAGGGAGAGGGTTTAAGTGAGGTTTTAATAAGTTCTTTTTGATAATTTCACAGAAGGGTTTTTTTTGTCTTTTTAATTTTTTGATTAGGTGGGTGGAAAGAGAGGAAAGGATGGATGGATTTAGTCGGACCGTTTATTTGTACTTGGTTTTTCTTTCTTAAAAATGTAATTTGATTCGAGAACCATTCTATAAGTTGGACTTCTTTTTTTATTCACGTGTTGACATGGTAGAACCCTAATTTTCAATAGTGATGTCAACAAGATTCGAGTTTTTTTTTTTTTTAATTAAAAGAGATTAAAAAAAAATGGTTGTATTAATGTTAATAAGACCCTTTAAGCTTTAACACTGTTTATCTCTAATAAAACACCTTAATTGGAACTCTCATTGTCCCTCATAGCCAATCCATGCATTCCTCTTCTAAATGGTTTACACAAGATAAGTTGGATGAATTTACATGTTCACCCATTTCGACCATGGTGACTGTGATTGGTTTGGGTATTATGTGATTCTCTCCTATTTTCAAAATAAATCAATAACAACACATAGGAACATAATGACACATAGGAACATAAATCAATAACAACACATAGGAACATAATGACACATAGGAACATAAATCAATAACAACACATAGGAACACTGTTTTTTTTGAAAATAATGTCTAGATTTAGAATCTTAGGTCATGCCTCCTTAAATATTTTTGAATAGTTAATAACCTATGTACGCAATCTTCAAATTGTAAAGGCCAATTCTTGGATTGTATGTATTCAAAAGTGATGATTCAATTATTTTTTTATCTTTTCATAGCATTTATTTTTGTGTGTGCTTTACTTTATTAATTTGTTTAATTACCTAAGAAATAACAATGGAGAAGAAGCTAAATGTAAATAAGTAAAGAAAAGTCGTGGTGAAAAACTGATTGAAATGATATATAGTAGAAAAGGGACGAAATTGGTAGAAGAACAAATGAGTTTAATGATGAAGATTTAGTATAAAGGCAAAAATATAGTTTTAAATAGTACAAATTAGTGAACGTTTATGCAATAAATATGTTTTTTTTATGTCAGCAGGTATCAGGAACTTACATCTATCTTAATCCTTCGGGAGTACGACCACAAACAATCAAGGACGTCGTTGGTCAACAAGTGGTGAGAGGTGTCTCGAACTCGAGACTTTTAGGATAAGTATACTTGCATCTAACTACTAAACTAACCCACCATTTGTTATGCGGTAAATATGTTCAAGGCATAGACTTTGGTACAAAAATTAGAGATATTAGAATGATAAAGTAAATATACATATTTTGAGTGTAGCTAAAGAAGATAAATATAATGTAAGAAAAATGGTCAAGTACACAATTATTAATTTCTAATTGAATAAGGATAGTTACACATTCAACCGGACTAATACATATAAACCGTTGATTCATATTAGTGAATAGTGAAGTGTCTTCCATTAATCTTTGTTACAATTGTTTTTATTAAAAATAGTAAATCTAATTAAGAGTGTAATAGGTTGGGTTGGGTCGTGTTCAAGCTAAAACTTAACCTAACCCAAACAAGTTAAAGTTAAAAAAAAATAAAACTCAATCTGAACCAAACTAACTCTTTTACTCAACCCAAACCAATTCGGGTTAGGTTGGGTTGAGTTGGTCATTCGGCTTGAGATGACTTAAATATATTTTTTTCACGACGATGACTTGAACTTTAGATGAAATTTAAAAATAAAAAAAATCTAAGAAGAAGAAAATATGAATTAAAAAAGAAAAAGAAACAAAAAAGAAGAATGGTTAAGAGGTTTTATGTATTAGGCCAAAAAGATTATAATTTGGATTTGAGGCTTTATGTATTTTATTAGTTTCATAATTTAGTAGCTTTAAGGGATTAGAGATTAAAAAGTTAATGTTATGTTCGTGGGTTGGGTTTCAAAGGTATTGATACCCATGATCTAACTCAAACCGTTCAGGTTGAAATTTTTGAACTAAATCCAACCCAAACACCTAAATTAACCCAACTCAACCCAACCCATCAGGTTGTGTTCGATTCAGTCGGGTTTGTTGGGTCGGTTGGGGTAAAAGTTGTTTTCACCCCTAAATCTAATCAACTCTAAATTCAATAGTATTAAAATAAGTTAAAACAATAGCAATTGATAACTATTACATATTTTATACATTCTAATTATGTGTATATCCATTTTATGTAAATGGATTTTGAGATATAAAAATAATTAAAAATCTAAAATTCAAACATAATAAATTTAGGTACATAAGTTTTTAGATTACCTAATTAGTTGATTTAAAAAAAAAACAAACAAACAAACTAATATCAAAATATGCCAGGATAATATATATTATGGAACTAGTATACTCATAAGGACTAATCCCTTTCCAAATTATAAGAAATTTAATACACAATGGAAATTACATTCTTATATCCATGAGATGTGTATATATATTACATATCTCCTAAGAGTATTAGGCAAGATTCTCATCCAAAAAGGACACAATCCATGTTAGAAACAAGTTCATCCTCACTTTCTATTACTTTTAGTGGACATAAGTGTTTCGATCAATGAAATCAAACAAGTCATAATCAAATAACAATGAGCCATGCAAATTGGGCTTCTCATGGTAGAAAATTTGTTGATGTTGGAAGTTTGGCTTTTCATGGTAGAAAAAGAAAGAAAACCACGTGGACAGCATCGAAATAAACATAATTAACACGAATATTTACTTCAAAAGGTTAGAATTCATAATTTCAGTAACTTTACGGGGCATACCTTTTAAAGCCCTTCACTATATCAGAGATACAACAAGCCTTGACACAAATGGCTCCGTTAAAGAGCCCAGACCCAGATGGATTGCCAGCTTTATATTATCAAAAAATACTGAGATATTATAGGGAAAGAGGTGAGTTCAGCTTGCCTTCATTTTCTCAACTTCCAAGACCATCTTGGAGATGTGAATACAACCTCATTGGTCCTTATCCCAAAATCTACGAACCCTAAAAAGGTGAAAGAATTTAGGCCAATTAGCCTTTGCAATGAATTGTATAAGTTAATGCCCAAAGTTCTTGTCAACAGGATGAAACCTTTAATGTCTGAAATTATCTCTGAAAATCAATGTGCTTTAATGGTGGTAGATTAATCACGGACAACATTCTTCTCTCTCATGATGACTTTTTCTCTGCCATCATGAAAAAGTTGGGATTTGTGGAGCAATGGATATCTCTTATAATGAAATTTGTGTCATCAGTCGAATATACTATCATGTTTAATAGAGCGATATTCTACCACAAAGAGGATTAAGCCAAGGATACCCACTATCCCCTTAGTTATTCATTCTCTGTGTGGAGGGCCTATCACACTTAATTTCAATCTATGAAAAGCAGTGGCTCAAGCCCTTCCAATGTTCACAGTGAGTTGCTTCAGGCTTCCTTCTAGCCTCTGTACTGATCTATGCTCTTTAATGGCCAAATTTTGGTGGGGTCACTCTAAGTCTAGCTTGATGATTCATTGGAAGAGATGGACTGATTTATGCAAGCCAAAAACAGTAGGGAGGTATGGGCTTCAGAAACATTGAAGATTTCAATAAAGCTCTACTTGCCAAGCAAGGATGGCGTATAATTCAAAGGTCAAACTCTTTACTTGCTACTACTTTAAAAGCAAAGTACTTCCCGAATTCAGATTTTTTGGAAGCGAAGGCAAATATCAGATCCTCTCAAGCTTGGAAGAGTATCATGTGGGCAAAAAACCTCCTCATCAAGGGCCTTAGATGGAGAGTCGACCATCAACCTTCAAGGTTATAACCCCAGCCTCTAATGCCATTGATTGCAGTTGCTAATTTTATCAATGAAGAAAGGAAATGGGATATTAATAAGCTGAAATCCGTGCTTTGGAATGAAGATGTTGAATGTATTCTTAGCATTCCTCTTAGTACAAGAGAAGTGGAAGATATACTAATTTGGGCACTACACGAGAGATGGAAATTACACGGTTCGAAGCGGCTACTGGCTCCAACAGCAGCTGAAAAATGACGAAGGCGGCCAAGCTTCCAAGGGATATGACACAAGATGGAAAACTCTTTGGCACCTTTGCTTACCTCTTAAAGTAAAAATATGTTTTTTGGAGAGTGCTTCATGATATTCTTCCAACTAATGTGAATCTCTACAAGAGAAAAACATTAATGTCCCCTTTATGCTCCATATGTAACAATCAACCAGAAACTGTTGTCCATACTTTTGGCTTTTGTAAAAATGCCTTGGAGAGCTGGAGAACTCACAGCAGATTATGGCTTAATGGGCAAGTCTCAATTCCTATTAGTAATATTGATTTTTTTTCTATTTTAGACATGCAGTACACTGATCAAATAGAAGATATTATTATGCTTTGTTGGGATATTTGGCACTCTACAAATTTGCAGGTGAGAGGAGAAGACAAGGTTGGAAGAAAAGCTAACCCAGATGTTGCATTTCTCTTGCTGGATAAATTTAAAGCTTCTCATTCGCCTCCCCAAAGACATAAAGTGCGAGCCCAAGTGAGATGGAGAATCCACCAATAGGGGATGACATCAAAATAAATGTTGATGCAGGCAAATGGAAAAATTCTGATTTCATTGCCATTGGCACCATTATAATTAGAAACAGTGCATGCTCAGTATTGGCAGCCATGGCAAAGAAGTTAAAGAGTGTACCGTCTCGGCAGATATAGCGGAAGCTCTAGCCATGAGAGAAAGTCTTATTTTTGCTAGAGAAACAGGCATTCCGGTGTCTTCTTTGGAAGGTGATTCAATTCAAGTCATGACACAGCTCTAAAATCTGAGAATCAAAGCATTGACGAGTTCTCTTTTATTATTGAAGATTGTAAATATCTTGCAAATCAGTTTCCTGTTACATAAATCAATTTTGTTTATAGGGATGGTAATGAGGCTGAATATTCAAGATTGGGAGGTTTGGTTGGAGGATATTCCCCCAATTATTTTGAACATTGTACATGCTGAATCTATCTCTAATTCTGTGAGATCGACGCGCCGGAGAAAGTGAGAGATGGAAGCAGTAGTAGCGCCGCAGGTGTTCAGAGTCGCCGCTCTCCGTGGCTCACTCCGCAAGGCTTCCTTCAATAGCGACCTCTTTCGCTCTGTTACTCCTTTCATTTAACCCACTAAAAGTGGGGTGAAAAGGTCGGTAGTAGGTAGAGCAACCTTTTGGGATGACGTGTTTTTGGCCTTTTGTGTGTTTTTCTCCGTTCCTTGTTAAGTGGAAAATGAAGAAAAAGATTAAAAGTTTAAAATACCTATTCTACCCTCAGTATATGAATTAAATGTTACCTGAATTCTAAAGCTAACGCAATTCCCACCACAAAATAACGTGGCATGGGTGCTTATTGATGTGATATGATTAAACTGAACTTTACAATCCATTTTTTATGACGTCATAATTAACGCTAAAAATTTATTTTCTGTTTTAAAAAGAAGAGTATAGAGCCAATTAAAAATAAAATAATTATATTTTTAATAAAAAAATCATTTTAAAAAATAATTTTATTATTTTTAGTAAAAGTTGTTTTTGTTAAGTTTTAATAAAGATAAATTAATTTTTAGTGAAAAATAATTTTTTTGGTAAAAGTTTAATAATTTTATTTTAATAAAAATTAATTTTAATATTTTAATAAATTAATTTTAGTGTATAATTTTGTAGGCGTAGCACTGCTCTTTTTAAAATTTCAGAAAAGAATCAATTGTACTGGAAAGAAGGATGTATTTGAAATAATAACGTGCAACATGCACAAACACTGTTATTATATATAAAAAGAAACAAGAAAACATTTGAAGTGGACAGATTAACCAAACCAATCAAACTTCCAGTTCAAACAACAAAATTAAAAAGTTGTTCCGACAATTTGAGCTAGAGAAAAACGAAAAAAAAAATCTGAAATCTCTACAGAATCAAGAAGACTTATGACAAGTATGAAGAACAACCAAGTTCAGTAGAGCGAGAAAAGAGGAGGAAGGAGAGATGGCCTCAGAAAGCGTAGCTTCGTGTTTATATCACGGGAGAAAATTAATCAAACGATGTAGGCACTTTGTTATGCACATCATCATCAGCTGGTCTCTCCCATCCTCCTCGTTTAAATTGAATCGATTTTAATTTAAAAAAAAAAACACAAACTGTAAAGAAAATTAACCCTAAAGCTAGCTCCTTCGAGACTGAAGAGATCGCTTCAGAAATGGTTGCTTTACGCCCTTTATAATACTCGGAACCTTAAACCTAATCTTGCAAAACGCCAATTAATATTAGGTAAGAGTTGGAAATTGTCTTACCAAAGAAAGAAGAGGATTGAGAGTAAGGTATTTTTTTTTTTCTGTTAAAGAAGAAATCAAATTCCATTGCCAATAAGAGAATCAAAAGATTCCACAGAACAACAGACTGAATTTAATTGGGGTGCCCCATAAACATGATACCCTGGATTTAAGAGCTCTTCTATTCTGAGAACGAGAAATATAATAAAAGTTACCTGCATCACATTAAACAAAGAGAAAAGTAGCATGACCAGGCGGCCGGCGGCCGGCACCAGGTGTGATGAACAAAGAGAAAAAGTGGTTGGCTTGGAGAGAAAGCAAAGAGAAAAGCAGCATGACCCGGCGGCCGGCACCAGGTGTGATGAACAAAGAGAAAAAGTGGTTTGTTTGGAGAGAAAGCAAAGAGAAAAGTAGTATGACCCGGCGGTCGTCACCGGGTCATGTGGAAAAAAGTCGGAATGCCATTTTGCAATATATTCGTGAGGATTTTATATCACACAAAGTCTGAAAAGTTTGAAACTTGTTTCTTATACAAAATAAAGTCTGCATCAAATCTCTCCTTATTTAATTTCTCAATTTTTCTGTCAAGAAATTAGGGTCGGCGGGATGGGGCCGACGCCCTGGCCATCAATTTTTAAGGACGTCACCTTTTACATATATACAAAGATAATTTTTGTACCTCAACTGCCCGGAATACCCTTATCTTACTTTTATCTTTCATCTTAAATTTATATTTTACATGGGTAATTTTAGAAATTCAGAACATTAATATATTGCTACCAGTTTTTTCACATTCGTTAGGTATCACTCTTGGTCAGACACGTCTTTTTAGCTTCCTACCTGGCCCACGATGCAAAATGTTAAACATGTTGGACCACAACAATTATTACACTCAATAGAAAGAGAACCGGTTGCACCGGGAGATGCTTCTAGTAGCTGAGTTTGTTTGAGATCTGAATTATCTAATCAGTGCCTGACATGTAATTGTATAGATCATTCAATATCATTCCACATGTGTATCATTTATTTTTTATATAAAGCACCGGTTGTAATGTGTGCACTCTTCTATGTACGTTCTGCTGTTTCTGTCTCAATCTCTTCTCTGTTTTTTAGA
The DNA here is from genome assembly GCA_035771175.1 of Paratinospora sagittata. Taxonomy (NCBI): domain Eukaryota; kingdom Viridiplantae; phylum Streptophyta; class Magnoliopsida; order Ranunculales; family Menispermaceae; genus Paratinospora; species Paratinospora sagittata. The sequence continues at coordinate 3,104,140 of CM069602.1, read as the reverse complement.
TCCTTTCCAAACAAACTGAAAATTATCTTACACGTCTACTACAATTTCCACTATCTATTGGACACGGTCGTGTCTTTAGAGTTCAGTTTTTTGAAACTGCAAACTTTTCTCATTTACCACGTCATTAATCAGTCATTCTCTCCTCCTTCGTTTTTATCTTTTTGCTCTTCATCTTCATGTTCTAAGGATCGATCCACAGAACCCAGAAAACAAAGATCAATTCTCACGCGATAGGGAGGAATGTTGTGCTGAACTACTCAGTCTCCGCACTTTTAAGTAAATTCAGTGAATTAAGTGGCAGTAGAACAATAAATTACAATACCCATTTGAAGGCTCAACATTTTGTAACTCCTAATCTTTTGATCAATTTGGCACCAACCCGTGAAGATTTATTGGTTGCAAGTGAGCGCGGGTCGTCTTATTGTAGAAGAAAAATGAGAAAAGTGAGTATTTGAACCACTTTTAACCATGATTTCTAGGTTCCACAATTGAGACAATATGGAGGTGTTAGTTTTCTGGCTGAAAGTTTAATTTTTTAGTAGTAAAAATGAGTGGATTTGTTTGTAATTTTTGGTGGGTATATATTGTTTCAAATCAGTTCTCAAGGTTTTGTTGCAAATTTTTATTTTAAAAAATCCCTTTATTTTTCCTTCTCTTCCTTTTGTAATTTACTCTCCTTCACCATCAATCTGATTTCTATCCTATGTTTCTTCCAGTTCCAGTGTATATATGTTACCTCTTCTTCTTCTTCTTCTACTACTTTTCTTCTCCGTTCTATTCATCTCTCTTTTGTTCTTTATGCTGATCAACCTTGATTTGAGCTCTCATTCTCCCTCATACCCAATCCATGCATTCCTCTTCTAAATGGTTCATACAAGATATGTTGGATGAATTTACATGCACGTTCAACCATTTCGATCATGACAACTGTGATTTTTTTTTTTGGTATTTCGATCTTGAAGTATCAATGTGTTTGAATTGTGAATCTATGATGATTTATTGGTTTGGGTATTATCTGATTCTCTCCTATTTTCAAAATAAATTAATGACAACACATAGGAAGATGAAGACAATGATTTTCAAAAAATAAAAATAAAAAATTAATGTCTAAATTTAGATTCTTAGGTCATACGTCCTTAAATCTTCAAATTGCTAAGGCCAATTTGTGGATAGTATGAATTCAAACTGATGATTCAATTATTTTCTACCTTCTCATATAATTTATTTTTGTATGTTTACTTTATTAATTTGTTTAATTAATGAAGAAATAACAATGGAGGAGAAGGTAAATGTAAAGAAGTAAAGAAAAGTTACGGTGACAAACTGATTGATATGACATATAGTAGAAAAGGGATGAAATTGGTAGAAGAACAAATGAAGTTAATGATGATAATTTAGTATAAAGGTCAAGAATATAGTTTTAAACAGTACACATTAGCCAATGTTTCTGCAAGAAATGTGTTCAATACTAAGACTTTGACACAAAAACTAGAGAAATTGAATGACAAAGGAAAATGTTAATCTTACAGTAAAAAGTTGTAATTATATGTGCAAATATACATATACAATCATTGAATTATTTATTATACACCTTAAGATATGTAAAACATTAATATCCAATGAATATGTATATGCAGTTACCCACGCAATTGCAAAATTAACATTTAAATTAACATTTCCTTAAAGTAAATAGGCATATTTTGAGTGGAGCTAAAGAAGATAACTATAATGTAAGAAAAAAAAAACAACAACTAAATACATAATCTTTTACAATGAGCATGAAGTAACTGTTATGCAATGCGAAGCATGATTCTCGTTTATGTATTTCTTCCTTCCTAGACAACATCGCTATTTTTAAAAAGGATAAAACTCTCTCAAAAGGAACTTATATGTCTATGTGTTAAGAAGGAACTTATATGTCTATGTGTTAAGAATATTACATAGGATCAGGGTTTATGTATTTCTTCCTTTCTAGACAACATCGCTATTTTTAAAAAGGATAAAACTCTCTCAAAAGGAACTTATGTCTATGTGTTAAGAATATTACATAGGATCCGGGTAAGTTTTGACTATTTAGGGGCCTAAAACGAGATACATAAAATAATAGAGCCTTTTATATATTAATAAATAAATAAGTTTTATAAATGCCACGAATATATTAAAATTCATAAAATCAATATAATAAAACTTTAAAATCAACACAAATAAAAAATTATTTTAAGTTTAACACAAATATCAAATAGTAATAAATTTAAGAAAATATTGGTTCACTATTGTGAAAACTTTAACCTTGTGTTTGTTCATAAAATTGTTGTACTTGATACAAATACAAAATTAGTAAGAAAAAAAATGATTGAATTGTAGAAGTAATTTTTTTTATAAAAAAAAGGGGGTTGGCGAAGAACAAAGATAGTGGCCGGCGAACAAGGGAAACAAATGTGATTGAATTACAGTGTAAAAGTAGTTAATAAAATAAAATAAATAAATAAAAACAAGTGACTGACGAACAAGGCAGAACAAGAACGGGAAGAATAAGAAGAAAAAGAAGAAAAAAGTTGCAGGTTGGATAAGCGAAAGAAGAAGAAGTTACAAGCTGAACAAGGCTGAAGAAGAAGAAGAAGAAACGATAGTCGCGAATTGACGTTGCTTAATTTTTCATTTGAAATCACAATTTTCTCGACATGTTAGGGTTTTGGATTGCGATAAGATTTACAGTATCGTCATCGCCGAATTTCGCCGCCGGTCAAGGGATTGTCGCCACCAAATTTCTTATTATATTTTTTTATAAAGATAAGAAATAATTTTTTTAATATTTATAAAAATTTAAATATTTTAAATAAATTATAAAATACTTAAATAAAAATTATGATATAATAAAATTTAAAATAAATAAATGAAAAATGATATAGATAAATTAATAAATATATAACATAAATAAATTTAAAATTATAACATAATAAATAAATGAATATTATGATATAAATAAGTAATGAATTAAAATTTAAATAAATTTATGTTGTAATAAATAATTTATTATCGTAAAGCATGGTCAATATTCAATATAATTATTATATTTAAATATTATATTTAAGTTCACCTATTTTTATAGTAAGATGTTGAGATTTTAAATTAAAAATATTTTATGTTTAAAATAAAATTAAAATAAGACGTTGAACTAGTTACTAAACAATATATTTAAAATAAACTTTCATTAAAGTAGAGCTAACAAAAAAATAGAGATACCAAACTCTAAAGTAGATTGAAATAAGATTTTGTACAGAAACAATAAAAAAAAATTATTTCATTTAAAAAAATTAAAATAAGTTAAAGTAATACAAAAAATATATATAAAATTAACAAATTTTGGGGCCTCCAAAATAATTTAATTAAGAAAAGATAAAAAATGATATATATATATATATATATATTTGGGGCCGGGCGGTCGACTTGTGGGGGGCCTAACCAGAACTAATATATATAAACCCCTTGATTCATATTAGTGAATAGCGATGTGTCTTCCATTAATCTTTGTTACAATTTTTTAATAAAAACAGTAGGTCTAATAAACTCTAAAGTCAATAGTATTAAAATAAGTTAAACAATAGCAATTAGTAAGTATTATATATATTATACATTCTAATTATGAGTATATCCATTTTGAGATATAGAACTAATTAAAAATCTAAAAAGCAATCATAATAAATTTAGGTACATTGCGACAAAAAAAAAAAGGTACATAAGTTTTTAGACTACTTAATTAGTTGATTGTTTTATAAGGACTAGTCCCTATCCAAATTATAAGAAATTTATAAACAATGGAAATTACATTCTCATGTCCCTGAGCTGAGATGTGTATATATATTACATATCTCCCGAGTATTAGGCAAGATTCTCATCCAAAGGACATAATCCAAGGACATGGTTTGGTTCACGTCTAAATAACAATGGGCCAAACTGGTCTTTTTCATCTTCCAGTTCTTCTTCCGCTATATCCACCAACTACTTATTTTTATTTTTATTTTGATATTTTGTAAGTCCTTCTATACTATAATTCAATTATATTTTTTTTACCGTGTCTATCAACCACTATCTAATTTTGAATTTAGATAATGTACAACAATTTTATCAATAAGCACAAAGTTGAAGTTATTAGAATAATAAACCGATGTTTTCTTAAATTTGTTATTATTTGATATTTGTGTAAAATTTAAAATAATTTTTTCTTTGTGTTGATTTTAAAATTTTATTGTATTAATTTTTTTAAAAAAATTACTTCTACAGTTCAATCATATTTTTTTGTTTGCTAATTTTGTATAATTTTGAATTTAAATAATGTACAATAATTTTATCAATAAGCACAAAGTTGAAGTTGTTAGAATAATAGATCGATATTTTCTTAAATTTGTTATTATTTAATATTTGTGTGAAATTTAAAATATTTTTTTATTTGTGTTGATTTTGAAGTTTTATTGTATTGATTTGTAACTTTTATTATATTAATTTTATGATTTTATTATATCAATTTTGTGAATTTTTTTTTTGAAAGCCAAGAAAATCAGCATGACATTACTAAGAAGAAAAATGAAGTCTTTCCCCAAATACAATGTTAAATATTTATTTATAATTTTTTATTGTATTGATTTTTTGACTTTTAATGTATTTGTGACATTTATAAAAAATATTTATTTCTTAATATATAAAAGAGACTTCATTTTATATAACTTACACCGCCCCCAAATAGTAGTGAGCGGTGACCTGCTTGGGAGTCCGTTTTAAGGGAAGTTGGATTGAGACATTTTATTGTAATGGGCCGATTTGAGATAGTTAGTTGTTGGGATGGATGAAGTAATGTTTGCAATTTGAGTTGATGCGGAGCTTACTTTAGCTAGTGTCCTGCATCAACCCAACTGAATCGATCGAACCAAACCTTTTGGGTTGGGTTAGATTGGTTGTAACACCCTAAAAAATGAACTATTTTAAATCAAATAACTTGTAATATGTACACACGTAAATGCCGAACACTGTCCCATACAACAACCTAGTCTAAATCGTGCACTGAAACCCACACGTCAGCACCAAAAAAATCCAAAAATAGGCTAGGCATGCACCCAAACACGCGCACAGGGACATGCCCAGGCACTTCCCGAAGTCCTTTTTTATATTTTTCTATAAATAGGGCGGGTCCATTTGCATTCCACCACCACGTCAAACCCTTTCCCCTTCTGAAAAGTGTTGTGACTTTGTCGACTTTATACCGAGACTTTACCTCCGGGAGTTCTATCGAATCTTGCATCATTTACTTTATGATAAGCATGACATTGCATTATTTATATACATAATATCATGTTACATTACTTCATGCATATGACATACATTTGATGAGGGTGGTCCCTTGTCTTCGAGACAAACTATGAGAGCTCTCGTGATGCAGTTGAGCACCTTTACTTACAGGACCTGCAGTTGTATTGTGCTCGGTTCCATGATTTCAAAAGGAAACCATCACAAGATGATATTAAGCACAACAACCCACGGTGCACTCCGTAGTTGTTATTTGATTTATAAAGCACACTTGCGTAGGTACGGAGGATGTTGCTGCATTTCATGATTGTATTGTTTGATGTGGATTGGAATGTTTTATTCTATGTACTGCTATATTTATCTTTTGTAAATATTGAGTTTACTTTACTTGATCCACTAAGCTTTGAGCTCACCCCGTTGCTTCATCTTTCAGGGAATTAAGTTGGGTAAGGGTTGATCTGTACTGTTTTTGGATTTTTTTGGCGTTGGCGGGCAGGTTTCGGTGCATGGTTCCTACTAGGTTGTCGTCTAGGACAACGTTCGGGGTTTACATGTACACGTATTGCAAGTTATTTGGTTTAAAATAATTTATTTTTCAGGGGTGTTACATTGATTGTTTGGATTATGTTAGGTTCTAAAATACTAAACTCGATTAGTTTGGGTTGGTTACGAGTTTAGCCTAAAAACTCAGTAACCCGACCCGAACCAACATTACTAATTTTGAAGTCTATAAACTCATATAATCTAGCCCAAATACCATAAATTGAATATTACTTTTTAAATTCACCTAAAAAATGCATTACCCCCTTTTTTAAAAATTAAAAAAGCACCAGGTGCAACATTAATTAATTAATAACTAGATAGAAAACCACAATAGAGTCACCAATAAAAAAAGAATTACGCATTAAAAATCAATTCCAAAACACACCCATAATTAAAAAAAAATTATTTTTTTATATTTCAAACACAACAAGCATATCTATAAACATGAAAAAAAAATCGTAATTAAAAATAACGAAATTCAAAAACACACCCAAAATTAATTACAAACATTAAATTAATGTTTGTGATTAATCAAATGTTTGGTTGTGTTAGAGGTTCAATCTTTAAATGTTTATATTTATTTTATTATTATTTTTATAATGATAGGTGAAATAAATTAAGAATATTAGTGCCAAACAAATTTTATTTAAGACTATTTATATAGATTTAAAATTTTGAAAGATGTAAATTTAATTTAAAAGTTAACCTTTATTAAAGGTGAATATAACTTAAAACTGACCAAATATTATGCTCTCGATCAATCTAATCAATCCACATTGAACCTAAACTGTTTGGGTTGGATCAAGAGACAAATTAGATTAAGCTAGATTTCAAATTTATCAACCTAAACTATTTGGATTGAATAAAGTTCTGGCCCCAAACCGACCAGACTCGTATACACCCTTAACTTTAGCCATTTTCTTGAAGTAGACCAAACATGGTGCTCACTTGATCAGACTTTCCTCGCCATTTTCATGCAAGAAATGTTGTCTTTTAAGGTATATGAACACCTAACATCAAAAAAAAAAAAAAAAAAAAAAAAAAAAAAGAAAAGAAAAGAAAAGAAAAGAAAGGGAAAGGTATATGAATCTCTGCTTTCTAAAATGATAATAATGCTCCAAAGCCACCAGAAGTAGCGATCGATCCTTGCTACTTCCGCGTACGAATCTGAGCTCTCTTTACTGTAATTCATGGCAAAATCAAGTTCTAATCATTCCATCGATCCGAATAACGGTTTCTGCGAAGCAACAAAGACCTTCCACAGCCTCATCCCCGTCGTTCCTCTCCCACCGGAGGATCTCAGCCTCTCCGTCACCGAGTTCGCCTTCTCTCTATTTCGGAACTCGTCATCGCCGGAGACAACCGCGCTGATCGACTCCGCCACCGGCCACCGCCTCTCCTACGCCGACATCATTCGCCGGACCGAGTCCTTAGCCGCTTCTCTCCAAATCCATCTCGGCCTTTCCAAAGGCGACACCGCGTTCGTCCTCGCTCCGGCGTGTCTTCAAATTCCGGTCCTCTATCTCTCTCTCCTCGCCATCGGCGTCGTAATATCGCCGGCCAATCCGACCAGCACAGTACCTGAAATTTCCCGCCTAATCGAGCTTTGTAAACCAGTCATCGCGTTCGCAACCTACGACGCAGCTTCCAAGCTTCCTCATCTCCGCAAGAGAACCGTTCTCATCGATTCACCGGAGTTCGAGTCGATGATGACGATTCCTGCCGGAAAACTTGAAATCGGCTCCGTCGAGGTGAAGCAATCAGACACAGCGGCGATTTTCTACTCTTCTGGTACTACGGGGCTAGTGAAAGGCGTAATGGTGAGCTACCGGAATATGACGAACAACGTCACCAAAACGAAGGCGCTCCGGTCGCCGGTGGGAGCGTCTAGGAGGGTGGTTCTACTCACACTGCCGTTATTTCACGGTTTCGGATTTTCGTCGTTTGTGAAGTTAGCTGTGGCGGGAGAGACGGTGGTGTTGGTTAAGAAGTTTGATGCGCGGCGGGTGATGAGGTGCATCGAAGAGTGCAGAGTGACGGATGCGGTGTTGGCTCCACCGGTCTTGGTGGCTCTGATGAAAGATGATGCTCAGATCGACAGCTGTGATTTGAGTTGTTGGAAGAGTGTTTTGAGTGGCGGAGCACCGGTTGGGAAGGAGATGGCTGCGAGGTTCAGGTCGCGTTTCCCCGACGTGATCATCACTCAGGTTAGTAAAGTCAATCAGAAAACGTTGTCTTTTGTTAAAAAGGTCGTTCTTCGTGGACCAGATATTTTTGTGGAAAAATAGTTCTTCTTTACACGTGACTTCATTAGTATATTTCTTAAGTACACTTTGGAGTCATAAAAGTCTGTTAATATATATATTTTTTCTATTTTAGATTAAATTGACTATATTACAAATCATGATATCTTTTTTAATTATTTTTATTTATATAAATTTTGGTCATCATTTTCATATAGCACCATCATAAATTATTAACAGGTCACTTTTTTTTTTATCGGGATACGTAATACTCTTCATTACATGTTTTCAAGCCATCTTAAAAGTTATCTTATTTTGTTTCAGTAGTGGTTAAGATGCTTAATGTCCAAAGCACGCACCATATAGCATTACTCCACTTCACCATTTTTATTTTTTATTTTTTATTTTTAATCTCTCTCGCCCAACATTCTTACTTAAATTTTGTTCATTTTTTATATGGGGTTTGTTTACATATACATCTGGAGAGAAGGGGTACGGCATGACGGAGATGCATGGTGGGGTGGCTTTCCGACCGGGGTGTCTGGAAGAAGGTGCGCGTTTGGACTCAGTTGGGCGCCTTACTGCTAATGTAAAAGCCAAGATTGTGGATCCTGAATTTGGTGTTGCGCTCCCTCCGTGCACATCTGGGGAGTTATGGGTTAGAGGACCCATGGTCATGAAGGGTATTGATTTGCTTATTATAATCTCATCATCCTAATTACTAGTAATTAAACTAATTAATTGTGTGAATGCACATGAGATGTTTGTGATTTTTCTTCACTGCTGGTAGGGTACATTGGGGATGAAGTTGCAACTTCTGCCACTCTGACTTCAGATGGATGGTTGAGAACAGGAGATTTGTGTTACATCGACCATGAAGGCTACCTCTTTATAGTTGATAGACTAAAAGAACTAATCAAATGCAAAGGTTATCAGGTACTCGCTTAATCCTCAATTCATATGTTTGATTAAGAACAAAATGTCAATGAAAAACTGGCCCTTATCTTCATGCTGTTCAATGTTTTTAGATTAAGACAAACCCATTGTAATATCAGTGGTTCACTAAGTTTAGAGTTATAATTACATCATTAATTACAACAAGCATGTCCACAAAATGATGATGGATCAAGGGCAGCTTCAAAGTGTAAATAGAAAATTTACAAACTTATTGGTTTTCTCAGGTATTCCTATTATTGAAATTTTTGCAGGTTCCACCTGTGGAACTGGAGATGCTACTTCATTCTCACCCAGATATCATAGAGGCAGCAGTAGTTCCGTAAGTGTATTAAGAAGTTCACTCTTTTCCCACCTTCATTAATGAACAAACACGAAGCAGCAAAGCATAAACTCTTTTGCCACTATTCAGTTGTCTCGAATCATGCACCAATTCGTGATTTAAGACAATTTAATAATATATTGAAGCTGATGCTTCTGTCTATGTTTGCTCTGTAACTCTTTTCGACTCCTATTTCATCATGATTAACTTTAGAACATTTAGTGAAAACAAAAGTAAATTTACCGCATACATGGATGAGACTAATGAAATGTCGAAAATTGGCCGTGGTAATGACTGTAAAGACTTGTTTAATTATTAGGGGTTTCTTTAACATTTGAAAGCTAATTCACACTTAAATATTTACTAATTATAGGGAAAATTGGCAGGTACCCTAGTGAAGAAGCTGGCCAAGTGCCCATGGCATTTGTGGTTAGACGGAACCAGAGCACCCTAAACGAAGCACAAGTCATGGATTTTGTAGCTAAACAGGTGCATCCTCCCCCCCCCCCCCCCCCCCCCCCCCCCCCAAGCAACTCTGAAAAGCAACAGGGAGAAATTAATTATGAGTATCATTTAGTTTTATGTATGTGCCTTATCAGGTTTACTGACACAGTATACAACAATTCAACTGCATCATTCAAAGTTATACTTTCTATTATTTATGTGTTATTGTAGATATATAATTCATGCTTTATGCTTATATATTTCATATTTATTCGTGGCTATAGGTTGCACCATACGAGAAGATCAGAAGAGTATCATTTATTAATTCCATACCTAAGAATGCAACTGGAAAGACATTAAGGAAGGAATTGATAAAGCTTGCCCTCGCCAGCCCTCCTTCAAAGTTATAAGCTTGGATGAGTTGCAGGTTTCAGGTTTCATGTAACAGAAAAAAGCAAATTAAGCAGCCCCCTTGAGCAGCAGGTAGAAAGATTTCTTTGTCATTACAAAAAGCATCTTTGATCTGTTCAAGTATTCTTATTCTCTTTGGCCAAAAAAACAAGTATTCTTATTCTCAATATGCGGGTAATAATGATCATATCTTAAGGCTGCACTTGAATCGATGATGTATATAGACATATAAAGCAAACTTCTGTTTTTTTTTAACGAGAGGTAAAGCAAACTTCTTACTCTTATATAAAGCGAAATGAAATATTGAAACTTAATCATTTGATCCATCTTGCCTTTGTTAAAAAACCAGTTTAACTAAAAGTTATAGTCGTTAGATAAGGATCCAACAATACATATCAAGCTATCATCAATACTCTCCCTTACGTTTCATCATGCACGCAAAGGGCCAGAAGAGAAATAGAAGAAAAGAAATATTAATTATCCAAACGAGAAACATGCAAATGTCAATAACAAGACTTAAACTCAAGACCTTTTACAAAACTAAGGCTCTGATATCATGTTAGAAACCACTCAATCCAAAAGCCTTATGCCTTGCAATAATATATAGCTTAATGCATGCTAGTCATGCTATAATTCTTCCATGTAATAATATGTTTGGTAAAGTGTACATGGCCCATCACAATAAAGGTCACGCTTGACTGATACTCGTGATCAAACCCATCTTTGTACAAATGGTTCAATTTTTTTTCCATGAAGTTGGAGAGTTTGATTCTATCAACATTAGCGAGATTACTCATCTCATGAGGAGAAACGTATTGTGCTTTCATCCTTTCATAACAAGGATGTTAGGTCTGTTGAGTGGCACTCGTCTCTTCAATGAAGCAACAGAAGAGTCAGATGCTCCAATGGATGAGTAGGCATTGATGGAGTTCCGGTAGAACTGAGGACGCCAGACACTTTTCAAATGTTGGGTGATCTCTGCGGAGGCTTGTTGGAGGTGGCGACAGAGACAAGCGATATGTCATTCTTAAGGTTTATGAAGATTAAAGTTAAGGGAGGTGCCGACGGCTTCGTTCCGGTATGTTTGAATGGTTCGAACTTGGGAGTGAAAACTTTCAAGTTGGAGAGTCGGCAAATTAATGTCGAAATTAATGTCCGACCATCAGAAGGGAGAACAACAAAGAAATCTAACTCAGGGAAGCATATCCTTGTGAGAACGTTGATCGAGGTAAATCAGATATGAGGTTTGAGACTGACAGCCAGACTAATTTAAGATCGTGGTGTACAGTGGTGCAAGGCAGTGATCGTACAGATCCAATTAGCACACGACAGGATTTCCACGTCTCTGAGAAAGGTGGCTCAGCAAATTTTCGTATGGTTAGTGCTATTGCCGAAAAATCACACCTTTTGGAGGTGGACCAGACGTCGATTAGGCCCTAATTTCTGCCCATGCAGGAGTTGGCCCATCTATTATTGAGTTGAATGCACAATCTCCAAAGGTGTTGTCTGAGTTACCCAGGATAGAGATGCCCATAGAGGATGTGGCTGCCGTCATTGATGCTGGGCCTAATGCGTGTTTATTCGATCAGGCCCACATCCACGATCTAACAATTTCCAATTTAGGTCCTGAGTGTGTTGGACCTTCTCTTGATATTCTTCAAGTTTCTGATGAACCATATGGCAATAATATTCCCATATTAGAATCATCTTTCAATCACGTATTTGAGAGTACGTGGCACCACATTTTGGGGAAAACGAAGGTAACAAAGCCATTCCTTCCATTTCTCATCCTATCTTTCGTCCCAAGAAGATGACTTTCCGCAGCGGTAACGTGTCTCATTCAGACGATGACCGAGGTGCTACGAGTAGGTTTCAATCTAGAAGGGCGATGAGGAAGGAATGGTGTTCTCAAGGCTTGAGCACGCTAGTAGAGCAGGGGGTGTTCAAGAGTGGGAAAATCAACATGTTCTTTGGCAAAATTGTGTCTAGGATAGTAATTTGGACAATGGCTAGCGAGGGGACGATGAATGTAATGAACGTGATGATCAGAATGCTCTGACTACGGATGATGTTCTTTTATGGCAGCCCAACGTGGGATCCCAAGTACACCTAAGTAATTTTAATTTTGTTGATGATGTTAAGTTTTCCCCTAATATGACTCTTGGTCAAGGTCTATCCATAAATCTTCCCTCTCAACCACAATCCGATTCCCTTAACCCCATTAACCACTACACTCAAGATTCTCGTGTTTGCGATAGTCATAATCATGTGCCCATATATGACGGTAATAAGACAGTGGTTGCCGAAGGTAAACAGGTGGAGTTTGAGAAGGTTGATGTGGTCGAATAGAACAAAGAGGATAATGGTGCTTTTAGGGGGGGTACGAGTGTCAATCCTGAGGATTCAATAGACTCAATGGAACCTCTTGCTAGTGTTCTTCAAAAAGCATAGATAATTATTAGCAAAAGACAGGTTCAAGGGAATGGCAGTACTATTGAACCAGATGGCGATATGACGATAAAAGAAATTGCTGACACTATTAGAGCTTCAAAACGGATCGACAAGGTTACTCAATGAAGATATTATCATGGAATATAAGAGGATGTGGCTCGAGTCGGAATAAGTGTATCATTAAAAGAACTGTGTAAAATGAAACCAGACATTGTTGTTTTTCAAGAAACAAAAAGGGAAATTGTTGATTGTAGATTGATTTCTCAGTTGTGGGGTTCGAGATTCAAGAGTTGGCCCTCGCTTCCAGCTATTAGATCAGTAGGTGGGGCTGTTATAGTTTGGGATCCCAAGGTGATCGACGTGGTTAACAATCTCATTGGAGATTTCTCTATTTCCATTCAGATTAGAGGTGACGATGGGAGATATTGGTGGCTTTCTGGCGTTTACGACCCTTCGAGGTACATTGAGAGGCAAGTCTTTTGGGATGAATTGGTTGGTCTTAGCGTGATTTGTGGTGAGGAATGGTGTTTGGGTGGTGATTTCAACACAGTGCGTAAAGTGGGGGGAAAAATCAACAGTCTGCGTTTGACCACTAGCATGAAGATGTTTGATCTAGTTATTAATGAACTGAGATTGAAAGATCCCCCTCTTCTTAATGTTATGGTTACTTGGTCGAATTTTTGAGTAAACCCTATTTGTTGTCGCCTGGATAGATTTATTTTCTCTCCAGCATAGGATGTGATGTTTCCATGTTGTAGACAAGAGGCTCTCCCGAGAGTTGTTTCGGATCACTGCCCAATCGTGTTGGACTCGACAATGTTTAGATGGGGCTTTCTCCTTTCAGATTTGAGAATGTTTGGCTAAAGCATCGCGATTTTCTTGATCATCTCAAAAGGTGGTGGATGAATTCCACTATTTATGGCCATGAAGGCCATTCATGCTTAAGCTGAAGGATGTCAAGTTAGCTGTTAAAGGGTGGGATAGAGATGTTTATGGCATCATTCATAAGAAGAAAAATGATTTGGAAGAATTGATTGCTTGTGTGGATTTTTTGGAAGGGCATAATGAGATGTCCCAAGACCTTGATGTGTTCAGACGTGCTAAAATTGAACTTGCAGACATTTGCTTGATGGAGGCTAGGATGGTCGGTCAAAGAGCAAGGTTTCAGTGGCTTAAAGATGGTGATTGTCACGACACCCCTGACGTAGCTGATGTTATGACTGGCACAGTGTACTATACACTGTACATACTCATATACAGTATATAATACACTGTCAGCCTTCACGTAGTCTCACAATCCTTCTCCAAATTTCCAGAAATTTTTTTTTTCCTAATATACCACAAATCAAATCCAATATAGATATCTATACTCATTCCATTCATTCACACATCAAATTTTCAGTTTATCATCCAATATCTTAAGCTATTTATGCCCACACATCTCATCTAGATGATAATACATATATATATATAATGTGTGATAAGTATACATATCAAAATAACAAAAGTTATTTCCTCCAAGCATACATACACATAGCAGACGAAGGCTCACGTGATTATCACTCACGGATGTGCCTTTTCCCTTCGACTCAATACCTGAAATATTGAAGGAAATGGGGTGAGCAAACAACAGCTCAGTGAATATAGTTCTTGAGATGACAATTATATACATTTAGAGAAAGATGACATTTAAAACCATTTCAAACACTTATTCAACACATGCATCATTCAACGAATATATTATACATGTCAACAACATAAATTACATGAGTTTTCAATAACACAATGCACAATCTCCCTCCTCCACAAGGTAAGAGAGCGGGTCTAACCCTTGTATGGCCGTACAAGGTACACACAGCCTCTCATTACCCAATTCACAGTCATTTCAAGGGTCGCAACCCTTGTTAGGACAGACCTACTGACAATGAGGACTCGCAAAACCTCATCCGGGTCTAATTCCTAACGAAATGACAATGAAGAATCGCAAAACCTCATCATTACAAACCCCACTTGCTAAAATCAGTTTGCATGATCCATATCTTTAGCTACTAAAAATATCAAATCATATCCAAAAATCACGATCTTAATATCGAAACGTCCGGAATTCAGTTCTCTACGAATCTATGATTTCAAATCACTGTTCACATACTATTGACGATTACTATTTACATCACTATTTACATCACTATTTACTATTCACTATTCAATTCACTATTCACTATTCATCCGAAAGATGTAAATTGCATTAAAATTGTTAAACGGTCTCCAAAAATCATGAAATTGAATCTAACCACATATTCGGGGTTCCGAGAGTCCAGGGAGTGTTTTTCTACCTTCATAGCGGATTTTTCATTCACGTTGGGTCAAAACTCTAATTTGTCAAAACGCCGCAAAATGGCTCCCACAACAAAAATTACTCCGCTAGACTTGTCACATTTAGCTTAGATATCAATTTCACGAAGGAAGAGAGTAAAAATCACTTACCGCGGTTCCGAATTTCGCACCAAGTCCACGTTCTCCATTCGTTCTTATTTCCTTTCTCTTTGTCTGCTCGTTCTTCTTTCTGCAGCAACTTCTCTTTTCTTTTCTTTTTGTTTTTTTTATTCTTCTTTTCTTTTTCAACGTTAGAGAGTAGAAAGAGATTGAAATGAGAGTTGATATTTTCTATACTAAATGATCTCATACTCCTCCTCTAACTTAATCAAACAACTTCCCCATTTTAATATTTAACTTTCATTCATTAAATCATTTAAGAATTCAATTTCAATCTACACCATTTAATAATTCACTTATTTCACATGTATACACACATGCATTACATCATTCTATGCATTAAGTCCTTAAATCATACTCCAATCCACATATTTCATTAACCAACCTCATAAATTAATCAATTTAATTCAATTCCATTTTTTTAATTGTAAGCACTCATATTAGATGATCTCATATGTATCATCTGCATTGTATATTACTACTACTCATACGCGCGCATATTTAGCTCATACGTATCAAATACGTGTATTATCACGTATATATTTAGCTCATACGTATAAAATATGTGTATTATACATCTTGATATACGTGTAATTTAACGTATATATGTAATTAAAATTACGGGGTGTTAAAGTGATGCTAACACTAATTTGTTCCATAGAATTCTTAGCAACAGAATGTCAAAATGCTTCATTTCCAAAATTGAGCATGATGATGGTTCTCTAGTGGAAGATGATGAGGGCATCTCAGAGACTTTTATTAATTATTTTTCTGATATTTATTCTTCACAAAAGCTTGAGCTATGGGACATTGTGGTTATCGATTGGAACCTGATTTGTGATGAAGATGTTTGGTGGTTGAAGAGACCTTTTGAGGAATATGAGGTTCGACAGGCGGTCTTCAGTTGCCGTGGAAGCAAGCCCCCCGGGTCAGATGGATTCACTATAGCATTTTATCAGAAGTCTTGGGATATCATTAAAGAAGATGAAATGAAGGTCATGCAGAATTTTTATGAGAACGGGGTGGTTAATATCAAGACAAATGAAACTTTTATTTGTCTTATCCCAAAGAGAAGAGACTCATGAGATCCAAAAGCTTACAGATCTATTAGTCTTGTGACAAGCCTGTATAAAATCATTGCCAAGACTTTATTTATTAGGCTACGTGCTACTCTTCATAACACAATCGAGGATACTCAATTTGCTTTTGTCCATAACCGTCAAATTTTGGACGCCATTCTTGTGGCCAATGAAGCAATAGATGATTATCGTACTAGCAGGCGTGGGGGCGTAATTTTTAAGGCTGATTTTGAAAAGGCCTATGATTCTGTAGAGTGGGATTTTCTTGATTATGTGCTAGAAATGAAAACTTTTGGAAGGAAGTGACGTAGTTGGATTACTGGGTGTCTGAAATCTGTCTCCTTCTTGATTATCATTAATGGCAAGGCATCTAGGAAGTTTGATGAGTCTAGAGGGCTTTGGCAAGGTGATCCCTTATCGCCTTTCTTGTTTACTCTTGTGGCGGATGTTCTATGTAGAATGATGCCTAAGGCTTGCTTGCACTCAGTAGTTCGTTGTTTCTTAGTAGGCAAGGATGAGGTGGAGGTCTCCCATCTCATGTTTGCTGATGATGCTCTGTTCCTTCTTGATGGTGAGGAGAATAATGTTGAAAATGCACTATGCCTTCTCAAATGTTTTTGCAAATTGTCGGGGCTTAAAGTTAACATGGGTAAAAGTCAAATAGCCGACATTAATGTTGATAACGGGATGATGATGGGGTTGGTTACTCAGATTGGGTGTTCCATTAGGTCTTGGCCGTTTCAGTATCTTGGCTTGCCTTTAGGAGGCAATCCGAGAAGTAAATCTTTTTGGGATCCAGTTATTTCGAAGATCTCTCATAGATTGGATGGGTGGAAAAAATGATTTCTCTCAAGAAGTGGTCGTTTTACTCTCATTAATTCAGTCCTGTCAGCTATTCCCACTTACTACCTTTCCCTCTTCCGTATGTCTATTTCTGTGGCCCATAAAATTGAGAAACGTATTAGAAATTTCCTTTGGAAAGGAGCGTTGTCGGGGATCTTTTCTTCTTTCTTGGCCGATTGTTCAAAGACCTATGTCTAAAGGAGGATTGGGTATTGGTAACATGGTGCAGAAAAACATTGCTCTTTGTGCGAAATGGATTTGGCGGATTTGCAAGGATGACAAGTCTTTTTGGGTAAAGGTTATTACTAGCAAATATGAGTCTATTGAGTTTTGCAAGAAAATTACCCCTTCTATTCGCGCCACCTTTAAAAGTCCTTGGAAATTTATCCTCTCTATCCTTCCCGTTATGTTCCCCTTCATTATGCTAGTAGTTGGAGATGGGTGTTCTTTTAAATTTTGGAATGATCGATGGCTCAGTGACATTCCCATTGCGAAAAGATTCCCTAGACTTTACCATACCACTATTTTCTCAAATCACTCCATTTCACGCTTTATCACTGCCCCTGACCAAAACCAGTCCATTCAATGGAATCTTTTTAACCCAAGTTCCCTTACCGTTGGGCAACGAGCCGAATATGAGGAGTTGCTCAACCAGCTGAACCATGTAACCCTGTCTTTTGGCAATGATTGCTTTCGATGGTCCCTACACCAATCTGGTAATTTTACATGTAAATCTTTTTTCCATTTCCTTATTGACGATCCCTCCTTCCCACCTTTGCCCTTGACTAATTTCATTTGGGAGGCTCATATACCATCAAAGTTAAAATTTTTGGATGGATTATGGCCCATAATAGGCTTAATATGGGTGATGAGTTGCAAAAGAGACTTCCTTCCATGCATTTGCTTCCCACTGTTGTTTCTTATGTGTGAATAATGCAGATGAGGCTTTGTACCTTCTTTTTTGGATGTCCCTTTGCTTTAAGACTGTGGGGCGAATGGCAAAAGGTTGTTGGGCTAGGCTTTTCCCCACCTTCATCAATTGCAGAAGTTTTCTCTCTTTCCCACATTCAAGGTTTTAACAGTCAGCAAATCAAAATTTTGAGAACGACTTCTTTTGCAACCATTTGGACAATTTGGTTGGAGAGAAACCAACGTATCTTTGAAGGAATCTCTAGATGCCCGGAGATGGTTTGGCACGATTCGATTTTGCTAGCTAGCTCTTGGGTTGTTGCGTTTAGGATTAATGGGGAGTATTCTATGAACTCTTGGGTTTGGAATTGGAATGAATGTATGAGATGATGTGAAGGAGTTTGTTTTGCTTTGGGTGTTTTTTTAGCCATGTTAATGCTTTTGTTTTTGTTGTTTATTGTTTTCAGCACTTTTGGTGCTCTTTTTTGTTATTGTTGTTTTTGGTTTTCTTAATCAATGATATTGTTTGTTTATTCTCAAAAATATTATGACCCCAGAAAAGAAAAATAATAATTATGAGATGAAAATAAAGTTCTATGAGACTAATCTTTGATTTGCATATATATAACCTATGTATGTATAAAAAGATTATGAAATCAGTTCTTGCCATATTAGAACATAGAATAGGGTATCCGATTTTCTTTAAAAAATGTTATTGTAACTAGAAAAGGTGCAATTACATTAATTATCGTGATCATTATATATGCATGTGATATATGCCTCAATGTGTGTTGTATATGAATTAATAACATACACTAACATACTAGTGTAGTTGCCAACATGTAGTTGGTGCAACCGGTAAAGATGTGACTTTAAAACCTTTGTCAAAGGTTTCAGGTTCAATTCTTATCATTGCAAGGAGGTTGATGGGTTAGGTATGGGCAGGCCAAATACCTCCTCAAGAGTATGGTACGATGATGAATGATAGAATTGATTATACTACTAATTACTAATATTATTTCCTCTAAAAAAAAATACTATTGTAGTTTGTGCAATTAGTTAACTTTCTTTTATTGTTAGAATAATTTTCCTTTGTATATATTACTCAAGTTCTAAATTGTTGCAAGTATCCTCGCAACTCAAAGGACTTTTTCTTGAAAAATGTTTTATATACGCGAGGTGTCAATATCATTTTTCGACGTTGGGATCCTACTCCCTTTGATGTTTTTGGGGATGCACATGTATTGTGTAGCATCCTAAATATATATGTGCATCCCAAAAATTCAAGGGAGGCTGGGTGTCAGAGTCAAAAAATAGCGTTGGCACCCTGCGTACATATAACATTACTCAAATAGCTCAAGTTGTATAGCACCACTTTAAGGAAAAAAAAAGGAAAAAATAAAAATGTTTTATATATATGTTAGATGCAAACACTATTTTCTGACGCTGACACTCAACTCTCTTAGATGTTTTGGGAATGCACGTGTATAACGTAACATCCACAAAACATTCAAAGGAGGCTACGTGTCAACATCAAAAAATTGCGTTGACACCTAACGTACATGTATCCGTACTTGTCTCGTATTTGCCAATAAAATATGTAATACTACATTGACATTCAAAATGTACATTCTAAGTGTACATAGTGCTCTTGTACATTATTAAATTGTCTCAAATAATATGGTGGTACATGATTCGAAATAATTTAATGGTGTTTAATTGTGATGTATACTTAGGATGTAACTATAACATTTTTTAAAAAAAATAAATAAATAATTTTGTATTGTCCGCTGGGTCGAAAGCATGATAAAACTAGTCAACCAAGCAAATAATTAAAGGGCAAACGTTGGCTAATTCTAACAGTATACATTCGAATCCCTTCACTCGAAATTAAAATTTCAATTATTTTTTTTTATAAATAAATAAGAATTTTTTTTATAAAAATAGGAGTAGGATGATAATAGTTAAATCGTATGGTCTTTATTCAGGTCCTCTCTGCATCTGGTCCTTGTGTTTGTCTCTCGATCCTCCCAAAGGATCGCAGCAATTGTGTCATCATTTTCTAATTTTATTTAAGCACAAAAAAAAAAGAACAAAAGAAAAAAAGGAAATGGAGAGTCCGGAAAAAGGACAAAAAAGGGGTTTTTTCCAACCAAGCAGGCCTAATGAGTCTCATGAGGTTGTCGTAACCACGTTCTAATGATGTTTCTCTACTCCGTGCGGTAAATTACCTAACCAACTCCTCATTTTCCAGCCTCCTCCGTGGCACATTTGACATTCCGACACGTAAACCCATTGCTCCCAAGGTGGGCCATTATTATTCAACCTTCCAATCAATACATGACACGTTTACGCTTTCCCCGAAGTTTGTAAGCTTCGATACGAACATTCCCCTTGCATCTTCCATCGTTGACGATGTGATCGCAACTGTAACTAAGCCAACTTGGACAATTAATTATTTAATTTGAACAAGCTCTCGTGGCAGCGTTTCTCAGCAATTCAACTTCTACTCAGAAATCTTTTTCTCTCTCTTCTATTCCAATGGCTAAATCAAATTCTTCTTCTTCTTGGATCGATCCGAAGAACGGTTTTTGCTCGGAGACCAAAATCTTCCACAGCCTCAGACCAATCGTTCGCCTTCCACCGCCGAATCTCAACCTCTCCGTCGCCGAATTCGCCTGCTCTCTCTTTCGGATCTCAAACTCGCCGGAAACCACCGCGCTGATCGACTTCACCACCGGAAAACGCTTCTCCTACGCCGAAATCTTTCGCCGGATCAAAACCTTAGCCGCTTCTCTGCAAATCCTTCATGGCCTCACCAAAGGCGACACAGTGTTCATAATCTCTTCGACGTGTATTCAAATTCCGATCCTCTACTTATCTCTCTTTTCAATCGGCATCGTGATCTCTCCGACCAATCCAACCAGTACAGTATCCGAGGTTTTCCGTCAAATCGACCTATGCAAGCCGATCATGGCGTTCGCGACCTCCGGCACCTCTCAGAAACTCCCTCCGCTCCGTAAACGAACGATTCTCATTGACTCGCCGGAGTTCGAGTCAATGATGACGATTACGATTCCGACCGGCGAAGTCAACCAGGTCAAGGTGAAGCAATCGGACACAGCGGCGATTCTTTACTCTTCCGGCACGACCGGGGAAGTCAAAGGCGTGGTGTTGACTCATCGGAATCTGAGTTTCGTGGTGGCCGGAATCCACGCGGGTCGACCGGAGAGAGCGTCGCCGGCGCTGATGCTGTTTACAGTGCCGTTGTTTCATGTTTACGGGTTTTTCTACTGTGTGAAGGCGGTGGCGGTTGGTGAGTGTGGTTTTGATGGAGAGGTTTGAGGTGAGGAGGATGTTGCGTGCGATCGAGGAGTTCAGAGTGACGCACGTGGCCATGGCCCCACCGGTTTTAGTGGGTATGATGAAAGATGAAGGTGTGACGGACGGCTGTGATCTGAGTTCGTTGGAGAATATTGCATGTGGAGGAGCACCGTTGGGGCAGGAGATAATGCGGAGGTTCAAGTCGAAGTTTCCGAATGTGACGCTGTTCCAGGTTAGTGCTTCACTCTCCACTCTCCATTTAGAATACTTGAAATTATTTTTTATTTGAATCTAGAATACTTGAATAAAAAAAAAAGGAAAATGGTATGGCACGAATTTTTTTGTGGGTTCGCTCAACTTGTCCAGCTTTATCATCGACCAATCTAAATACGGAAAAATTTTTATTTCTTATTATATCTAATTTCAGTTTAAAAAGTAAACCAATTGATGGAACAAAATCTTAGTGATCGTTTAATGGATAATGTTATTGGTTCCCAGCAACAATCTCATGTCTCGTCAAAAAAAAAAAAAAAAAAAAAAAATTCATGTCCGACTACAGGATTTTTTGGGTTCATATGCTTATAATTTCACTTTTCTTTATTTTTTTTCTTAACAATAGCTTCACCGCTGCACAAAAAAGGCAATATTATAAGACTTTTTGTGTGTCAGGGCCACAAAGTCTCATGATATTATAAAATGAGTAGGGCTGTATTAACATTGATAACAACATAAATAGAGCATTAATAAAACTTTTTCTATCAATGTATACCAAAGATGTTACATTTAACATTTTCTGCAAAGATATGCTAAAGAATATACATTTGATTTATGGAAAATGTTAAAGTGGCATTCATTTTGTATATTTAAACTATACATCATTATTAACGCATAATTGAATTATCTTGAATCATATACCAACACATTATTTAAGACAATTTAATGTTGTATAAAAGTGATCTAAACTTTAAATGTACAAAATAGTAGCATTACTCTTCATTTATGCACATTGGATTGTGGTTTTTCTTTTTGCATCTTCGCTCGGGCCAAAAGGGTGAACCAATCTCTACTGATGTCACTTAGGGGTGTGGCCTAACTGAGTCATGCGGGGTAGCTTTTCGACCCGAAGGTGGTGAAGATAGTGGTCCGTTGGGTTCAGTCGGGCGACTCGTGGCGAATTCTGAAGCCAAGATCGTAGATCCTAAAACGGGCATGGCTCTAACTCCGTGCGAACAAGGGGAGCTTTGGATCAGAGGCCCAATGATCATGCGGGGTATTGCTCATCTGATCCTTCTTCAATCAGAGACTATTGCACACTTCTTCAACAGTTGGTTTTTATTCTAAATCCGTATGACTTGTCTGTATTATTATTTTTTTAAACTATAGGCTACGTTGGAAACAAAGAGGCAACTTCTGCTGCTGTGGATTCAGAAGGGTGGTTAAGAACTGGGGACTTATGTTACATCAATGAGAATGGTTTCATGTTTGTGGTGGATAGGTTGAAAGAACTAATCAAATACAAAGGCTACCAGGTAATTAAACTCTTCTGAATCCCCAAACTTGAATTTTCAACTTTTAAAGTTCCAATTACACTCATTTGCTTTGTTGGGGAGAGAAAGGCTAGAAGTTCTATCTTTTTTTTTTGAAAAAAAAAATCTCTTTTTGTTCAATTTTTCATAGGTTGCCCCTGCAGAACTAGAAAAGCTGCTTGTATCTCACCCAGACATCATTGATGCAGCAGTAATTCCGTAAGTATGTCTAAATCTAAACAATTTTAGTAAGCTTAATGAATTATTGCCATTAAGCATTAATTACATGTGAAAAAAATGGCAGATATCCTAGTGAGGAAGCTGGACAAGTGCCCATGGCATTTGTGGTCAGACGGACCCAGAGCACCTTGGATGAATCTCAAGTCATGGATTTTGTTGCCAAACAGGTGAATATTTCTCTTTCTACAGTTTAAAAAATAAAAATAAAAGAATAAAAAGAATTGTGTTTCAACATACTAATTAAACAATAGTAAATTTATATGCCTCGGAAAAAAATAAAAAAAATACCAACTTGGTTTGTGCTAAACTTACTAATGTTTATGGGTTGATGTTGTTATTGGAGGTTGCACCGTTCAAGAAGATAAGAAAAGTAGCATTTGTTGCTTCCATACCTAAGAATGCAAGTGGAAAAACATTGAGGAAAGACTTGACGAAGCTTGCTCTCTCCCACACCTCCTCTAAGTTGTAAGCAATCTCTGTTTTTGGACCTCACCTCCACCGGCACAGCAGATTTGATTCAGTTCACATACAAAGACTTCGTCGGGAGCTGTAAGAGTGAGTGAATTATCTATGTAAATTGTGGTCGAATATGCATATAATTTGTAAAATTATAATTTGTGGTTTTAGTTGAAAACTCTACATTGTTTTATTGCACATGCATAAACTTTATATTGCTGACATGTATGTTATCTTTGTTGAATAATGCATGTGTGTTTCATAAATGTTTTAAATGATTTTAAATGTCATGTTTTCCTAAATGCATATAATTGTCATATCAAAAGATATATTCACTGAGCTGTTGATTGCTCACTTCATTTCCTCCAATATTTCAGGTATCGAGTCGAAGGGAAAAAAAAAATCTGTGAGTGACAATCACATGATTGCATTCATCTGGTATATGTATGTATGCATTGGAGGATATGAGTTACTTTTCTTTATTTTGATTTGTATAATTATCACATACAATATATATAATATCACCTAGATGGGTTGTGTGGTAATGTGGATTATAGTTAAATACTTTAGTTATACAATGCTTGTGATGATGGAATGGGATGATCATACATATCTATCATGTAAGAATTTAATTTGTGGAATGAATGTGATGATTATCTATATATATATTTGATTTGATTTGTGGTATATCAGGGAAAAGTGTGAAATGTCCATTTTATTGGGAGATGCTGTCAAAATTGCTAAAAATGTTGAGAATTATTGTGAATGTCCGTTGAGGCTGACAGTGTATTATATATTGTATATGAGTATGTACAGTGTATAGTACGCTGTGTCGGTCATGACATCAGCCTACGTCAGGGGCGTCATGACACTAAGTCAATGATCCAAGTGTAGGCCATTTAAACTAAACTCCAAGATTTCACCATGGAAATCTCCAACCAAAGGCATGGATCAATTCTTGGTGTTCATAGGTCTAACATAGGTGACATGCAAACAACCTGAAAAATTCTAAGACCGTGAACAAGGTATAGGTCCATTTACAAAGAGTTCCACCAAATTCAAAAGGGAAAATGGGAAAAATGGCACCAATAGCCTCCAATCAACACTAGGGTTTATAAAAACATGCATGCAATGAAACCCTAGGTTTGGAACAATCCTCAACTGAGAATCCATGGCATATCTTAGGTCAAAATACAGCTTGGAAGCTTAAACTAGAGAGATCAAAGGAAGAAAAGAGAGAAAACATGCAAACCTCATGGAGTTCTTGAGCAAGAACCTCAAAACCCTAATTTTTCTCCCCTTTTCTCTTCTCCAGCTCTCTTCCAACTCTTCTCCCTCTTTCTCAAGTGCAAAATGTGCAAATGAGCTGAAAAAATCGAGTCAATAGCTTATATAGAAGTGTTTGGGCCCACAACTAAAAGTTGTCAAAAACAGTTAAAAAATAGTTTTTCTGTTGCAATACTTGTTCTTAGATAGTCAATTGCATGCAAACTATCCTCCATTTTAACATCTTAACCGTTAAAAAGTTGCATAAGTCAATTACCAACATTTTGGTAAACTTCTAACTCAATCCAACGGTGGAATTACGAGAACCAATCGTTTGATCAAAACTTCGTAAGAAAATCTACAAATCCGTGAAATAGTGTTTGGAGTCTTATAACCCATAGTACGTAATTCCGATTAAGATCTTCACCGTTTATAATAAAGATCTATTAGAGAAGAATTTCAGCTCCATCGGACTACGGATCTAGGAGATCAACCCATTAATGTAATTTATGACAAAAATTTCTTCCTCCCTAGAACGAGCTCCATTGGATCCAAAACATCGTTTTTGACATGTTTCAACGTTGAACGGGTCTTCGATGGTTCTGAAACTTCATGCAGTCTCTATGACCTAAAATTATACAAAGGTACTTGAACTTACATGCGTCGAGCATTAAAGTATATATATATATATATATATATATATATATACGAATACATATATAAATACTTTACGGATATACTATAGGTCAAAATAACGTCACGTAAAGGCACGAATGCTACGGATAGTTTTTCTTATAAAAGGAAGAGCATAATTATGATAGCTAAATTGTAAGGTTTTTATTTAGGTCTCTTGTTGCGTCTCATCATTGTTCTCACTCAACTCTAGGCCCTACTAAAGGGTCTTAGTTAAAAAAACAGGAGTCCGAAAAAGGGCCAAAGAAAAAGGGGTCTTTTCTAACCAAGCAGGCCAAATGAGTCTGATGATGTTGTCGTAACCACGTTCTATTGATGTTCTTTTCTCTACTCCGTGCGGTAAATTACCTAACCAACGCCCCATTTTCCAGCCTCCTCCGTGGCACATTTCACATTCCGACACGTAAACCCATTGCTCCCGAGGTGGGCCATTATTATTCAACCTTTCAATGATTACATGACACGTTTACGCTTTTCCCGAAGTTTGTAAGCTTCGATACGAACATCCCCCTTGCATCTTCCATCGTTGACGATGTGATCGCCACTGTAACTAAGCCGACTTGGACGATTAATTATTTAAGTTGAACAAGCTCTCGTGGCAGCGTTTCTCAGCAATTCAACTTCTACTCAGAAATCTTTTGCTCTCTCTTCTATTCCAATGGCTAAATCAAATTCTTCTTCTTCTTGGATCGATCCGAAGAACGGTTTTTGCTCGGAGACCAAAATCTTCCACAGCCTCAGACCAATCATTCGCCTTCCACCGCCGAATCTCAACCTCTCCGTCGCCGAATTCGCCTTCTCTCTCTTTCGGATCTCAAACTCGCCGGAAACCACCGCGCTGATCGACTTCACAACCGGAAAACGCTTCTCCTACGCCGAAATCTTTCGCCGGATCAAAACCTTAGCCGCTTCTCTGCAAATCCTTCATGGCCTCACCAAAGGCGACACAGTGTACATAATCTCTTCGACGTGTATTCAAATTCCGATCCTCTACTTATCTCTCTTTTCAATCGGCATCGTGATCTCTCCGACCAATCCAACCAGTACAGAATCCGAGGTTTTCCGTCAAATCGACCTATGCAAGCCGATCATGGCGTTCGCGACCTCCGGCACCTCTCAGAAACTCCCTCCGCTCCGTAAACGAACGATTCTCATTGACTCGCCGGAGTTCGAGTCAATGATGACGATTACGATTCCGACCGGCGAAGTCAACCAGGTCAAGGTAAAGCAATCGGACGCAGCGGCGATTCTTTACTCTTCCGGCACGACCGGGGAAGTCAAAGGAGTGGTGTTGACTCATCGGAATCTGAGTTTCGTGGTGGCCGGAATCCACGCGGGTCGACCGGAGAGAGCGTCGCCGGCGGTGATGCTGTTTACAGTGCCGTTGTTTCATGTTTACGGGTTTTTCTACTGTGTGAAGGCGGTGGCGGTTGGTGAGTGTGTGGTTTTGATGGAGAGGTTTGAGGTGAGGAGGATGTTGCGTGCGATCGAGGAGTTCAGAGTGACGCACGTGGCCATGGCCCCACCGGTTTTAGTGGGTATGATGAAAGATGAAGGTGTGACGGACGGCTATGATCTGAGTTCGTTGGAGAATATTGCATGTGGAGGAGCACCGTTGGGGCAGGAGATAATGCGGAAGTTCAAATCGAAGTTTCCGAATGTGTTGCTGTTCCAGGTTAGCGCTTCACTTTCCACTCTCCATTTAGAATACTTGAAAAAAAAATTTATTTCAATCTAGAATACTTTGAATAAAAAAAAAATGGAAAATGGTATGTCATGAATTTTTTTGTGGGTTCGCTCAACTTGTCCATCTTTATCATCGACCAATCTAAATACGAAAAAAACTTTATTTCTTATTATATCTAATTTAAGTTCAAAAAGTAAACCAATTGATAGAATCAATGTATTAGATGTTAGATGGATAATATATTTTAACTAAAACTGTCACTAATATAATATATTTTGTAATTAATAATTCAAATCTTAGTTGCCAACTAATGGATAATGTTATTGGTGGCCAGCAACAATCTCATGTCGCTTCAAAAAAAAAAAAACTCTTGTCCGACTACAGGATTTTTTGGGTTCTTATGCTCATAATTTCACTTTTTTTTTATTTTTATTTTTAACAATAGTTTCACCTGCTGCACAAAAAAGGCAATATTATAAGACTTTTTGTGTGTCAAGGCGACAAAGTCTGATGATATTATACAATGAGTCGGACTACATTAACATTGATAACAACATAAATAGAAGAACATTGCTTTCGAAAAACAGAAAAACATAAATTGAACATTACTTTTAATATATTATTAAATTATTTCAAATTATGTGTTGACGCGTGTTCGAAGAAATATAATAATGCATTAATAAAACTTTTTCTATCAATGTATACCAAAGATGTTACATTTAACATTTTCTGCAAAGATATGCTAAGATTATACATTTAATTTATGAAAAATGTTAAAGTGACACTCATTTTTTATATTTAAAGTATATATCATCATTAGTGCATCATTGGATTACCTTGAATCATATACTAACACATGATTTAAGATAATTTAATATTGTATAAAAGTGATATATACTTTAGATGTACAATATAATAGCATTAGTCTTCATTTATACACATTGGATTCGGGTTTTTTCTTTTTGCATCTTCACTTCGGCCAAAAGGGAGAACCAATCTCTACTGATGTCACTTAGGGGTTCGGCCTAACCGAATCGTGCGGGGTAGCTTTTGGACCCAAAGGTGGTGAAGATAGTGGTCCGTTGGGTTCAGTCGGCCAACTCGTGCCGAATTCTGAAGCCAAGATCGTAGATCCTAAAACGGGCATTGCTCTAATTCCGTGCGAACAAGGGGAGCTTTGGATCAGAGGCCCAATGATCATGCGGGGTATTGCTCATCTGATCCTTCTTCAATCAGAGACTATTGCACACTTCTTCAACAGTTGGTTTTTATTCTAAATCCGTATGACTTGTCTGTATTATTATTTTTTTAAACTATAGGCTACGTTGGAAACAAAGAGGCAACTTCTGCTGCTGTGGATTCAGAAGGGTGGTTAAGAACTGGGGACTTATGTTACATCAATGAGAATGGTTTCATGTTTGTGGTGGATAGGTTGAAAGAACTAATCAAATACAAAGGCTACCAGGTAATTAAACACTTCTGAATCCCCAAACTTGAATTTTCAACTTTTAAAGTTTCAATTACACTCATTTGGTTTGTTGGGGAGAGAGGCTAGAAGTTCTATCTTTTTTTTTTGAAAAAAAAAATCTCTTTTTGTTCAATTTTTCATAGGTTGCCCCTGCTGAACTAGAAAAGCTGCTTGTATCTCATCCAGACATCATTGATGCAGCAGTAATTCCGTAAGTGTGTCTAAATCTAAACAATTTTAGTAAGCTTAATGAATTATTGCCATTAAGCATTAATTACATGTGAAAAAAATGGCAGATATCCTAGTGAGGAAGCTGGGCAAGTGCCCATGGCATTTGTGGTCAGACGGACCCAGAGCACCTTGGATGAATCTCAAGTCATGGATTTTGTTGCCAAACAGGTGAATATTTCTCTTTCTACAACTTAAAAAAAATAAAAAAATAAAAGAATAAAAAGAATTGTGTTTCAACATACTAATTAAACAATAGTAAATTTATATGCCTCGGAAAAAAATAAAAAAAATACCAACTTGGTTTGTGCTAAACTTACTAATGTTTATGAGTTGATGTTGTTACTGGAGGTTGCACCGTTCAAGAAGATAAGAAAAGTAGCATTTGTTGCTTCCATACCTAAGAATGCAAGTGGAAAAACATTGAGGAAAGACTTGACAAAGCTTGCTCTCTCCCACACCTCCTCTAAGTTGTAAGCAATCTCTGTTTTTGGACCTCCACCGGCACAGCAGATTTGATTCAGTTCACATACAAAGACTTCGTCGGGAGCTGTAAGAGTGAGTGAATTATCTATGTAAATTGTGGTCGAATATGTATATAATTTGTAAAATCATACGCATAGAAATCACAAACTATAATGATGCTCTGTTTTACTGTTAGTGATTTTTGAATCTAAAAGATGAGTCATATTATGTGTTTACGATAAAGATTTTCACAGATTTGAAGCAAAAGATCAAACAAGAAAAGATGATCAGTCAATTGATCATCAATCAAAGCAAAGAAGAACTTGCTGTAGAACTCTCAGAAAATCAAGAACTGAGATTGTAAAGGTGTGAGATATTTTCATTAACTAAAAAACAGTTACAGAAAGAAAGACTATTTATAATAGTCTCTAATCAACCAATACATGACACCTATACAATCTCCTAACTAACTAGATAACAGACTTAAAGATCTTTACAACCATGTAACTAACTAGAGATCCTTCTAGAACCACCTAGACAATACCTTAGATAAGGATTAGATACTCCACACACCACTTAAGTAACTTGCTCACAATGACTTAGTCCAAATCAATTGACTTCCAGCATGTTAATAACCTATCTTTTGTTGTCGCTAACATCCCCCTTCAAGCTTAGTGGGGAGAGTGTCACAGTAAGCTTGTGGGGAGAGTGTCACAGTAAGCTTGTCACGCAAAAATTGAAATCGAGGAGTGGATAGAGCCTTGGTAAATACATCAGCCACTTGATCAAAGGAGGGAACATGATTGACAATGATCTTCCTTTGTACCACCTTGTCTCTAACAAAATAGAGACCTAGTTCAATGTGTTTGGTTCTAGCATGAAGGACTGGGTTGTGAGCCATGGCTATGGTGCTTTGAATATCACACTGTATGACGGGAAGAACTGGCTGTGGAATGTGCAATTCATGGAGAAGAGAATGCATCCAAGTCACCTCAGCAACAAGAGAAGTAAGGCTTCTGTACTCTGCCTCAGTTGAAGATCTCAAGATGGTGTGTTGTTTCTTGGCACTCCAAGAAACCAGGTTTGAACCAAGATAAACACACATACCAGAGGTTGATTTGCGACCATCAGGGTTAGAAGCCCAGTCCGCATCAGAGTAGCCAACTATATTCAAGCTTGAGGATGTTGCTGATCTTGTAAACTGAATACCATAGGAAGGAGCCTCTTTAACATAATGAAGAATCCTCTTTACTGCTTTCCAGTGTTCTGTTAAAGGGTGTTGCATAAATTGACATACTCTATTGACAGAGTAGGCTATGTCTGGTCTAGTGATTGTGAGGTACTGAAATGCTCCCACAACAGACCTGTATTCAGTTGCATCAGGTAAAGGATCCCCATTATAGGCTGAAAGAGAGTTGCTAATGTAGGAGACCATAGGAGATGAACAAGGCTTTGCATCAGTCATTTTTGTTCGAAGTAACAAATCTTGAACATACTTGGTCTGAGAGAGATGAATGCCAGAAGCAGTATGTGTAACTTCAACATCAAGAAAATAGTTAAGAGGACCAAGATCTTTGAGTGAGAAACAGTTGTTGAGCTGCAACACCAAACTGTCAATTGCTTGAGAATTGTCTCTTGTTAGGACAATGTCATCAACGTAGACAAGGACATAGGTGACATGCTGAGAAGTATGTCTACAAAACAATGATTGATCAAATTTGCAAGTAAGGAACCCCAACTGAGCAAGAGCAAGATGAAATTTCTCAAACCAAGCTCTAGGAGCTTGTTTAAGACCGTAAAGAGTTTTATGTAGTCTGCAAACTAGATTCGGAGGAGCAGACTGTTCAAATCCATGTGGTTGCATCATGTAGATTTCTTCTTCAAGTTCACCATTCAAGAAGACATTGTTAACATCTAACTGCCTCAAGGACCACCCTCTACTAACTGCTATAGAGAGAACAATTCGAATTGTAGAATGCTTGATTACAGGACTGAAATTTTTGAAAAATCAAATCCTTCAACTTGGTGAAATCCCTTAACCACCAGTCTAGCCTTGTGTTTGAGAATAGATCCATCTGAGTTTCTTTTTAATTTGAACACCCCTTTGCACCCAATAATTTTTGTCCCAGCTGGTGCCATAGTAAGGCTCCAAGTATTGTTATGATGTAGTGCCTGAAATTCATCTTTCATGGCTTGTAACCACTTTGGATGAGCTAGAGCCCCCTTGTAGCTTTGTGGTTCATGGTCATCTAAATGAGCAACCCAGGCTTTAGGTTTGTAAATGCCAACCTTGGATCTAGTTGTCATAGGATGATGTATAGCAATAGGACAGACAGCTCCAGTAGAAGAGATAGCAGCCGAGACAGGAGCAACATTGCCCTGTTCCAATGTCCTTTGAGGAGTGGCAAGTAGAACAGGAGCAGGATCAAGTGAAGCTGGAACTTGCCAATCTGATGACCTTTGAGAAGTGTCAAGTGTAGCTAGGACTAAAGTAGCCTTGGAATGAATCACAGATGGAAATAGTGACACACAAGGTTGTGAAGAAGAAGCATCTGAAGTAGATATACTACCAATTGTTGCAAAAGGAAAAAATTTGTTCCTGAAAATTTCTGACAACAAAAAGTTTTCCATCATTCCTTAGACACCTATAGCCTTTATGCTGAAGACTGTATCCAAGAAATGTAGAAGGACTGCTTCTGTATTCTAATTTGTGAGCATTAAAAGGTCTCAAATGAGGATAAACCAGACAACCAAACACTCTTAAGACATTATAATCAGGTTCCTTTCCATATAAACAAGAATAAAAAGACTTTCCCTTCAAAACTGGAGTAGGCATTCTGTTTATGAGATAAGTTGTTGTTAAAAAGGCTTCATCCCAGAATTTGAGTAGCATGGATGCTTGAGCAAGGAGACTCAAGCCTGTTTCAACTACATGTCTGTGTTTTCTCTCAATTAATCAATTTTTCTCATGTGTATAAGGGCAGCTATGCCTCAATTGGATGCCATTGGAGGTAAGTAGAGGGGCTAAAGCTAAAAACTCTTTACCATTATCAGTTTGTAACACCTTTATCTTTGTAGAAAAGTACAGTTCAACTTGAGCCTTGAATTGCACAAATACACCATATACCTCACTCTTGGTTTGTAAAGGAAACAACCAAGTGTATCTAGAAAAAGCATCCAACAAACTCACATAGTATCTGTAATCAGTTGAGGAATAAAGAGGAGCAGGTCCCCATACATCAGCCACCACCAACTCAAGAGGTGTGCTATAAACAGTTGAGGACAGTTTAAAAGGAAATTTGTGAGATTTGCTCAGTCTACAGGCATGACAAAAATAAGATGAGGATTTGGAGAATTTGACATTGCATTTATTCAAAACATCTTGTACAATAGGAGAAGAAAGATGTCCTAAACGTTTATGTCAAAGTAATAAGGTGTTGTTGATACTGGTACAACTACCATTGGAATCAACCAGGGAAGAAGTCTCCAGCAGACAATACAAGAGAATCTTTATTACTAGTTACAACATTATGTAATGCAGATGATGACAAGGGGCAAGAAGAATCAAAACAATTTGAGTGTAAGTATAGACAAGAAGAAGCTGAAGTCAATGAAGACTAATTTGTTGCTGCAGATTTGGTGGATTGAAGAGGTAAATGGAAGGAGTAGAGACCATTCTTAAGAACCCCTTGAAGAAGAACCTTCTTCGAAAATTGATCCTTCACAAGACAAAGGGATGGATGAAATTCAAAAAAGACAATGTTATCTTTAACAAACTTAGAAACATTGAGCAAATTTTTAGTGATTTGAGGTATATGAAGAATATTTCGAAGCAAGAATAGGTGTTTATCACAATGAGCAAAGTTAGAACCAACAGAGGATATGATCAAACTTGTGCCATTTCCTACGTAGATCTTCTCCTTTCCATGATAATCAGTTTTGTTCAACAAGTTGCTGTGATCTAAGGTACAATGATCTGTGGCACCACTGTCTAGTAACCACAATGAGTCGGCCACTGTCTCTGGTACTGCAACCATAGCTTGCATCTGATTCACATTCTTGTTGTCCTTGTATCCTTGATGCATCCGGTTCATGTTCTGGTTATTGTAAGGCTGGAATGACTGATCAAACCTGTAGTAGCACCTCAAAGCACCATGTCCAGATTTGTGACAGATCTGGCATGGTTGTTTATTGTTTCCAAAATTCTTATTTCTGCCTCTTCCTCTATTAGCTCCTTGATTGCCTGATCTACCACCAGATGTATTCTGAAAGTTTCCTTGATTGCCTTTTTTGTTGGTTGCAAGATTAACATTCAAGACAGCATTCTATGCATGCTGTGATATTCTTGCTTCATGTGTTAACAGTAGAGATGTAATCTCTGGTACTGTGTAGTTGTTCAACATCGATGTAATAGGAATTACAAAACTATCATATTCCTGGCCAAGTCCACCAAAGATAGTCATAATCTTGTCATCTTCACTCATCTTATAACCAACAAATGCTAGTGAATCTATCACATTTTTTTTCTTCATCAAATACTCTGTCGCGGAGAGTCCTTCCTTCTTTGAAGTCTGTAATTGCAGCTTCAACTACATAAGATTTGCCTTTGATTGGGAAGCAAAGAGACGCTCAACAGTTATCCAAGCTTCACAAGCTGTAGTATAGCCAACTAACTCCGGTAGAAGTTCTTGACTAATGGATGATAGGATCCAACATAACAGGATCTGATCCTGTTGTTCCCAGTCCAAAAAAGCTTCACTCACAACTTCATTTGAATCCAAGCGTGCTGGAGGTGAGATGACTGGTTCAACAAATGAGGATAATCTATTCCCTCTGATGGCAGCATGAACTTGCTGTCTCCACAGCAAATAATTGTTGTAATTGAGCTTCACAGTGAGCTCAAGCTTCATTGGTGTCAAGAACTTAGAAACACCATTGGCAGTTCTTAATCCACCTTCAAGACTCCCAGGATTTGGTGCAGAGGTTGCAGAATTCCCCCGCTCTAATACCATATTAGCTGTATTAACAGCTTAGAAGCAAAAGATCAAACAAGAAAAGATGATCAGTCAATTGATCATCAATCAAAGCAAAGAAGAACTTGCTGTAGAATTCTCAGAAAATCAAGAACTGAGATTGTAAAGGTGTGAGATATTTTCATCAACTAAAAAACAGTTACAAAAAAAAGACCATTTATAATAGTCTCTAATCAACCAATACATGACACCTGTACAATCTCTTAACTAACTAGATAACAGACTTAAAGATCTTTACAACCATGTAACTAACTAGAGATCCTTCTAGAACCACCTAGACAATACCTTAGATAAGGATTAGATGCTCCACACACCACTTAAGTAACTTGCTCACAATGACTTAGTCCAAATCAGTTGACTTCCAGCATGTTAATGACCTATCTGTTGTTGTCACTAACAAAGATGTTTCATTGAATTAACTGCGGCGCACCATTTGCAGTTGCTTTCTCTCTGCATGCAAGTGATTTAAAATTAGGCTGGCTGCCCTATATAATGGAGCATATATACATAAATAGTCCTTGTTTGTGTGAGCCACCTCAATCTCTACTTCTACTTTTAAGTTGATCTCTATTTATAGTAGAGATTTAAACTCTACTAAAATAAGCGTAGATAGTATTTGTTAACTTAACTTAAGTAGCATTTTATAACTCTACTTAATCTTTACTTTTACTTCAAAACGAGGTTTGCTCTATTAAAATAAATAAAATATTTTTTTGATTATTCTTATAAAAGTTATACTTCTATTTCAATTAAAGGTTAAAAAATTTTTAAAAATATCTAAAATATGATTTTTTTTATTTATTATCCTTACTATTTTTAAAAAATATCAAACACAACCTTAATCTCCACTTCTATTTTAAAATGAACTTCAGAGCAGAGGTTTAAACTCTAATTGAGTATTACTTCATTGCCATCCTCGCACTAGTACTTTTCGTGGACTATCATTTATTTTCTGATCTTTCTTTCACCCCTAACCCATTCAATGCCCTTTCTTTATTGGTACGAAAATTAATTGTATATGACAATCTTTATTTATATATTGATGATATAAACACATAACATCTGGGTATTGACACTTTTGAATTGCACCATATTACGATATTAGGAAACATGTTATCAGGAATGTTATCAGGAAACATTTTCCTGATAACATTCCTGATAACATGTTTCCTGTTTTTAAGGCTTTGTATTTTGTAATACACCAAGAGCAAACCAGAAGCCACTCTCCCTCTCTCCTTAATGGCTCAACCAAATCAAACACCATCATCGTCATCATCCATCGACCCAAACAGCGGTTTCAACTCAGAAACGAAGACATTCCAAAGCCTCCGACCCAACATTTCCCTTCCTCCGGCCACCCTCTCCCTCACTTTCTCCGACTACGCTCTCTGTCTCCTCCGCCTCTCTTCCTCGCCGGAAGCCACCCTTCTCGTAGACTCCACCACTGGCGCCACCCTCTCCCGCGACCAAATCATCCGCCACTCCGAAAACCTCGCCGCTTCTCTCCAAAACCTCGAGGATTCTCCAAAGGCGACGTCGCCCTCGTCCTCGCTCCGGCGTCTTTCCGTGTCCCCATCCTCTACTTCGCTCTCCTCTCCCTCGGCGTCATCCTCACTCCGGTTGACCCCAACGCCACCCAACCCGAGCTCTCCGGCGTGGTTTCGCAATGTAATCCAGTCATCGCCTTCACCACCGCCACCGCCGCTCCGAACCTCCCCGTTCTCCAGCACAAAGCCGTCTTCGTCGACTCGCCGGAGTTCGACTCCATGATGACGACTCCGGCTCCGATAGGGAAATTGAAACGAGACGAGGTGAAACAGTATGAAAATGCGGCGATTCTTTACAGTTCTGGGACTACCACCACCGGTGCAATTAACGGTGTCATGTTTACTCACCGGAATTTGACGTCGGTGTTGGCAGGGTTGTACGCGGAGCGGTCGGAGAAGGGGTCGGCGGCGGTGGTGTTGTATCCGGTGCCGTTGTTTCACGCCTATGGGTTTTTGCACTGTGTGAAGTCGCTGGTGGCGGACGGTGGTGTTGTATCCGGTGCCGTTGTTTCACGCCTATGGGTTTTTGCACTGTGTGAAGTCGCTGGTGGCGGGAGAGACGGTGGTGTTGACCGAGAAGTTTGACTTGCCGGAGATATTGAGGTTGGTGAGAGATTTTAAGGTGAGTCATGTGTCGTTGGGCCCACTTGAAGTGGCGATGTTGGCGAAGGGTGATTGTGAGATGAACGGTTGTGATTTGAGTTCGTTGAAGATTATGACATGTGGCGGAGGCTCTTTGGGGAAGCGCGTGGTTGAGAGTTTTAGGTCACGCTTCCCGCACGTGATCCTTGCTCAGGTTAGTAGTAGGAGTAGCCAATGAGATCTGATCACCCAATGTCTATACAGTGGTCGAAAGACAAAGACACTACATAAAAAATCAAAAAAAGAAAAAAGAAAGAAGGAAAGAAAGAAAGAATGAGATCTGATCAGTTCATACAACTGCTGGATCCACATTCTTGTGGCTAATTAATTAAATATAATAAGGTTTATTATTAATTTCTTTTAAATTTTTTATGCAAAAATATTTTTGATGAGGGCTGCTACTCATACACATTTTCTAACAGCTAATTTAAGTATACAGTTCATTTAATACATTGAATGCCACCTATATCTGTACTTATTTAGGAGCATCTAACATATTATGAAAGTAAGTGCTAAAAATGTATTTTGAAAATGTGTATATTAATCATTTCCCTTTCCATAAAAGGGTATGGTTGATTTTTTTTTATTTTGAAAATTGAAAAAGAAAAGATATGTGGAGATAAATAGTAAAGAATGAGTGAAAATTAGTTTAAAATAGTACAAATATAAGATAAGAATAGTTGAATGATGGATATATTTGTAGACGATTTATCATTAATTTTTGTAAAATAATAATTATTTTAAGTGCTAAATTTTTAACTTCTGTATATAATTTAGATGTTGATTTAGTCCTTCACAGTGTAAATAAAATGGAAACAGATTCTATATAATTAAAAAATGACTTAATTAAATTAAGTTGATAAATATTTAATTTTATGTAACGAGAGAATATCATTATTATTTTTATAAGAAAGTAAATAAAAGTAGTGATGAATTAATTAATAGATATATATATGCATGAATTCAGTGGTATGGATTGATGGAGTCAGGTGGGGTAGCATTTCGACCAAAAGGTCCTACGGAAAGTGATCGATTCGGGTCAGCAGGGCGTCTTATTGCAAATTGCGAAGCAAAGATCGTTGATCCTACTACTGCCATTGCATTGCCTCCCGGAGAGCAAGGGGAGCTTTGGATAAGAGGCCCTACGATCATGAAGGGTACATTATTATTATTTCAGTCTTTATGCCATTCATCTGCTAGTTAGAACGGTACTTATCAACTATAACACATTCTTCCTATACTTACGTTTTGTGTGAAAATTTGTTAATGTTCATGTTTGTACACATATTTGAACATATTTATCCACTATAGTTTTTAGGTCAAATTATATTTTTTTTTTTAACATGTATGGTATGTGAGCTTTGTTAGTATGGAAGTCTTATATCATCTTTACCTTTTCGGTCAAGTAATTTGGAACAAATTCTTAGGAGAAATGCTGATTTTATGATGAAAATGTTACTCACTTTTTCCTCATGACAAGCATATACATAAACAAATTAATTGAGTAGAGAGGGTAATGCTAAAATAAAAGTTTATTTTATAAGAAAAAGTTTAAAAAGACGTGCATGCCTATTGTTATCTTAGATCTATTTTTTATCATTTTTTTATTTTAGAAAAGGAAAATAAATTTTAAGAGTAGTATTGATGAGATTTTTATTTCTAAACATTTAAAAATTTATAAGATATGATTGCTGCAGCTCTAAAAATTGTCCTGACACATCTAAAATAAAATAAAAAAAATTATACTTGAAATAAATTGATATTATTGATAAATTTTGATGAAAATTTATGAAAATTTATGAAAATTTATTCTTCTCAAAAAAAAAATGTATATATATAATTGTTGGATGTTTAAATTTTTTTTGTTTAGGTTGATCTAATTTATATTTTTTTTCCCTAAAGAATATTTTGTTTTGTTTTATGATTTTTTATATGAGATGCATCTAAACAAAATTTTCATATAGCAATTATATCTTATAAATTTTAAGGTTAAAACAAAGTTTGTTTTCCTCTTAAAAATTTGTTAATAATATTAATTGTATTTTTTTTTCTTTTTAGATAATAAAGATATAAGACAAAATTAAAAACTATAAAAATAATAAAGATTAAAAGTAATGGAAATTTGGAGATATGAACAACAAAGAATACCTAAGTAATTTTAGATTTCTTCTAAAAAAACATTTGATATAAAAACACGTTACTTTGTATTGTCATTTCTCTCTCATCATTTAATTATCAACATGGATTTAATGATAAGTATAATGTAGGTTACATGGATGAGAAACAGAAGAGCTCGACAGCATTGGATCAGTCAGATGGAATATGGTTAAGAACTGGGGACTTGGGATATATCGATTCTGATGGTTTTCTCTTTGTAATAGATAGGTTAGAGGACTTGATCAAATACAAGGATCACAAGGTAATGATTGAGAATCGATCTCAATCCCAATGCATACATCCATCCATGTTCTACGTAGTTTCTATTTTTTCTTTAAACGTTTCTATATTAATGCTAATTATCTTCGATCTTCTGCATGCAAATATTGTTTCATGCATATATAATAGATTGCCCCAGCACAACTGGAAGCGCTGCTTCTTTCCCACCCAGATATCATTGATGCTGCTGTCGTTCCGTAAGTCCATCCCATCATCCTTTCTATATAATGACTCTATATTTTTGCGTGGGTCCTTAATTAAGACTAATATGAATTCAAAAATTAAAAATTAAAAAATTAATATTAATATTAAAAAGAGTAATGTTATATGTGTATTAGGTGTCAACGTTATTTTTTAACGTTGACACCTAAGCATATTTAGAGATGTTGCGTAATACACTTGTATTTTTAAAACATCTAAAGGAGTTGAGTATCAACGTCGAAAAATGACATTGACGCCGAATGTATATAAAACATTTTTCTATTAAGAATTCTATTTCCTTTAGCATTTTAGAAAAAAATTATATATATATATATATACATATGTGGTATATAATTTTATTTTGATGGGTCTATTTGGTAGATTTCCAAGTGAAGAAAAGGGTGAAGAGCCCATGGCATTGGTGATTAGGCGTCCCAAAAGTGCCCTCAATGAAGAGCAACTCATGGATTTTGTTGCCAAACAGGTACGTGCGTGCTTCCCATTAATCCAATATATATATATATATATTCCTAATTTCTCTATAACTATACCTAGGAGAATGATTTAAAATTACATGAATTGTTGAATGCATTAGTAGCTTCAAAATAATTTCCGTTAAATTAACTTGCAAATATTATTTTTTTTAACTTGCAAATAATTAAACAATGTGAAAGTGACTTTTAATTATTCCTGATTCCTCCCTTAATATGAGGCTAGCTGCGCTGCTAATTAATCATGGAAATTAAGAAAGCACCATTTGTCCATGGTAAGTATAAAGAATGAAAAATTTTAAAATGACATTTAAAATGTACATTACCATTAAATATTATTAAATTATCTTAAATTATATACTAACACATATTTTAAAATAATTTAATAATATATACGGGTGATATTCACTTTAAATATACATATAACATTATTCAGAATAAAAAATGTTAAAGTTATGTTCAATAAATATATATATATATATATATATATATATATATTAGCAAATTAATTAATAATGTTGTGACATGCACGCAGGTGGAACCGCACAAGAAGATAAGGCGAGTATCATTTGTTGACTCCGTACCCAAGAATGCTATGGGCAAGACGCTAAGGAAGGAATTGACTCAAAAGCTACCACCTTCTTAGAAATTAAGTAGTAACCATATTTATCTATCTATATATTTACGAGACTTCGAGTGGTTTCGTACTGTCCCTTATATATTGGCAAGTTGACCAAGTGATCAAGCAGTATCTTTTCATAATGAATACTAGCGTGATCAACGTGACGGTGATTAATTTTGTCATGTTAGCTAGGTATGGAAAAATGAAGGCTTAAGTAGCCAGCAGCAGAGTGACCTTTGTGTTTCCAACGAAA
Source organism: Paratinospora sagittata (assembly GCA_035771175.1). Taxonomy (NCBI): domain Eukaryota; kingdom Viridiplantae; phylum Streptophyta; class Magnoliopsida; order Ranunculales; family Menispermaceae; genus Paratinospora; species Paratinospora sagittata. The sequence goes on along the minus strand of CM069602.1, from coordinate 3,063,572 downwards.
TACATTCTACCAATGCGTGGTTGGCGGAAAGAAAATGAATTGAGTGCCAAGATCATTCTTATATAAAAATTTGAAGGTTCAATTCTTAAAAACACCCTCATTGAAAAAAAAAATTATCATTTAATTCCGAACGAAAATTAATCCCATACCCAAAAGATGAAGATACCTCATATCGCTTTTACAGCAACTGTTCATGGCATTAACATGCATATATGGCCACATTAAAGATGGTATGTACAAAAAGCAAAAAAAATAATCAAGGAAAATCAACAATATGTATATTAATTAATCATATTATTAAAGTTTATGTAGTAAGCTGTTGAAAATAATCTAGATTATATTTTTATTAGTTTACTTTTAATTAAGAATTTAAGATGTGTCAAATTAATTAGAAGGTTGAATTTGTATTTGAGTAAAGTTACTTATCTATCTTAAAGAGTTTAGAAATTAGATTTTGGTGTCTATAATCACATCATAGGCATACAATATAAGAAGAAGTTAAAGAGAAATAAAATATTCTTCCTCAATTTATTTAACTGTAGATCTAACAGTAGCTCTCTTTAGCCAATCAAATGCATTATGACAATACAGCTGAAGGTGCAGAGAGTGCATAATCAATGAGCTGCCTCCTCAGTATCTTTCCTGCCCGAGATCTAGGAATGGAACCTATATATATAAACGAAACTCGACGTAGCTTCTTGTATGGTGCAACCTGTAACAAATACATTAAAAGAGTAACATAATATCATAATATTTTAACATGACATGATTTCGATAATACATTCAAGAAAAATGGAAAATTGTTCAATGACCAGAAGAAAGGTAAGCCAGAAGAAGTGCTTGAACTTGAGGGGGAAAGGTAACCTCCAAAGCGAGGACCAGCCATAAGGAGAGTCAGGAACATTAGAAGCAGTTGGCAATTTAAAAGCTGAGCCCATAGAGAAGTCCTTGGACATATTTATTCCTCCGCAACCAGTCCACAAGGAAGAGCTATCAGAAAGTAAGTTCCAGCCTAGCTTGGCTAGCAAAACTGAATTATATATAATCCTTCATTTTCCGAATAGTCGCACATAAAAGAGATCGTTCCACATTATGCACGAATAAGCCACACCCCAAATACACAATCACAATTTAGCTGAAGGAGCGGAGATTGCATAATCAATGAGTTCCCTTCTCAGTATCTTCCCAGTAGCAGACTTTGGAATTGAGCTAATAAAAGCAACTCGACGTAACTTTTTGTATGGTGCAACCTGCAAATAAATACAACAAAGAAAGTACACTTTGAATATACAAAATGGATGTCACTTTAGCATTTTACCAAAGTAAGATACTGTCCTCTCTCAAGATTGTTAGTGCATAAATAGCTTTGCAAGTGGTTACTCATCGTAGTAAAAAGCAAATAAACATGCCTCCTTTGCAATGAAATCCATAACTTGGGCTTCACTGAGGTTACTGCCAGGTCTTCTCACTACATATGCCATAGGAATCTGCCCTGCCTTTTCATCAGGGTACCTGTCATTTGACATTCTTCTTTAGCAGATTTCATATACATAATAACTTGAACATGCAATTAGGCTTAACATGTATGTCAACCTCTTTATATAATTACAAGGAATAAAGAAGTACTCTTCAGAAGATATAGCAAATTAATCTCCTATTTGAAATTATCATGAATTTCAGAAACTTTGGCTGAACAATATAATAATGCGCCCCCAAAATTTCAAAAATCATCAAACAAGACAGACTTCTCTTATATTTATTTTCCTCCTGAATTTCTTATCAAATTTTCTACATCAAATAAGTTCTATATCTAAATCATATATACTTGGGTAGAAGAATCTTGTACTGGCAAAAGCTACTATGAAGATATAATTATGGTCCATCGATCATGACACCAATAAATACTTACGGAATTACAGCAGACTCGGCAATTTCTGGGTGGGATTGAAGCAAATGTTCCAACTCTGCTGGTGGTACCTGTTAGGCGTGATTTACATTATAAGAAATAACATAATAACTTAATTAGGCAGAAGATGGATAATTACCTGGTAAGCTTTGTACTTGATTAATTCCTTTAACCTATCAATAATATAAACAAAACCATCTTTATCAATGTAACAAAGATCTCCAGTTTTTAACCAGCCATCAGAACTATCCAATGCAGAAGCTGTTGCCTCTTTATCTCCAATATATCCTGTAAATTAATACCACACAACTTTCCTTAACTAAGCAAGACAAAAAAAATTGATAAATAATGAGGATTCTGAAAGAACTATCCTGGCAGCAACAATTTATAGAGTTGAAAGTTCATCTAATGAAACACTAATAACATAATTAAGCAAATTAAGAACAATGTTTACTTTCATATAAGACATTATTAATACTTGCAACACAAAATAAAGAACAAAAAATAAAATAAAAATTGACCTTTCATGATGCCTGGACTGCGGAACCATAGCTCTCCTTGCTGACCAGGACACAAGGGCATTCCGGTCACTGTATCAACAACCTTAACTTCCACAAGCTGGTTAAGGCGCCCTACAGAACCATACTTTTTGGTCTCTTCTTCAAGCTCTAACATCCATGCTGGTGCTAAGGCCGACTCCGTTAAGCCATACCCCTGTGATTATTGATTAAAAATATTCCAAGATCACACTCTAATGCACATTATTGCTTCCAAATTAACACTATAGTAACATATATTATAAAAGTATAAAAAAGAAAAAAGACGTACTCAATAGGGTATGATATCATTGCAGGGTAGGATAATATATTGCATGCAAGTGGTATCATAGTGTATTATGGGTATATCATTTCTTTAATGATTTTCTATTTGTAATTACACATTAGTTATATATAATATTAGTTATATACTGCATGTAATTACACATTAGTTATATATTGCATGGTCAACTCCAAGCCATCAACTCCCATCAATCATTTCCACTTTTTTAAGTTTTGTTGATTTGTGAACATAAAATATTTAAATGAATTGAAGTTAGAACGATTGTGATGTTTTCCTAATAAAATAATTAATTGCATAAATTTCTATGTGCTGCTCCATTATTATATTATAGAGGAGTGTTAAAAAGACTCAAGATATGTACCCAAATCTATACCCAAGTTATTGTTATAATACACTATCATCAAAGAAAAAAAAGAAAAAAAAAAAGCTTTCATGACCTAAAAATTATACCCAAAATCATACCCACGTTGATGTGGTGTATGTAGGGGTGTAAGCAAACTCGACCACCCGATCCGACCCAATCATAATTTGGGTCGGGTTTAAGATGAAGGTAGGATTGGTCGGATCCCTTTCTACAAAACTTGACATAATCTGGTCGGGCCTCGGGTTTCAGTGAAATCCGGCCCGAAAGACCAGACCCGACCCAATATTCGTTAAAAAAAAAAAATCCTGCCCTCCCCCCCTTATTTAGCGATTTCCCTCCCCTGTTTACCTTTCTTTTTTTTTTCTCTCGTTTTTTTCAAATCCTAAACTAACGCCCTGCTTTTTCAAAAAAACCCTAAGTCGTAACCCCCTCTCTCTTTTCTCTTCTTTTCTTTTACTCTCTCAAACCTTAATGCAGCCGCTCCTCTTATTCACTCTTCATTTCTCTTTCTCTCATGCCTCAACACAGCTCTCCCTCCCGTTTGCTCTTCTTTTTCTCTCTCTCAAACCCTAATACAACACCGCCCCCCTTCTATTCTCTCATTTCTGCCAAACCCCTTGTTGGAAATAATTAATCTAGATTATATTTTGTTAGAGTTTGTTTCTAATTAGGAATTAGAAAATTAAGTTTGTGTTAGAAATTAGAAGGTTGAGTTAAGTTAGAAGGTTGAAGAAATTAGAAATTTGTGTTGTTTGAGTAAGTTTCTTATTGTAACTGTTTAGGAATTAGATTTTGGCGTCTATAAATACACCACATCCTACGTTGTAAAACAAGTTCAAGAGAAATAAAGAGTTAGAGATTTATTTTAGATCCAACAGTGATATCAGAGCAGGTCTAGGTTAAATCCTGGGATATTGACAAAGAAGGGGTAGAGAGAGAATCGTAGATAGAAGAAGACCTACGTGTTGCTGCTACTGCGGTTGTAGCTGCATATCGCACTATTGAAGTGCGAAGAAGAAGAAAGAGGACCAGTACGGGTATCATTGTTGGAACAAAGGAGAATCACGAACGAGAATTTCTTTTGTCGTACGCGTGTTTAGTTGCAGAAAGTTGCGAGGAACCGCAAATAGTGTGTCAGTGAGTTGCTGCACGTTGAAGTGTGTTGATGGAGTTGTTGCGCTTGTCGCACCTCCAAAACGTAGAAGAAAGAAAGAGTGTCGGTGAGTACTCTGTCACGGGTATTGCCACAACTTGGTGATTGGTGTCGAATATGGTGCGTGCATTATGTATTGTGTTGAAGTGTACAACAGAAGAAAGAGTCAGTCGCTACAAGGTGAAGAGCGTTCAATATGATCGATGGAATAGGCAAATGAAGTCTTTACTTGCGTATAAATAATTATTGGAAATTGTTCAGAATAGGTGTGAAGATCTCACAAACATGTTCGACGTCCAAGAAGAAGAAGGAAAAAGAGGCGATGGAAAATTGTGGAGTTGAAGTCGCATATCAATCATGGGGGGAAATTAGTTTAATTCAGATAATCTAGATTATAGGGGGATGTTGGAAATAATTAATCTAGATTATATTTTGTTAGAGTTCGTTTCTAATTAGGAATTAGAAAGTTAAGTTTGTGTTAGAAATTAGAAGGTTGAAGAAATTAGAAATTTGAGTTGTTTGGTAAGTTTCTTATTGTGAGTGTTTAGGAATTAGATTTTGGTGTCTATAAATACACCACATCCTAGGTTGTAAAACAAATTCCAAGAGAAATAAAGAGTTAAGAGATTTATTTTAGATCCAACACAAATCAAATTTGTTTTTTCAAATTAAAAAATTATATGGGTAATGAAAATTGCCAACTTCTAACCAAATCTAGAGCAAAAAGACCTTTAAAACATGCCTATTATAAACTAAGTAAAAGGATGAGTGTATTACATATATATACTCTTTAATTTGATTTGTGCCTCTACAATGACTACAAAAGTAGAAAATGTTTAATGTATTATGTATAACTCATTTCATTGAGTTTTTTAATTAATATCTCATATGTATGAAGCTACAAGGTTATTAAATATTGATAATAAAGAAAAACATTTAGCAATGATATACCAAAGTATATAATGTAATCTTTAGTTAACAACAAATACTTTAGCAATTCTTGTATACATATTATTATGAAATTTTGTATTTTTTGTAGTTATACATAAAAAGTAATATAAGATGAGAGTTTTTTTTTTTTTTTTTTGAGAAGTTTTAGATGAGAGATGACACTTAGTAGTTAGTAGTAATGCATTTGCATATAAGATTTATTCAAAGTAGGAAAAGAAATGGAGGTGTATAATCTTACATATGTTATACAAACCAATTATTGTTCAAGGTATAGCATATAAGAACAATTTATAAGTTTTTTTACTTTTTGGGTTTCCTTGCTCATGGAAACTCAATATTCTTCGTACCCCTATTAAGAATGAAAGAAAAGTTTCTCCTCTGTTATGACTAAGTATAAGCATGTAAAATATATATAATATGGTATAATAATAGAATACGAATACAATCTCATATACATATATAATACAATTATAAATATATAATATAACATGCCTATATATATTGTTTCATAAGATGATATAATACGGTCGTATATGTCTAGATGAAGATATATATTACGATTAATATAAGTATATAAGCTAATATATATATATATATAGGAAGAGGATGATGATAGTTGGTGGTAGTGGGACTTTTTTATTTGCTAAAGTTGCTCTTGAAGAAAATTTAAGTTTTTTAATATTTATTTTATATTTGATATATTTTCTTTGTTATTTTTTTTATGGTTGTTTTTTTTTCTTTAGTTTTAATGTTTTTGATATTTTTTCTTTTTCTTTTTGTTATGATATGTTTTACTTTCTTTCGTGTATATTTTTGTGGGTGTGTTGGAAATCTTAGATATATATTTAAAAACCCGACCGACCACCCGCCCCGCCAACAGTCTGTTGGGTTAACCCTCAGTTTCTTAGGGTGTCGGGTGGCATTGGGGTGCCACCCGACCCGTACCTACCCCTACCTTAGATGCAAATATCATTTTAGCTTTTTTTTTTTTTAATTATACAAAGAAATAATATATATATATATATAATAAATTAAATTAAATTAAAAAAAAAATTGCACCACTTTACCTGCTTCAACGCCGCGTGGGGAAAGCGACCAACGAACCTCTCCGACACCTCCTTCCCCAGCGGCGCACCACAGCACACCACCGACCGAACTGAGCTCAGACGACCATATTTCTCAACAACCTCCGACTTCGCCAACGCCACCACTAGCGGCGGCGACACTTCGATCAACGTCACGCCAAACGCCGCCACCGCCCTCAACATCCCCTCGAAATCGAACCTCTCCATCAACACCACCGTATCCCCCAACGCCACCGCTTTCAAGCACAATATGAGCCCATACGAGTGAAACAGTGGTACCGTCACCAGCTCCAGCTCCGCCGCTTGTGCCGCCGCCGCGGCCTTTTCTTCCTCTTTCTCCGACTGCCGGTTCGCTCGCCACATGGACACCGCCGCGATGTAGTTCCGGTGAGTCAGCTCCACGCCCTTGACTCGGCCGGTGGTTCCGGACGAGTAGAGAATCGCCGCCGTGTCGCTTTGGCTGATGATCACCTGATCAACTCGGTCGAGTTGCCTGGGTGCGTCAGCGGTCATCATGGAGTGGAAGTCAGGTGAGTCAAGGAGGATCGTCGGGTGGCGAAGATCGCCGGCGGGAAGCTTGTGTGCGGTGGCGGTGGTGGCGAAAGCGATGATGGGATTGGAGAGGCGGATCTGGCGGGAGATTTCGGATTCGGTGCTGATGGGATTGGCTGGAGAAATTACAACGCCGAGGGAGAGGAGGGAGAAGTAGAGGATTGGCATTTGAATGCATGTTGGGGAAAGGATGAAGGCGACGTCGCCTTTGGATAAACCGATTTTGGTTTGGAGAGAATAAGCAAGGGTTACGGTGTGGCGGAAGAAGTCGGAGTAGGAGAGGCGGTGGCCGGAGAAGGCGTCGATGAGAGCAGTGGTGGTTGCCGGAGATGATGTTGATGAAGAAGAGGAGAATCGTAATCGGAGGAGGGAAAAGACGTAATCGACGACCGAGAGATGGAGGTTCTGAGGAGGGAGAGGAATGGGAGGTCTGAGACTGTGGAAGGTTTTAGTTTCTGAGCAGAAACCGCTGTTTCGATCGATGGAAGAAGAAGATAATTTGGGGGATCTTCTCGCCATTAAAGCTTCTTGATTCACCCGAAAAAAATTGAGACTAGAAAGTCAGAGTGGATAGCCACCTAACGTGTCTTTGTACATTCATACTCCCCAAAAAAAACAAATAAACAAAGGAAAACAGTAAAAGTTGAGTTGGTTTACCAATATATTCACACATAAAAGTTGTAACAACAACACTACGTCTCAACCAGTTGGGTGACCTGGATGAATCTTATTCTATGTACGGTTCGGCATTGTGACGTATAAGCCACACTTAAAGAAAGTGTTTATGCCCTGAAAAAAGGGTAGTGTTTGTGTGTGTATGTGTAACCACAATTACAACTTAGCTGAAGGGGAGGAGATTGCATGATAAACGACGAGTTCCCTTCTCAGTATCTTCCCAGCAGCAGACTTTGGAATTGAGCTAATAAAAGCAACTCGACGCAACTTTTTGTACGGTGCAACCTGCAAATAAATACAACAAAGTAAGTACACTGTGAATATACAAAATAAATGTTACTTTAACATTTTACCAAAGTAAAATATTGTCCTCTCTCAAGATTGTTAGTGCATAAATAGCTTTGCAAGTTGTTCCTATCGTAGTAAAAAAGCAAATAAACTTGCCTCCTTCGCAATGAAATCCATAACTTGGCCTTCATTGAGATCACTTTCAGGTTTTCTCACTACATATGCCATTGGAATCTGCCCTGCTTCTTCATCAGGGTACCTATCATTTGATATTATTCAATCAGCTGAATAATTAAACAATTATAACATAACAAGATAAACATTTAAGAAATATAGCAAATTAATCTCCACTACTGCCGTGTGTCCACTAGAGGTAATAAGGAAAAAAAATCTAAAAAGGGTCAAATAATTCAAGCCTTTATATTAATTTGCTTATCAGCATAATATAAACTGTTATAAGTCTCTACCCAACATAATTATTAATTTATATGATCCAATGAATTTAAGAAAGGGAATCATTCTACGCCATTAACTATAATAAATAAATAAATAACTAAATCATTAATTTTACATGTAGCTAATTAAAAATTTCTTACGGAATTACAGCTGAATCAACAATTTCTGGGTGGTATTGAAGTAAATGTTCAAGCTCTGCTGGTGGTACCTGTTAGATGTTTTCACACACTATGTGAAATATATATATACATATATTGAGATAATATACTTGTTAGAGATGTTTAGAGCGATATGAATTATATATAAATATATGTGTATGGGTAATTAAGAGAAGGTACACGTATATATACCTGGTAGGCCTTGTACTTAATTAATTCCTGTAACCTGTCTATAACATAAACAAAGCCATCACAGTCAATATAACAAAGGTCACCAGTCTTTAACCACCCCTCTAAATCCAATGCATTAGCTGTTGCCTTTTCATTTCCAACATACCCTAATGGAAAACATGAGATTTGTAATAATTCGTGTGTAATTTTCAATTCTCACAATATTTCTCTTTATATATATATATATATATATATATATATGTGTGTGTGTAATTCTTATTAAACGAATTGGGCCATGAAATAACAATTAATTAATATTAAAAACACCTTTCATTATGGCAGGGCTACGAAACCATAACTCTCCTTGGTGACCAGGGGGCAAGGCGAAGTCAGTGGCTGGATCAACTATCTTGGCTTCCATATTTGGAGCAAGGCGTCCAACATACCCGTACCTTCGCGCCTCTTCGGGTCCTAACATACACGCCACCCCTGCGCCTCTTCGGGTCCTAACATACACGCCACCCCTGCCGCTGACTCAGTTAAACCGTATGCCTATCCTGTTGGCATCCGTTCAAATTCCAAAACTGAAGAAAGATAATGGGTATCAATTTTTTGGAAGATAAAGGCATGTCAAAAATTAAGTTTGATTTTTGAAGTGCATGAATCATGTTTAAGGGGGGATGTTAGAAATTAACATATATTTGTAGTAAACATGATTCATTTGGAATCTTTATAGTGAATGTATCTTAATGTGAACATATTTAATAGGTTCATGTATGTGAAGATTGCATGTACCTAGGATAGTGTAATACATGAACTTAGTGGTTCATGTATATGAAGATCCATGAACTTAGTGGTTCATGTACGTGAAGATTCATGTATGCATTTATTGTATTTGCCTAGGTAGGGTCCTATAAATACCTCATGTATTTTTTCATTTTAAAATCAAGCAAAGTGCACAAGTTCAAGTGCAAGCTCAAGTCCTTATCCTTCTCTAATATTTTTTCTTGTTTAGAGTTTGTGTGCTCACTACGTTTCCAACAAAGTGGTATCAGAGCGAGGATGAATTCTGTCCAGCAACAAGTTCCCAAGTTATCAAAGGATAACTATGGTTCATGGTGTATCCAAATGAAAGCCTTGTTTGGATCTCAAGATCTTTGGGAAACAATTAATGATGGTTTTGTAGAACCCATTGGCGAGCAAGAGGCTGCATGTACAGCAGATGAGAAGAAGGCTACTAAGGAGCAAAGGAAGAAGGATAAAAAAGCTTTGTTTATACTCTATCAAGGGTTGGACGAAGCTACCTTCGAAAAGGTTGCTGAAGCAACAACAAGCAAAGAAGCATGGGATATTCTTGTTTCCATCTTCAAAGGAGATGATCGAGTGAAGCGGGTTCGTCTTCAAGCATTGCAAGGCGAGTTTGAAGCTCTCCACATGAAGGATGGTGAATCGGTGTCCGATTATTTTTCACGGTTGCTAATAATCGTGAATGGCTTGAAGAGAAATGGTGAGAAGCTAGATGACATCTGTGTCGTCGAGAAGGTACTCCGATCCCTTTCCTCTAAATTTGAGCATGTAGTTGTAGCTATCGAAGAGTCTAAGAACTTGGAGATACTTACAATTGAGGAATTATTGGGTTCACTACAAGTACATGAGCAAAGGATGCAGAAGAAATCTAATCCAGCTGTATTGGAACAAGCATTAGAGTCAAAACTGACTCTAAATGATCAAAGAAAATCTACCTCCAACCGTGGTCCAGGCAGAGGCCGAGGGCGAGGTACAACTCAACAATCAAGCCAAAGTCAGCACAAGAATCAAAGCTTTAGAGGACGAGGAGGTAACCGAGGTAGAGGAAGATCCTATGGACATGGAGCCAATAAGAATGTCCAATGTTTTAACTGCAATAAATTTGGACACTACGCCTCCGACTGTTGGTTAAAAATTGATGAACAAGCCAATGTTGCAGAGACATCACATGATGTAGGTAATGATTCTATCCTACTTCTTGCACATGATGATTCACATACTTCATATAAAAATTGGTATCTTGATTCTGGGGCAAGCAATCATATGTGTGGAGAGAAAGAATTGTTTGTAGAATTCACGGAAAAAGTCCACGGAAAGGTGAACTTGGGAGATTCCTCCAAACTATCAGTTGAAGGCAAAGGGAAAGTAAAAATCTATCAGAAGGATGGTAAGAATGGGTATATATCTGATGTGTATCATGTACCTAATATGAAAAGCAATATTCTTAGCATTGGGCAGCTTGTAGAAAAGGGATATAACATACAAATGAGAGACAACTCTCTCATTTTGAGAGATACAAGTGGAAGAATCATCGCACATGTTCCGATGACCCAAAATCGAATGTTCCCACTTCATCTTAGCACAAAGGCAAAGAAATGCTTCTGTGGAGTCAAAGAAAGTGAGTCATGGAAGTGGCATCATCGCTTTGGGCATCTCCACTTTAGCAGTCTAAAACTACTATCTTCATCAAGCATGGTGCATGGGTTACCAATGATCGAGCCGCCAAGTAACACTTGTGATGTTTGTATACTTGGCAAACAAGCACGGCTTCCTTTTCCCAGCGGCAAATCATAGAGAGCAACGACACCACTTCAGCTGATCCACACTGACATATGTGGACCTATTGAACATGAGTCGCTATAAGGTAATAGATACTTTATTACTTTCATTGACGACTTCAGCAGAAAATTATAGGTTTATTTTCTTAAAGAAAAGTCAGTTGTTTTTGTTGTATTCAAAAACTATAAAGCCCATGTAGAAAAAGAAAGTGGTCACAAAATTGTAACTCTCCACTCTGATCGAGGTGGAGAATACACCTCAAAAGTATTTGATGAGTATTGCAGGGAAGAAGGCATAAAACATCAATATACTGTGGCTTACACCCCACAGCAAAATGGGATTGCTGAAAGAAAGAATCGCACAATTCTTAACATGACAAGAACTAGGCTCAAGGAGAAAGGATTGCCAAAGCAATTCTAGGCGGAAGCTGTGGCGTGCTCATCATATGTGCTGAACCGATGTCCTACCAAAAGTGTAAAGCACATGACACCTCAAGAGGCGTGGAGCGGCTACAAACCAACTGTTGCACACCTAAGAATCTTTGGGTGTGTTGCATATTCTCAAGTCCCCAAGCCCAACAGAAAGAAGTTGGATGATCGTGGTGAGAAATGCATCTTTCTCGGCTATAGTGAAGAATCGAAAGCATACAAGCTTTATAATCCACTAACAAAGAAATTAGTGGTTAGTAGAGATGTTATCTTTGATGAAGATAAAACATGGAGCTGGAATAATGATGAGAAGGCCAAAGAGCAGCAAGTGTTTGAAGAACTTGAAGAACCCCCAACACAAGTTCCACCAGGTATACCACCATCTCCTCAACATGACACACCTTCTCCAAGAATAAACTCCCCATCTTCAGCAGAAAGTAGTAGAAACAGATCTTCCATTCACCAAAGTCCCATCAAAATGAGAAATCTCGCGGAGATTTATAATCAAAGAGAAAAAGACGAAGAGACCAACCTCTTCTGTTTATATGCTGATCACGAGCCTCTGACCTTCCAAGAAGCTGTAGAAGAAGAATGTTGGCGATCGGCAATGGAGGAGGAGATTCATGCTATTCAAAAGAATGACACTTGGGATATGACAACACTTCTAACAAATCAAAAGGCTATTGGCGTCAAGTGGGTGTACAAAATCAAACGTACTGCTGACGGTGAAGTTTCTCGTTACAAAGCCAGACTAGTTGCTAAAGGCTACAAGCAGAAGTACGGTATCGACTACGAAGAGGTTTTTGCACCAATTGCAAGACTTGACATGGTGAAATTATTGATTGCACTTGCCGCTCATCATAATTTGAAGATATATCAGCTTGATGTCAAATCAGCCTTTCTCAATGGCATTCTCGAAGAAGAAGTGTATATTCACCAGCCAGAAGGTTTTGAAATTGACGGAGAAGAAAACAAGGTATATCGCCTGAAAAAGGCATTATATGGTTTAAAGCAGGCGCCAAGAGCTTGGAATGCACGCATTGATAGCTATCTTCAACATAATGGTTTCACCAAATGTCCATATGAGCATGCAGTCTACATGAAGAAAAATCATGAAGGTGAATTTTTGATTATTTGCCTATATGTTGATTGTGACGCCCCGAAAATTATTTCATCTAGCCCATAACCCAATTGTATTTTGCCCAAACTCTATGTGTTGCCTTGATATGTTTGGTGTTTGTTTGATGATTGTTTAATGTTTGTATAGTTAATGCTTGATAATGTATATAAAAATATGTATCATAAATTGTATATGAGTCATGTTAAATTAAAGTTTAATGCATATGTTATTATTTATGCATGGGCTCATTAAACCATGAATTGATATGGGTTAGGATTGATGGAATAAAAGGATAAATGAAATTGAAGATTTGGTGTATTAAATGGATTGGACATTTAAAATACATGTGGTTGGTATGGGTAGTATGAGACCAACACATGTGAAGGTTGGTGCATGAAAGTGGACAAGTGTCCAATGCCCACTTGTCTTCTTCAAGGAAGTGCTAGAATGAGTGGAGGGAACCAAGGAGAGGAAAACAAGGAGAGAATCAAGGAGAGAATCAAGGAGGGAATCAAGGAAGTTCTAGAAAGAGGTGAGTAGGCTTCACTTATGATTATATCATTTATGTCATCATATCACTTATATATATTGTATGTTGAAAGCATGAATGTGTTCTAATGTTTTGAATGATGCATTGATTTGAGAAAACCTTATGACTTTGGTTGGGCCCATCTATCTGGCTAATAGGGGGACTTGACCTTGTCATAGGAGGGTTTTAAGAAGGAAATGATCGGGATCAACGGCACGGTGAAATAGACGTGGACTAGTAACCCAAGTAAACATGATTGGGATCAACGGCACGGTGAAATAGACGTGGACTAGTAACCCAAGGCATGTGGAATGTGGATCCAAATTGATAAACTTTTACTTGCATCGAACTTATTATAAATGTTTGATATCTATATGTTATGAGCTTTTAATCATGCTACACATTGACATGCATACATGGTTTTTATTGATGAGTATTGATAGCATATTTGAATTCTATTCACTGGGCATCGTTGGCTCACCCTCATTTTCCTCTTTCAGGTCCTTCTGTCCCGAATAAGGGCAAGGGAGTAGTCATATCTTGAGGGCCTTGCCTGCGAGAGAATCCAAGTCCTCTATGTGAGTTGAGAGGCATTTTGATTGAATTGTGTTTTATATTATGAAGTATTATATTTTGGATTATGTAATTATAATACTTACCACATTTTAGTATGGGTGAGTTGGGACTTGTTAGATAGACCATGTGGGCACATGACGTTTTTTTTATTTGTACCCACAATTTTGGACTTTATGTGTATGTCAATTTTTAATGGACTGTAGGAATTATGATTTTATTTATGGTTCATTTTTATGGATTATCTCGTCTTTGATGATTAATACAGTGGGTAGTTTTGTTTAGTACCTTTTGATATTATGTCGTTGTTTGAGATAAGGCTCGTAGGGTCTCAACCACCTCACGGGAGTTGAGGAGTGGTCGGAGATGCCTACGCCGGGCGTCCCGCCCCGGCATTCCGCATGCCATTCCCTGTGGGGTTGGTGGTCCGGGGCGAGGGGTCGCCACATTGATGACCTGTTGTACACAGGAACTAGCAGTGAAATGCTTATGGAATTCAAGTTGTCAATGTTTAAAGAGTTTGAGATGACAGACAACGGACTGATGTCCTATTTCCTTGGGATTGAAGTGAAGCAACAACAAGATGGGATATTTATATCTCAAACAAAGTACATGAAGGAAATTTTGGAGAAATTCAAAATGAGTAATTGCAACACTGTGAACACTCCAGTTGCTACAGGTATGAAACTATCAAGAGAAGGAAATGGAGGATTTGTGGACTCAACTCTTTTCAAGAGTCTGGTTGGAAGCCTGAGGTACTTGACAATCACAAGGCCCGATATTATGTATGGCGTTGGACTTGTGAGTCGTTACATGGAGACACCAAATGAGTCACATTGGCTAGCTGCAAAGAGAATACTAAGGTATATCAAAGGCTCACTTAATCTTGGTCTATTTTATAATTATGGTGAAAATGTAAAATTAGTAGGCTATTCAGATAGTGATTGGGGAAGGGACCAAGATGAGAGAAAAAGCACCACTGGCTATGTCTTCTATCTTGGCACAACTGCATTCTCTTGGACCACCAAGAAACAAAAAATAGTGGCTCTATCTTCTTGTGAAGCAGAGTATATAGCAGCTTCATCTACTGTTTGTGAAGCAATATGGGTACGGAATATTTTGAAGGAGCTGGATCATCCACAAGAGGAGCCAACTGTGATATTTGTGGACAACATGTCAGCTATCGAGCTTGCAAAGAATCCAGTCTATCATGGAAGGAGCAAGCACATTGATACTCGGTTTCATTTTCTTCGTGATCATGTGAAGCAGAAGACTGTAGAGCTCCAATATTGTCACACTACTGAACAAGTAGCAGATATATTCACTAAACCATTATCAGGTGAAATTTTCATGAAGCTAAGAGACATGCTAGGCATGAAGCAGTTTTGATTTGAGGGGGCGAATGTTGGCATCCGTTCAAATTCCAAAACTGAAGAAAGATAATGGGTATCAATTTTTTGGAAGATAAAGGCATGTCAAAAATTAAGTTTGATTTTTGAAGTGCATGAATCATGTTTAAGGGGGGATGTTAGAAATTAACATATATTTGTAGTAAACATGATTCATTTGGAATCTTTATAGTGAATGTATCTTAATGTGAACATATTTAATAGGTTCATGTATGTGAAGATTGCATGTACCTAGGATAGTGTAATACATGAACTTAGTGGTTCATGTATATGAAGATCCATGAACTTAGTGGTTCATGTACGTGAAGATTCATGTATGCATTTATTGTATTTGCCTAGGTAGGGTCCTATAAATACCTCATGTATTTTCTCATTTTAAAATCAAGCAAAGTGCGCAAGTTCAAGTGCAAGCTCAAGTCCTTATCCTTCTCTAATATTTTTTCTTGTTTAGAGTTTGTGTGCTCACTACGTTTCCAACATATCCACCATGACGGACCACAACAATTAGAATGATGAAATCTCATAATCTGATTAATACAGAAATGGTAATTTCGTCCCCTTTTACGTACTTGTGTTAACAGCACATTGGGAAAGCGAGCGGTGAATTTCTCCGACACCTCCTTCCCCAGCGGCGCGCCACCGCATCCCACCCTTTGAAGCGAGCAAACATCGTACTTTTCCACTGTCTCCAACTTTGCCATCGCCACCACTAGCGGCGACGACACCGGCATCGACGTCACCCTATACGCCTCCACCGCCTGCAACATCCTCCTCTCCAAATCATCAAACCACTCCATCAACACCATCGTCGCCGCCAATGCCACCCCTATAACACACACACCGCCAGCCCTAACGAATGAAACAAAGGCACCGTAACCAGTTCCACATTTCGGTGTGTCGTCTCCGGCGAGATCCCAGCGTGAAATCCGGAAAGCGGGGCGATGTAGCTGTAATACCCAGAAAAATATACCTGGTAATCTCCATTATTCCCAAATCTGCACATCCAAAACTCAGGATGTTGATAAAATCATTTTGTCCTTCAATAGTCAAAATGCTAAATAGCTTAGTAACATTATCCACATGAACATACAAATATCTAACACGAAATTGCAAGCCACTAAATCTTTCTACGACATTTTCTCAAATACCTTACTTGCGTTCTCCAAATAATCATGTGCATAAAAAAAAAAAAAATTTGAGCAGAGTAATCGTTACGAAACTATCACCTCTAATTTCGTAATACCCAGGAAAAATCATGGGCGTCAAACAAGATCCGGAAATCTCGCCGACATGTCGCCGGGAATCTCGCCGAGATCTCGCCGACATGTCACCGGAACCTCGCCGAGATCTCGCCGAAATTTTCGGATCTCGCTCTCTAAAACCAAACGCACGACTCCCGCTCGAAACCCTCTTCTCTTCTCTTCTCTCTTCCTTCCTTCCAGCGCACACCGCCACCGCCGCTCTCCTTATTCTCTCCCTTCCTTGCCACTGCAACTCCGCCACCGATCTCATCTCGCCGTCGCCGTCGCCGCCGCCCTCTTCTATGCCGCTGATCTTGCCGCTCTTACTCTTCTCTTCGCCAATCTCTCTTCTCCGATCTCTCGCTCCCGATCTCTTGCTCTCAGTCTCTCACTCTCGATCCCTGCATCTCGCCCTCTCTTCTTCTTCTTCTTCTTCTTCTTCTTCTTCTTCTCTTTTCTTCCCCCTCTTTCTCTCTCTCCCCCTGTTTTTCTTCATCCGCCCAGCAACCAAAAAAAAAAACTTACTTTATTTTATTTTTATTTTTTTCTTTCATTTTTAGCAACCATATAATATGTTATATAATACACTTCTATATATATATATATATCATACACAATACCACATACATACTTTCTTATTTTTCTTCCTTCCGCCCGCCTGCAACAAGCATATTTTAGTTTAGTTTATTTTTATTTTTATTTTTTATTTCTTTTAAGCAACCAACAAGTGTATAATACATTTATATGTATCATACATTTTTTTATATATTTATTTTAAGCAACTCAAGTGTATTTTATTTTATGTATTTATTTATTCTATGTATGATATATAATACATTTATAGGTATCATATATATATATATATATATATATATATATATATATATATATATATATATATATATACATATGTATATATTTTTACTAAGTGTTATTATTTTTTTTAAACATTGCAACTTTGGTGTATTTCATTTTTTTTTATTTTTTTTAAGCAACCAAAAGTTTAGTATCAGAGCTTTAGGCTTCAGATCATGGGAAGTGTTACAACAAATTTTGAGAACCTTAGTATCAGTGAGTAGGTATCAAATCTTTATGAGATTAGGGGTCAACTTGAACTAGAGAAATATGTCAATTACAAACTTTATAACATGATATCGAGAATGAAAGTACAGCGGGTCTAACAAACTCAAAGCTTTTAGGACATCGGTTAGAGACGAGAACTTGTTTGAAAACTGTTTGGTTAGAATCTGAGATCAGGATGAATCTTTTATTCTTGGTTCCAAAGCGGTATGGGACGTGGAGGAATTTAAGGGTATTTTAGGAGTCTTGATCTTGGAGACTAGCAGGCCATGTTTGGTGAGTGACTAACAACTCTGGACGAGCTTGTATCGCTACGTTCAACTGGTATGGGACAGCTTGAACATAGTGGATACCTGGGAAGCCTTAGTTGGTAGGACATTTGCGCATTGTTTGGGTGTATTGAAGTTTCTTTGTGGAAGCTTATATCACCGGGCTAGAGTGGTATGGGACACTTGAATACGGAGGGTATAAGTGAAAGCTTGGGAATTTTCTTTATACCATTGTTGTGTGGTATGTTGTTTGTTTGTTTGCTTGTTTTGTTTACATGTATCAAAACCAAATCTTGTACCCTGTGACAATCATGGATTGTCAAAATTTTATAAACCTTAGAAACTGAATCAATAGGATCATTTTATTTTCGAGAACTTAGAATTATGAATCTAGAGTCACCCTAAACGAAAATAATTATCTCGTGTAGTACTAAAGATAAGTTGAAATTTTGCAGATGGCTCCACCTCGAAGAATGAACACCAGGTCTGTGAGTGATCTCATAAGGGACACTGAACCTGCTGAGCAGACACAATCGACATCCGAATCTCAGCCAACGGAGCAAGGACATGCAAATCAACCAGTGAATGTTGACTCTGCTGGAACAGAGAACGACCAACCTATAACAGTTCCAACCCCTGCAATTGTTTTGGGACCAGAACTGATGGCTGAATTTGTGAGGCAAGTCGTGGAACAGGTAACCAGACAGATGCCTCAACCACAACTGAATCCAACAATTATGGTGCAGAATGAAACAGGAACTCGAAACATCAGGAGACCTGAAGAAAAGGAATGGGCAGATCAACTGAAAGACTTCCAACGTATGCATCCTTCGAAATTTGAAGGAAAATCGGATCCAAAGGAAGCCGACAAGTGGTTCCAAGAGGTTCAGGAACACTTGGAAGTTCTGGGAGTAACTGGTCCACGAATGGTGGCAATTGCGGCTCACCAATTCATAGGTGAAGCCAAACATTGGTGGAGAATGGTTAAAGAAAGTCCTACAGTGGACGTAAGCACTATGACCTGGGCGACTTTTGAAGAAATATTTTATGATAAATTCTTTCCCAAAGCGAACAGAAATGAACTACAATCTGAATTTGTGAGACTGATACAGAGGAACATGACAGTGGCAGAATATGAGGCGAAGTTTATCGAACTTTCCAGATTTGCTCGTGAACTGGTCGTCAATGACGAGATGAAAGCTAGTAGATTTGCAGAAGGTCTCAAATTGGAGATTAGAAAGATGGTTGTTCCGATGAATCTGGAGACTTACAAAGAGGTAGTTGAAAGAGAACTGAACGTACAAGAAACAATACGGAATTGGAACAAAAGGCCGCAAGGACAAAATTCTGATTACCAGAGCAATCACAACAAGAGGCAGAATCTGAATAATTTCGGTGGCAATGGTAATATGTGGAACCGAAACACTTTCAACAATGGGAACCAGTGGAACAGGGGACAAAATCCCAACAACGGATCAGGAGGGTCTAGGCATAATGGTGGACAACAGATGCAGCAAAACAATATTCGTCCACCCCAACAAAATAGAAATCAAGTAGTAGATACGAGACTTTGCTACAAATGCAACCGACCGGGTCATTTGGCACGAAACTGCACTGCGCAAGGAGTTCGACAAAATTTTCGTCCGGGCAACTGGCAGAATAATAACTATGGGCAAGGACGAAATCAAGCCAATCGTCCGAGTCATAATCAGAACCAAACCCAAAATCAAAATCAAGGCAGAGTCTTCGCAATGACAGAAGGAAATATTGAGCAAGAATTTGATGCAAACGAAGTGGTGGAAGGTACTTTCATTTTATTTCATGTTACAGTTAAAGTCTTGTTTGATTCTGGAGCATCAAGGTCTTTTATTTCTGAAAACTTAGCCAGGAAACTACAACTTTCTACTGTACCTTTATCTGTCGTTATGAAGATTTCAACTCTAGTAAGAGTAAACGTCTCCACAACTGAAAAATGTAGTTGTGACCTTAGAATTCATGATAAGCTGATTTCAGCTGAATTGATACTCTTACCCATTAATGATTATGATGTAATCTTGGGTATGGATTGGTTATCTGAATACCAAGCCCAGATTGACTGCCTTCGAAAGAAGATTACCTTGCGATTACCTTCAGGCGAGCTGTTGAAAATCTATGGGGATAGAAACAAAATCCCGAGAAATATCATGTCCGCACTTCTCGAATCTGTTAATCAAAAAGAGGAATTCAAAACCCTAACAGAAGTCGAGCCTCTAAAGCCCTTGAGGAATTTAGAAGACTACTTTGTGGTTAGAGATTTCCTTGAAGTGTTTCCCGAAGAATTACCAGGATTACCTCCTAAGCAGGAAGTAGAGTTCAAGATAGAACTGTACCCTGGAACAGCCCCCATAGCCATGTCACCCTACAAAATGGCCCCTGGCGAACTAATCGAACTAAGGACCCAACTTGATGATCTTAGTGCGAAGGAATTTATCCAGCCGAGCCAATCACCCTGGGGAGCACCAGTATTGTTTGCCAAAAAGAAAGATGGGTCGATGAGACTGTGTATTGACTACAGAAAATTAAATCAAGTCACAGTCAAGAACAAGTACCCCCTTCCCAGAATAGATGATTTGTTCGATCAACTGAGGGGAGCAACTTGTTTTTCCAAGATCGACCTAAGGTCCGGTTATCACCAACTTAGAATCAAAGAGTCAGACGTACCGAAGACAGCATTCAGGACTAGGTATGGACACTTTGAATTCAGAGTCATGCCATTTGGACTCACTAATGCACCAGCAGCATTTATGGATCTAATGAATAGGACGTTTAGGCCTCATCTAGACAAATTTGTAGTGGTATTTGTTGATGATATTCTGGTTTATTCGAAGACCCGTGAGGAACATCAGGAACACCTTACAGTAGTTTTGGAAACATTGAGGCGAAATGAATTGTATGCCAAACTTGAAAAATGTGAATTTTGGATGAAGTCAGTCAAATTTTTGGGCCATGTAGTGTCATCAGAAGGGATATCTGTAGATCCAACAAAAGTTGAAGCAGTAATGAACTGGGAAAAGCCAAAGTCAGTGACAGAAATTAGAAGCTTTTTGGGACTAGCTGGTTACTATAGAAGATTTATTCAAAATTTTTCGAGGCTAGCTGAGCCTATGACGAAGCTAACAAGGAAGGACGCCAAATTTAGTTGGGATGAGAAATGTGAAAATTCCTTTCAGGAGTTGAAGAGACGATTAACCACAGCCCCAATATTGATTACTCCTGCAAGTGGAGTCGGTTATGTTATTTACACTGATGCTTCCAAGAATGGTCTTGGCGCTGTTCTGATGCAGGAAGGTAGAGTGGTTGCGTATGCTTCTAGGCAACTGAAAACTCATGAACAAAACTACCCGACTCATGATTTAGAATTGGCTGCTATTGTATTTTCTTTGAAGATATGGAGACACTATCTTTATGGAGAGAAATTTGATCTCTACTCTGACCATAAGAGTTTAAAGTACATCTATACACAAAAGGAGTTAAATTTGAGGCAAAGGAGATGGATGGAATTTCTGAATGATTATGATTTTCAACTGCATTATCACCCAGGGAAGGCCAACGTAGTCGCAGATGCTTTAAGTCGAAAATCGTATAAGAACGATGCAGAAAAAGCCCAAATGTACCAATTGATTGAAGATTATAATTTGGGCGTACAAAAAGGTGACAATCAGATTTTCTTATATAATATGAGCTGCAAGCCAGACCTACTACATCAAATTAAGGAAGGTCAAGCTCAGGATAGAAAACTGATAAAATGGGTGGCAGATGCAAGAGCCAATGTTGGAAATGCAAATTTCAAGATCGATTCAAAAGGGTTATTAAGGTTCAGAGATCGAATTTGTGTACCCAGAATTGAAGAAATTAAAAAGATCTTATTTGATGAAGCACATCAGACCAAATACACTTTACATCCTGGTGGAGATAAGATGTACCAAAATTTGAAGAAAAACTACTGGTGGAAAGGTATGAAAAGAGATGTGGCCAAATATGTGTCTAAATGCCTTACATGTCAGCAAGTTAAGGCCGAACATAAAAGACCGTCTGGATTGTTACAACCTTTAGAAATCCCTGAATGGAAATGGGATAACATAGCAATGGATTTCGTCGGAGCTCTTCCTAGAAATCAGAAAGGTGAAGATAAGGTTTGGGTAATTGTGGATCGGCTTACTAAAGTAGCACACTTCTTACCTATTAAATCCACCGATACGATTAGTAAACTGGGTGAGCTGTATGTGAAAGAGATTGTGAAGCTACACGGAGTACCTAAATCGATAGTGTCAGATAGAGATGCCTTATTCACATCTCAATTCTGGCAGAGCTTACAGCGGGAATTGGGAACCAAATTAACCATGAGCACTGCCTATCATCCTCAGACAGATGGTCAATCCGAAAGGGTCATTCAAATATTAGAAGACATGTTGAGAGCTTGTGTACTAGATTTCAAGGGAAATTGGAGTAAATACTTACACCTAGCAGAGTTTGCTTATAACAATAGTTACCAGGCAAGTATACAAATGGCTCCATACGAAGCTCTATATGGACGACCATGTAGGTCACCACTGTGTTGGGCCGATTGGGAAGATAAGGTACTTACAGGACCAGATATGATAATGGACATGAACGAAAAAGTGAAGTTGATCCAGAAAAGGCTAGTTACTGCACAGAGTAGGCAGAAGAGCTACGCAGATAAGAGGCGTCGACCTTTAGAGTTCCAAAAAGGTGATAAGGTATTTCTGAGAATAAGCCCTCAAAAAGGCATCATGAGGTTTGGTAAGAAAGGGAAGTTATCGCCGCGATTTATCGGTCCGTTCGAAATCAGTGATCGAATTGGTGAGAATGCTTACAAACTAGAATTACCAACTAGTTTATCTGCCATTCACAACGTATTCCATGTATCGATGTTGCGAAAATATGAACCAGACCCTTCCCACACCATCGATTGGAAAGACGTAAAAGTACAAGCTGATGCCACCTATGAAGAAGGACCTTTACAGATCCTAGATTGGAAAGTTCATAGCTTGAGGAACAAAGACATTCCATTAGTTAAAGTATTGTGGAAGCATCATGGAGTTGAAGAAGTCACTTGGGAACCTGAAAGTGAAATAAGGGCCAAATACGCCGACTTATTCCAAAGAACACTCTAGGTTTTGGGATACAACTGGTCAACAGTGGAAAGAGTTGAACATCATCAAGTAAGTAAGCTTATACTTTAATTTCGGGACGAAATTTCTTTTAAGGCGGGAAGAATGTAATACCCAGAAAAATATACCTGGTAATCTCCATTATTCCCAAATCTGCACATCCAAAACTCAGGATGTTGATAAAATCATTTTGTCCTTCAATAGTCAAAATGCTAAATAGCTTAGTAACATTATCCACATGAACATACAAATATCTAACACGAAATTGCAAGCCACTAAATCTTTCTACGACATTTTCTCAAATACCTTACTTGCGTTCTCCAAATAATCATGTGCAGAAAAAAAAAAAAAAATTGAGCAGAGTAATCGTTACGAAACTATCACCTCTAATTTCGTAATACCCAGGAAAAATCATGGGCGTCAAACAAGATCCGGAAATCTCGCCGACATGTCACCGGGAATCTCGCCGAGATCTCGCCGACATGTCACCGGAACCTCGCCGAGATCTCGCCGAAATTTTCGGATCTCGCTCTCTAAAACCAAACGCACGACTCCCGCTCGAAACCCTCTTCTCTTCTCTTCTCTCTTCCTTCCTTCCAGCGCACACCGCCACTGCCGCTCTCCTTCTTCTCTCCCTTCCTTGCCGCTGCAACTCCGCCACCGATCTCATCTCGCCGTCGCCGTCGCCGCCGCCGCCGCCCTCTTCTACGCCGCTGATCTTGCCGCTCTTACTCTTCTCTTCGCCAATCTCTCTTCTCCGATCTCTCGCTCCCGATCTCTTGCTCTCGGTCTCTCACTCTCGATCCCTGCATCTCGCCCTCTCTTCTTCTTCTTCTTCTTCTTCTTCTTCTCTTTTCTTCCCCCTCTTTCTCTCTCTCCCCCTGTTTTTCTTCATCCGCCCAGCAACCAAAAAAAAAAAACTTACTTTATTTTATTTTTATTTTTTTCTTTCATTTTTAGCAACCATATAATATGTTATATAATACACTTTTATATATATATATCATACACAATACCACATACATACTTTCTTATTTTTCTTCCTTCCGCCCGCCTGCAACAAGCATATTTTAGTTTAGTTTATTTTTATTTTTATTTTTTATTTCTTTTAAGCAACCAACAAGTGTATAATACATTTATATGTATCATACATTTTTTTATATATTTATTTTAAGCAACTCAAGTGTATTTTATTTTATATATTTATTTATTCTATGTATGATATATAATACATTTATAGGTATCATATATATATATATACATATGTATATATTTTTACTAAGTGTTATTATTTTTTTTAAACATTGCAACTTTGGTGTATTTCATTTTTTTTTATTTTTTTTAAGCAACCAATATATTGTATAATATATTTATATGTATATACATATATATCATACATACAATACATTATTATTTTTTAACATTGCAATTCAAGTATTCTTAATTTTTAAACAAACAAAATATTATATATTATGTTTATATATATGTATCATACATACAATACGTTATTATTTTTTTTAACCATTGCAACTCAATTATTTATTTTTTTTAGCAATCAAGATATTATATAATATATTTATATGTATCATACATATCTTTTTACCAAGTGTTATTAATTTTTTTTAGCAACCAAAATGTCATATAATATATATATATATATATATACTTAGTTTAAACATCCAACCACTATATATATACATGTATATGTATATATCTCTAAACTCATAATTGAATAATTATATTAACAAACGTAATATACGTGCTTTTATCGTATGTATGGCGTGATATCACTAAAGAACACGATTAAGATAAGAATCACACATATGGGGCAGTTATTCTAAGGAATATCGCCAATGTTCTGATTTATGGGTTGTGCCACCCTGAGTATGATTTCCTAACGGTACGTGATTTGGAACGTGATGAAATTATCGACTCAAACAATCTAATGTTGCAACAATTAATGTGTGAAACTTGTTTGTAATGTTCTTGTGTATGTATCACAATAATATATTGTGAATTGTTTAGATGACCCACTGGGCTTTTAAGCTCACTCCTATTTCTATATGCAGGTGCTTAGGAGAATAAAATTTCGAGTTCGTGATATAGTGCAGAGTAATAGGGGTGGGTTAATTAATTAGTATTATGGGATTGAATATTTTTATTTATTTTTCAAATGTTTATTATTCAAACGAATTGTATTGATAGTTGACATTCAATGAATATTATTACGGTCAGTAAAGATCTTGTGATTTAATTCACGTGTGAATGCCTTGGAATAGAATTCATAAATTCTATTTGATGATTGCATTTTAATATTGTGTCCATAATGGATGAAAAAAGGCAAGTACCACCCTCATGAAGATAAAGATTTTATGAAGAATTAAAGGTATTCGTTTATCTTAATCGGTAAGTTGGTTGGAAGAATATAAACTCATAGTTTTACAAATTTTATTATTTATAAAATGGTTAAGATAGACGGATACGTGTAGCATCTCGATTTTCGGTGATATTTTATATAAAATTTAATTGTTCATTGTTTTACAAAAAAAAAAAAATTAGTCTTGAAAATCGGGTGTTACAGTAGCTCCGGTGAGTCAACGCCACGCCTTTGACTAGTCCGGTGTTCCCGACGAGTAGAGAATCGCTGCTGTGTCGCTTTGGTTCACCTCAACTCGGCCGAGTTGTCCAGTCGACCGGGTCATCATCATGGAGTGGAAATCAGGTGAGTCAAGGAGGATCGTCGGGTGGCGAAGATCGCCGGCGGGAAGCTTGTGTGCGGTGGCGGCAGTGGCGAAAGCGACGACAGAACTGGAGAGGCGGATTTGGCGGGAGATTTCGAGTTTGGTGCTGATGGGATTGGCGGGAGAAATCACGACGCCGAGGGAGAGGAGGGAGAAGTAGAGGATTGGGATTTGAATGCATGTTGGGGAGAGGATGAAGGCGACGTCGCCTTTGGATAAGCCGATTTTGGTTTGGAGAGAAGAAGCAAGCGTTTCGGTGTGGGGGAGGAAGTCGGAGTAGGAGAGGCGGTGGCCGGAGGTGGCGTCGATGAGAGCGGTGGTGGTTGCCGGAAATGATGAAAAGGAGGAGAATGATGATCGGAGGAGGGAGAAGGCGTGATCGGCGACAGAGAGAGGGAGGTGATGTGAGGGAAGCGGGGTTGGAGGTGTGAGGGAGGGGAAGATGTTAGTTTTGGTGCAAAAACCGCTTTTTGAATCGATTGATGAAGAAGATAATTTGGGGAATCTTCCCGCCATTGAATTAAGCTTCCTCTTCTTTTTCACAGAAACACTGCTGCGTTTGAAAGAGTAATCCACAGCTATATAAAAATCACCTTCATCATTGTCTTACTTAATCTTCCCCCGTACTTTTGTGAATTAAGTTAAAATAATTTTTTTTAATGTAACTATCATCATTTAATGTCAAACTGAGATGGTAAAAAAAAAGATAAAGGTTGTTAACTATTCAATTTATTTCACGTAGAAAATAAATTTATTAACATTGTGTATTTTAAATAAAAGCATTGAAAAATATTTTTTTAACTTAATTGTCTATCATGTAATATTTTATATAATGTAAAAAGTAAATCTTTTGACATTGATGACATGACATTTTTTTTAAAAATATATTTTATATGAGCATTGGAGATGCTCTTATGATGCAATGATCTGGTGTATGGTGATTGAAGAATATTTTCTTATCTTTTTTTCTTCCTAGATACGATGATGAGGTATATTGTCACATTAGCTTAGATATAAATTTGAGTACATATTTTATATCTTAGGTCACTCATTTATATTTAATTACACAAAATTTATTAATTAGGAACGTTAGTTTAACATTTTTTTTTATTTTTTTAATAGGGAGTTTCTATTTGTACTAACCAAGAAAAATTTATTTTATCCGTTTATTATGTATCATCATTTAAAATTTATTAAGTTGGATGAAGGAATATTTTTGGTAGATACAAATAGAAGTTCTCTTTTAATATATTATCAAATTAAATATATATATAAGAGATTGAAAACTCTACTACCATTGACTACAAATCACTATATATATACCATATTAAATTTATAACTTTAATACAATAAAATATTTCACAAGTGGTGCTATGAAAACACACTTTAGACATGTTGTCCTTTAAAAGTTGTTAAATAACTTTAAATTATACATCAAAGATATTTTTCATGTCACGGTTACAAATCAGTTGTGAAGGTTGTCACATTAAATTTGTAATAGTTGCAACGCGTGAGATTTTCAGTCCTCTTAATTAGCCTTTTTCTTTTCCATGTACAACTTTTGCCTTTTTCTATTTCTTTGGTTAATTTCTTGGTACATTATTTGAAGTGTCAAATAATGTTAATTGGTCGTAATCTATTAGGTGGAGTTGGCATATATATATAATGCTTCTTCAAATGGACGCCAAGGAGTGAAAAAGGAAACATTGCTAAAACTTTTCCAACATCTACATGAAAGGATGAGATGAGGACTTGTTTTTTCCATCCAAGGTTAGGTAAATGTTGCTTATCTGATCATCTGTTTTTTTATATATAGATTGTCATGATGCTCTCTACTCTCTCCTTTAATATATATTGCTTCGCATTTTCAATCACCATATACATATACATTCAATATATATATATATATATATATATATACGAATTAATATACAAACAAAATCACAATTTAGCTGAGGGAACGGAGAGTGCGTAATCAACGAGCTCCCTTCTCAGTATTTTCCCTGCAGCAGACTTTGGAATTGAGCTAATAAAAGCCACTCGACGTAGCTTTTTGTATGGTGCAACCTGCAAATAAATACAACACAGTAAACCATACTGTCCTCTCTCAATGATTTCCTTAGATAATATAAATGAAATACCTCATTTAGCACAACTTATAAAGTTTTTAAGAAATTATAATCCCGCATCTAAAGCTCCTGCCTATATAGAGAACGTTCACCCCTAATTTTATAAAAAAATAAAATTTAATAAAGTATTTTAAAAATATTTTTATTTACAATAATGTTTTTATCCTTTTTGTAATTAATATGTACTTAACGATAAAATCCATAACTAAACGTGCCTGCTTTGCAATGAAATCCATGACTTGGGCTTCACTGAGATTACTGCCACCTTTTCTCACAACAAATGCCATAGGAATTTGTCCTGCCTTTTCATCAGGGTACCTGTCATTTGATTTTATTTTTTTTCATCACATTTACCAAATATAGCAAATTAATCTCCACTACGACATGTCCACTATTTGCAATGAGGACAAAAATAACAAGAAAAAGGGTCAAATAATTCACGATTTTATATTAAGTCTCTAAGGGCTGTTTGGTACGCGAAATTAGATGTAATAAGACTTTTTTAAGTTCTAAGTCTATGTTTAGTTGCCGATCAGAATGGGATAAAAAATAAAATAGTGATGATTCCAAAAGGAGGAGATTATTTTTATTTTATTGTAATGAGTTTTATAATTTTTTTTAAATTATTTAATTTTATCCTATCATTTCTTATCTAATTTAATTTTATAAAAATAATATTATCTTTTTCTGCGCATCAAATGGGTCCTAATTTTATGTGTTCCGAAAAGTACTTACGGAATTACAGCAGAATCAACAATTTCTGGGTGGGATTGAAGTAGATGTTCAATCTCAGCTGGTGGTACCTGTTAGATGTTTCACATTATGTGATATATATTAAGATATATATATGAGTAATTATGAGGGGATTATAAGTACCTGGTAGGCCTTGTATTTAATTAATTCCTTTAACCTGTCTATAACATAAACAAAGCCATCATAGTCAATACTACAAAGGTCACCCGTCTTAAACCAGCCCTCTGAATCCAATGCATAAGCTGTTGCCTTTTCATCTCCAACATAACCTAATTATAAATTAATGGCAGAATTTTCTTATTAATGAACCAAGAAGCAGAAATATCATAAGGTTAATTTTGAAAGCATGAATGCATCGACGTACTAAACTTGATATTGTAACTATGTTGCCAAGTGAAAACTATTTACCAATGATCCTACACCAGTGATCGCAATTAAAAAATATAGAGATATCAAGTAATTAATTAAAATCACCTTTCATTATACCAGGGCTACGAAACCATAGCTCTCCTTGGTGACCAGAAGGCAAGGCTAAGCCAGTGGCCGGATCAACTATCTTGGCTTCCACGTTCCCAGCAAGGCGCCCTACAGACCCGTACTTTCTAGCCTCCTCAGGGCCTAACGCCGCTGCCGCCCCCATTGCTGACTCGGTTAATCCATACCCCTATATACAATAATAATCAAGCGTTATTCTAATAAAAATGCTTTACAAACATTCTTTTGAGACAGTTTATTGGCATTTTCAAGTTGTTAGACAATTCTAAATATTAGAGCAATGCTCCATGAATATTGCATAGGAATTTTAAATTTGCAATACGAATTACATTACTCCACCACCTTTGTAAGAAGGGTATTTTAAAAAGTTTAGTCTGGTAAAAATAACGATTTTTTAAATTTTGTTAAAAAAATAGAATGTAATAGAAAAAACCTTTTTTTTTAATTTATTTAGCTGCCACATTAAATAACATTTTGTTATTTTAAACCACCTTGTCTTCTTTGTCAAAAATTATTTTCAAAACCAAACAGCGATTTTTGTATTTCTAAAATTTTTAATACAAAAACTCTGTTCGAATCCCGAAAACAAACGCCGCCTAAGCAAACAAGCTGATGGTGCTATCCCTTTGACGTACGTACCTGTGCCAACAGCACATTTGGGTAGCGAGCTGCGAACTTCTCCGACACCTCCTTCCCCAGGGGCGCGCCACCGCATCCCAACCTTTGAAGCGAGCTGAGATCATGCTTCTCCACTATCTCCGACTTTGCCATCGCCACCACTACCGGTGGCGACACCGGCATCGACGTCACCCGATACGCCTCCACCGCCTTCAACATCCTCTTCAAATCAAACCTCTCCATCAACACCAACGTCGCCGCCATCGCCACCCCCACAAAACACACAATCAGCCCGAACGAGTGAAACAAAGGCACTGTAACCAGTTCCACATTTCGATGCTCTAACCGTAGGCTCCCTCCTTGTAAGATAAAATCGCGCAACCCGGAGAGAGCGGCGATGTAGTTCCGGTGAGTCAACGCCACGCCTTTGACTAGTCCGGTGGTTCCGGACGAGTAGAGAATCACTGCTGTGTCGCTTTGGCTCACCTCAACTCGGCCGAGTTGTCCAGTCGACCGATTCATCATCATGAAGTGGAAGTCAGGCGAGTCAAGGAGGATCGTCGAGTGGCGGAGATCGCCGGCGGAAACCTTGTGAGCGGTGGCGGTGGTGGCGAAAGCGATGACGGGATTGGAGAGGCTGATTTGGCGGGAGATTTCGGATTCGGTGCTGACGGGATTGGCGGGAGAAATGACGACGCCTAGGGAGAGGAGGGAGAAGTAGAGGATTGGGATTTGAATGCATGTTGGGGAGAGGATGAAGGCGACGTCGCCTTTGGATAAGCCGATTATGGTTTGGAGAGAAGAAGCAAGTGTTTCGGTGTAGCGGAAGAAGTCGGAGTAGGAGAGGCGGTGGCCGGAGGCGGCGTCGATGAGAGCTGTGGTGGTTGCCGGAGATGATGAAGAGAATGTTGATCGGAGGAGGGAAAAGGCGTAATCGGCGACGGAGAGAGGGAGGTTGTGAGGAGGGAGAGGAAGGGGAGGTCTGAGACTGTGGAAAGTTTTAGTTTCTGAGCAGAAACCGCTGTTTGGATCGATGGAAGAAGAAGATTTGGAGTTAGTTTTCGCCATTAAAGATGGATCGGTGGTATTCTGAGACCAGATCACTGGTTCAAATGATAAGAGCTGACAGGCGAATCAACGTATAAAAGAGTTGAAATAATAATAATAATAATAATAATAATGTTGTGTGGGGTAGAGAGAGAAGTCAACAAGATATGTTTGGAAAGGAAAATCAAGAAAGAAATCCTCGTGATAGCTGCGCGCGATGACGGGAAGTGTCGGTTTAATTGTGGCCTACATATTAATCTTAATTATATATTATAAATTCTATCTAAATTTTATCTAATTAAATGATTCATTAACTTAATTAATTATTGAACATTTTTTTAGTCATCTCAATTTTTATGATATGAATTTTATTTTTATGATGGATTAAAATAAAATAAAATATAGTAAAAATACAAATAGACTATGTTTCTCTGGCCATATCATGATTTATACTATTTTTTTTTTTCTCAAATCTTATTAGCCAGAGAAATAAGATTTTTTCAAAAAAAAAAAAAAAAAAAGATTTAGATGTGAAAGACAAGCTTTCAATTTAAATTTCTGATGATTTCTATCAATTAAAGTTTTACTTTTACGACATCAATTAGTATAAAATTTGATAAACGACTACCTGAATTGATGCTCTGGCTCGTGTTTGATGAGGGGACTCGGCTGGTGTATCATGCGTGTATTGAATGGATATGGGATGATCCAACGGCTTAGTGTTGAGAGTACACACCAGCTGTGTCCCTACCACCCTCCATAATTTTATTGATAATGACAGCATAAAATATGTCATGAACAATCAATTAGTACTGCTCCAGATACGGATCTAATTAATTAATCGTTGTCCTCGTTGATGTTTAATCAAAGTGAAAAGTTAATCATTTCTCTTCTTTTATATATTTTAAATAAAATGTGAATATAGGATATTGATTGACCATAATTTGCTCCTGCATAACATAAAAAAAAGGAGATATACAAAAATATATACAGTATGAAATGAACAGTATAAACTTTATGTAATTTAAGTCCCAGTTATAAAACCTAATTTCATGATTTCACGGTGTTTGAATAAACTACTGATGCAGTACTGCAAGGAGGAGGGGAAGAAATTAGAAGAGAAGAAGAAATAGAGATAGAAGAAAAGAAGTAGAAGTAAAGGAAGAAAAATAAAAATAAAAAGGGAAAGAAAAAAAAGAGACATATCAATAATTAATATTTTTTATTTAATTAATCTGTTCATTCTAATTATAAAACTTATTTCTATAGAAATTTAAAATTCCTAACTTGTTTTTAATCTAGATTATATTTTATTAGATTTTTTGTCTAATTAGGATTTTGGATACGTATCTAAAAAAGATTGAGTTTGTGTTTGATTAGAATTACTTATTATATTAGGATTACAAGTGTTTAGAATTTAGATTATGGCCTTATGGGTGCCTATAAATACACCATATAGTAGGAGTGTAAGCAAGCCGACCCATCCGGCTAGACCAAACCTGACTATTTCGAGTCTGGTATGGACAATAAGTCGGGTTGGTCATGTCATTTTTAAAATAGTCCGACCAAATCGGGTCGGATCTCGGGTTTTAATAATGTTAACCCAAAAATAACCGACCCGACCCAATCCCTTAATATATTTATATAGTTATACTATATATAT
Organism: Paratinospora sagittata; assembly: GCA_035771175.1. Lineage (NCBI taxonomy): Eukaryota > Viridiplantae > Streptophyta > Magnoliopsida > Ranunculales > Menispermaceae > Paratinospora > Paratinospora sagittata. The sequence goes on along the minus strand of CM069602.1, from coordinate 3,031,121 downwards.
TTAATATTATTTATATGTACTTAAAAAATTCATTTACTTGAGTTGTTGGGTTAGAATGAGAGAAGATGGGAAAGGACTAGACCAATTTATACACGGATAGTAGTTTACTTTTGTCTCTTTTTTTTTCATGTAAGACTGAAAGAAGAGAGAAATAATTTCAAAAGGAGAAGTGGTTCTCTCTTTGTCTCTCCCCTCTCTACTTCTAATGTAGGATTAAAATAAAAAGGTTTATCTCTTCATTCAAGTTTTAAATTAAGGATGTAAATATATCATAATGAATTAAATTGACAATTTAATATTTATTCTATTTCTAATTTTCTATGCATAGATCATGGCATATACAATTGAATTTGTTATTTATTTTTCTTTTTTGGGTAAGCATGTTTTCTTATTATATAAAACTAATATTGCTACTATTTGAAAAAATATAAAATTATAAAGGAAAATGTATTCAATTATAAGATGAGTAGTATTGTCCCATTTTTCTTAAAAAATATGTATTTTTCAAATTTTGTAGCTTAAAAGCACTAATTATTAGTTACTTTGATAATTATACATTTAATTATAAGTGGAAAATATTCAGTGAACTACTAATCAAAGAAGGTTCATCTGAGTAAGAATTTATAAATTATTATCATTATATTGATTATGTGTATATACCTTTTAGTGCTTATAATATGCTTAGTCATATATTATATGGTGTATATGTACGTACAATAAGTAATAACTATGCAATATTTTATATGCATATATGTGAGTGTGTCAATGTGTGAATACATTGTGTAACTATGTGTTTTGTTTTTATAAAACATATAGATACAAATATAACATTATATATTATGTAACTATATGTTCTGTAACATTATATTATATATATATATATATATATATACATTAGATATATACTATAAACATATGTTATATGTGTACATTTTGTTATTATGTATAATTATATTAGTTATAACATAAGTATATATTATAATGTTATAATATATAAATGTGAATTAACATATATGTATACACACTTTTGTACTAATATATGGTTATACATTTATTTATACCATAAATGAAGTGTATACTTGTAAATTTAAATATGCATATACACTTTCATATATATATAACATTACATGTTATATTATATATATTCTGTAACATATATATATATATATATATATATATATATATATATATATATATATAATTATATTGTAATGTGAATTAACATATGTATACACACTTTTGTACTATTCTATACTTATACATTTATTTATATTATAAATGAAGTGTATACTTGTGAATGGAGTTGAAAGTGAAGAGGGCATTTATAGAGGGAGAGTGACTTCGTTCCTTCTCCTTTTTCTAATGTGGGACTAAATGTTCTTGTCAAACTCTAACAAGTTATGATTTATATTTTATGATATGCATAGATTAACAATTATGGTTTTATAATATGCATTTATCATAACATATATAGTGTAATTTGTTATTTATTTCTAGTTTTTGGGTAACCTAGTTATGTTTTCCTAGTAAATATAAACCATAGTTAGTGTATTTGAGCAAATATTAAATTATTGTAACATCTATCTAATTATAAGATGGGTAATATTTGTAATTTTTCTAAGAAAATGTATTAATATAATTTTGTAGTTTAAAAACATTGATTATTAATTACTTTATTAATAATGTATTTAATTATAAGGAAAAAATATTTGGTTTATCACTTATATTTAGTTATTTACCAAAGAAGTTTATTTAAATATTGAACAGTCAATCGTAAACATTTTATTATAAACTAATTAAAAATAAAATTCAAACACTAACTAAAAATTAAGAAATGCATAAATCTTTGATACAATATTACATTAAAAGTAAGATTTCATATTATCATAAGTTATTTCATTTTTCCCTATTACCAGTTACATAACTCAAAAAATAAGGTAGTGAACTAATTAAAACATTGTTACATTAATGTATGTACTCAATAGAGTTTAAATCTAAACATGAAAATAAATCCTCGAGAAGCTTATTACCCATAATTTCCTCTTATTTTTCATCTCTTAGTTATTATATCATTGAAAATTATTGAAATTATTACATTAACTCTAATTATATCTTTGTTATTATATCATACTAGCATATAGATATATAAAAGTTGGATTTTATATTTTATAGAAATTACTCTTAATTTGAGAAATTATGTTATCAACAATATTATTACGTGTGTCTAATATATGTCGCTTCTTATACATTTATAATTAAACCTTGCCTTATAAATTATCAAGATTGTTATAGAAAGAAATAGTAGAAAACCCTTTTTTGACTAATTTTGACAAATATATCATACCCAACTTTAATTATATTATTGATATATGAGTCAAAACTAATTAATGTCATAAATGGTCACTTGAAAGATTATAAGAATGCAAGTATAAACAATTTTTTGGTAAGAATAAACTAATTTTAACACATATTATACCCAACTTTAACTATATTATTGTGACATGAGTAAAAACTAATTAATGTGATAGTGGTCACTTCAAAGATTATATAAATGGAAGTAGAAACTAATATTTTATTAAAATAGACTAATTTTAACACAAATGTTATATCTAACTTTAATTATATTATTGTGACATGAGTCAAAATTAATCAATGTCATTCCACTTAAAAGATTATATGAATTTAAGTATAAAGATGTAAAATAGATAATTGCTTTTGTGATCACTTTAAGATTTATTAAATATTAAATAACTCTATTTATCCAACAAACATGAAATATGACTTAGAAGGGAGGGAGATAAATTTTTATAATAGGATTAAATTAATGCTTTTGAGCCATTGAGTGAAGATGAGAGAAAATGGGATCTTGTATGTATATTTCCTATAACTTTTGGGTTTTGATGAAAATTATGATGACTTTTTTGTTACTATATTATCAATCTCTAAAAATATTTGAGGTTAGTAAAGTAGAATATTATTTGATTGGCGTATTGATGATAACCTTTTAGCCTAGAACGCCTAGCCTAGCTAATGTATACCTTGTGATGATACTTTGTTGAATTACCAAACTTCTCTTTGGGTAAGTATTTTATAAAGTTTATTGTTTTGCTGAAAGACACATATATATAGTTTTTTTTTTTTTGGTAATGATACATATATAGTTAGACAGGCAGTAAGAGGCGAAAGAAAAAGAAAAAAAAAAAGAGATTTCATGGAATAACTTATTTCATTATTTTCATCAACTCCAACATGCAAATAGTTGAAAAAGTCTTTTGACTGTATGAACTATAATTCCATTAATAATGAAGTCCATTCAATAATTTAGTCCATTCAAGTAAAGTGATTCAATAATAATTTAGTCTATTCGAGTAAAGAGCTTAGCAAGGAGGCCCCACAAAAATAATTTATATATATATATATATATATATATATATATATTTTTTTTACGTGTTTGATTTTTATTTTTGTATTTTTTTTAATATTTTAGTTTTGGAATTTTTATCACTTTAATTTTTTTATATTTTAATTTTTTTTTTGTTATAATTGGGCTTGTATGGCGAGGCCCAACCCGACCTGCCCCCAAAACTTAGAGGTCGGGTGCCATCGGGTCGGGTGACATCCGACTATAGTGGTCGGGTGGGCAAAACTCGGCCTATCGGCCTAAAAAAAAAAAGGGTATAGAGAGAGAATCGTGGGTTGCATCGGTCTATCGCACTATTGAAGTGCAAAGAAGAAGGAAAAGGACTAGTGCGGGTATGGTTGTTGGAAGGAAGGAAAAATCAAGAACCTTTGCTCCGCAAAATGATGCAGTGAACCACAGTTGTGTGCATGTAAGGGGTCGCACTTGAAGTTGACAAGCCATTGTTGCTGTATTGACAGATTATTGCGATTGGCAAGAAAAGCACACTATTCGTTGCGCTATGTTGATCGTTGTTGCAGTGTTCTGATCTTGCAAAGAACACCGTATATCGGAGAAAGTGGAGAGAAACACAAAGAAGAGTGAATTAAAGAAATAGGTGGAGTTTGAATTGGCGACGTACCTGAATATTTAAGTGCATTATTTGGTGCTTTTGGGTGTTAGTTAGTAATCCAACTTCCCTACCTTTATTCTCGGTTCAAAATGAAGAGTTAATGACTTCTAATAATGGGTAGAATCAACCATCACTCCCCACTTTTGCCAAAAAGAATTATGATAGATGGAACAATCAGATGTAGACCTTATTCGTTTATCAAGAATTATTAGAAATTATTGAGGATGGATGTGAAGAATCTCGAAAACATATTTGATGTCCAAGAAGAAGAAGGAGAAAGAAGTGATGGAAACTTGTAGAAGATCGAGTCGATGTCGAATTTAAATTATGGAAAAAAAAAATTTAATTCAGATAATCTAAATTATGAAAGGATGTTAAAGGTAATTAATCTACAAATCCATTACAGTTGAAAAACCTAAATGGTTTTCCAAGTGCTTGAATAAACGACGGTATTAACTTCAAGAAAAAAAGAAATAAAGAATAAACGACCCTATTAATTCATCTCAGACCCCCTATCAATAAACGACCCTATTGATATAGAGTTGTTTGACTTTCAAAAAAACAATCATCTCAGAGCAATCCAAGGAAAGGGAGGTTTCTCAGGTGTAGCACTTCCAATGTAAAAACAGAAGAGAGCATATAAATCCCGATTAAACAATTGCAGTTCTAAGGAACATTGGTAAAATCTTAAAATAATAATAGCAATCATCTAAAAGATAGAGATTACATGAAAAGAACAGGTAAACGAAGGGTATTGGCCATTTTGAGGTGATTGTCTAAATAAGTCCAAAGACAGTTAAATACAGTTAGAATGAAAAGAAAGGAACCTATTATTATTTAACTTAAATGCATTTGAAGGCCATAAAATGGGTTAATTACAATTTACTAGAAGGGCTAGAAAGGGCAGTATGAACAAGCTCCCTCCTCAAGATCTTTCCTGAAGGAGATTTGGGAATGGCGCTGATAAAAGCAACTCGGCGTAGCTTCTTGTACGGCGCAACCTGCAAATAAATATGAACAAGAACAAATAAGAATACAATGAAGACCATGGATTCAGATTATTCATTCAAGAAACAAATAATGCAATAATGGATTAAACTTGCCTGTTTTGTGATGAAATCCATGACCTGAGCTTCACTGAGATTGCTGCCAGGTTTTCTCACCACAAATGCCATAGGAATCTGGCCTGCTTCCTCATCAGGGTACCTGTCATCACAGATTTTTCAGTGCATGTGATTGAAAAAGAACCTATATGCCATGAAATGGTTCAAAGATCATAGATAACATATGGCCAAACAGTTTAAACACTGCCAATATTGCAATGAGCTTTACAAATGAATTTATTCAGACACGCATGGTTCTAACAAATACGTACGGGATTACAGCAGAATCAGCAATTTCTGGGTGGGATTGAAGTAGATGTTCCAGCTCAGCGGGTGGTACCTGTAACATGTTTTAGGTTGATTGGATTAAATGACTTAAAGCAGAAATGTCGTTTACAACCAGACAATTGACAAGGAAAGGTTACCTGGTATGCCTTGTATTTTATCAACTCCTTTAACCTATCAACGATGTAAAGGAAGCCTTCAGAGTCAAAATAGCAAAGATCACCAGTCTTTAACCAGCCCTCTGAATCAAATGTGGAAGCAGTTGCCTCTTTGTCTCCAACATATCCTGCGAGTACCAGGGTTTTCTTCATCAGACAATAAGCAAAAGATGAAGTAAAATGTAAGCTAGCATTTTTAGTATGGCAAAAGATGAAGTAAGAGCACCCCCAGATTGCTAACAATAGCATCTAAGAAAAAAGAAAAAGGAAAAAGGAAAATGAGAGAAAACTTCAGTTAATAATGAAATATCAACAACTTTATCTCAAATATCTTGGACTCCAGCATTGCTGGCCTGGATCTGATCCCCCATTTTGTTCTATTTACGGTTCTTTCTTATAATTTAAGTGTCATCATATCTGCTCCTACTGCCTAAATCTACGACTTTTTGGTCTTCATATCTCTATTTCAGAACACCTAACCAGCATGTTCCTTCTAAGTTCGAATATGAGTTACTGCCTGCTTGCATTCAAACCACTTCAATAAATTCTCCTCTAGCTTACGATGTCTACCAATAACCTATAGAGATGAGTCATAAACTTCTACTAATCGTGCTCATTTCTTACTCTATCTTGAATATGCTTTCCGCTCATCAATGTCAGCAGAGTCAGAGCTCTTATCTCTGTTACAATGAGCGTGCTGGCCTTCTTTTATCTTGGGATTTCAATAAATTCAAAAACAGAACTAGGACTTCACACATAATAATACGTTCATATATCTTCATACGATACCAAAAAAAAGCCTAGTTCTAAATAGTTAGATGATAATTAGTTTGTCAACATTGTAGCACCAAGCAGAACTGAAAATGATAACATTGCACATGGCATTCCAAAATTTTTAGAAGTTTCATGAAATCTGCAATTTTACAACATGTGAAGAAGGGGGAACTGTAAAATGTGCAGCACTCTATGGTCAGGGAAATGAGAACTAAACACCACATAAAGGTTAACTGTGATTTCCAAAGTTGAATACAAGTATTATGGACATCACCTGTCATGATGGTTGCTCCACGCAAACATAGCTCTCCTTGCTGACCAGGACCCAAGGCCATCCCAGTGTCAGGATCAACTATCTTGGCTTCCATATTCTCAGAAAGGCGCCCAACAGAGCCATACGTCTTGTTCTCATCAGGTCCTATCATTCGTGCAGCCCCTCCAGTTGTCTCTGTCATGCCATATCCCTACAATGAATGAAAAGAAACAGGGGGGGGGGGAGGGGGTTATCCATGAGATATCAAAACTAATTTTGCGCAAACATGCATTTCCTAATCACTTAATTAATAGCTAGCAATGGGCACTAAGGATAGCCACTCAAACCTCATAAACCCTGCTTCTAATGGATTTCAGCATCTAATCTTTTGTTCACAGGCAATCAAAGAGCAAGGCTTTGTGGCATTTTTGAAGGGTTCAGGATCAAAGTTTGCTAAATATTTACTGAAAGAAGCAGACTTTTTCAAGTAACTCCACATCCATTATACAACTAATATTAAAACCAATATGTTAGATAGTGAAGAACAAGATGTCCCTTTCCCAAAGAATACACTTAAAAAGTAAAAAAATTTATTGATGTGGAGTACCTATATTTTCAAATATGAAAAAACAAGCATGTATCAGATTAAGACACTAAATTGTCATTGATGTGGTGTATCCACCAAGAAGTTTTCCAATGAGCAAAGAGAAATGTCAATTGAGACAATAAACTGACATATTTAAGCAATAATTTTCCTAGTTTGGTATTTAATTACTCAACTTTTAGACCCTAAATTGCCTCAAAAAAGAAAAAGAGAAAAACGGACCATTAATCAGATTGCCTCCAAAAAAAAAAAACGAATCAATAATGGCAATCTTTCTACTTCATTGACATCATTATCACATGCAAAATTATATGGACAGCTTTTCTATTTCCCTGACACGCTTGTGTATACAGCATCCTAAGGTGATTAATTTGACACTGAAGAGGATAAATGATCCAGTTTAAAACTCAAGTCAATGGACAAAGGCCCCTTCTCCACATTACTGTCAATTATTTTAGACATATATGTAATGTGTATTTCCACGTGCGAAAGCGTCATCGAGACATACTTTAACGACTATGCTATTTTTTTTTTTTTGACAAGTTTTGTTTATGTTAAAATAGCATTTGAATTGGCTATTCATTCATTAATGACGAATACCTACGAGTAATCCTACGAGTATACATCACTTTGATCGAAACTTTTGAAAAGTTGAATAAAAAAAAAAAACACTTTTGAAAAGTTCAGAGTAAAAAGCAGTGACCAACACAAATTCAATCAAATTGACATACGCACCTGTGATATTTCCACGTTGGGAAACCGAGCCGTGAACTTCTCCGACACCTCCTTCCCGAGCGGTGCGCCGCCGCATCCCACCAGCCTCAACGAGCTCAGATCATACTTATTAACCAACTCTAACTTCGCCATCGCCACCACTAGCGGCGGCGACACCGGCATGAACGTCACCCTATACGCCTCCACCGCCTTCAACATCCCCACAAAGTCGAACCTCTCCATCAACACCACCGTCTCCCCCAACGCCACCGCTCTCAAACACATAAAAAAACCGAACACATGAAACAGCGGCACCGTAAACAGAGACACAGGATCCGGCGGATTCTCCTCCCTCTCGACTTGAATCGCGTGGTATCCGGCGAGCAACGCGATGAAGTTCCGGTGAGTCAGTACCACGCCTTTGACTCGGCCGGTCGTCCCGGACGAGTACAGAACCGCCGCCGTGTCCGATTGACTCACCTCGACTCGGCAGAGTTTCCCGCTCGGACTACGACTACTCGTCATCATAGAACGAAAATCGCACGAATCGATAAGAATCTTGCGGTCAGGAAAAGAGGAAAGCTTAATCGCCATGGCCGACGTAACGAACGCGACCACCGGTTTCGTTAGGGCCAATTGGTGGGAAATCTCGGATTCGGTGCTGGTAGGATTGGCGGGAGAAACAACAACACCGAGAGATAACAGCGCACAATAGAGGATTGGGACTTGAAAACACGACGGAGAGAGGATAAAAACGGTGTCGCCTTTACGGAGACCGATTTGGGATTGGAGAGACGCCGTTAGGGTTTCGGTCCGGCAAAAGAACTCGGCGAACGAGAGGCGGACGCCGGAGGTGGCGTCTATGAGTGAAGTGGTGGTTTCCGGCGAGGAACAGTTCTCGCGGAGAAGAGAAAAGGCGTATTCGGTGGCCGAGAGTGGGAGATTTTCCGGCGGGAGAGGAACGGAAGGTCTGATACTGTGGAAGATCTTCGTTTTCGAGCAGAAACCGCTGTTTGGGTCAATGGAAGGATTGGATGGATTGGATTTTGCTTCCGCCATTGGAGATTCGTTACAGAGCTTCTTGATCTTCCTCCGAATCGTTCAGCTTCACATCCAGAAATCTGTAAAACACCAGAGAATCAGTTTAAAGATTGGAAACATTATATAATAATTTGTCTGTGACTCAAATCACTCTTATATACGTACTTATAATTCTGCGCCTGGTTTGCGTTGCAGGCATGAAGAGACATATATCACGGGACTTCCAGTAACTAACGTTTTATTGTGAAATTACGAAAACATCCTGTAAAGTAATTGATCAATTAATATTTTAAGATTGCTAACATATGCTAATATGATAAAATAAGGTTTTTTTTTTTTAAGTTGAGTTTGAAGAGTTATGCATTTTAACTAGAAAGGAAATGTTTTTGCAAAATCTAAATACGATTTGGCTGCGTGAGCCAGGTCGGTACCGGGGGGTTATTATCGTCATTATAGTTTCACGGAAGTTTGAAAATTGCGGGAACTTAACAGTGGTTACGTAGACTGGACTACGTCCATAGACTGGACTACGTCCAGAGAGGTACGGTGTTTATGGTTTGCAGTCAGACATGAAAAAAATCTGGAATAATTGAATTGGCCATAGGAGTCCGGGTCATGATATCCAATGACAGCAGTACTATTAACGGGACTATAAATAAAGGAAGAGAAAATAAATAAAATAAGGCGAGAATTTTTCATCATCAATTAATTAAAGTTTTTATTTCACAAAAAGTGTTGATTACTTTTTGTTGTCATAAATAATCATTAATAATGTAAAATAAAATACCATGATAAGAGAGTGGCATTATAATTTATACAAAATGATCTTTTTTTGCAAGGTGAATAAAATAAATAAATATAAGAGTGTACAAAATGAATTTGATTTGTTGCATTAGGTTTCTAACTTAGAAACAGTTTTTATTTTTTAAACAGTAAAAAAATCAAAATGGTGTATAAAAATATATTGGGTAGAATAAAATTTAAAATTTTCTTTTCACTTTTTCTTTGCAAAAAGAAAAAAACTTGGAAAACGACTATTGTTTTCCAAGTTTTTTAGTTTCGGGTACTTGAAAACAGAAACACTAAATCCTAAATCTATTTTCAAGTATCCTACCAAACGTAGTCTAAGTTTTTCAATATCAAATATTATTCACCATCTTAAAGAATTACATTACATTCAAATTGTTGCGTTAGAGTCAATCAATTTACAAATTGTTATTATTATTTTTTGGTGATATAAATTAACTACATTACTTCAAGTTGTGTGATAATTTTAAGGAAATTGTATGCCAAAGCACATAAATCATCATTCAATTTTTTCATAGATAATATAAAAAGTACAATAAAAAGCAAAAAACGATTGCGACAACAAATACGCCAATCTTATCTTAAAAAGCATAGCACGAGCATGACAAGTTTGCTCATATAAATCTATATTACACACAAGTAGAGAAGATTTTCTTTTGGTAATTTTTATAAATATATTTTATTTTTTTGTGATTGGGCCTATCTATTCGTGCGCTAGAAGTTCCAATACTCATTATGAGTTCTGTTTTTACGGGGATCTTCCTATACAAAAAATATGTCATTAATTTAAATAAATAAATTAATTAAATTTAAATGTGTCATTTTTAGTTTTTTTTTTATAGTTTTTTATAAGGCCTTCCTGTACTCTTATAACAAGAGTGTCTTTAATAATCGAACTTTAAAATTTTTATATTATATTATTACAAATACAAATATATCTTAATCTAACACTTAAGTTGCTGGTGCTATGATTCCTGAACTTACGAGGCGTTGGACAGCAGATATGTCTGACTCTAATACCAAATGATATGAACCCTTTTTTATTTAAAAAATATAAAATGAAAAAAGAAGAAATATAGATAATTGACTTAATGGATGAAGTCAATTCCTCCAAATGATTTATTCGAGGACAGATTAAACATGACTTTGTCAATAATATTCTACTCCCCTTTCTATTAATTCACTCTTCTTAAATAAAAATGTACAGCACACTTAAATCTTAAAAATTGGGATATATAATTCACGTCCTCTACACATTCACTCATGTTCTATTAACATGGTTGTAGTGGTAAGAAACTACTATAACTAAACAAACTACCTTAACTACTTGTATTTATAACTAAATAAAAATAACATAAAAATATAGTATATAATTTAAGAAAATATAATCGTAACATAGACCTCTTTCAACAAGAGTGCCTTTAAGAATCAAAACCTTAGAACGTTTATACGAAGATGATCTTAAGACGACTTGGCCCGCTTTCACTAAGCCGACAATTTCTTTTAGTCCATGGGTGTTAATAAATAAAAAAGAAATATACTGAATGAGCATAGTTTTAACTAAGTTAATTTTATAGTGGAGATTTAAATTTTAATAAATTATGTCAGAATTTTTTTAATACATTTTTTAAAAGGTTATTTTTTATTAAAAAGTGATAAAAAGGTCAACCAACACAATTAGCATATACAGCGTGTATTTATGATTTGACTTGTAAGATTATTTGACTAACAGAAAAACACACATCACCGTGTATTTATGATTTCAACTGGTTGACCATTGATAGCGTTATGAATATACAGCTAGTGCGTTCACATTTGTTCACACATACAAGAATATCACACGATCTCTCATAATATATATAGGTCTTGTTTAGTAGAGCGGTAGTATTTTGAGTCAAAATCACTTGATAACACACAAACCCTAAACCCAGGGAGAATGTTTCTTGAAAATGACAAAACATCACGTTTAAAACCAAAACGTAATCGTAATATTGGCTGCCCAACGATGCTTTTAACGCGCAGCCAAACAGGGCATAGTACTATAAAATTATCACTTAATAAAAATTTGATTTCCTGTGTATCAAGGATCCAATAAGTAATATAAGAAAATAATAAAGTGACTATCACACAATACTATAATTTAACCCTCACTGTCTCATCATTTTAAAAAATACTGATACATATATACTAATCCTTGATTTTCAAGTAGTCTATAAATAGTGAGATAATATAACTTGAATTATAATGTTATATAATAAATACTCTAGCACTACTCTAGGCAAAGAGTACTTTTATGTGTTTACAGTTGTTCACATTTGCAAGACAAGAAGGGTATGCTCATGCACGAATAAGCGTCTTTAACATTTTATTTTAATGTTAAGAAAGCTTTGATTTTTATATGATCTTATGATATCCACGGTATCAAAGATAATGAAGACCATGTATAAAAGTTTCAGAATTTAATTCTTAAAGGTATTCTCATTAAAAAGGTTTACCATTCTGTTTCTGTCTTAAAAATGAGGACTAGTCTCATACTTAAAGGGTGCGAGAACACTTCATGAGAAACCAAAAAATAAAAATAAAAATGGGTACAATGAGTATTATTGGTGGTACATTTAGAATTACTCTTATCAATATTACAACAAAAATTCAACCGTGTAAACCATCATTATTCTTAATTTCTTACCCAATTTGGCCCAATCTAGCAGGCCCAGTAAACACTGGTCTTACTGGTCTGCTTACCACGGGCCCTTGGACCTTGTACTGGGTTTTCCAAGAAAGAGCTTATCAGCATTGCATTACAAAAGCAAAAAGCCTAGACGTGCAAACTGAGTCTGAGCTTGGTGCTCATGGACGAACCACTTTTCCTCAAAAGTTGCCACGTCAACACTCCTCTTATTCTTCACCTCCGTCTTTCCCCCTCTTTCTTTGAGACCTGAAGAACAGTATGAATGGCGTCTATCTATAATCTTCTCAGCTCCAGTTCATGACTGAAATTCCTAAAAACCTCACATTTCTTCTCTATTCACACGCTTTTTCATTTCAAATATTCAGAACCTTAACGTTCCTTCGCGCGTAGGCAAATCCTCGAGCCCTAGCTCTGGAGATCGCGTAGATGGACATTCTGTTCGCTCAGATCCAAGCGGATCTGCGCTCCAACGACGCTCTCCGGCAGTCCGGTGCTCTTCTACAAGCTCTACAACAATCCGCAGCCGGAAAAGATATCTCCGTCATCGCGAAATCAGCTTGCGAAGAGATCGTCGCTTCTCCGGCATCAGCCGTCTGCAAGAAACTCGCATTTGATCTCATTCGGTCGACTCGACTGACAGCTGATCTATGGGAAACGGTTTGCACCGGCGTCCGCAACGATCTCGATTTCCCCGACCCCGATGTTACAGCCGCAGCTGTTTCAATTCTCTCTGCAATACCTTCGTATCGCCTCGGAAAGCTCATAGCGGACTGCAATAAGGAGATATCGAATTGCTTCGATTCTCCGAGCGATAATCTCCGGTACTCGATTACTGAAACACTAGGTTGTATTCTAGCGCGAGATGATCTTGTTATTCTGTGCGAGAACAATGTGAATTTGCTTGATAGAGTGTCTAATTGGTGGAGGCGGATTGGACAGAACATGCTTGATCGGTCGGATGCGGTTTCAAAGGTGGCGTTCGAGGCGGTAGGGAAGTTATTTCAGGAGTTCAATTCTAAGAGAATGAGCAGATTGGCTGGGGATAAGCTTGTTGATAGTGAGAATTCACTTGCAATAAGGTCAAATTGGGTTTCGTCTACGGTGGATTTTGTGTGGAAGAAGAGGAATGCTTTAATGGCAAGGTCTTTGATTCTTCCGATTGAGAGTTTCAGAGTTACTGTATTTCCTCTTGTTTATGCTGTCAAAGCTGTTGCTTCAGGTGCAGTTGAAGTTTTCCGGAAGCTTTCAAGGTCGTCTACGAGCAGTAATGCAGATACGCAGGACTCTGGGAATGCAGACAAAGTGGTGGGAGTATCGGACCTGGTTACACATTTGGCACCCTTTTTGGTATCATTGGATCCACCATTGATTTTTGAGGTTGGAATGAATATGTTGTATTTGGCTGATGTTCCTGGAGGTAAGCCTGAATGGGCTTCAGCGTCTATCACCGCAATTCTCACACTTTGGGACAGGCAGGAGTTCTCTTCTGCTAGAGAAAGTATTGTTAGAGCAGTTGTTACAAATCTACACCTCCTGGATCTTCATATGCAGGTGCTCTATTTTTCTAGTCCATGTTGTAGGAAGTTGGATTAATTGGTCTTATTTTTTATTGGTCCTTTTTTTTTAAACCAATAAAGTACTAAAAATGTGGCATAATTCTCATAAATTGTGCTTTTGATCGTTCATTTGGTGTCATGTGGAGAAAATTAGGCAGTAATAAAGAGAAATGGCTTTATGCAGTGAAAATCATATACTCAAAAACTGTACATGTTTTCTACAAGTTAGGATCTCTGGTGTAATTTTCTTCCACTGTTAACTATTCTGTAACCTTCTTGTGTTTGAGTTTAAATTCTTTATGATGCATTCACTTGGGTTATAAAGTTCTTCTATTGAAATCACATGAAGAATAGCAATTTTGTCACTCACTATGTCACTTTCTTTTGGAAAGGAAGTCATCTTTATGTATCATCTGATCATCTCCTACTTTGTGTGCCATTTATCAATAAGCACGAACTGAATGTCTTCAATTATTGTGAATACAATGCATATTTACTCATAGCAGTCCTAGGATTTCTTAATAAGATGCAACTTATTGAATTGTTTTTGTTAATAAAACCTATATCAACTTATCAAGTAAACAACTGAACTTATTGGTCAGATATATATTTATTGTGAAGAAACTTCACTGTTTCAAATTTATAATGCTTGCTGCTGATTTTTTTATGATTGTTGTTGTATACAATGATGAACTGGTTGTTACTTTCATCACGAGCTAAAGCCAATGCATAAATGAATATATAAACAAATAGAGCTTAAAGCACTTGCAACTTAGTTTTAAGCACATTTAAAGTACTAGCATATAATAACAATCTGTTTGCTGCCTTTATCATGATGGTGAGAAGAGTAATAATTAATAAATGGTTTTAATTTTTGTTTGGAGAGAGAATTTTAAATATGACAAGTTGTGATAATTGTCCTGCCCACAGGTATCCTTGTTTAGAAGATTGCTTCTTATGGTCAGAAACTTAAGAGCAGAATCAGACCGCATGCATGCTCTTGCATGTATCTGTCGCACAGCTCTCTGTGTTGATCTTTTTGCAAAGGAAAGTGTCCGAAGAGGTCAGAAGCCCCTCCCAGGTACTGATATTGCTTCCCTTTTTGAAGATATCAGGATAAAAGATGATCTTCATAGCATGAAAAGTAAAGGACTATTTAGAGAGGAGCTGGTGGCATCACTAGTGGAGAGTTGTTTTCAATTATCTCTTCCATTGCCTGAGCAAAAGAATTCTGGGACCGAAAGTAGAGTCATTGGAGCACTGGCTTATGGAACTGGTTATGGCGCATTAAACTGGACAGAACCTGCCTTGGAGGTGGTAGAAGTTTGTAGACCTTGTGTTAAATGGGACTGTGAGGGAAGAACTTATGCTATAGATTGCTATTTAAAGTTGCTGGTGAGGCTATGCCATATCTATGATACCAGGGGAGGTGTTAAAAGAGTCAAGGATGGGGCTTCTCAAGATCAGATTCTAAATGAGACTAGGCTGCAAAATTTGCAGCGTGAGCTGGTTAAACATTTGCGTGAGGTTTGATAGTTTTCCCAAAATTACATTCTATATGTGCTACTGGTCTTTCATATTGGCTTTGTTCTTTGTATGCCAGATTTATTTATGTCATGAGGTGCTTGCAATGTGTGCATCGGAAATCCAAAAATTTTGTGTGCGTTTGTATTTACTAACATATGAACTACTTTGATAGAATTATTATTTTTATTTTTTTTTGTGTTATTTCTTTGATGCAGTAACTTTTTCTGAGCCTATCAATTGTGGTTTAATTGTACTTTTGTTTGGATTCAACAGGAATTTACAATTGCTATCTAATTTAAATATTTTACTAACTTTGCATTCGGGTTTGTGCTCAATTTCTTTCAAGAACACTGCTATTTCCACCTGGGTATGTTTATATTGTAATTGTATAACTGTTGGGTAACATTGCAGCTCAATACTTAGGGTTAAAATCATAGATCAATGGCTTAACATGTACAAAGTATGCTTTAAGGTCATGAGTGCTTATCCTACTCCATACACACAAGTTCACACAAGGAACATAGAAAATCTAGAAACTATGAAAAAAGAAGAATTAAAGTAGTAAGCAACTCTTGTAAGCCTTCAAAACTTACTAGGCTTGTAAGCCTTCTTGTTATTTATATGTTAGGTTGAAAGTTACTACAAACTAGAACGGAGATGAGAAAACTTATACAGATGTATCAAATGAGATATGCAAGAATAAATAAATTGTTTTTGGTGAAAGAAGACGAAATTCAAAAAAGGTGAATAAGGGAAATTTCCAAAAATTTGCTATAGAGAATGTAGTAACTTAATTCTATACTTAAATAATAGTTCTGTCACAACTCTTTATAAATTATGTAGGACTGCAGTAGCAGAAGAAGCTTTGCTTAAAATAACATAGAGAAGTTTTAGGCCTATTTTGATGCTAACAATCCTAGGATTTGCTTTTTCTTTTTCCTGCCCACCATCCCCATTCATTTTTTTTACACCCTTATTGGTGCATCTGTGGTGGTATGTATATTCTGTTAGTCATTTGCTTATGTGGCCTGATTGAAAGGATTCTGTTTGTGCTTTTTCACTTACAGTATTCTGATAGTTATATTTATATGGAAGTGTCTGTATTGGGTGAAATTGGTTGACCAGTTATGAACAATATTAGAGGAAAAAAACAGCTCTATCAATAGAAGAAAAGTAGTAAGGTACGTATCTGCTAAAGCATTAGCATATACAGAATAGTTACTATGATATTAGGGGAGGGGGAGGGTGTTGATGAAGAGAAATAAGAGTAAGGATTCCTGTCATTTTCATTTTTTTAATATATTATTTCTTCAAGTAGGTAGAAATTAGGGGATAAGAATGACATAGAACTGCGCAAGGAAACAAATGGAGTGAGAAAGTGGACTATGAAGCAAGTAGTTCACAGGTCCCCTATTGTGGCTATGTGAAAACGTTTGCAGTTATCTATTTTCTGTCAGCAAATTGGGTGGTGCATCAATAACTTGGTGAAAATAGGAAATCAAGGCAATTCTGGAAAGGGCCTTTGATCTCCTAATAAATCCAGCAGAAAATTCAAACTCTCATCCCTTAGATTTAGAACAATAAAGAAGTAACACATGGAAACTTGACCATTGTTTGTTCTATTTCCATATCCTAACGGCTCCATTAAATGAAGATCTTCGATACCCTTGATGTTAGTTATAGTGCTAGAATTTGGAGATCCTTGTTGTTAGTTATAATGCTAGAAACAAGTCAAACTCCCAATCATTCACTTGTTTTGAAATGAAAACTCAAGAAGAACCATGTCCTGTCCAGAACATGAATTCATGATAGGAGACTTGCTGGCTGCACTTTAATCTTATACACCATCTTCAGTGTTTAGTTTTCTATTTAGTTTTGTGTCACTTTTATCTGATGGAAATGATAGTGTTCACAATAACTGTATGAACTTCCCCTATTTCCTTTCTTGTGATTTTAACTTGAAACTTTTCCTAATTCAGAATGTTCTTGTTTTCCAAGCTTTTTATTCTATATGATTTATTTTGTTCATAAGTTTGAATTAATTGGGAGTATTAATAATATTATTTTCTACATCTTTTTGCTTCTTTCCAGGTGAATACACCAAGAATAAGTGCTCGTCTGATGTGGGCAGTTGCAGAACATATTAATCTAGATGGTTTGGATCCTCTTCTGGCTGATGACCCAGAAGATCCATTGAACATTATAATATCAAATATCCGTAAGATATTGTTCAACGTGGACTCAGCTGCAAATACATCAAATAGGCTTCAGGATGTGCAGGCTGTTCTTCTATGTGCACAGCGTTTAGGATCACGCCACCCTAGGGCAGGGCAGTTGTTGACTAAAGAGTTAGAAGATTTTAGAAATAATGGTGTTGCTGATTCTGTTACCAAGCATCAGTCTCGTCTTATATTACAGAGGATTAAATATGTCACTACTCATGAAGAAAGCAAGTAAGCATGTTTGCTTTGATCTTGGCATGAAGAATAATTTTCTGGTCATATTATCCTTTTCAACCCTTTTATCAAAGTTCAACATGTTGTAAAAAGCCTAAAATTGTAAAGAGTAAATTATAGTACTAAAGATTTCAAATTATATATTCATTATACTTCTAGATAGGGAAATGAAGTTCATCAGGGCATGAAGATGCATGGTAAATTGCAGATGCCTGAGCAAGAGTGAGTAATAACCTATTTCATTGATAAATGAGAATAAGATGTCCAGGGAATGGAAAATAGAATTGAAAGAGCAAAACTAAATGCAGATATCCTCACTTACAATTTATCTAAACTGGTGGGGCCACAATAAGTAAAAGATTGCCCTTTTAGGAAAATTAAGCTTATTTCGTAAAGGTTGCTCCATTGTGAAGGTCACGAATTTAAATCAAGAAGCAACCTCACAATATGTAGGGCTAAGGTTCTGTTACTCCACCATTTTTATCATATTAATTCTCATCAATTTATTCTTTGAGGGCAATATGTGAATATTAAATATTAATTCTCATTTTAA
This sequence comes from Paratinospora sagittata, assembly GCA_035771175.1. Lineage (NCBI taxonomy): Eukaryota > Viridiplantae > Streptophyta > Magnoliopsida > Ranunculales > Menispermaceae > Paratinospora > Paratinospora sagittata. The sequence goes on along the minus strand of CM069602.1, from coordinate 3,012,570 downwards.
AAAGATGTAACAGTGAAATTCATTGAAAAAATGTCATGTTCAGGTGGGCTGGGGTCAGTGAAACCAGAGGAGATTATCCATTTAGCAACCATAAACTTACAGTTCAGTTTTATGAGGCATCTGCAGCTCAAGACAGAAAGCTGGAAGGTCTGGTTCACAAGGCCATTCAAGAGCTTTGGAGGCCTGATCCCAGTGAATTGACACTTTTGCTGACCAAAGGCATCGGCTCTTCTCTCCTTAAGGTGCCTCCAAGCGCATGCACTTTGACTGGTAGTAGTGATCCATGCTATATTGAAGCATATCATCTGACAGATTCAACTGATGGAAGGATCACCTTGCACTTAAAGGTTAGGCACTCCTTTACGCAAAACCAATATTGATGCTTTCATGAGCTGTTTACTTGTGAGTTTATTGATTTGACAGAACAATTATAGTTACAAGTTGTAGGCAATCAATTGAATTTATTTTCATATGGTAAATCTCTCTTTTATCTGGTAGAAAATGATTGTCGATGAAGGATTTAAATAGGAAATTGTTTCATTTCAACTGACAAACATCATAGTTATACCTATAAACTCTTGGTTGACCTGTTGCTAGCTTACTATTTAAAATGATGATTAAATGAAACAGGGTGAATAAGCGAAGTTATTTTCTCTAACCTATGGTGGCTTAATTATGAGATTATCCATTTAGCAAAGATGTTTTATGATGTTGCAATTCTACAGCATAAGAACTGCCAACAACCATTTCATCTAGATCCTTAAGTTGCTACTATTAGAGAATGGTGCATGTGCTGGTTCTTCAGAGACCACAATACAACGCTCAAGTACACACTCCTTGCATGGGAGATATGCGGAGTACCAACGCAATCAAGCAGACATACACCTTATGGATCTGGACGCTTGACCTCTTGAATCTGATTCCATGTCACTAATTATTTTATCTGAAAGCTTAATTTAGTAGAGAATGGGATAATTATATATTATCTTTTGAAATTGCAACTGTTTCAGCTTTTTTATCCCCTTAAAATTATTTTTCTTTAAATGCTATGTGTGTGTATCTCATGATTCTCATCTATGTTGACAATCATATATGCTTTCATATTGCCAAAAAAACAACCCAAATAATGCCTACAAAAACCTAGCTTTGTGAAAGAATTTATGCTCCAAATTATGTGTTGCTTGTTACCATTTAATTTGATGAGTTCATTTCCTACAATAGCTAACTTGCTTCTCTCTACTAATGCAATACAAACTGAAGTAATCTTCGTTATATTCTGATACTTCTAGAAAGAGTGAATCTTCATTTACATCACTATCATTCTGATTTTTTCCTTTAGTTTATATTTTTTTACTGTTGGTTAATATAGTTAATCTTGTTTTACAAGTGATTGATCTCTATATGGTAAATCCTGTTAGATTTATTTCATGACACACATCCTAGAGATTTTGCAGGTCTTAAATTTGACTGAGCTAGAACTCAATAGGGTTGATATTCGTGTTGGGATATCTGGTGCATTATATTTCATGGACGGATCTCCTCAAGCAGTTCGGCAGTTGTGTAATCTTGTTTCACAGGTTCTATTCTGGACTCTATATGTATAATTTTTATTTCCATGCTCTAGCAAACTCATAACCGTTTTACACGTAATGCTTTTTAAGATATCTTCCATTTATAATAGTTTTACAGAAGCCAATTTTATATATATACACTAAACTATATTTATATATATAAGCGCAGGTCCATGCGCATTGCATGTGGTTTTTATTATATATTAATTACAAATTCAAACTTTTACTTAGAAACAAAATTTTAAATTATAGACATGATTAATATATATATATATTTTTTTTGATAAAATGTTGTTTATTAGTAGAAGAGTAAAAATACTTTTTTTGTTTGAAAATAGAAGAGCAAAAATTTAGGATTGAAAAGGGTAAAATGGAGTAACCATATATAAAATACGCCCCGAAAAAAAAAAAAAAAAAAAAAAAAAAAAAAAACCATAAAGGCAATGGAAGATGGTTAAAAAAATACTTAAATTACTATATTGATCCTATAATTAATTCTTATAATAAGAGATCAACATGGGTTATGAAACTTTGGCATAACGGTCATATGCTGAGCTTTTCAAGAATTTGTATTACCCATCGTATAGATATATATGCCAAACTCTCTATCTATCTATCTATCTATCTATCTATCTATCTACATATATATATGTGACTGTTCTTAGTTTTCTACTTGCATGATTTGACTTGATGTTCTTGTTCATAGGATCCAGTGCTATGCAGTGTGACAGCAGGTGCTTCCCATTTTGAGAGAAGTGCTCTATGGGTTCAAGTTTTGTATTACCCCTTCTATGGAAGTGGTGCAGCTGTAGAGTATGGTGAAGGGGAATATACAGAAGAAGATCCACAAGTGGTGAGACAAAAACGAAGTTTAAAGCCAGAACTTGGAGAACCTGTCATTTTGCGGTGTCTGCCTTACAAAATACCACTGACTGAGCTTCTGCTGCCGCACAAAATCTCACCGGTTGAATACTTCCGCTTGTGGCCTAGTTTGCCTGCTATAGTGGAGTGTACAGGTGCATATACATATGAAGGAAGTGGTTTTAAAGCCACTGCTGCTCAGCAGTATGGGTCTTCTCCCTTCTTGAGTGGACTGAAATGTCTCTCTTCTAAGCCTTTCCACAGAGTTTGCTCACATATCCTACGAACAGTGGCAGGGTTTCAAGTAAGTGGTCCTTTTCTGAGTCTTTATTTTGAGTTTTCTTCTATATTTCAACCTAGCACACTTTTGTAGTAGAATTCTTGTCTTCAAACCACTGCAATGTACTTGTGTTCTATTCGAAATCCAGCTATAATTTTAAGATCTCCTAATACCTGTTTCAATTGCTGCTAAAACTTGGACCAGCTTTGCTTTGCTGCAAAAACTTGGTTTGGTGGATTTTTGGGCATGATGATATTTGGTGCAAGTGAAGTGAGCAGAAATGTCGATCTGGGAGATGAAACTACGACAATGATGTGCAAATTCGTGGTCCGAGCCTCAGATTCATCAATCTTAAAGGAAATAGAATCAGATTTACAGGGTTGGTTGGATGATATTACAGATGGGGGTGTGGAATACATGCCAGAAGATGAAGTGAAGTCGACTGCAGTGGAGAGACTAAGGATTTCAATGGAACGAATAGCATTGCTCAAGGCAGCTCAACCACCACCCCAATCTCCAAAACCCGATGAAGAATCAGAAGAAGAAGAAGAAGAAGAAGAAGGGGAAGAAGGGGAAAATGGTGAGAAGAAGAAGAAGAAAAAGGAAACCGGCGAAGAAGATGAAAAGACCAAGGGACCTTCAACTCTATCCAAGCTGACTGCAGAGGAGGTCGAGCACCGTGCACTTCAAGCGGCAGTGTTGCAGGAATGGCATATGTTATGCAAAGAGAGAGGCACAAAAGTTCATTAAAAATGTACTTTTTTTTTGTTTGAGGTCGGGTTGTCTCTTGTAATGTAATTTTAATTTTGGAATTAGGCAGTAGAATAATGTTTGATCAATTTGACTGTCAGTCTTATTTTGTATTCTTTGATACCTTTGTTTTGTACATCCTATACCTGCTTCTGTTGCTGATTTATTGAATTTGAGAAATTTGTTGTGAAAGGTTCATGGTGTGTTTGTGAAACTGCTAATGGATTTTGCCTTTAATGATGTTCTTATTCACACCCTCTTTTGTTCTGTATCTTTTCTTTGGTGCTTCTCTGTTGGTCTATCATATATTACAATGATAAAGCACATTACATCAATATACAAGGTTAGTTAGTAACGGTGTATATTTGAATCTCTTCACTTAAAGATAAGAGTTTGATTATTTTTTTTTTATAAATAAGTGAGTTTTTTTTTTTTAGCTTCGGGCCTTTTATGCCTCTCGCATTATTAAGGGGTCTCGACTTGTTTTAGTGTTAACATTCTTTGATTTTGTATCAGCATTTAAAAAAAAAAAATACACATACTAATTATTTATTATTAATTTATTATTTTAATTTAATTGCTTGGAAGTTGAAAATTATTTTTTACAAAATGCCAGTATCGCACGGGGAGTTAAAAAAATAAAGTCAATTAACTATATTAAAAAAAAGGCTGCAAAAAAAATAAAAAAAATAATTCAAATCAACATATAGACATAACGCATCTTGTTGCCCTAGCGAACCCAGCTGCCTGCTGCAGTAACTTAAGGTGTGGTGGCGCGGAAGCAACCATTTTCATTTTAAGCCATCTTCTTCAAACACTCTGCTAAACCCTAAACCCCACTCTTCTCGCAGTGTAATACGATGCCGCGCACCATTGCGGTTGAAAACCCCGGTTGCCCTCCCATTAGAGCCTTGACCTTCGACGCTCTCGGCCTCATTAAAGTAATCGAAGCTCGTGGTGTTGCTGGGAATCAAAGCATTTCTACAAACCCTAAGGTCGTCGACAGATGGGGCGAACCCGATTCTTCCCGTTCTATTCTAGCCGCTTCAATCGACGACCGTAAGATCGACCCGGTACGTCGATTTCGCGCCACAAATCGCTTAATTCTCTCTCTCTCTCTATCTCTCTCTCTCTCTCTCTCTCTCTCTCTCTCTCTCTATCTCTCTTTTTAAACTAACACTTTCAGAAAAATCTTTGATTTCAGTTGCTGGCTGTCGCGAGAAAAAATGGTCAGGTGAGTGATTCGATCTCTTGGCGTAGTATCTCATGTTTCGACGCTCTTTGATTATTTCGTATTCGTGTTGTGTAATTTGTGATTTTGTTGGGGCAGATTGAGGTGCTTAATCCGCTTAATGGGGATGTTCGTGTTACTATTCGAGGCGAAGTTGAGAATGATGATCCTTTCGTGGGTCTTCATTTATTTAGAAAGGAACGATCAGAGTCTTCTTCATCTAAGTATGGTTGGCTTAGTTTGTTAATTTACTATGTTGCTTTAGTGATTTTTTTGGGGATTTCTTAGTTAAGCTTTTGATTGCCTAGAAGTTGTTTGATATAACGTCTCTTATTAGGAGATGCACCTTGCTTACATCCACGACAAAAGGAATTGCTACTTTGAGATCCCTAGAAGTTACCGATTCGCTGGCAGACGCTACAGCTGCCGATTCTTTAAATACATGGAATGTTTGCTCTTCCGGTAATGTTTTATGTTCTGCAGTGGATGGAAGTGAAAACTATGCCTTGTTCGGAGGGTGAGTTTGTATTTGGTGATATATGAACTTGTTTGATTTTAAATCTTAATTTAACATGCTTTTGATATTTTTTGGGCTCAGGAAGGGTGTTGAGGTGAATGTGTGGGATCTTGAAAAGTGTACTAAAATCTGGACAGCGAAATCTGTAAGTCCATTGTTCCAATCGATTATGCTCTCTTTTGGTGGGGGATTCTTTTAAGTCTTTTTATGAAGTGATTGGATGCCATGTTGACCTCATTGCATCTGGCCTATGTAGCCTCCTAAAAACAATCTTGGTATATTCACTCCAACCTGGTTTACTTCTGCGGCGTTCCTTGGTAAAGAGGATAATCGTAAAATGGTGGCTGGAACCAACAATCATCAGGTAAGAAACTCTGGTTCTTTCAGGCAGAATTGACTCTTCAATTTTCCAACGTCTATAAAACTTGGTTAATGTCTTCAATAATGTAACCTCCAATGCTGATAATGTTGTAATGGTGAATAACAAAATTTGTTTCATTTTTTGTTTAATTTTTTTTTTTGTTCTTATACTTTGCTGTTTCATCCTAATTTTGTTGTTGGTTGTTCTTTTTCAATAAGAAAACACTACATTCTGCACTATATCCTGTGATAGTAAGAAACTTTCGTTCAGTTATGGTTTCTAATGCTGGCTGTACAACTGGTGCAGGTTCGTCTGTATGACTTTGCTGCACAGAGAAGACCTGTTATTTCGTTTGATTTCCGGGGGGCTGCAATCAAAGCAGTCACTGCTGACCTGGATGGTAACACTATTTATTTTGGAACTGGATCTGGTGACCTTGCATCCGCTGACATGCGTACAGGTATGTTTTTTCTATTATTAAAAAGGGAAAAAATATTAAGTTTCAACAAATTAGCCTTTCAATTCATATCAAGCTTAATACTATTTGATCTCAATTTTTTTTTTGTTTTTCCTGAACATGTGCTTAAACATGTCGTTTTTCTTTGTCTTTCACAAATTAATCTATGCACCAAATACCCCCCTATTTTACTTTGGGAAAATAAGCTTAGGATAAGGAACTTAGGAAGCTTTTTGATCCAAAGTTCTAGTGTAAATTCATTGCTTTCCATTCTTTATTCCAGCATGATCCTCTTGGATGAAGTAATCGGAGAGGTTCTGTATGACTTTCCTTCCATCTGGTCTTTCACTAAATTTGTTTCATGTGGAAAAGGATTAGAAAGTTGACACCTAAGATGAAAAGCAGTGTTTTCAAGGCGCCAAAGCGATGTTTAGGCAATTTGTCTTGTTTAGGCAATAAGAAAAATATTTATTTATAGGTCCATAGATAATTAATTAATTATTTATAGGTCCCTGGACAGTTCATATACAAAATTATATATATCTAACTATATTCTATAATAAATGTTAAATTTTCATAAAATGATAAAAAACACTTCATATTAATTAAAATCATGTCCACAAAATTATGTCATAATACACATTATCCAAAAGGTTTAACTGTACAAAATTAAAATATTTATTGCCAAAGGGTCGTCAACGGTCACCAGAGTTTCTTGGTCAGAGCAAATGGAAATGATGGGCTTAAGGAGAGAAAGGTTTGAGGGTTTATTATAGAAGGGGGGCGTTTCTATTTTTTAAGCTTATTTTTATAAATTAGATAGACCCCCCTAAACTTTTTAAATATTTGCACAAACCACCATTGTCTGCCTAGCATAGTGCCCAGGCGTTTTCTCCCTAAAATGCCTAGGCGTTGCCTAGCACGCCTTGAAAACATTGATGAAAAGACAATTTATACATCATGCATTTAGCATGGTAAGGTTACTTTATAAATCATCAGACATAGATTTCCTGAGTAGAGCAATATTAGAAGACATGATAGAATAACAATGGACAATTAAACCTGTTGAGTGTTGCAGTGGTAAATGTATCTGGCTTGGTATGTCACCTATTAAGAATGAATGCAGTGGGTTGCCAGCCAATAATGCTTACTGAATAATTGGCTTATTTGTTTATGTGTATTAATAAATGCCTTGACTTTCATTTATGTATTTATTTTATTACTGTCATTTTGGATAGTCTTGCTCTTTTTCTTTAATTTTTTTTGTGTAGTTAAATTTTTATTTTTTGTTAGTATTGTCGTGGTCTTTTTTTTATTTTTTTGAATTATGAATCTTTTAGCTAAGATGCTTATCCTCTCTCATTCCTGCCCCCTACCCCCCTCTTTTTTCTTACAGGGAAATTATTGGGATGTTTTATTGGAAAATGTTCTGGAAGCATTAGATCCGTAGTCCGCCATCAAGAGCTCCCAATGATTGCTTCATGTGGTGAGTCATGAGTGTAACTTTGCTACATGATCGTATTGCTTACCTTTGGGTTTGTTCTTTAAAGCATCTCCTAAGAAAAGCTACTAGCCTACTACAGAGCGCTAACTACTGAGACTACATGGTCTAGGCAGGGCTGTTCTTTAAAGCATCTTAAATTCTTTATTGCTTTAATTCAATTTTTGTGAAGCCTTAGAACATGTTCTCCATGCACGGATGTTATCAGAACTCGGAAGAGAATCACATAGTTCTACTGGTTTTGCTTCTACTGATGGCATCATGGAACCATTTGGAAGTTGTTTAGTGTTACACATCTTCTGTTTTACCGTCTCAGTTACTATTTTTCGGAAACAGATTTCTTCTATCTTTGATGTGATGCTTTAATTTGCTACTGGTAAATTAAAATAAAAGTTATTATATAGTTCTTTTTAGCTTAGGTTGTTTCTTGAGCTTTGTATGGAATATTAGCTTAAATTCGACCATTGCTACCTTTAAACTGCTTGCATGGGTGGTAATTTCTGACAATCATCAAGATCATAAGAACAGAAAAGTTAAAATATAAATGCTTTTCCTGCTCATTACCTTAGTTGAAATTCTGGTCTTCTTTTGTAGGACTAGATAGCTACTTGCGCTTTTGGGATATAAAGACACGACAACTTCTTTCTGCGGTATGTGGTTGAAACTATTTATTGCTTGATCACTTTGTATGGAAGTATGTAAGTGAATTAAATATTATTATAGGTTGTAATTATTATGCATTTTTATTAGCTCATGTGACACTTGGTAACTATATGCAGTAATATATGTTAAGCTTGAGCAATTTTTTATTGTTCTTAAGAACAATAAAATCTTAATGCAAACTAATTCAGAAAAGCAGGCCCGTTTCATGTTCAATGACTTGCATAGGCTATTAGTAATCTAGTCATCCGATGTCCTTAACAGCACCAACTTCATAGATCTATTTCCCTTTGGTTTATTTTATTGGCTTATCCTCATGTAGGAAAAAGGCTTTGTTGAGCTGATTATATTTTGGTTTATCTTCATCTGATTATTTAAACATACCATTGGATGCAGGTGTTCTTGAAGCAGCATCTCAATAGTGTTGTAATTGATTCAAATTTCCAGGATGGAGGTTTGGTTCCCTTCTGAATGTCTGCATGTACAGGCTGTTTGTAATTACTGCTTAGCTACCACATAACTTACTAATTATTCATTTTACTTTGATCGTTAAAGCAGAACCTTCTGCCATAATAAAACAACCGCCAAATGAGTCACAGGAGGTGAGCCAGAACGAAGACGAAGAAGAGACCGATGTGTTATTACCTGTGAAAAGGAAAAAGGCATCATCTAAAGAAAGCAAGCAAAACAAGCTCAAGTCCAAGAAGAAAAGCAAAAAGAGGGTCCAAGAAGAACCTGATGCGTAGTGATTGAATTAGTGTTTACCTTTCTTTTCCAACTCGTACTGTCAATGCTCAAGGTGAACCTTTACATGGCATGCCTGCAATGTAAGAAGGCCAGACAACGACTAGCACACACGAGCCGGTGGTCCAGACATTTCATGAGGAGCTGCTACGTCAAGAGGGTCCAATCTGGTCAGTTTTGATCGAGAAGTTCTATGGTTTTCATTGTTTATTTGTTCTGCTCAAATCAGTGGTGTCAAATCTCATTATAAGTTCTAACCCAAAATGGGTTGAAGACATATATATACAGAGAAAGCAAGTGTGGGTTTTCAGAGTGTTACGTAGTTAGTGAAATTTTGGACTATTATATTCCGCTGTTCTAATTCAGTTGTGTTTGGACTCCCAATTGGAAGAGCTGATATTCTTGTGCAATAACTTGCCAAAACAATAACAAAGTGTTCTTGTTTTTATTTTTTATTTCTTTTAATGAGGTATCATCATACCCTTTTAGTATGAGATTAATCCTCATTTGAGGCGGGAGTGGAATGGTATAGCTTATTAAGTCAATCACTCGTTCATAACAATAACAAAGTTGAGCTTTACAAAAGGAATAAGAAATTTGATTTGATTAAAAACAACCTTTTGCTCTTAACTATGTTCAAACTATAATTTAATGTTAATCAACGATTACATAAAAAAGTAAGTTAATTATTTAATAGTTAATTTAAAGTATACTAATTGAGATCGAAAATCTTGAGTCATGCCAACCACAAACAACACAACATGTGTGTGTGATTTATAAGCTTCCAAATAAGATAATTTGTTTAAATGATATTATAAATCTCTTGAAATTAGAGCAAAAATATTTAAACATGACATTGTTAAATTATGATCAGATAACATTCAATATTTAAATTTATAAAATCTCCTTGTGAGATTGACCTGTCTTCAATTATCACTTCTTGGCTGATAATATGTGATATAAGGGGAAAAGATGATAATATTTAGCTACTTCTAAAAATAATAGAATGATGGCATTTGTACACCAACTAAAAGATTCTCTACATTAATGATAAAATGAAAGAAAATCCTTCTACCAATGAAAGGTTAACTTAGGTGAAAAAGGCCCTGATCGCTTTAGTAAAAGGTTTCAGTTTTGAATATTTTTAGATACAAAAAATTTCGTTTGAAGAAATTTCTATTTCAACGCTATACAGTTACTTGAGTCCAAATGGATTTACAAACTATACAGTTACTTGAGTCCAAATGGATTTAATTTGTAAAGTAAAAAATAAAAAAGAGCATGTGTTAGTTGAACTCCTTTATCAACTTTACAATACATCACTTTCACAGTTATGTCGGTGCTCAACAAACGATTCTCTCAATAATTTTTTCCAAAAAAAAAAAGTGATTCTCTCAATAAATGTAGATTTATTTTTCCCGTTCACCTTCAATAATTCTTCTTGTAGGCTCTAAATATATAAACCATTCTCCTTGTTATAAATTTAAAAAAGACAATAGATATAATTAATTATAGATAGAATCTTTTTGTAATAAATCTTTTCTGTCAAATTGAGTCTATTTGATCTTCCAAGGCATCTAAACTACTGGCTTTAGCCCTTCACAAAGAAAATTCTGAAAAAAATCAATCAATCAATCAATCAAAAGTAAAACTTAAAGATAAAACTACTACTCTACACTTGAAATTTACATTATTAATGCTAGTCTGTTCTGTCCTCATTCATGAAACCAAATTAAGCTAACCCTCTAAAAATCCAGTACTTTGCTGTGTGTTCCGGACTAAATTCACCAAAATGACACTACCAAGAATTAAACACGATCATATAGAAATACTGGCCGGAACCCCACGGCCAGTTACTCCAGGTCCCGAAGAGGGAAGAAGCAATTCGTAAGGTGGGATCCCAGCTCCGCATCTATTCTTGAGACGGTTGTTTTTGTTCCTTGCATTAATTATCTCTTCTATCTCCTCCAACCTAGAAGAGAAATTCTTCATTAGCTCGAGGATTTCGTGGTCATTAGTCCTGTGGGAGTGCAACTGGTGGACCTCACCTAAGTACTCTTCATCTGGGGAATGCGTTGACAAGGCGTCTTGAACAGCCATTACCTTTGTGGCTTGGAGTTTTGTCGGTAGTGATGATAGGAAGGTATTGTCAGGACGTATCATGAACTTATCATAGTCAGGTTCGTCTTCTTGGGGAATAAGTTTTCTCATGAGGGTAGGGCGGTTCGGAACATACCCTCCAAAAGGGTACTGGCCAAAGTTTATTGCTGCGTGCTGCCCTGAAGCGACCCATATCATTATAGTCAGAATGTGTGATAAGTCTTCGGGAGTATTCAGTTTAGGCCACCACAGTTCATTCCTCTTTTCGTAGTGACCCTTGTTCTTGATCTCATTCCACCAAGCTTGGAGCTCTACATCGGAGGACACACTATTGGGTTCAGAATAGAAGTGGGCAACATAGGCTTCTACCCAGTCTTTTATGGCCGACCATATGAGAAGCCCATCTGCAGCATAGGGGTAATCATCAATCACAAGCTTCACACCACCAGGCGTTGAAGGATCCTCCACTGCCATGCCCCTGAATTTCAGACAAATAAGTTACATTAAAATGTTTGCTCAGAATTTTTGCAGAATAATGGATAGGATAGGAGAAAGGGATAATGCATCCTCCAGATTGATTTTGCAGCAAAATTGAGAATAACAACAATAATAGAGTTGAGACAACCAATCGATATATAATCCCAAAGCTTCCCAAGTTAGTGTTGAATAAAAACTACGAACAATAAAAATAAAAGCAAAAATAATGCAGTCAGATGACATCGTGCAAGAGGGAGTCCATGCAAGAATTTGAGGACTAAGCTGCTCATAAAAATTCGGTTGAAGGGTTACCTTCGGATTAGGTCTGCTGGCAGTGCTTCCATATCAAATCTCCATGAACTCTTGTAAGCTGCTGAACTCAATTCCATTGAATACTTTCCCGGGGTGAAACAATCCTCTATAACACCTCCTGCATTTATCAAATTCTGCCGTGCAATGGCATTGATTTCTAAAGTGTAGCGCATGTGTGGGTGAAGAAGCTGGTAAATAGGGTGCATCAAGCTAAGCTGCCTATGGGTGGCAATTATGTATGGTTCCATACAAGCATGAGTCCTCAACCTGAAAGCACAAGTGTCAAACCATTAAAACCAACATGATAAAATTGATGTAAAAATGACAAGTATTACATTAGTATGCTTGCAACCAGAGTTCAAAACCTACCAGTGGTTAACTAGTTGATGAATGCCAGCATCATTTGCACAAACATGAGCTTTGGCGAGCTTCCAAAGCCAGTGGGTTGTTGCATCATGGCTTTGAGTGTAAACATGCCTGTTTTGACTTGATGAAGGAGTTGGAGGAAGGGAAAGCTCAATAGCAATAGGCTTTAGAGTGCCCTTTTTCGTGTAGAAAAAAATAGTCCTGGAAGCATATATTTTCCTCCCTGGCAAGGAGTTGATTTTCTTGACAAATGGAAAAATCAGTTCATGAAAATCAAGTATAAACAATCTATTGTCCTCAATTGCCTGCAACATCAATGGCACAAAGGCTGAGTAAGTGTTATATATAGACAAATATACACTATATTTTTTTTTTTCTTTTTCTTTTTTGATGATTAGACTATGCATGTTGATGCTTATGGACACCCACAAAATTACCTCTTCAATATCTACTCCATAAAGTTCTTGCTGTATTAATTCTTTTGTTATCAATGACTCTGGAGGACCGTAAATTGCAGGATTTAATTTACTGAGGATTGGGAATCCCTGCAAAACACTTCGTTGATCACTTCCAAAGGAAAAGGGATCAGAAAGAAATATTCATACAAAGCCATCTGGATTAATACCTTCAGTCTTTCAATGTTAACTGGATTTACCCCTGCCAATGCCTGGCGAGCAAACTCATTATCGCGTAACCATGAAAATCTATCCCCTAGAAAAACAGTGACAAACATGGTGATTTACTAGAATAAATAAACTGACAAAACTGAATTTAGCAAGAGTGGTATAACATATACATACTTGAGATGACAGCAGGAACCTCATACTTCAACAAGCTTCCTCCGGCATTAATGACCTTTTTCATTAACATAGGTAATAGCAAGTTCCCAACTACATCTTTTTGGTCATCATTTCTTAAGAAAACACCATCATTGTACAACTTGTCAATATCAGTGAAGCACTCGAAAGGGACCTCAGAGCTCGATAAGTTGGCAACCAGGGATGGTATGAGATTGTGGAATAAGGCTTTTAGGCGCCCAGCAGAGAAAGATTGTTGTTTAATCTCTTCAAATGTTTCGTCCCGAGGAACATACACCGGATGAGGTTTTTCAATTCTACTCTCAATATATGGATCTACATACAATGAATACAGATCAAAGATGTCACAGAATGTTGAAATAGAAAGAACATAACCAGTTTAGTGGGAGAAATAATAAGTAGATTGCAAAGTAATATTGAATAGCATGCATGTTGTACCTGAACTGGTTGGAGGCCGGCCAGTACGACAACGTCTAGGATAAGGTCTCTCCTCACCAGCCAGGACTGGTCTAGCAAGATCATCATTCTTATCAGGATTACCCAAGTCATTATATGGCGCGTAATCATAGATTCTGTCAAATTGCTTCCTCTCGCCTTTTCCATTCCCCCGAACACTCAGCAAATCCTCACGCCTTAGGTCCCTGAGACCCTCCGGTGTTTGTGAGGGCAAATATACCTGTTCGTGATGTTAAAAGCAGCAGCAGCAGCAGCAATAAGAGATCAAATTCCAAGAAATCATCTATGGCCAAATTCCAATATTAATAAGTATGATTATTCTTTTTTTTTTTATATTTGCAGGGGGAGGGGGGGAATTGGATTTCAGTTCTTCACCTTATTTCTGAAGATAATTCGGCTTTCCGGATTATCGTTCTGGGAATGAATCCATGAATACGCAGGGAAGAAAATGGGACCTTCACTAAAACCATGGAATGTGACCTCCATCAAGAAGAATTCCTTGCCAAGTAGATTAGTGATAAGAAGAGCACCAGGGCAGCCAAAGTTAGATTGAATAGTGAGATTGGCAGCATAATCAACAATATGTGCATTTTCTGATTGCCTCGGCAACCAACCCCTTGCAGCAAATTCTACACTCTTGCCTGATTTGGTGACTGAGAAATGAAAAACCAAACCACAATAAGATTAATTGCATCTTGAAAATGAAAAGAAAAAATTGTTGCACAAAAGATAACATAGAGAAAAGAGAGCTGATCCATGAAGAATCAGTTTCAAAAGAGACAATAACAGATAAATGCAAGGAACCCCTTTTAAAGAACACTGTATATAAGCAAATAAGTATATATTAATAGAAAGAAAAGAGTATGCATGTTTTTGTTTTGAAAATAACAAATGCAGAAACAAACAAAAAGAAAAGAAAACCATATCTCATTTCACAGTGAATCTCCAGCCAACGCCATCAAATAAATAATAAATTCTTAGCTGCCCAGTAAGTCAAAAATCCGGAATCATCTTAAAAACCAAAAATCTGCATTAAAAATCCTTCAAATTTTAAGAAATCCAGGGACTCAAAGACAGATGAAAGACACCCACAACACAAGATTTTAAAACAAACCAGAAACTCAACACGAAGAAGTAACTAATTTTGAAATCAGAAGCACAACATGATAGTGATCTCTTTCATCATAATAACCCTCAATTTTTCTGAAATCAAGACACAAATTAAACCAAGTAATTTAGAGTTTTTAGCAGCTAACCGGGATCGATTTCCTCGCTTATTAACCGAACTATGATCCCCTGCCCAATACCACTGATAAAAGACTCCCAATGATCTACAATCTTGTCCGTCAAACTCTCCTTCATCTTCTTCCTGATCGTGATCACAACCCTTACATTAATTTGCTCCGAACTAGAAGACGACCTCAATGATCCATTAGCATCAGTCACCGGAGCCTTTGCCGGAGTACCCACATCCTTATCTCCCCGACTGATCACCGCCCGAATCGACCCACCTCCGGCACTGTCCCGTGAACTGAATTCCGGTTTCTGGTAACTCCCGTTCTTCTGCCGGCGACCCACGATTGTAACAGCAAAAGATCGCGTGGTGGTGGAAGTAGCTAAGAAATCCGACTTCAAAACTCCTGGTGCTTGAGCTGCCAACATCTTGTAGCAACTCAAATAGTCTAATATTAATAAGGGAACTCTAGTTTATGTGTATATATATATATATATACTACTTTACTGAAAGAAAGCTTAAAGCTCAGGCAGGAAGACCCACAATTAAAGTGAGATCAATAAATATATAGCCATTAAACTCCCTTCTTTCTTTCTTGCTTGCAAATGAAAAGAGATTAAGCAAAAACAGAAAGAGAAAAAAAAAGCACAAAGAAATTATGAGACAAAGAAAGAAAGAAAGATTGGTGGCTTTTTTCAAGATGTTGGTCTAGAAAGATCACAGTAAGGAAGAAAACAAGAGAGAGAAGAAGAAGAAGAAGAAGAAGAGGAGGAGGAGCGCCCCTTTGTTTTCGTGATTTTTCTTCCTTTATAGTTGTCAGAGCAGTGGAAAGAGAGAGAGATTATGGGGTTTTTACTTTACTTTAAGAGAGATGCTGGTCCCTTGGCAGACAATTATATTATATTTATATATAATGGTGAGGAGAGAAAGATGCTGAACGTCGCGTTCTCAACAAATTGAATTAAATATATTTGGTGTCATCTTTTCTTCTGGGATGTTTCATGGTTGGTTGATCTCATTATCGTCGTAGCGTACAAGTAGTAGAAATGTAGAAAAAAAGAAAAAACTATAAGACATTACAACGTACGAACGCCCATAGTTTGAAATTAAGCTTTCGTATCAGGTTGGCTTACTGCAAAAGGTTCAACCAGAGAAAGATAGTTTGAAATTATTTGCCAACTTGCTACTTCATGCTACTACTGCTACTACTTTCAAACGTACAACCTCACGCAGATCTACTGCTCTGTGTAGTTGATTAATACATGCTTCAGTATTACATTACAATAATCATTGAATATTTATGTATTATGTATTTTAATATATGCAACATAATGATTATGATGTATCGTTATATAATTTATTATCATGATCATTAGAAATGTATGTATTACCTATTACAATGTATATAGGTAACACAGGCATATCTAATGATCAGTGTAATTTCAGTTTTTTTGTAGTCAACCATACAGTCAAAATCAGAAAAAAAAAAACCCACGCAGTCAATTAAAGCAGTTGAATTTTTTTGATGAAAATTACAAGTTTTTTTAATCTCATAAACTATTAATAATATTGGATGAGGATAATTATTTAAGAAAATGTTAAATTAGCTATTGAAATGACCTAATATAAAAGATTACCCCTCGTATTACAAAAAAGGACAACTAAATAAAAAGGTCAAATAATCGTCGTCTAGTACCCCAGAATATGATGAGTACCTTATATCGAGCATACCCCAACCGTTATATACTACATAATATTGTCATATTCCAGTACACAACCTACCGCAGTGTCTAGTACCCCGAGATCATTTGTCCATACTATTCACTCATGAATAGTATAGGGTCTCTCCCCAGATTCGAACTCATAATTTCTTTATAAGATTTGATTTCACAATCTGAGTAGCCACTAAGCCATTCTCATATCATAACACATCAACAACAGTTACAAAAAATTATATCTATTACAATCAATTTAACACCAGGCCGGTAAAGGAACAAAAAATTAGGCGCTACTGCACGTCGCTAACACGTGATACGTGTGACGGAGAGCAATAGCAACTTCCATACGTTTTTCCTTCATTTTCTACTTTTAAGATAACTTCCAAAGACTTCATGATAAACATGGGCAGCGTTCAACAAAAGTACGATTCTGAAACATATGTTCACATTTTAATATATGCTCACATTTTAATTGAAATTTTTATTTTATTTTTGACCAATTTTGAGAATATTTCTTTACAAAGTATATTTTCTTATTTTTGTTGATAAGTCTAAGATGAACATGAAAATATTTATATTAAATACTGCTGATCGTATATAATATATATATAATGAAGAACATGCATATGTCATTGATAGCATATCTAAAATACAATTTAGTACAATCATAAAATATTTCATGCGTAGTACCAATGTATATAAAATAAGTGAAATGAGCTGGAAGTCTCCAGATTGAGCCCGCTGCATGTAATCCTTTAGGGGGGCCGGAGGGGAAGAGAGAGAGAGAGAGAGAGAAAATATATATATAAATGTCAAAAGAACATTGAAAATGAGTTACAATTATTTAATACATAGGGAAAAAGCCAGCCATCTCTTCCGTTTCACATGTCAAATCAATTAATTAAAGTTATCAATGAAACATGCACCTTCAAAAGTATCTTATTATCATCTACAAAATCCAAAGAACCTTAATCTCTTCATTGTCAAGTAGTTTTAATTTTTTAGTTCTTTTACTTTTAACTTGAATATTAGCTTCAAATTTAACGTTTACTTAATTATTCTAAATCAACATTAGAATAAGTTCAATTCACCATCTAATTATCTGTTGATTTATATTTAAATCACATGTAGATCTTGCACATAATTAATTAAGCATAATTATCAAGAGAGGTGAAGAATAACTAAAAAATACAGTTGAGTCAAGCCTGAACCTTTGAATTCGGGATTTAGGGAGACCAGAAAATATAAATTACCAATAATTTATAGGGCACAAGGAAATAAGGGTGTCCGTGAGTTAAGTTAGATCAAATTAGTTTGAGGCCAAAATCTAACACAACTCAAACAGTTCAAATTGTTAAATTTAAAACCCACCCCAACTCAATCTATCCTCCAACCCAATTCAATCCAAATAGTTCAGATTCGATTCGGGTTGGGTCGGTTAATAAAGTTGAATTTAAACCTAATTTTAATACCTTCGAATAATAATTTATAAAATACTTCCTACAAAACAAATTATAATGACCCTTTTTTTTTACCCAATATTTACAACATGCTATTACAATGATTTAAATTAGTGATTATAAAACTCATGCTCATGATGATTAAATTTTCTTGTTGGTTTACATCTTTAAAACTTGATATGAACATAACTTTGTTGCAAGTGCTTACTTTTATATTGCTAAAAAGTGTCGATGGTAAAACATTAAAAATTCTTATCGAACAGTTAAAAACACACACATAAGAACGGATAAAGTAGAATAAGTAAAAGACACAAGTACACGACCAAACCAAAAAAGACACAAAAAAGATAAAAAAAAATAATTTTAAGTTTCTATGATTATTAAACTCCTCATTAGTAAGGCTTTTTTTTTTTTTTCTAAAGCTCTAAATCATAAATATGTAATTGTAAAATTTATGACTTTGAAACTAATACTAGGGTTCGGTTTGAGTCGGGTTATTCAATTTTTTATGGATTCAACTCGTGACCCAACTCAAACCGATCGGGTTAAGTATTTTAGAACCCAATCCAACTCAAATTACCTATTTAACCCAACTCAAACCAACTCAAAAAGTTTGGTTCGGTCGGGTTGGTTGGGTTGACGAACTCCCTTCAAGGAAATCATCAAATGATCATAAAAAACTCTACCTGCTTTATCTAGTCTACTGCATTTTACATGTGATCATACAAGCCATCTTCCCTCTCTGAATTAAAAGCTGTTGCCACAATTGCAATCCTCTCCTTGTTATTAACTCATTCCCCTATGTCTATAAATTCAAAGGGCTGCAGATCCACTGTGATGCAGTTCAAAAAATCATCTTCCCAAGTCCAATTAGCATGAGCCACATAAACCACGTGCCATATCTATTGCATGCATGTAATGGGTCGGAGGGAAATGGGAAACAAGATCAATAGTGATATATCCTGAATATGTGCCACAGCCTACATGCATATATGGAAAATGGAAGGACAAGAGCCCATTATTCCATGTATTGAAAGAAAGTTAAATGTCTCTATGTGCTCTTAACTTCTGAGATGTTAAGTTTCAAGAGATAGCAATGGAAGCTTAAAAGAGATAGTAGTTACGAGATAACGGAACTGTCTTTGCTGGACTGCAAGTGAGAACCTCCCCGTCTGCGGTCACCCTATACGTCTCTGGATCCACTGTGATTTTTGGCAGTGCATTATTGAGCTTCATGTCGAGTTTGGTTAATTTTCTCACGTTGCTCACAGCTTCTACCCTCTTGCTGAGTCCATATTCTTCTTCTATTCCAGCATTTTTGGCAGCCTGTTCATATGAGAAAAACAGCAATTACAATAGAAACTAGTGAACATTCTTCTCTTATCATTACCAAATTTGCTGTTGTAGATTACAAGGCACCACATGAAGTGACCAAGAAAAAAAATCATGAAAAGGGAGTATTAATAAATTAATGCATCTCATTTGGAAACATTTGTCCAGCATGGAAACACCTTTATTTAATAACTTGTTCAAAATATTTTAACAAGAGCTTTACAATGAGGCGACAAAAAAATTGCTAAGTGAAAATCATCACATTTTTCGAAAGTATTGAAAACAAAAATGAAGTTTAAAGTGATGTGGTTTTATATGATAATAGTACGTTTAGACAACTTTAATACATGATACCTTTCTGATGCAAACTAACTTAAGTATCTTTATCCAGGTTAGGTACTCTATGAAGAGAACACACTTGAAAAACAGGTGTATCAAGATTCAGTCACAGAGGCTCAAAGGCTTAGATAAGACCATTAATAGAGGTGCAGTATCAATTATCAACTTCATAGCACATGAATAAGATAAAAAAGGAAAGAAGGGAAAAGTGTGCCTTGCTGACAAAAGCAATTGAGTTTGAGCTTCCAGCCTTGCCGAATGCTCCAAACATGGGTTTCATCATCACCTGCAAAACTTTATTTCAGTATTCTAGACAAGGAAGGGCATACAATATGCATCAAGCAAGGATGATCTATTGTTTACATATCACAAAGCATCTTGTTAGTCCTGCTAAAAAACGTCTCTAGATGGAAAGAAGACCATCCTTATGACACCATTCCTGACTTATAATCATCCAAATATATGAGCTTCAACTGGATGTCGTTCTTAATATATAAAGCATGTTAACCCCAAAAAGGAAAAGCATGTTAACTAGTGCCAGTTCCACCAATGCAGAGTTTTTGGCTTGATCCGAAACTTCAGCTTCTTTTTGTTTTTTGTTTTTGTTTAAGTTTGGTGGTACAATGTGACGACCCTAGAGACTTTAACCAGCATTGCTGAAAGACATAATCCTAGCACGTCAAATTATTTTTTTTACTGGGAGTGATGGGGGAAGGGGAAAAAGGAGAGGAATCCAAGACACAACAGTATATATTACCGGTTCAGGAGTAGGGATGCTAGCGTTTGCATCACCCATATTAGCCCATGCAATCGCACCACCTTTGATCACCATTTCTGGTTTTGATCCAAAGAAAGCAGGCTTCCATAGAACAAGATCAGCCAACTTCCCAACCTGCAAAGTAAAAGATGCTCAAACTTTAAATGAACAAATGCACTTGATGCAGGGATGCATGACGGTTCATGTGTTTAATGTGCCTATTATTTCCTTTCATTTTTCAGCTTCCTTTTATTTTTTAGCCCACATTTTGGTTACTTTTAGCCCACTTTGACCCTCTCTATTGGTGTAGTTAGTTGCTATTTAATTTAGGACTCATGTAGTATAATCAAGGCCATTAGCCAAGAGGAAAGACAGTTCTTTGATTTATAGATTTCTTTCTTTAGAAAGTAAATCTTTCACGTGTATCTTTGTTTCTCTGCTTCCGTCCAATGAATTTACATCAGCATTCATTCCTGTATCTTCGCTACCAGTGATCCATAGTTTACATAGTTCTGTATAACTTGAAAATATGATACTGTATTAAAAGAAAAACACACGCACATACACAGATGGCACATGTTGTGGATGGAGGTCACTACCAGAGAATGGATTGAGGAGGTGGTGCAACTGCTGGTCAGTGCTCAGGAGAATCACCACAAACCATTCCATTGATCACACCAAGAGGGCTCTCCTTGATTAAAATGGGCATAATCAAATGAACATAGCCATTATTGTACTTCAAATAAGCACTCAGATAAAATTAAGCTGGATCAGATTGGTCTTTCAACTCAGATATATGGGGACCCACTGAAGGATCTGAATCAACTGCCCTTGTTTTCTGCTATACCATTCAACTAATAACTATTCAACATCATTGAGCATTACTCCAGATATTTGTAATTTGCGGAGGGAATAGTGTTCCTCCAATCAAATTTATTCAGAAGAATCATAACCAATTGTTTAATTACAACGTAAATATGATACTTATACCATTGACCTACTGAGAAAGTTTCCAATAGAAAATGAAACAATTTGGCCACTAAAGAGGCTCGGGAGGTCTGGGAAGCTTCCAATTTGGCTGCTGCAACCTGAATTATTTGCTCTGCTCCTCTTTAGCCGGTGGTTATAGTATTTCTGAGTGGAGTCATAATCGGTCCAACATGTTATAGTGTTATCTACCAGGTCTACGTAGGGTCTCGTGTATGTTCTGTTCTTTGTTTTGAGCATCTTTAGTGCTTTGTTCTTTCTTTCGGGTGTGTTTTGAGCATCTATTGTGCTCTGCCAGCTTCCAAGTTGTTCCTTCTTTTGTAGTCATTTTGTGCCATTAATGTAATTGTTATTTGTTTCCTCTCAAAAAAAGAGAAAAGAAAAAAAGAAACAAATTCACAGCAAAGCTAATGTTGAAACCAAAGATCAATGGTTTAACAAATAGAATGCAAGTTTCAAAGTGATGGGTTTAAGCCTTAGCTTACCCATAGAAAAAAGGGGAAAAAATCTATACTAATTTTGAAATTAGCATACCTCAATTGAACCAACATATGCTGACAGCCCATTCACAATTGCTGGATTTATAGTGTACTTTGCAATGAAACGCTTTATACGGAAATTGTCATTGAGGGAACCACTAGGCCCAATTGATCCTCTTTGTACCTTCATCTTATGTGCTGTTTGCCATGTACGGGCGATTACCTAGAGCAAAAGAGTATTTATTTCGCAGTAAGCACCACGGAATTTTGAAACAAGAGTCCAGTTTTTGTACACAGAATCACAAGGAAATGAAAGCCATCATCCATAACAGAGTTCAACTTAAGATGTTAAAAGATCAATTATGTGTTCTCCAAAACAGGTGAATGTCAGTTCAAAAGATATTGTTAGATGCTATTATTAGATTACCACTGAACCCAAAAACTAGCTGATAGGTAGAGACCTAATAACATATATCAAGGTAATTCTACAAAACCCCCCTTACGTGCAGTCCCGTCCTATACGATGGGAGATAGAATAGAAGAGAGAACACATAAATGAAAAACATACTAATGGAGACTATGCAAATGCTAATAGAGAGACTTGACTCCAATTCTTCTCACAAACTTGAGCATCGATACCATGTGAATAATTTTGCAAAAAACATAAGAAAGGAGAACAGTGCTAAAATGCTAGAGTTTATTGTCTCCGAAAAGAATGAGTACTATGAGAATTAAAGATAGTTTACATAGCCCTTAAAAGTAACTTCACAATACTAGCCTTTCCAAACAGTTTTTTTTTTTTTTTATAGCAGAAACATAATAACTTTATTTATAAGATAAGAATAAGAACAATTACATATATGACTCTGACAAACAACAATAAAATTAGTGAGATACAAGACCAAAACATTGCCAACCTACTAGAGCCACATGACTGATCCACTATGAAGACACTCTACGCACGCATCTTTCCCAACCCAACACCCAATCAGATAAAGATAAACCTGAGTTCCATTCTGAAATAAATACCCAAGAACTAGCCATCAATTTAATCGATTCCCACAATTTCTCCACACTCCTATTTTTATTATTAAAGACCCTGTTGTTCCTTTCTAACCACAAAGACCAAAGGGTCGCATATGACGCAATAAGGCCCACACCTTTCGCTTGGTTGGAGGCATTCATCATGTGAGACATGGAGAGACCTTCGCTAATATTTTGGGGAGGGCCTACACATCCCCCCGAGAAGACCTGCCACCAAATCCATATCCTCCTAGCTACGGCACAGGAGAAAAATAAATGATCTATAGTTTCTTCATCCTGTTCGCATAAAGAACACCAGTTAGGTGAAATATATAAGTTGGGTAATCTCCTTTGAAGTATATCAAATGTGTTGATCTTCCTATGTGCCAAAAGCCATCCAAAAACCTTAACTTTAGATGGAGCCTTTACCTTCCATATATATGTGGCTAAAGGAAATGATGGTAAGATGGGGGACTCCGTTAAAATGTAGAGTAGGGATTTACAAGAGAATTGTCCAGATAGATATGATTACTTCATCTTTCTCTTCTTTTTCTTGCTATTTTAATTTTTCTGAATATGTTTATGAGCCATAAATATCTGCCATATTCCTAAGGCTTCTAGTTTAGGTTTCATTAGTTGCTTGCTAGCGAGCATTTGTGATGAATTGAAACTCTCTTTACCATTAGATTCCAAACTTAGGACCACAATGTTAAGGTTTTCCTTCTTGTGGTACAGTGGTGGTACCATAAGCAGTCTTGTGTTGTTTGATAGAACTCAAAACTGTAGAAGGCGTCATGAAGTTGGTGGTGCTTATGTGTTCTGTAACTTCTGTTATTCACTGATTTTTTAGCAGTCTTGGAAAGTCGGACTTTTTGTTCTTTCAATTTTTTTTAATTACTTCTTTATTTTGCCATGTTGCTCGACCAGTTTCTACCTTCCATTTCAATTATTTTTATACTTGTTTAATGTGTGATTTTATAACTGACATAGTTATGTGTTTCCAGAAATTTACTGCAGTAGGTATGAATATAAAGAGACATAGCAAAACTTGCAAAGAGTACGAAAGTAACGAAACTATGACATATACACACATTGCGCATGCATAAGTATATATCATTACATTGTGAGGCAGCATAAATTTATCAATGTAATTAAGCACAAGGAGCATTCTAGGCAACAGGGTCGTTGGCACCTTAGGCACAAAGTGGATGGTGAGTAAAATTGAAGGCTTGTAGGACTAGAACAATTCTTTAGAGGTTTTTTCATAACATAAACCTAGGAAAGATCAGATACTTGATGGATTGAAATTGCAAGGTAATGCCATGGAACCAAGACTATATAGGGCATAAAACCAATCAATAAATATATGGATCTTGATTTATGGCTTCTTGTGAATTGAGATAGCTTCTTTGGTGACCCTAGCAAATATTAGTGAATTGCTTTTTTCAAAAAAAAAAAAACTAAGAAGTATTATATACATATGAATAAAAAGTCAAAACAGACTGTACAACAACAACAACAACAACAATCCATCTCATCATTATTCCAAAATTGCCCCACCCTCTTAGCCAATCCCCTAAGGCATAATCTTTTGACAAGTTACTATTGGCGACCCAAAAGGAAGCTAGAAGGTGAGAATTATCCCACACTTTAGCCGTTGAATACATCTCATCATGGAACACGTGTTTGTTCAGCTCCTTCCATAAGGACTACAACACAGCCAGACACACCACCTTCCAGTGATCTCTCCAAGAGGATTAACCATTGTTCATGAAAGGGAAAATGTTTATATTATCCGCCTCAATATCATCTCTAGTCATAACAGGAAAATGATAGCGCCATCTACTCCAAACCTCATTGGCAAAAGGGCACCGCCAACATAAATGTCCCACAGACTCCAACTCCTGTCTACAAAGGTAACACCACTATGGAGATTAACACATATATGAAAACCTTTTTTGCATCATATCACCCATATTCATCTTCCCATGAGAAGCAACCCACCTCAAGAATTTAACCTTTGATAGCACTTGTGCTTTCCAAATAAAGTTGTGGTGAATGAAAGGAGGAGCATTGGGCACATTAAGGATAGAGGCATGGAAGGATTTGGTGGTGAATGTTCCCGAAGACTCCCATGGCTAGGTAACTCTGTCATCTTCCTCAGACAGATGACACCCCTCAAGCAAACTAACTAGAGACAACACATCCCGTTCTTACCTTGGGGAGATATGCCTTCCTAAGTGTAGGTCCCAAGATAGGGTAGTTTCATCCAAGTTCCTTACAAAATCAATAATAGGTTTGTTATGGGAAGAAGATCGGTGGTAAAGGTTAGGAAAAAGTGTTTGGAAGGTGTCATTCCCACACCATAAATCCTCCCAAAAACCGAATTGAATCACCCTTCCCAAGTTTGAGTCTAATCAAGGGTAAGAATAGAGAATCAACTGATGAGATAAATCTCCAAGGGCTCCTAAATGTAGCTCTATTGGCTACCTCAGCATCCCTTAGGTTATCTCGAAGCCCATGCCTACTACAAATGACCTTCCCCCACAAATGATCCTTCTCGCTTGGAAACCTCCATAACCATTTCCCTACAAGAGCTTTATTTCTACTGGATATATTTCAAATGCCCAAACTTCCTTGTTTAGTCTTCCTCTGCACAATGCTCCAAGTCACAAGATGAGAGCCCTTCATCCTATCGTCATTCTCCCACAAGAAGTCCCTCATTAGCTTCTCAGTTCGATCCGCCACTTTCACTAGAATCCGGAATACTGATAAATAGTAGGTTGGGAGAGCATCCAATACAGATTTAATTAATGTGAGCCTTCCTCCTTTGGATAAGAAACATCTTTTCCACCCATCAAGTCTTCTCGATACCTTGGATACAACTGGCTCCCAAAAGTCCATCTTAGAAGGGTTACCTCCTAAGGGCATACCCAGATATTTCATAGGCCAAGAGCTAATAGAACACCCAATTTGATTCGCCATTTCCCCCAACCAATCTTGACATACATTAATACCGGCCAACTGACTCTTAGCCATATTAATAACCAAACCTGATAACCAACAAAAACACTTTACAACCATGGATGTATTACAAATGCAACTTTCATTCCCATCCAAAAATATCAATGTGTCATTAGCAAACTACAGATGAATAACCTCCACATTCTCGCGACCAGCCCTAAAGCCTAAAATCAGACTTGCCTCTTTTGCCTTATCAAGCATTATCCCCAACACATCCACTACCATAGTAAACAGGAAGGGGGAAAGTGGATCACCCTGCCTGAGTTCCCTCTCCCCCACAATCTTGCCCCTTGGGCGGCCATTAACAAACAATGAGTAAGATACCGAACACAAACAACCCTGAATCCACTTCCT
Organism: Paratinospora sagittata; assembly: GCA_035771175.1. NCBI lineage: Eukaryota > Viridiplantae > Streptophyta > Magnoliopsida > Ranunculales > Menispermaceae > Paratinospora > Paratinospora sagittata. The sequence continues at coordinate 2,986,401 of CM069602.1, read as the reverse complement.
CCATCTCGAACCAAACCCCTTCATTCTCAAAACATAATCAAGAAAATCTCAATTGACCATGTCATATGCTTTGGCAAAATCGAGTTTGAAAACTACCCCCGGTTTCCTCCTAGATCTATAGTCCTCCACCAACTTGTTTGCTACAAGTACAACATCAACAATTTGACGTCCTTGAACAAAGACCATCTGATTCTCAGATATCATATCTTGCAAGGGTTTAGCCTCTTTGCCAACACCTTTGCAATAATGTTATAAAGACATGTGGTGAGACTAATAGGCCTAAAGTCTGCAACCCAAATATTATTAGTGAATTTTTTTATTTTTTATTTTTTGAAACGAAACTAGATAATATTAAATAATAATGATTGGTACAATGTACAAGGATGATCCCAAAAAAGAGAGGGACATCCGACCAACTCCCACCATGCCCTTAGGCAAAAACAATGTTATCCCACCCAATCACTAATAGAGTAACCGTTGGACAATTTGCTATTAGCAATCCAAAAAGAGGCAAGGAGATGAGAACTTGACCAAACCCAATCTACCGTTCTTTCCTCATTGAGGAAAACTCGCCTATTTCTTTCTTAGTGAATTGTCAGTAGATTTATATTATCCAAATCTTACTAAGCAATATATCTCTTTCATCATTCAGATGATTCAACAACTGATTGTTTCACCACATGTTCCACATTGGGATGTAGTTGTTTGTGTGGTGAAATACTTGTACAGTTCTGCCAAAGATATGGATTCTCATGTAGGTCAGTTTGGCACCTTCATGTTTCAGGTCCTTGGTTAGGTCTATTAAAGTTATTCTACTCTAAGTTGGAACTCTAGCACCTAGAAAAGCGAAAAAGCAAACTACAATTGTTTGTCAAGTGCTGAAACAAAACATAGAGATAGCTTAATTCCATGAGAATAACATGGTTCCAATGCATTGAACGGGTTGCAATACAGAACCTTTTATGACGCTATGTTATCGACAACCAAACAGCTAAATCTTCTATCCCAGTAGGGTATTTAAGTCGATTGTCAATTTGTAAGGAACAAAGTTCAGTGTGAATCAGTGAATGTATCCCTACACCACATGTGAAACGTGAAGACTAGTCCACGGTAGCGTATTTAAGTTGATATCTGTTTTCCAGCTTGTTGGGAATGCTAGAACTTTATATAGAAATATTCAAAAAGTCATGGTATTCTGGTCATTCTCACCACATGTGCTGATTTAGTTACTCTCTATAACCTTTCCCGCTTAATTAGTTTCTTTCTTCAAACCCTAACCCTAAATATTGCCATAAGCCTAAAACAAATTGAGACTAAGAAATATAATTACACAAACCTCTCCAATTCGACCCATAGCCTGTGAATCAGAAGAAATAATACTGATAGCTCCCATGTCATGCAAAATATCTTCCGCGGCGATTGTTTCTTGCCTTATCCGAGATTCAGCAAATGCCACGTCTTCCGGAATGTTCTTATCAAGGTGATGGCAAACCATCTGTCCAAGTTTACATCAATTTCAGCAGACAGAAATAATTGGATATGGGTACTACTAGACTACTCATAGTTCACTTTTACGTCTTTTTTTTTTTTTTTTTTTTTTTTCTTACCAGCATATCTAAGTGCTCATCTACAGTATTAATAGTCAAGGGCCGTGTTGGGTTTGTTGATGAAGGTAAGACATTTAATTCACCACACACTTTGATTATATCTGGAGCATGACCACCACCTGCACCTTCACTGCAAAGAAGACAGAGAGGGCATAAGTTTCGGAACAGAACAGACAGCAAATTATCCTACTCTGCATAAAAATCACTGCAAATAATCCCATCTATCTATATCTATCAACATGTGTGTGTGTGTTTATATTACTCAACTCAGAGAACATAGATGCAATGTTCATAAAGCTGTGAGTTTTCTACCACTAATATTGTTAATTCCAAATTTATTAAGATTTGCTTCATCGCAGAAATCAACATGAAGAGCCTCATTCTATTTATACATCTTTTGCTAGTGATTACTCTAGCAACAAGTTAAATTTGAAGATAGATTGAGTATTAAATGTCATGACTCAATAAAAATGGATAGTAATTTCACCTATGATAAGCATGGATTGTCCTTCCTTTGAATGCAGCAATAGTATTTTCCACAAATCCTGATTCATTTAATGTATCAGTGTGAATGTTAACCTGCAAGAACCAACAAGGCCTATGAATGTAAGTTAGAAAGACGATAGCTACAAGAGAATAACAAAAGAGAAAATATACTTGAATGTCATATTGTTCAGCAACACTCAAACAATTGTCAATTGCTGCAGGTGTAGTTCCCCAGTCCTCATGCAGCTTCAAGCCCATTGCTCCTGATTTAACTATTTCATGTAAGCCATCTTGCTTGGAACTGTTCCCCTGTAAAAGCAGAATATAAATTGAACTAGAAGAAAACAACAAGAAGATTTCAGAGTTCAAAACTCTGTCTCAAACAACAAGGACAACCATAATATGAGAAAGTTGTACCTTCCCTGTGAAGCCAAAATTGAGTGGGATGTCATCAGTCGACTGCAGCATAAATTTCATTTGTATTGGTGCAGGCGTACAAGTAGTTGCACGTGTCCCATCTGCAGGCCCCGTCCCACCTCCCACCATTGTAGTGATGCCTCAATAGATTACAGAAGTAACTTAGAGACATGAGCATTTAGGAAGTTAAATGGAAATTTTATAAGACCTTTATTAGGCTAGTGTAAGGGAAATGCAAATGTTAAGGTGAATATGTGGTTAAACATTAAAAGAAAAAAAAAATAGAAATGAACAGATTTGGAAAATAGTATGAGTAGCCCGCATTGAGAATAAAATGAGAGAAAACCGATTAATTGGACACACACAATGAAGACCATCGGATACATCAATTAGGAAGAGTGATCTGTTAACAATCTAAGATAATGATAGAGGTTAACTATTTGTAATAAAAATGTAAACTTAAACCTTGTTAGACCATAATGGAGGAAGCAATTTCATATAACTGTGTAGTTGAGAAAAAGGCTTTGTTGCGTTGAGTTGAAAGCATAATATTCATGAGATCCACAAAGTTGCCAATCAACTACCAAAACATATTCCAAATAAATTTTCGGATCACAAAGAACATAAGCATACAGTACAAAGCAATTTAGTTATAAACATCAACAAAGTCAAATACTATAAACACTAATTATTCAATTCTACCTGAAGCTGTCTTCTAATAATTCAAGTGCTTTCAGACTTGTTCTTACTCCATTCAAATGCTATTCCCCTTTCTCCTAGAATCCACAATTTGTGTCCTCTTTCTAAGTGAGGTTGTTAATGCTTTATCCTACATATGTACAAACCATATTTGTCAAAATCCCAATTTAAATCTATGAATCTTATGAATCACAATTTGATTCAAGAGAAATCAATTCGAATCCTTAACATGAATCTTAATGCTTCTGAATCTTATAGTGAATCCTGAAAAAATAGTTGAATCTTACGATTCAAGTTTTCAAGTCTTGCAATCGAACCAATCATAAGAATCTTTACAAAAAGTGAATATAAAATTTTTGTATATCATAAATTTAAAGTATCTAGTTTTAATGTTCTATTTAAGTACTTAAGATGGGTCATGCCAATTTAAGAGATACTTATTAGGGATTTAATGCAGATTTGTTACCATTTAACGTAGATAAAATATTTATGGTGAACTATTTCTGTTGAGTTGGGTTCTTCAACAAAAACTCACTTTTAAAATCAGTTATCTTAAAAATCATATCCTGAAGAAAGGTAAGTACAGGATATGGACAATTATGGAGTATTAATTTTCAAGTATAATTTGAAAATCAATTTTGTTGAAATACTCAATCCCTGATTTTCAGGGATACAGCTGCTGCTGTCAATCC